>CM068385.1:12488038-13178038 GCA_034770075.1 Aralia elata | reverse complement strand
TGGTCTATCCCGAAGTGGCGCAGCTACGCCACTTCCTCAGTCAAAACCTGCGCAGCTGCGCTGGTCCCCCGAAATTTAAACTGATTAGAGGTAGCGCAGCTGCGCCACTCCCAAGTCTAAGTGCAGCACAACTGTGCCGCACTACAAAACTGTCAATCTGTTTTAAATAATCTAAGGTCTAGGGCATGTGTATACTCATATCTTATAAAGCAATACATGCTTAGAGTAATGGATTGATTGACAAAGTGTATAATGTTTGTGTAGAACTATGATTTCAAAAGATTTTGAAAGAAACTTTTAAATAGAACTTTCAAAATGAAAGAGAAAATGAAGGAAACAACAAACGTGGTATATGTATATCAAGTATGTGTGATTTAAGTTTCATATTGATTATATAAGTAAACTTGAATAGTATACGAGGCTAATGTGCACCTATGTATGGATATACTATATAGGTTACATGAAACGAAGGTAGTCTGTAATTGTTAAACTACGAGCAAGGCAAGTATCCTAACTTGTTTCATTTAAACAAGTATATTGAAGCTTTACTTAGATATCAATATTTTGATATAAGAATGCCATGATGCGTACTTATTTTATATTAGTATGCATATAACTGTTCGGAAGCAGTCTAAGCCATTTGCTTCGGCTAGACACAGATTAAAGTATTTCATTGCTTTCATATTAAGTCTTTAAAATATTATTGAGTAGATAGAGTTGTTCAATCATATTGTTTTGATTTGAACTCCAGACTGAGGATGAACATCCCTGAATTGGAAAAGTTTTTATAGCACCAAATGGTGGCTAAGGAATATGGCGCTGAATGGCGGCCACACAGATAGTATTAATCAATACAGGGCATGACGGGCTGATCACCTACCGTGCCCGTAAGACCAGACGGTTCACAAATGAATTTTTGATCGAACCTTTTCAAGAAAAGAAAAAGAAATGTTCATGGTCTTGTGACCACTCAGCATGTTAAAAGTCAGTATGTTGTTTCGAAAATACAAACAAGATATGTTTCAATTGCTTTATAGTTTTGTTTCACTGTTAAAACATATCTCAAAGAAAATATTATTTCCTTGCATGAGTTATTATTAGCTGTTATTACTTGTTAAGCAATTAAATGCTCATTCTTGCTTTGAATATAAATGTTTTCAGCTAAGCAGGATCGAATAAAAGGATCCGAAAAAGATAAGGGCAAAGGAAAGCTGAATGAATAGTCGGAGTCGGCTATTTATAATAGATAGACTTTTGTTTTATAAACACAATATCTATCATGTAATAAAGATACTAAAGGTCTTCGTACTTGGGACAGATACCTCTGATGTAATAAATATTGTTGGTTTAATAGTAAGTAGCTTAAATAAATAGTATCGTGGAGCACCGAATACGGGTTTCAAGTACCCGGATTTGGGGGCGTCACATGCTTTGTAATGATTTTTGGTCATTTGCTTTAATGTTAGGTGTAATGAAAGTTTTGGAATTATTGCACTAGTATGAAAGTTGTGATCATTTATGTGAAAGTTGTTATGTCCATTTTTTGTAAACTAGTATTGAAATCTATCTACAAAGTTCTTTTTGGCCAAACGTGTAAAAGGTGCAAATTGTGAAAAAGGTACAAAACGTGCATTTGTAAAACTGAAAATGTGCTTTGTACTACTGCAACACATAATAACACCTCAAAAATAAAGCATAACTTAATTTCTATTTAAACCCATATGTCATCAATTCCAACTTACAAAAACACAACTTGATTTCCATATAAAGCCATATGTTATCAATTTCAACTTACAAAAACACATAATAATAATTATCCCAAGTTAGGACACCTGCATAAATATAAAGTGGTGTTTCCCAACTAACAAAAAGTATAGTTTGGTAATGGAGAATATTTTTAACAATCCCAACTTCAAACATACAACACTTCAAACATACTACAACACTTCCTCTTATCACACTAGTTTCTTTGAAGACTTTGCAGCAGCTGCTTTGAAGCTTTCAACAGTAACAAACTTTTTACCTCCTTTGTGATGATTGGTCTTGTTGATGAGCTATGGTCCATGGTGATTGGCCTGTTTTACAGCATGATCCCCGGTGGTGGCCCTCTTATCTGGACACTTCTTGCAGTTGGTCCCCTTAGCCTCCAACTAGTTGGGAACACATAATTTCAGATAGCAGTCATAACACTTGGTGGTGCAGAAGGTAGAGTAAACACTAGACTTGCATGGATAATTAGCCACCTACGGTTGCTGAGAAATAGAAGAAATTCACCAACAAAGTACATTGTTATGAATGTTTCCTAAGTAAATAGTAATTACAATAATCAGAAACAGAACCAAAACAGAACCACTTTAGGTAGTAACTTTTTAATTTTCATTCTACTCAGAAAACAAAATAAAACATTAGATTACAATTATGTATAGAAGTCTTTTATCAATTATCTGCTTGTTAGTCAACACTTGATTAAATATTGTTGGTAGAATTGTTGTTTGATTTGGTGCTTCATTATTATCCTGACAATTATAAAAACACACATTATAACAAGTACAAGTTATATAATCACATATACAAGTAGGTAATATCATCTAATTACAAGTACCTCACTAAAGTGGGTAAATTAGCTTGCTTAGGTGACTGAAATTTCACTTTGGGGTACAACAATTTCCTCCTCCATATTGTCTGCAGTTCTCTGATTTTCAATGTTGTTTGCTTGGGTGACTTGAATTTTCTCTTCTATATTGTCTGTAGTTCTCTGATTTTCAATGTATGCAATACGCATCATACCATATAAAACAACCAAATCTAGCATATTGTGCTCACAAATCTAACACCTTATTACATAATATATATTACACCTTATTACAAATTAGTTCTAAAATAATATATATCATAACTATTAAAACTATAGAAATTGTAAAACCATAATACATTACATATAAATTGAATGTTTTTCAAAAACGTACCATATATTGGGGTTCCATAAAGTTGCTCTTCGTTACTCCGCATAAACCAACTCATCGGAGTAGCCCTAATAATCAAAAATGAAATTGAATATAGATGAATATGGAACTTTTAGGTCTGAAGGAGATGAGATGAAAATTAGAGCTTAGAGGAACTGATTACCTCCGTGACTTTTTGCCTCCTTAATGTATTTTGTATTGTAATTTTAATTTTTAGCTTGTTATTACCTTCTTAAATGAAAATGGAGCTCAGCTTAGACGGCTTATGTATATATTATAAACAATTATAAACATGTTAAAGACAATTTTGCCCTTACAAAAAATGGGTCGGGTTAATTTTTGGTCGGGTTATAGTCAAACCGAATAAAAGGAACAGAATCGACACAAAATGCCACTTTAAGGACCCAATTGATAAAAAATAAACTTTAAGAACGACTTTAAAAGTGGGTGGCAACTTGGATGGTCAAAAGTGTCATTCAGCCTTTGATTAAAGGTGAGCTACATGTATACAACAATGGACGAGTATTACAATTGTTTTGATAAAAATATTTTCCAGAATAAATATTTACTTATCCAATAAATTAAAAACTTTCTGAACCAAAATTTGGCATATCTAATTTTGAGATAATTAAAATATTTCAAGTAATTTATACATATTATAATTATTTAAGCTTACTATATATACTCCACATTCATCATAAAAGATTTAAGAATTATGTTTAAAAATTTACGACAGTACCATAATCAAATTTTGTAAATCAAAATCAACCCATAATCATATTTTATCAGGCCTAGATATGAGTAACATGCGAATTATACATTGTTTAAGAATTCCTATCTTTCTTTGAATCAAGGCGAAAAGGCCAAATATAGTTAGTCAATTATTAACACCAAAAATCAATCATCGTACTTGGATGCACTTGTTTATTGAAGTAGATGACATACAGATAAACATAGATAGCAAACTCCAAGCACGTGTTCTTAGTACAAAATCTCAGTAAGAATTTAATTTTTACTTTTGAACAACTATTTGAATACTAATAAAATATTCCCACAAACACAATACAAGATTAAACATTGACATTCCCAACATATATAACAAATTGCAAATACAAAACAAGATTAAACATATATATCCAATATTTTATGTTACCCAAACAATCATGGTACCTAATTGTTAGACGAAAATAAATCATGGTACCCAATTATGCTCACTTTTCAATTATTAACCTCTAATTTGAATAACTTATCGATTAAATGTTGATTAAGTTGATGTAGAACACAAGTCTTCCACACTTGTATGCTAAATTTGTACTATTGTTGTCGATCGATGGGTTTTATGAAAAAAGCTTACACTAAATCGCAGGAGGATTGTAGAAATTAGGGCTGCTTTGTTTGCCTAATTCCATCACTTAGCAAATTTACGCAAGTATATGCGATCAACTAGCAATATAGTGGCAAATAGAGTATCGTTACCACGAGGACTATTTAATAACCTATTAATCTAATTATTAATCCTGCACCAATTCGATTTTATCTAAACGAATGCAATTGCAGTTATAAAACTAATTATCAAAATTAACTAAATAATTAACAAAAATTATTAACAAATTAAAGTATTAAGATTACAATTTCCCCCGATAAGTTATTCAAATCTATTCATTCCTTTTATAATTAATTAACTATGCTGAATCGTTAACCGAGAATTTTCAATTATTCATATAATTCTCTTTCAACTAATTATATAAAAATATTCATCCAATTAATTCACTATATTCCTATGTAAAATAATAAAGAACAAATTCATTAAGCACATATTCTCAAATAAGTTACATGCGGTATATAGATATATTCATATTCTATACACAAACCCATTATCCCGATTTTAGAATAAACAAGATCACAAGTTATTATATCCAGATCTAATCCTAGATTGCATTTTTCAATTTCATCTAAGATATATCAAATAATTGTTGATCAGACAATATAAATTCAATCACAAGATATAATAAACGATTCAACCATAATTAATTAATTAAAAGAAAACAAATTAATCTAAACTATCATCGGGTTCCATTGGAATATTAAATAAATGATTAGTTCATAGCGTGAAAATAAAACATCATCAAATTAAGTAGCATCTTAGCTTACAAAAATAAAAGGAAAAGATAAGAGAGAAAGAATCTGTGCCACACAACCTTCACTCTTCAAGCTTAGCCCTTGAATCTCTGCTCTCCTTCGTGCTCCTTGAAATCTGATGAAGAATCCTAGCTTTGACGTGTGTTAAATTAGATGTCTACGCTGTTAGCCCCTTGATAATCAGCCTTTGATGTGTATTTTATAGGCTCTTCCATGGCTTGGTAGGCATTTAATCCAATTAGGAATCAATATGGCAAGTCCCAAGTCAATTAGAAGTATTAAACTCAGCAAAATCAGCCCCCACGCGCACAAAACAGCTGCAGTAGCGCCACAACACTCAAAAGTAGCGCAACAGCACTGCCTCTAGCTCAACAACGCTCTATAGTAGCGCAACAACGCTCTATAGTAGCGCAATCGCACTACACATTCTACTCTCTCCTGTATATTTTTTCGCGAGCTTTGTTTTGACAGGTGGCATGTCCCGTAACTCTTTCGGGATAAGAAGTTATAGCCCTTTTACCAACGGACATCGAACCAGCCAATATCCTAGCACCGCAACACTTTTGCAACTTCAATTTGACTATAATGCAACCATTTTGCTTCCATTTCCTTTTCCTACACAAAAGCATAAAACACATTAAAAGAAATAGAAAATACTCAAGAACTCACTATTTCATCAAGCTAAAAGTACTCAATTTATAGGTATAAAACCCACTCATCAAATAACCTCAAACTTAACTCTTTGCTTGCCCTCAAGCAAAAAAACTAAAAACTACTGAAAATTATTCTAACATGCAATCTAACATGAACACTAAATTATCATGAATCTACAATACGACCTCAAAGACTTCTTATACACATTAACCCCCAAGCAAAATCCAAAACATGCGAAGCCTAAAACTCAACCCATTCATTAGTTCCATAATAATCATGATCCTTAAAACGTGTGTGTGTGCACCAACTACTCAAGCTAATCGTAACTAGATAAGATCATATAATCAAACACTCAATAAAAGAAAATTATTATCAACTCGAGAATCCTACTTACCCATCAATCTCAGCAAAGAAAAACCTCATATAAACCGGGGGATACACAGGATTTTTTCTATCAATTTTCCTTCCCAAATGTATTTTCCAATATTTTTTCATTTTGGTGAATGCATTTTATGCTCCCTCTCACTTTTCATCGAACGAGTGCGTTTTACGCTCCATTTCGTGCATGTGTTTATAGGGAGTGCGCTTTATGCTCTTTCTCAACCCACCACATAATGCAATACTACAAGGAAGGATAATTTTTTTTTCAATACTTTCACATTTTCCCAAATTTCTCCCAAACTTATATGAATGTATATCCTTGCTTTAACTGAAAAAGGAATAAGTTCCTAGGTCTCAACAATTTCTTTCACAAATATTTAGCTATATAAACTCTCTAAAGACATAACTAACTGAATAGCAAGAAATACGTGTTTTTAAGTGTAAAGGATCACAACTAATGTAAAACCAACTTCTGAGTTAAAATTTCAAACTAATGCATGATTCAGAATTTTACCAAAGTTCTAACCAAATTTCATTATTTCTTATCATAGGCCTTAACAAATTCAATTAACATCAATGCTCAAATTTTTAATTTTTCTCAAATTCCTAACTAATATGCAAAAAATAACCAAATAACGTAACTAATTTCTCAAGTACCAAAAAACAACCCAAGTACCCCCAAACTTAACTTATACATTGTCCTCAATGTCAGAATAAATAGAAAAAAATTAAAATAAAAGGACTTCCCTGGGGTAATCAAACATCTGTATCCGTTCTCGCTCGTGGCTATACCCGTGGCGTTGGTTCGCTTATTAGTTGCTACGTGGTACCTAGAATAATTAAACTAACATGCAATTAGTATAAATATGTGATAATAATAATTTGTTTTTCTTATATGACAGTTTAAGACAAAAATTAAAAACACTTAGGTTGTCTCCCAATCAGTGCTTGTTTTATAATCTTCAACTTGACTTTATCACTCTTATCCTGGATCAACTTCTTGGATTGTGATTGTGCCATGCAAGTTCCCTGGATTTCTCCATACATAACTCATCATTCTCAATATGTAACTCAACGACCAAAAGATGTTTAGAAACACGATTTCCCAGAGCTACCTCTTTGACTGCTCTTTCCACCATGTCAACCCGGAAGCACTCCTCAGCATCATTCGGGAACTGCATAGTTTTAAATACATTAAATGTGACTGCTTGATCGTTGACTCTCATGGCCAGCTCACCTTTTTACACATCAATGAACGTTTTTCCTGTTGCTAAGAATGGTCGCCCAATAATGATCGGAATTTCTCGGCCTTCTTCAAAGTTAAGCACCACAAAATCCGCTGGGATAATTAACTTATCTACCTTGATCAGAACATCTTCAACAATTCCCTTAGGATAAGTGACTGATCTATTTGCCAGTTGCAAGGTGACATTAGTGGGCTTCGCCTCCTTCAAGTCAAGTTTCCGATAAATTGACAATAGCATCAAGTTTATGCTTGCTCTCAGATCATATAGAGCTCTCCCTACGAACTGGTTGCCAATTGTACATAAAATTGTGAAATTGCCTGGGTCCTTCAGCTTTGGTGGTAGCTTTTTCTAGAGTATGACACTGCACTTTTTTGTAAGTGTCACTGTTTTAAAACCACTTAGTCTTCTCTTCTTGGATAAAATATCCTCATAAAATTGACGTAGTTAGGCATTTGCTCTAATGCTTCGGCGAACAGGATTACAATTTCCCCAAATGAGTTATTCAAATCTATTCATTCCTTTTATAATTTATCAACTATGCTGAATCGTTAACCAAGAATTTCTAATTATTCATATAATTCTTTTTCAAGTAATTATATAAAAATATTCATTCCAATTAATTCACTATATTCCTATATAAAATAATAAAGAAAAAATTCATTAAGCACATATTCTCAAACAAGTTACTTGCAATATATAGATATATTCCTATTCTATACAAAAACCCATTATCCCGATTTTAGAATAAACGAAATCACAAGTTATTATATCCAGATCTAATCCTAGATTGCATTTTTCAATTTATCTAAGATATATCAAATAATTGTTGATCAGACAATTATAAATTAAAGCTCAAGATATAATAAACGATTCAACCATAATTAATTAATTGAAAGAAAACAAATTAATCTAAACTATCATCGGGTTCTATTACAATCTTAAATAAATGATTAGTTCATAGCGTAAGAATAAAACATCATCAAATTAAGTAGCATCTTAGATTACAAAAATAAAAGAAAAAGATAAGAAAGAAAGAATATGTGTCACGCAACCTTCATTCTCCAAGCTTAGCCCATGAATCATCGCTCTCCTTTGTGCTCCTTGAAATCTGATGAAAAACCCTAACTTTGATGTGTGTTAGATTAGATGTCTCCGTTGTTAGCCCCCTGATAATCAGCCTTTGATGTGTATTTTATAGGCTCTTCCATAGCTTGGTAGACATTTAATCCAATTAGAAATCAATATAGCAAGTCCCAAGTCAATTAGAAGTGCTAAACTTAGCAAAATTAGCCCCCGCACGCACAAAATAGCCGCAGCAGCGCAGCTGCGTTGCACATTCTGCTCTTTCCAGTATATATTTTCGCAAGCTTCATTTTGACAAGTGGCACGTCCCATAACTCTTCCCGAATAAAAAGTTATGACCCTTTTACCAACAAACGTCGAACCAACCAATATCCTAGCACCGCGGCACTTTTATAACTTCAATTTGACTATAATACAACCATTTTGCTTCCATTTTCTTTTCCTACACAAAAGCATAAAAACACATAAAAAGAAATAGAAAATACTCAAGAACTCACAATTTCATCAAACTAAAATTACTCAATTTATAGGTATAAAACCCACTCATCATACTTTTTGCCCCAATTCTTTTACCAGCAGGGTTAAAAATGTTGTGAAAGGGATTGATATGTGTCCATTACTATTAGTAACGGATGAGTTATTTTTTTTGCACAATAATTCGACCAACATAGTTGACTTTTAGTTGAATTTAGGGGTATTTTTATAAAAATTCCGTTCACTATTATTAGTAGCAGACGTATTTTTTCCCAGTTTAATCTCAATCGTTGATATTTAGAACGTACGCTACAGATGATGTATGCCAACTTTTGGTCCATAACAACTACTTGTTATAGATTATATATATATATATAATTAGTTACGCATTGTAGATGACTTGTCTTTTATGTATGCATAGGCTAGTGCCTTATCGCCTAGACGTCCAGGCGCTCGGCCACCGCCTCTCGCCTTAACGGCTTGATAACTATTCTATTAAGACTACTAAAAGTATTTCTACTTGAACAATGAATTGGGTTTATGACAACGTACCCGTATGAGTAAATGTAGAAACAACAATTACAGTGATAGAGATCGAGCAAAAATAATCATATAGTTTCATGAACAAAAATTGAAGAACTAATAAACTTTGAGCTTTGCCCAAGCCATTTGCTGTGTAAGATCGAGAACTAAAACTTTGAAACTGATTTTTAAAATAGAGAAAAAAGAAAAGAAATGAACAAAAAACTTAAGTTTTCTGTTTAATTCTTTTGTTATTGAGTTTTTTTAATAAATAACATTGATAAGGAATAATCGAAAAACTTAGTCACTTTTCTTGTCAAATTTTTCTGTCAAAAAATAAACGAGTATAGACAAAAAATGTGACAACCCGAGAAATCGGATAGCCTTGTAATTAAGTTTTCGATAGTTATATCTAATAAAATAAAATTGTATGGATATTATTATGTGTAAATGTGATTGTATGTGATTTAAGGTCGTATTATGACCTAGATTGTATTTACGTATTAGAATTTACAAATTAGGGTCTGGTAGACGGAAATAATTTTTTTTCCAAAAAAAGACGTAAAAACACTATTCATGCTAAAAACGCTTTTATATTTTTTTGATTTTTCGAATGACGTCATAACGTCTATATGATGTCACGAGACGTAATCTCTAATTTCGCGTTTTCATTAGAGATTACGTCTTGTGACATCATATAGACGCTATGACGTCATTCAAAAATCGAAAAAACGTAAAAGCGTTTTTAACGTGAATAGTATTTTTAAGTCTTTTTTGAGAAAAAATTTATTTCCATCTACAAAACCCTAATTCGTAAATTCTAACACGTAAAAACAATCTAGGTCATTATACAACCTTAAATCACATACAATCACATTTACACATAATAATATCCATAAAATTTTATTTTATTAGATATAACTATCGAAAACCTAATTGCAAGGCTATCCGATTTCTCGGGTTGTCACAGAAAATAACATAAGATTATCTTATATAATCCCTATTAATCTATTATACCTCAAAATTATAAACATGATAAAGTTAATATAAGGATAACTTAGGTTGTGTTCGATAAAACAGAATGTTAATATCTAAAGAGTTTAGACATTCTCTTTAGATATTTGAATAATGTAGAGCATTTGTCTATAATTGTATATGAATGAAGAAATGTTGTTTGATAATTAATATTTTCAAAATGTATGAATAATAGTATTTTACCATTTTAACCATCTGAATAGTTTAAGCGAAATTTGTTTGATAATCAAAAAGGTTTGAATAATATTTTAAATACATATTTATAATATTTTAAACATAATACAATGAAACAAAAGGTATCAAGTCCAATGAAAACTTCAAGATATCATAATAATTCAATCATTCAACCATAATAAAAGTTAATTGGTAAAACTACAATAATATGAAAAAAGGTTAAAAAAATAAAAATAGAACCAAATAAAAGAATTAGTAACACCACCCAAAATTAAATTTGGTCCATTCCCGAAACTCACCATGATTTCTCCATTTATTATTGTTTCCAAAAAACATTTTTTTAAAATATTTTTTTTAAAAAAAAAGTCTTGTTTAAGACGTTCGTGGATCACCCTCAAATTAGCTTTTTAAATCAAAAGGATTTCCCTTTCTGATGACAGACTGACCGGGTCAGAATTTTTCGTCAATCTATCAACTCAAGGTCAAGGGGTTCTACAAATGAATTCAAGTAATTGGGCTAAAATCTACTCAATGATGTTTTCATTGGAGCTCAATTCAAGTGAACCGCAAGAAGAAGATCAACTATATGATTTGGGATTGCTATATACAATCTATTTAGTGAGACCAAATCAACACAAGTCAAATCATCAAGTCGTGTTCATTTGTGGCGTTTAATTCTTGACAAAGTTGTGTTTCGATTCATGGAGGAATTAGCGTTCACGCGACATTGTGGATATCCAAGCTTAACAAGAAGATTAGAACTTATCATGCGACAATACAAGTTTGGATTACGCGGAATGAAGAAAAGGGATTCAAGCTACATGGCAAGACATTCGTTATGGAAAATGTTTCTAAGTTCATTAACTTGGTCTAAGTTCATTAGTTTGTGCCAATCCAAGATTCAAGTGTGGTGGAGGAAGCGAAAGAGGAACACAGATTCAAGTTCGGGACTTAAAAACAACAAAGTGGCAATTCTAGACGACGGCGCTACCGCACCCACATACAAAAGCGTCTCTGGAGGTCCATTGCTGCCGCGCTGTTGTGCAGGCCAAATCCGGTGCGGTCGCGCCATGCATAAAAATCGAGGAACGCGTTTTTACACATTTTTTCTAGATTTCTTTCATAATTTTAGGGATTTTTGATATCTTTTCCGATTCTAATGTAACTAGGATGTTTGTTAGATAGGATTTGATTTCCTTATGATTTTTTAGCTAGGATTTACATTCCAAGTTGAGTACTTAATTCCTTATAGGATTCTAGGGTTTTCTTGAGATATTATAAATAGACATGGATGATGTAATTCCAATAATAATTCAGATTTTATCAATATAATTACTTGTGAGGTTTCTCATCTTTTGGTTCTTTAAGAATTCCTAGACTAGTTCTTAGTTTTCTTGAGATTCAATATTGACTTATCATACAACAATTCATAGTTGCGTGTGGCATCTTCTATCATACATCAATCGTTGATTGTACCAAGGTTATCGCTTACATATAAACGAGGGGTCAAGGTGTCATTGATGTCCTATTCAACGCAAACTTCCTTGCGCAAATAATTATACCAAGGTTTTCGTCTCAATATAGGCGAAGGGTTGAGGTGTTGTGAGCGCTCCACCTTATAATTTGCTGGAAACGATCCGGGCGACGACCACCTCACGCAAGCGTGTCGTGGAGTCTATCATTTAGTATCAAAGATAAGTTCCTAGTAGGTTACTTATCTTCAAATTTTCACGTGTAAGGTTTCCCAAAAAATTTAAAAGGCTTACAAGAAAAGTACTAGACGATCAATCCGTAATTTTTTGGTAATTCGAGACTCATACCTTCTATATTTTATTTCGTGATAAGTTATTTTTGAATTGAGTAATAAACTGTGAAATTGTTTGGTGAATTCAAAAAGAACCTATTAGAGGGAATATTGAGTGGTAAAAGGCAAGAACGGTGAGATTATTAGAGGTTAAAAGCCTAGTGAGCGATACACGAGTGATTCATCATTGTTTGAACCAAACACGTAAGGGAGTGGGGGGGAAATTCTTATCTACTAACCTTTGTTTTGCAGCAAACATGTATGGATATGATTTTGAAAGTACTTATGAAAGTCGAAGGAATTCTTTCCAAGGGAGGAGTGATCCAGATGCGTATTTGAGATGGGAGTAAAAGATGGAGCGAGAGTTTTACTATCATGATTATTTCGAACGTAGGAAGGTCAAGCTGGCGATTCAAGATTTTTCTGGTCATACAATTACATGGTGGGATCAATTTGTGTTTAGCAGAAGAAGAGGTGGAGAGCGTCCGATCAAAATATAGGAGAAGTTAAAAACCGTGATGTGAAAGTGGTTTGTTCCAGTACAGCGAAATAGGAGGAATGAGTATGCAACTCCAAGAAGTGTAGAGCAACCTTCAAGGCGGTCAACATGGGATAATGACATGGAGGATCATAGGCAGGTTGGAGTCGCATCGGAGGCAATCACAGAACACTCCTAAGGTGTATAGAGAACAAGTATTTTCTAAGAAGATAAAAGAGGACATCATGGAACCGTTTCGTAAGATGTTGAAGGCATGTTGTTTACAGGCCCAAGATATTCTTCATGCGTATAACGAACAAGTACGGCCGAGGGAGGTAGAAGTTGAAGAAGATCTTGCAGTCCATGAAGAATCATTGGTGCCAAGAGAACATGTCAACTTGCAAGTTAAAGAGAAAGATCTAAAGCACTTGCAAGAAGATTGTGAGCAAGAACAAGAAAGTGAGCGACAAAAATAAAGTGAACAAGAGATTGAGAGTGAAAAAGAAAAATTTGAAAAGAGTGAGAAAGAAAATAAAAGAGAGATTAAAAAAATGAGAATGAAAATACAAGGGTGATTGAAGAGAATGAGAGGAAAAACAAACGAGGGATTGAGAGAAAGGAAGAGAGAAAAATATGTGATTATGAAAAAGAGAGTGAGTTGGAAGAGGAATTGTATTTTAAATAGCCGATGATTGTATATTCGTACAAGGAGGCGCTTTTGAATACTAACCAAATTAACTATGTTTTGTCTAGTTCTGTTTTGTCTCTTATACAGGTGAAGGATTACATACCCGGTGCTATCATTCCATACCGATCAACCTATAGCGTTTCTGAGGAAGCAACGGAGTCACTAAGGCGGGTTGGAGAGTTGTTAAAGAAAGGTATTGTAAAAGAAGACATGAGTTTATGTGTCGTTCAAGAGATCATAGTACTTAAGAAGGAAAGAATATTGAGCTTGTGCGTTGAGTTTCAATTGGTAAACAAGTATTGTTATTTCTTTGCTTAGAAATATGCTTGATAAATTGCATCGTACTTGTGTTTTATCTAAATTTGATGATGACCATGTGATGACAATGCCTAATCAAATTAGCATGAGAGAATGTAGTGGATGGAAAGTTATGTTAACATGTGATTTGCATAGGTGGTTAGTTATTTCGGTTAGATTAACTAATGCATCGAGTATTTTTATTAGTTTGTTAAAACATATTTTACATGCTTCTATTGATAAATTTGTTGTTAGCTATTTTGATGGTATAATTATTTTTATCATAAACTATGGAGGATATTTGATTTTTGTTGAGTTAGCTTATAATCATGCTGTCTATTCTCGTTTTCATTGTTCTTATCTTCATAGAATTCATTCTAGTGTTTCTTGTCCGTATTCTTATTTTCATATTGATCAATCTTTACATAATGTGTCGTTAGTTGACAGTGGTAGTGATCATGCCGTTTCATTCGAGCAATCTTCATTGCATGACTTGCTCATTTGGTATTAACTGTTTTGATGATATTCTAATTTTTATCAACATTTGGAAAAATTCTTTAGCACTTGTTGAGTTTGATTGTGATCATCGTAATTATGCTATTGAGTTTTCATCTTGTGAAGTTGGAAGTGACCTTTTGATTCTATTGATGCGATTATTTGATTTTGGGTGTGTTGATGTCAATGGAAAGGGAAAGGTTGATTATGTTTTTCAAATACAAGAAAGGAATAGATTCAATGTTAAGCAATGCGCGAACCAATCAGAGCGATGCATAGAACGTCTACAGGGAAGTATTTTGATTTTTGATGTAGTAGACTATGCATGTGAATTTGAGTTTCTTGAGTTTTTTGTGATTACGCAAAAGATACATGTTATTTGGTTTTGTTTTTGGTTTAATCCAGAAATTCAAGAGTAAGTAAGCGGCATGACAAATTTCAGATATTCATATTTGACCAGATGCAATGACGTGGGTATATTTTTGAATGAACGAGATCATCATGTTGATTTTTGATCCAGGAATTCGTAAATGGACGGATATGCAACATGAAGAGTTCTACATATTGATATTTGATCCAGGAGGAGATAGAACTTTTCAGATTCTAACTTGCGTTTGTTTTATTGCAGTCTTGTTTATTTTATTAGGTAGGAATTTTGATTGCATTTTTGCTACAGTTGTTAACTTAGTTTGTTTTTATGTAGGATCAGATTTGGGAAAAAATCATTTTCAAGAGGAGGGGATGTCTGATTTAAGGATAAATCCTTTTCAAGAGGAGAGGAATGATGACAGACTGACCGAGTCAGAATTTTTCGGCAATCTATCAACTCAAGCTCAAGGGGTTCGACAAATGAATTCAAGTAATTAGGCTAGAATCTACTCAAGGATGTTTCCATTGGAGTTCAATTCAAGTGAACCGCGAGAAAAAGATCAACTATATGATTTGGGATTGCTAGATACAATCTATTTAGTGAGACCAAATCAACACAAGTCAAATCATCAAAGCTGTGTTCATTTGTGGCATTTAATTCTTGACAAAGCTGTGTTTCGATTCCTGGAGGAATTTGCATTCACGCGATATTGTGGATATCCAAGCTTAACAAGGAGATTTGAACTTATCACGCAGCAATACAAGTTTGGATTACGCGGAATGAATAAAAGGGATTTAAGCTACATGGCAAGACATTCGTTATGGGAAATGTTTCTAAGTTCATTCACTTGGTCTCAGTTCATTAGTTTGTGCCAATCAAAGATTCAAGTGTGGTGGAGGAAGCGAAAGAAGAGCAAAGATTCAAGTTCAGGACTTAAAAACAACAAAGTGGCAATTCTGGACTATGGCGTTGTCGCGCTGCTTTTTAAGCCAATTCTGGTGCTGTCGCGCCCACATGCAGAAGCGTCTCTAGAGGTCCAGCGTTACCGCGCCGTTGCGCTAGCCAAATCTGGCGCGGCTGCGTCGTTGTGCAGGCTAAATCTGGCTCGGCCACGCCGTTGTGCAGGCCAAATTTGGCATGACCGCGCCGTGCACAAAAATCTAGGAACGAGTTTTTACACGTTTTTTTTTTCCAAATTTCTTCCATAATTTTAGGGATTTTTGATATCTTTTCCAATTCTAATGTAACTAGGATGTTTGTTAGATAAGATTTGATTTCCTTATGATTTTTTAACTAGGATTTACATTCCAAGTTGAGTACTTAATTCCTTATAGGATTCTAGGATTTTCTTGAGATATTATAAATAGACATGGATGATATAATTCCAATAATAATTCAGATTTTATCAATACAATTACTTGTGAGGTTTCTCATCTTTTGGTTTTTTTAAGAATTTCTAAACTAGTTCTTAGTTTTCTTGAGATTCAATATTGACTTATCATACAATAATTTATAGTTGTGTGTGGTGTCTTCTATCATACATCAATCGTTGATTGTACCAAGGTTATCGCTTACATATAAGCGAGGGGTCAAAGTGTCGTTGATGTTCTATTCAACGCAAACTTCCTTGTGCAAATAATCGTGCCAAGGTTCTCGTCTCAATATAGGCGAAAGGTTGAGGTGTTGTGAGCGTTCCACCTTATAACTTGCTGGAAACGATCCGGGCGACGCAAGCGTGTCGTGGAGTTTATCACTTTCTTTTTAAGTTTTCCTTTTCATTCAATTTCGCCAAATCAAATAGTTCATTAGAAAGTGAGCACGGGAGAGCTTCTCAACATCGAACCTCTAGAGCTCAAATTCCCATGTAAGTTCCACCGTGATCTCATTACCAATCTATTTTTTAATTTTTTAAGGGAGATAAAGAAGATTTACAGGCGAAAGAGAGCAGCAGGGGGGAGAGCAAATCAGAGACTGAAGAGGTGAAGAAATGAATAGGATGCAACGGGAAGTGAAGTAAACTGAGATTTTAGGGTTTTAATTTTATTAGGGATACAAGAGAGATTTTGTAATATTGAAGAGATTATTTTTGTCCAAAAAAAAGACAACTTTCACTTAGATGTACATTTAAATGGTTTGGACTTTGGAGTTATATTTTTCTCTTAACTATTTAAGAGACAATGAGAGGCAAACAAAATTTTACCAAACATATAACCTCTTACCGAATTCAATGGGCAGCTATTAAAAGGTGTTCAGAGGTAAACAAACACCACCTTAGAAATTTAAATGTAAAATTTAAGTTTTCTTTTCTTTTCCTTTATAAACTCAGTAAAAATACGAAAGAAAATATGTAAGTTATCTATTTTTTTTCTTTTTCATTAAATTTTAAGTTTTCTATTATTTTCTTTTCGGTCCCAATTAAGAAGAGAGTGTAAGAGATGAAGATAATATCTACATCAGCATTATACAGACTTCCTGCTAGAACTAGGATCACTATTGAAGCTCAATTCAAGGGAGAATTACTAGTAATCTGGATGATTTTTTTTGTAAGACCTATTTTTTTTTACTCTCCTTGGGTGAAGATTCCATGTAGTGATGTCAAAAAAGCATAGATATAATTATCTGTTAGAAATGGATCAATTCGACACTTAGACATTTCCCGCACCCGATCTCCATACACGAGCAAAGGCGAAACCAAGGGGGTCATATGACCTTGGTATTCCAACGCCGTTCATGACCCTGCAGTCTGCAGATTTGTCCGATGTTGCCGCCTGCCACGCCTTCTTCTTCCATTCTTCGTACTGCAGGTCTGCAACAGTTAGGTTTTATTTTTATTTTTTTAAACTTACATGAAACGACGTCGTTTCATTTAGTAAGTTTAAAAAAAACAAAAAAAAAACCTTTTCTTTTCTCTTCAAAATCGCCTCAGCCAACAACCCTTTTTTTCCCCTTCCGCCTCTGCTAAGACTGTTATCACTTATCAGGCGACTGACGACAGCCGACAGCCGCACAACCCGCACCGCAGCTCGCTCTCTCTTCCAGTCTTCCTCGTGCCTTTGCTTCTCCCTTTCTCTCTCCAGGTTGAGGTTAATGAGGTCACCCCTTCGACCCTTCTGCGTTTCTTTTTCATATATGTTAATCTTTGTATGTGTCTACAAATAAGGAATTTTGTGCTTAATTTTGTCATTAAATTAGAGATTTAGAGTTTGTTATGCCGTGAATTAGAGATTATGTGTTATTTTCATTGAATATTTGAATTGATATTGTATATTTATGATATATTTATGATATATTGTTTGTGAAATAATTGAAATTATTGAATTAGGTTAGTTGATGAAATTAAGATGAAATGTTTGAATTGATGAATGATGAAATTATTATGAAATTTTGAGACATTTTTAAACTATGCAGAATCGCAGGATACAGTTGTCTCCTCTCAGTCGTACAACTGAAAGAAGCATTTCAAGCGTCAATAAATAATTTTTTTATTGATATATTTTGACTCCCCTCTAAAAACGTTCTAATTCCGCCACTGTACCCGAGTCCGTGTAAACATGGAAGAAGACGACATAAACTTGTTTTTATATAAAATAAAATTTACTGAAGCATAAAGCAGAATCATTTAGTAAGATTTAGAGGAAATGATGATACAATGTCGGAGACACTATACACATGATAAAAAAATTGTGGAATCAATATTATATTCAATGTGTGTATAAAATTCAAGACAATGTTTGCACCAATAAGTCATCTTCCTACAAAGAAATAAATGGGTAACTCACAGCTCAAAATAAATAAGGAAAAATTTTCTTATTACAAAATAAAAAAGTTCCGCTATATATTGTAAAAATTTGCTGCCGAATTACGATTGCGATGTAGAATTGGATAAGATTATAAAATTAGTTTACTGTATCAAATACATTGTAAAAGTATTACTAATTAGATTTATCCACGTAACTCGTAATAAAAAAAGTCGACATATAAAGTCGCAATATATATCATTTTTCTTGCAAAAATGTTCGTAATTTCTGTACATAGTGAATATGCTGTGCTGTAACATCAATTACGGATTTATACGGCTTATATAAATCCATAATTATACTATACTCTTTGACTAAATGATAAGTATAATCCGATTATCTTCAAATGTTAATCAGAAAATCAGAAGATTCTGAAATGCTTGAATTGGGTGATTTGCGGAAGAATATTTGGAAACGAAATATTAAACATCATCAATATCAGAGTCTGTCAGTATAAGCTAATAATAGTTTTCCTCTAATACAAACTATCATAATAGAATAAATTAACACTCGACCCTTTGAAAAATACGTATGCAGTCTTCATACAGATCAAATATTATAAACAAACAGCATTATTATGCCTAAACAAGATCTACATCAGCTTCATAAAATTAAAGCTAAGCAATGAAAAGTCAGCTGTCCACCAAAGTTTACAAATTACCATCATATCCTTGTAATGTCGCTCTAAGATTTCACAATTCTCCACAAGCTCTTTGTAAGCTTCAGGAATGCAACTTTTCATTGTGTCCAAGTCCTCTGGTGTTCTAATCCCAGCAACCACATCCTCTCCCTATTCAAAGCTCCTTATCAGTCAACTCATAGCATAGAGAATCATGATTGAAGAAGCACTTTTTAGAGCTGAGCATTGACTAGAACCTCCCCATAGAGCTTCTTTTCACCCGTGCTTGGATTTCTCGTGAAGAGAACACCTGTACCCGAAGTGTTCCCCATGTTCCCGAACACCGTACATTGAATATTTACAGCAGTTCCCTTTAATCCGGTTATCTGGTTGATGCTCCTATACTTATTGGCCCTTGGACGACTGTCCCAGGAATCGAAAACTGCTTTAATAGCCAACTGTAACTGTTTCTTCGGATCTGCAGACCCGCACAAGGAAAAAGAATAATAGCTGGATTTTGAAGTGCTAGTAAGCTATGCACTCTTGTTATTGGGAAACATGTACCTGAAGGAAACTTTTCACCAGTAGCTTTAAGGTAGACATTCTTGTATTCATCCACAAGCTCTTTAAGATCAGAAGCAGTTAACTCAGTGTCTTGCTTAACTCCCTTTGAAGTTTTCAAAATTTCTAATTCTACCTCAAATGAGGAGTGCGGAATTCCCATTACCTAAAATAAATTTGTCGATTACAATAAAAGCAGTTAGGTAACTTCACATGACCCTGTGGCCTTGCTTGTGAAACTATAAGTGGAAAAGAAAGAAAAGGAAGTGCAATAGCATAAAATTGGACAGCAGAACTACTCACAACATTTCCAAACATGTCTAAAAACCGTCTGTATGAATCATACGCAAAACGCTCTCCACTTTTTGAAGCCAAACCAGCAACCACTTCATCATTGAGTCCAAGATTTAAGACGGTGTCCATCATACCAGGCATTGAAATCTGCATATAAGAAGGAAATCAGGCTACCATAAGAAAATGAAAAGTATCTATAAAGTGTGTATTAGCTACCATCCATCCCTTCAACAAATAACTACAGCACTCTGGCACCGACCAAATAAGTGTTCATTGTTGCCTCTGTAACCTCAAGTAAAGCCATTCCCAGAATCATGACAACAAACATTCATACTTCGGCTATGGACCATACTGATATAGAACCATCATTGGATATGGAAAACACTGTTTCGTTTTGTTTCATTTCTTCTTCATTTTAAACTCCTTCAATTTTTACAAGAACATTGACAAAATGAGCAGATAATACAAGAATTCATACATAATAACCACCATAACCTCCTGAGTTAAACCAATATAACCAACACTAGTCCCGATTATCCAAAAAAAACAAACTACAAACAGATTCAAAACCTCTTTTTTAACCGTAAAAAGTGTCACTAATATGCTCTTACCGCAGCACCAGACCGAACAAATAAGAGAAGAGGCTTAGACGGGTCACCAAGGAGCGCTCCCATGTCATCCTTGCACGCATTCCAGGCCTTCCAATAAATTTATATAAAATAAATTTACTGAAGCATAAAGCAAAACCATTTTGTAGAAGAAAATGATGATACAATGTCGGAGACACTATACACATGATGAAAACATTGTGGAATCAATATTATATCCAATGTGTATAAAATTCAAGACAATGTTTGCACCTATAAGTCATCTTCCTACAAAGAAATAAACGGGTAACTCTTATATACTTCAAATATTAAAAGTATATATTGCAAATATTAATCATGCCCGTAAAACTGAATCCTCAATATATACCATCTAAAATAAATAAAAATTAAAAACTTAAGGGCCCCAGGGGTGTTCCGGCAGCTCATAGCTCAGAATAAATAAGGAAAAATTTTCTTATTACAAAAAAGAGTCCTGCTATATATTGTAAAAAATTTCTGCCGAATTACGATTGCGATGTAGAATTGGATGGAATTATAAAATTGGCCTACTGTATTAAATACATTGTAAAAGTACTACTAATTAGATTTATCCATATAACTCGCAATAAAAAAAGTCGACATATAAAGTCGCAATATATATCATTTTCCTTGCAAAAATGTTCGTAATTTCTGTGCATAGTGAATATGCTGTGCTGTAACATCAATTACGGATTTATACTGCTTATATAAATCCCTAATTATACTATACTCTTTGACTAAATGATAAGTGTATTCCTATTATCTTCAAATGTTAATCAGAAGATTCTGAAATGCTTGAATTGGGTGATTTGCGGAAGAATATTTGGAAACGAAATGTTAAACATCATCAATATCAGAGTCTGTCACTATAAGCTAATAATAGTTTTCCTCTAATACAAACTATCATAATAGAATAAATTAACACTCGACCCTTTAAAAAATACGTATGCAGTCTTCATACAGATCAACTATTATACCTGTAAGGAAATTGTAGCACTCCATTTGGCACCAATATCATAGCCATATAATAATCCATTAATAAAAGGAATTACTAAGATTGATGATAAACAAATGAACAATAATAAGAATGAACAAAACAAAAGGAAGACAGAATTGAGTTTTGCAATCCTTCACAAATAAAAAAAAAAAAAATCAGAGTGGAGATGATGCATATAAATGTTTGCATCTACAAAAAGTTACATTATGATGTTATACAAACACAAATCATTTACCAATAGTCTCTGCAAGAACAAGAACCATCTCTAAAACAATGAAAGCGATTCCTATCACGAACAACTATCTCGCGGTTAACAATCTCTGATATGAGTTTCAATGCAGCATGACAATCTTCACAAACACGAAGATTCTTCATGATCCGAATTGGTGTTCCAGCTGGGGTGTTCATTAGCCCAAAAACCAGTGCTAATTTCTCACTGTGTCGGTAAAGAAATTTTTCCTTCTCATTCTCTTCAATGTCCAGCAGAATCACAGAGGTGTCGGGTACATATCCTTTAACCCTCATTTCTTCCAATAACTTGTCCCACCGCTGATTAATTTCCTCACTCTGAGGATGAGTCTCATCACCAGCCACAAACTCGTGAATTTTACCATCTACTGTGATTGAACTCCACCCCGGTTTCTTCTTCACTCCTTTATCTCTCATCAACTTCCTCACTCTCGCGGTGTCCTCCCACCTCTTTGCTCCCGCATAAACATTTGATAAAACTACATAATACCCATCATTAAGGGGGTCTAATTCAAGGAGGTGTTTGATTGCTTCTTCAGCCAATTCAATGTTCTTGTGAACCCTGCAGCCACCGAGGAGAGCTCCCCACACAACCCCATTTGGCTTAATAGGCATGTTTATAATGAACTCGTGAGCCTCTTGAAGGAGCCCTGCCCTACTTAGGAGATCAACCATACAACCATAATGCTCAATCCGAGGAATTATCCCATAATCTGTGGTCATGCTAGCGAAAAACCTCCTACCCTCGTTTATTAACCCCATATGGCTGCAAGCATGTAAGAGGCCAATAAAAGTGACCCCATTAGGCTTAATTCCATCATTAATCATTTTAGAGAAGAAATTTAAAGCTTCCTCAGCTTGTCCGAGTATTGCAAGCCCTTGGACCATGGCCGACCAGGATACAATTGTCCGTTC
The DNA here is from genome assembly GCA_034770075.1 of Aralia elata. Classification (NCBI taxonomy): domain Eukaryota; kingdom Viridiplantae; phylum Streptophyta; class Magnoliopsida; order Apiales; family Araliaceae; genus Aralia; species Aralia elata. The sequence goes on along the minus strand of CM068385.1, from coordinate 13,155,176 downwards.
CTCCATTCCCTCAAAAACCTTACGTGCAGCTTCCAAACATCCACATTTGATGTACATATCAATCAGAGTGTTACAAATACGAACATTTCTCCTAAACCCACTTCGATTTGAGTACTCATGAATCCTCCTACCAAGTTCAAGTGCACCTAAATCCGCACAGGCTGCAAGAACAGCAACAACTGTTACCTCATTAGGCATGAGCCCAGCTTCTTCCATTTGGGTGAAAGTACCAATGGCTTCCTTCGGCTTCCCACACTGAACAAACCCCGCAATCATAGCAGTCCATGACCTCACACTTCTCTCCGGCATTTGCACAAACAACTCATACGCCCCATCAACATCTCCTCTTTTCACCAATTGGGTTATCATTATATTCCAAGCAACAACATCTCGTTGCGACATTTTATCAAACAACAGTCTTGCATCACTTATCGCCCCGCAAGACGCATACAAATGCACAATTGTGTTCTGCAAAAACAAATTACTCTGAAACCCAAGTTTCTCAATATACCCATGAACAATTCTACCGTGTAAAAGATCCAATAACTGTGAACAAGCCTTAAGAACAAAAGAACAAGTAAAACTATCCGGCAAAACACTAAATTTCCGCAACTGATAAAATAACAAAATGGTATCATTTGGAGTATCACTCTCCGCAAAGGACTTCAAACAAATATTCCAAACAACAATTTCCGGCTTACCAGAACGCGCAATGAGTTGTTGAGCGTAGGTAAAGCTAGGGGTAAAAGCGCAGACTGAGCCAACTCGAGCGAGTGGGAGTACAGAGAGGGGAGCATTAGTTTTAGTGATGAGGGCATGGAGTTGTTTGAGCTCAAATGGAGTGGTAAAGCTGTGCAGAAGATGGGATTGGAGGGGATCGGAAATAGGCGACTGAAAGCTAGTGCATTTTTGGTTGGGTTTTGAAGAGGGAAGTGTATGGAACGAAGAAGATAAAGAGGAGAGAGAATAAACCATTTATGGTTTGTGGATTTTGCAGCTTATTCAACCGTTGAAACTCAAAAGAACAGAAGATCCCTAACAAACATTTGAAGCCAAGTCCAAACTTGCTGAAAATCAATTAGAACTCACCGGTAGTTGAGTTTTCCCTAACGAAAGTTAGGGAACGAAGGAGGAGGAGGCTGCAGCTGTGAGGCTGAATGGCCGTGTCCTTCACGTTTGCCGCTCACTTCCAAAGTCGTCTATAAATCAACCAAGTCCTTAAAACGATATTTTTTTGTCATTTCTATTCCTTCTACCCGATTTATCCCCCCAACCGACCCATTTGGACCCAGTCTACCTCAACCCCAATTTTTAATATTTTAATAAAATAAATATTTTTACTATTTTACAATAAATATTATTTTAAAAATAATTTTAAAATAAATTATTATTTTTAATATTTTAAAATAAAATATTTTTAATATTTTAAAATAATTATTATTTTAATATTTTTAAAGAAAATATTATTTTTTAAAAACAAAATCAACTAATAATTAAATTGAATATTTTAAAATAAAATATATTTTTTAAAATAATTTGAAAATAATAATTTATTTTTAATATTTAAAATAAAATATTATTTTTAAAAATAATTATTATTTTAAGGAAAAAATATTAGAAACTTTTATTTTTTTCAAAAATGAATAAAGATTCATAATATATAGATTCAAAAAAAATTAAAGTTAAAATTTTTTAAATCTTAATTATTTTTATGAAAATTTACCAATCTTTCAAAAATAAAAAAAAATATTTTTGTTTTATTAAAATAATATTTTATTTTTTGTTTTATTTTTTTCAATATATATTTTATAAAACTTTACTCATTTTTTTAAAAAATGAAAAAATTTCTAATTTTTTTCCTGAAAATAATAATAATTTTTAAATTTCTTTTTAAAAGAAATTGAATTAGTTTTTTTATTTATCTTTTACTGTTTTTTGAATTTTAACTTCTATTTTTAGTTTTAATTTCAAAAATTCCAATATTAAGAATACATATAATAATGGTAAAGATATTAACTTTTTTTTTCTAAAAATAAAGTTTTACATAAAAATTGAAAAAAATCTATTTTTTTTAAATAAAGTTTTTTTCTTATTTAATTTTTTTGAATCTATATTTTATGAAACTTTACTCATTTTTGAAAAAATAAAAGTTTCTAATATTTCTTCCTTAAAATAATAATTATTTTTATTACTTTTTTAAAAACATATTTTATTTTAAAATATTATAAATAATTATTATTTTCAAATTATTTTAAAAAATATTTTATTTTAAAATATTAAATAAAATTATTATTTTAAAAATAATGTTTTCTTTTAAAATATTAAAAATAATAATTATTTTAAAAAATATATTTATTTTAAAATATTAAATATAATTATTATTTTAATTTTTTTTTTAAAATAATATTTTATTTGAAAATATTAAAAATAACTATTTTAGAAAATAATAATTTATTTTAAAATATTAAAATATTTATTATTTTAAAAATAATATCTTATTTTAAAATATTAAATATATATATGTTATTTTAAAATATTAAATATATATATTATTTTAAAATATTAAAAATTGGGGCTGGGTCAAATTAGGTCGAGTTGGGTCAAAATTTGGTCAAAATGGGTCGGGTTGGGGGCAAATCTGGTAGATGGAATGGAAACGCAAAAAAATGCCACTTTAAGGACCTAAGTGACGAAAAATGAACTTTAAAGACGACTTCAAAAGTGGGTGACAACTTGGAGGGACAAAACTTTCATTCAGCCCAGCTTTAAGGTCTCAAAATTGCAAGTCAGAAAGTGGAGTTTTTTTTTTTTCACTAACGTATGTGACAACCATTAGACCCTCGTTAATTCGAAAGCGGACTAAATTGTAAATATGACCCCCTATTTGTCATGCTTCTGTTAAACTGTTCCCTAAACTTTTTTTTAGCATAATTATTCCTCACAGATTTGTTAGTTATGCAAAGGTGTTTCTCCAATTTTTTTCACCTATTAAAAATTAATTTTCTCTCTCCTCTCTCCTCTATCCTATATCCACTCTCCTCATTTTTTTTTATTTTTTATTTTTAAAATTTGTGTAAAAAGTATACTCTTCTTCTTTTTTTTATTTATTTATTTTTATATTGACCTTTTGAATTCAATATGAAATATCTCTAAATTCAAAATTAGTATAAATTAATTAATTTTAGACAATATAATTACCAAAATTATAAATCTTACTTTTTTTTTAATTTTATCTAAATGGTACTAATAACTGTATGATTTATTGTTTTCAATGGTTAAATAATGTGCATCAATTTTAAAATTGAATATATCTCATATTGATTAAAACAAATCAAACTTGATCTTATATTTTGAATAAAAATAAATAAATTTGAAAATATTTTCAAAATTTTCATCATACGACTATTATTAAAAGTTGAACTCAGTATTTTTAAAGACAAACAAAGAAAAAAAATCCTAATTTAGTACCTCTATTCTAAATTATAGAGTCAATAATAATTTTATAATTTAGAATGTAGGTACTAAATTAGGATATTTGTTCAAAATATAGGATCAAATTTGATTTGTTTAAATTAATTTGAGATATATTCAATTTTAAAATTGATGCACATCATTTAACCTTTGAAAACAATAAATCATACAGTTATTAATGTCATTTAGATAAAATAAAAAAAATAGTAAGGTTTATAATTTTGGTAATTATATTGTCTAAAATTAATTAATTTATACTAATTTTGAATTTAGAGATATTTCATATTGAATTCAAAAGGTCAATATAAAAATAAATAAATAAAAAGAAGAAGAAGAAGAGTACATTTTTTATACAAATTTTAAAAATAAAAAAATAAAAAAAAATGAGTAGAGAGGAGAGAGGAGAGAGGAAATCAATTTTTAATAGGTGAAAAAAATTGGAGGAACACCTTTACATAATTAACACATCTACGAGGGACAGTTGTGCTAAAAAACGTTTAGGGAACAGTTTAGCAAAAGCATGACAAATAGGAGGGTCAGATTTACAATTTAGTCCTGAAATCGAGCTACATGCCCACAAAAAGAGCTCTCGAGCTCCGAAATTGAGCTACAGATGGACTTATAAGAGGGAAACTCTTGCTAACACTATTTTGGGCTATATTTGTTGTTTTAAAACCTAGTCCAAATATTTGTTGTAGTGGGAGTTAGATTGAAACCCTAACCCTATCTCGCTCTTCCTGTTATGCCCACTATTGGGCTCTTATTTTTATTTTACACTGTTGTAGTTGGACCTTATTTAATTTTTCTAATATATTTCTGCTTAAATTTAGTTTATGTATGAAAATTTGTTTTTTCCAACAGATTTTAATTGTCTAAAATATTTTCTATGCTAATTATTGCACATATTCTTATGCTTCACAAATTAAGTGATAATTACCGATGACCACTTGATCTACTGGTATAACTCAACTTGACTTAAAAGTAAGTTATTCTCTCCATCTAGACCCCTCTCCCGATGTTAGGATAAGTTATTCTAATAGATTAGAACATTCAAAAAAAATCAAGTGATGATTAATTTGTTTTCCTTTAGTGCAATAAATAACGTTAACTAATTTTTTTTAAAAAAAAATCTGAAACTGATAGATTAAAATTTTATTGACTTTCCATTTTTCTTTTGAAAAAAACAATAATAAATAATATTATAAAAAAGATATACTCCGTTTGTTTCTTATTATTTGATCATTGTTGACTTTTTCAAGTCAATTTAAGAGATTTTTAAACTCAAAATTGACATAGATTCTTTTAGTTTTAATCAATATAATGATAAATATTGTAATCTATCTAAAAAATATTACTTATTTCATATTTTTTAATGAGTTATCTTAATTTTGAGGTTAAAAATGTCTCAAATTGACTTTCAAAAGTTAATAATGATCATATAATTTGGAACGAATAGAATACTATGTTTTATTAATGTTGTTATCTTGTCTTTTTTTGTTAGAACTATTGCTATGTAGTCTCATTGCTTATTAATAAAATATAACACTCCGTCCTTCTCATTTCATAAGATAAAAATTGATTATTTAACGTGAACTAGCTTTCTAACCCGCGCGAGCCACGGGTTTTTTTTAATTAGTATTTATAAATATCTGACGTGTCAATTAAAGTTGTGAGAAATATTATAAAAATTCATTGAGTATGATACTGAATATTTTTTTTGTTAAATTCAAAATGACATCAAGCTTTTCTAAAGTAGTGTGAGATTTTCTTATAAATCATTTTAACAATGATACAAGTAACAACCATGATATAATAAAAAATACTAAAAGTATTCTACCTTATATGTTTTGTTTCTTCTTATGACATTGAGTCGAGTCATAAATTTACAACATAAAGGACCATATTAACATCGTTGAAAATTACAACTAAATAAACAAATATAATAAAACAATTGAGTAAAATATTAGGTTTTTTAAAGTCAATATGAGAGTAACTACTTAACTTGTTATATGGTAACAATCGTTACCATATATATATATATGGTAACGATTGTTATTCCCAGATAGGCACAAAAGAGATCTAGAAGGGGGGTCAAATAGATTCTTCAAATTTTCTTTTTAAAGATGTATTACCAAATCAGTTAACCAATTTAATTGATTGGATTAACACAACGAAATGTTTAAGAAAAGCCCTTCAAAGATTGTAATAAAGTTCACAGTTCTAAATTTAATAAGATAATGTAGAAATAAGACACAGATATAAAACGTAGAACAATAGAAACTGAAATATAGAATTTAAAGAACATAAGAGATTTTTAAGAGGTTTAAAGAACGAAAGTCTCATAATCCTCTTTTCTACTCCGAGAGTAAGGATTTTCCACTAAGGAGGGTAATTACCAATATTACAGTTCATAAAGAACTTTTATACAATGATTCATAAAGAATCCTTCAAGTCACATAAACTTGGTTTACAAAAGATCACTTAGATCAGACTAATCACTAAGAGAAGTAGTTTGTTTGAGGTGCTGCTAAGAGCATCTCAAACAGCCTCTTCAACCACTTTGGGATACTCAAATAGGTGAGCCACATCAGAAAAATTATCTCCAACAGCCTCTCCAACTTTAGTCATCAAATCTGCAACCTCATTCTCTCTCTTCAGAACTGGTAAGTTGACCTTGCCTCTTCAAAATATTTATTTTGTTTTGGGAGAATAAAAATCATATGAAAAAGGCTAAAAATATTTATTTTGCTTGATGGGTTTGATGTATAACTCATTTTAAAATTTAATATCATTCCTTTTTATTAATTATTATTGTTTTAAGTCAAATACTGCATTAATTGAATTGAAGAGACTGATGAGGCACAAAATATTAAAGTAGCAAATATTTCTATTTAAATTGCCACGTAGGTCAGCAAACTTCAATTTGAAGAGTTTTTTTTGCTACTACTGTTGGAGATGTTCTAAGTTGTTTTAAGGTTCTTTTCGAATGACTTAGCAGCAGGGTGTATTTCTTGGAATCGTAGAGTGGAGCAAGTATGAAGTCAGAGTTTCAGCGTTTGGACTTGATTGATCTATTGCGTATCTAATACTTGAATTTGTTGGCTTTATGTAAAGTTCTCTAGGGATCTTTCCGTTGGAAAGTGTCGACGCTGAGAATTTGTTCTAGGTGTTTTTCTACCCTTTTTAAGATTCTGATTTAATTTATTTTACTTAAAGGGTAATTTTTTAGGAAAAAGCCAACATAAATGTCGACGGGGTTTTGAAAGGTTGATTTTAATAAAGGCCAATTAGACAGAGTCGCCAGTTGGTAAAGATTCAAATGGATACTCATCCAGATTTTTAGATTTGTTAGCAATATGGCTCAATATGTAACTTTGTAAAATTGGTCTCGAAATCGAGATTCATAGAATTCGGGGGCTTGCTTAAGCGAGAGGAAGGTGGTAGGCATTCCTCAACTTCCGTGAAAACACGATTACCGCTTTCTTAATATTTTTTAAGTGTGAAGTGGGTGTGTGTGTGTGTGATTTTGGAAAAATCGAAGAGAATCGTGAGAAGTGGGTTATTTTGAAAACAACTTAAAACCTCTCAGGACCTATCCAAGAGGGATTTGATTCGAGGAAAAGGTTCATTTTAGCTTTGATTTTTTGACAAAACCTTTTGGGGTGACGTTTTTGAAAAACATGGTTTTCAAACCCTTCGCCAAATAGGAATCGAGATTTTTTTTGTTACGTTCAATTTTAACTTAAGGTCGTCTTACTAACCCGAAACAACATAATTTTAAAAATATTTTTATCGCATTGGTTTTTAAAATCGTTTTTGGTGATAAATGAAAAAAATCGAACATCGAAATGGGGTCGGACCTACTATTGGTCATGTAAGCCATCTTAATAGCCCCGAACACCCGCAATCACAATTTTTCATTATTCCGGGGTCTTAAATCCGATTTTCATGGGATGGAACTATCGATATCGTTTTAAGCCCAAATTTACATATACAAATAATCGCATCGCAACATTACAATCGAAGCGAAGTCCATTATGGGAATTACGTCAAGACCCAATTTAAGGATCTCGACTCCATTCCTAGGGTCACAGTATTCGAACTTCACCAAACGAGACATCAAAGCGAAAGATAAAATTAAAAAAGAGGGCTCCCGAAGACCCTAATTCATAAATCTACCAACCGAAGCCGACATTTCAAGGGATAACTATGCATCAACGAGATCTAGCCAAAAGAATCTAAGATCTAGGAAAACGAAATCCTTATATCTAGATTCCTATGAAATCCATTGATAACATAGATGAGATTTAACCGAGAATATAACCCAAATTAGCTATCAGGTGATTCAATTTGTTAGAATTCCTTGACGACCAAAAGGTGGGACCCCCTCAGCGCTAGATATAGATCTAGGATTGTACGGGGTAAACCATAACAACATAATCAACTTCCTAGCAAAACAATCGATAAGGGGGAAGCTAATCCAAAATAAAATAATAAATTAACAAAGAGACATCGTCGGGTGGTTAGGAGGAAATTGTCTTCATGAGAAATCATCTTTAACCACCCTTGTCCAAGGATTTTTATTTAGTGGACTATGGGAATCTCAAAAGATGGAAACTTTACAACATAAATGAATTTTAATTGCAAAAATTGATACAATAAACTAGATCCAAGCTCAATCTATACAATTAATACAAAAAGATTGAATTTTTCACCTTGGGGTGATAGATTTGTGCCTTCTTGAAGCTTGAATTGGATGAACTCACTAATCTAGCTAGAAATTTGTTAAGATCTAATAGATCTAAACTAAGTATAGTGTTTCCCTTTCTAAGATTCTCCTATTTCTCTCTAAATTCTCTCTAAAATTCCTTCTTTTTTTGAAAATTCTCTCTCCCTTTTTGAAAATTTGCTGAAAATTGTCTTATATAAGCTCCGAGCCTGGCCGCAAGTGTACATGCGCCTGGCCTCAGGTCTAACTGCAGCAGGCCTAGGGGGGTCCACCTGCCTCGGTTTTCATGTTATTCGCTGAAACGTTCGTAACTTTCAATCCGGGAAGAGTTGGGAGATGTGATATACTATTTCAGAAAGTTTTTTTCGAGAGCTACACAATGACATAAAGTTTGGCTAAATTCAGGTCCAAGAAGATAAAGAAAACTGCAGAAATAGATCTTCCCATAGATGTCTATTGGTCAACCGTCATGCCTCGCGTAGTTCGTCACTCGGTGGTCGTCGTGACAGCTCCATATATTCATTCTGAGCCTTGTAATTTTCTGTTTCAAATTCCTTGTCGTTAGGATGAAATGACGTTATTGCCCTCCTGTCAAGGTTAGATAACAAGATGCAAAATTTTGGGTGTCTACAGATGCCCCTCTTTGTTTATGTTTAAGCAATGTAATGAAATGGACATGACAAAGATATAGACGCCCAATGCATGGAGAGATATATTGAAGATGCGAGCTAATATATGATGATGCAAGTCAATTATAACATAATGCAGAAATACAAATCATTGTAAAGGGCAGCAAAAAGGTAATAACCATATTACCCTGCTGGGGAATTTGTTATCGTAGTTCCATCATCGGGTATCGTCTCCGATGTCATCGTTGGGTATCGTCTCCAAAGGACATATCATCGAGTATCATCTTTGATGCCATTGCTGGGTATCGTCTCCAACAGACACATCACCGGGTATCGTCTCTGATACCATCGTTGGGTATCGTCTCCAACGGACACATTATCGGGAATTGTTTCCGATGCCATCGCTGGGTATCGTCTCTAACGGACATATCACGGGGTATCGTCTCCGATGCCATCGCTGGGTATCGTCTCTAACAGACACATCACCAGGTATTGTGACGCCCCCAAAATAGGTCCACACAACCCATTTTGAGTGGCCAAAATACATATTACAAAATCCAAATATTAATTTTTCTATTTTCAACTATTAAATTGTCGTGCAAAATACGACAACACATACACTTTAAGTTCTCAGTACAATTCTTGTGTCGTATATAGTATAACACTATTCAAATCCAAACTAAGTCCTCAATACCATTATTGTCGCACTATTTTACAAAATACTTAGGATTTCTACAACTACCAACTCAGACTATCACTCCATTCCCCTGTTTTTCCCGCTAGACCCAGCTACACTCTTATTACCTGAAAGGAATTGTGAAGCAAAAGAGTGAGCACAAATAGCCCAGTAAAGAATATCATAACTAAGATAAATTAATTATCATTAGCTTTCAACTGTGATAAATTAGAGATTTAGTACATTATGGTAGATGATATAAGTTTTCAACAATAACTGCAGCGGAATGAGCAATCCATTCAAAGAGTCAAATAGATCATAATATCTACTGTCTTCTTTAATTGAAAAACAAAATCAACATCAATATTTTATCCTTGTATCACCAATCAACAGTTTCTCTTTAAAGAGAATTTTCACCACCTGTCTTTGCCTGTAACACCAAAGATCATGAGTATAATAATTCACAGTTCATGTTCATAATCATGCAAATCAACAGTTCGTGATCATAATCATGTAAATCAACAATTTATCCTTGCTACAAAGGCTAAATAGAACTTTCACCCATGTCCTTGCCACAAAAGCAAAAAAACTCAACAATCATATCGTCTTTACACCCTACGCCAAAGACATTCAACCATTATATCGTCTTTACAACACCCTACACCAAAGACATTCAACTGACACCAATGGACATGAGCATACCAGTCTACAGCCTTTGGTCATAATCATACCAGTCAACACTTCTTCTTTGCACTTAGGCCAAAGAGAAAATTCACCACAATGATTATAACAATGATATAATGAATAAACAGAATGATCAGAATAATAAAATAAAGAATAAATATTAGAGATTTGCAATTAAATTTTTACTCAGAGTCCAATAATGTCCAAACTATCAACACGGTAACCAAATTGTGCAGTCAAATTCAAAAATGATATTCCATACGAGTATGAAAGAAAATAATATTACTTATGAGTATCAAAGAATGATAACCTCTTACCTTAGCACGTGACTAGATGCTGCTTTCTATGAAATTGATCAACCTGAATAATGCTTGCACTCTTTATCAACACTTGGAGTAACCTTACACTTAAAAGAAATACTCACAATATTATACTCACAATATTGTAGTAAAAGAATTTTATGTTTTTGGTGTAGTGATGGTGTCTTTTTCATTAATCAACTAGCAATCTATTTATACTGAAATTTGAGGAGACAACTAGCACACACGCTTATACAAAATAACCAAATGAGCTATATAAAAATGCTGATAGTGGAATTTGTGGTCCCATAGAGAAAATTAAACCAACTAGTACACGTTTTAACAAAAAAAATTTGTTAATAGAGTTATAGTCCAGACTACTTTAGGAAAAGTAGAGTGTCGGCAAGTCCTGCCAAACTTACTTTTGTAAAAAGAAAATAATTGAACGAACATGTACTTATTTTTAATCAACACTTTTTATTCATCAATTATTTACACATTTTTAATCTTTCAACAATTATTATTATGGACTCACAATACTACCAACCGGTCTAATTATATCATAACTGTTATTTATTAACATATCCCTTTAGTCAGAAAATATACAATCATTAATGTATATACCAATATTACTATACACATAAAAAATACATGTACAAAACTGCAAATAGATCTTCACCCGTCATGCGGTAGTCCGCGTAGACAGATCAATTCCACAAAATACTAATAAGGAATAAATATGAAGGGTATTCACCAAGCATGCCGTAATCCGCGTAGTAAAGTTATTCCCACAAGTTAATAAATAGTAAAACAGTTCCTACGAATATTTCCCGACATACTTTTATATCCCCAAAACACCATCAATATTTATTTTATATTATTATCAGATTTTCCACCAAGTTTCATAATTTTTCACCATTCACAAAATTTTCTATGAATTTCCACTATTTTTAAACTAACTTTAAATGGCTTACAAAATATGATAACTACTTATGCTCTTCAATAATTCACCAAAAAATTTCAGTAATTCTTAAATAATATTATAAGATTACTGTAAAAATAATTCAACTCAAAACTATTTTCTGAAAACTAAATTATAATTTTTAAAGTTTTGAAACTTCAAAAATTCATAATAATTAGTCCTCTTATCAGAAAATTACGAATTATATGTCCATTTAAATGAAATTTAATTCTCTACAACTTTATAATACAAAGTTTCTCCAAATTCTGCCTCTAACATAGAGAAACAGGCTTACCGAAAAAATTCGTCGAAAAATATTTTTCGGTCATCTTCTCCGACGAAATTGCAAGTTTTCCGACGAATTTTCTCAGATTTTCTTAACCATATCTCTTCTACTATATCTCAGGAGTCTGGCCATATTTTTAGTTTTTAAAACAACTCACAAATCGATGTTAAACAAATAATTTTTCGGCGATACTTCGGCGAAAATTATTTTCTTGGATTTCTTATTTCCTCTTGCTTAATACAAGTTTAAATCATCACAAACATACATAAACATATCATATCCATATAAAATTTATAAAAACTTAAACATTCATATATGAAAATCAAAGATTAACCAAGGTTTTATTCATTACCTTCATAATTTCTTTTTCTTTCTTCTTTCTCTCCATTTCTCTCTCTTCATTTCCAGTAGTCTCCCTTTCTCTCTCTCTCTCTTTTTCTCCTGATCGGCTCCCTCTCCCCCTAGGAGTGGAGTTGGTTGGCTTTATTTATTTTTCTTCTCTTTTTTTGTCCTTTCTTTCTTTTTTCCTCTTTTTCCTCAATTATCACTCTCTCTCCTCATTCTTGTTCCCTCACATGCCTCATAGGCCACAAGCCTTCCTCCCCCACTTCATTAGTAATCATCCCCCCTTCATGGGCCTACTTTCCTCTAAAATTTAATTTCTCCTCTTTTATTGATAAAAAAATATAAATATAAATTGATATGTTTGAATATATTATATTAATAATTTCATAAAAGTCAGGGTCTTACAGGTATCGTCTCTGATGCCATTGCTTGGTATCGTCTCTAACGGACACATCACCGATTAAAAGAACCGCACTTTTCTTTACTATTTGACTGTTTCTCTCATTTTTAACCTATTTTTTTTTACCCTTTTCTTGCTTTTAGGTCTCAGGGCCTCTCATTATCAGATTCCAGACTCTCGTAAATGTAATCGCCCGTAAATGATGTTTTGTGCTCCAAAAGTGCATTTTTCTTCGCGAGTACACCTATTTGGACCGAAAAGGACGCGTTTTGACCTTAAGTGCACCAAAATGGGTGGGGTGGAACCCATTTGGCCAGCCGCAGGTGCACCTGCGGTTGGCCGCAGGTACAGCTGCGGTATGGTGGGTTATACCCCACACGGGCCCTCTTCTCTTTTTATTTCTTTTGGCTTTCTAGAGACACCTTCTTCATATTTTCTTGCTTATATTCTCGTTTATTCCACTTCGCAAGGCTCGATTCTACTCGTTTCAACTCCGTACATTCGTTCATTACATCGCAGGTAACGCTTTCACATAACATTTGTAGGTTTTTGACTTCGTTTCGTTACATTACAAATGTTAATAAGTTAAAACATAATGTACACAAAAATGTATGCTTAAATGACGTGATAAAAATATTCTGATTCGATGCATGAATGTACTTTATTATGCTGGACACGTAGATGTAAAAATTTTCATGATCTGAAATCATTTTTCGTTATGCATTTTTGATAAAATCATCCATTGTAATGGTGAAATTCACTTTATATGCAAGTTTCCAATTTTTGGATATTTTTACTGCTATTGCATGCCTTTGTTTTATCTCCATTAGTGTTTCAATTATATCGTATCGTGAACTATGCATATCTTTTGGGTTGAGCCTTAGGTGGCTATAAATGGCCACATATGCATGTCATTGTGCATGTGGATAGTCTATATTATAAGGGAGACTCTGACAAAAATTTTCATAGGTCATATGACTGGATGTATATGCACATTTTATATTATATTTAAACGTAAAAAGAATAACATAGACTCGTTTTAATGCACATGCAGACCATACATGCAATGACTAATATATTTGTGCCCCAGGGATTCCCTATTTTAGCGTCTTCTAGGTTACTGCAGATGACATTTGAAATATGTAGGATAAAATAGGAGCGTACCTTACTTCGTCTCACGGAGGCCTGCATTCGTCCTATTCGCGTTGATCCAGGCGATGCTGATGATTTGGCTGATGATTTTCCTAATATAGATGTTGCCGCCCCACCTGCTCATGGTCGTACACTTCCTGGTGCTCGGGTGGCCGTACCAGATCTTCTAGGCTTGGATCTTAGCCATCATCCGTCAGCGTATCTATGCGCTAACGAGGTATAGGAGAACTCGCGCCATTTTTCTCGTAATTTTCTTTTCCAATGGAAATCAACTTATCTCTTATGTATCGTAGGTCCCAGAGTTTACACAACCTTGGGGCAATTGGTTTAGTGCCTATTCTCTTTATCAGAGCCTTCATGTTGTTTACCGAGCGCTGGTCGATTCTTGGGGCTTTGAGCAGTTCTTTACTATTGCCCTACATCGCTGCCCCCGAGGTTATATCTGTGCTTTATTTGAGAGATGGTTCCACCAGAGTCAGTCTCTCCATTTGTTAGACTGTGAGGTGATGATGACGCCTTTGGATTGGCGGTATATTATAAACATTGAGTTTACGGGGCTTCGAGTACCGCTGGAGGCCGATATTTCTCCTACTGATGTTCATGCACTATTAGGATTCTCCCCACGAGATAGGGCCTTTAAGGCTCGTAGTATCCGTTCTGGCACTTTGGGTTTTGATGTCATCAGATAAGTCTTGTCTGAGCCGTTTTCTGCTGACTTGGTGGAGCGAGACCGACTTTTGCGGCGCCTTTTCTTGACCATCATGAGGGGTTATTTTCTTGCGAACAACTCCTCTACAGTTCAGTTCAGCATACTGGGAGCCCTTCGAGATGTTGATCGCATCGGGGACTACGATTGGGGGTTATTTACATTTGCATATTTCCTTCGCGGCATGCGACTTCGTTCGGAGGGTTAGATCGATGCCTGGTTCGGCTTCTACCCATTCCTCCTAGTAAGCTTCCTTTCTAATTCTTCTCACCTTTTCAACTGATTTCACTTTTATCATTTTTTACTAATGGAGTTACTGTTTACTTTTCAGTTTTGGGCCTATGAGAGACTTCCCTACCTTCGGCCTGCCACTACTTTGGGTTTGGACACTTATCTTCGGGGTCTTTAGTGGCATCAGACTACTTTGGAGGAGATCCCTGTTTCTGAAAATTTTGCTCATTGCCATCTTCAACTAAAGTTAATCATTGTCATTGACGTGACTTGGGTCCTATATACATCAGAGTATCTGACAGTTGGGTTTGAGGATGGCTTCCCAAGCGGATCAGAGTTTGCATTGTCCACCCACTAGGTTCCTTTATTGTCGTATGGGGGTTGGGAGCTTTATCTCAGGGAGCGAGCTTTCAGATGCATCTTAGGGGAGATTCGTATCCCTCTCCATCCTTCTCCTCGGAGGCCTTGGCCTATTGACGTGCAGATTGCAGAGGTTCCTCTAGAGGGTATAAATGGCTTCTTGTTGTCAGATGGCCCTAGTACTTCAGAATTTTTTGCTACTTGGTGGAGGCCACGTACTATTGGTGCTCAAACCCAGGCTACTCACTTCTTAGGAGATATCGTCCTTGTATCTGTGATGATGATTGATTGGATGGCCTGTGTTAGGGAGCCGACTCATCGGGATCAGATTGCTAGTTTGACTCGTCAGGTAAATCAATTGTCCTTTTACATTCGTCAGATGGGCAAGGATCTAGCGGAGGCGTATTCTTGTGATCCAACGGGGTTGGGTTCTGGTTCGGCTGCTGGTCCAGGTACTGCTGATGTTTTCAGGGCAAATACTTGCACCTATTATTATCTGAATGTGAATGTTGACGCAAATGCTTTAAGCCAGGAGGATTTGACTAGAGTTAGCCAGTTTGATGTTGCGGCTGTATTCGTAGATGACATTGATTTTATATAGTAGACTTGTATTAGTTGTTAGGTGCATATGGCCTTTTTCCCTGTACATTTATTTTCATGTTCTTACGTATTGTATAGAGATAATGCTTATGTAAGGAAATGATGTATGATTCGCAGTTTATATATATATGTATATATATATTATCCTCTTTGATGTTATTGCACATGCTTATTAATTTTATCATAATGCATGCTTATCGTATATATATTGAGTAAAGTTGACCACTGTATGGTCCTTTTGATACTGTTTTTACAGATGGTATCATCTTCAGTTACCCGCCTAGAGCATTTTTTGACTAGCAGTACCGCCTCCCGGTTGAGGGGCTGGTTTGATGATCTCCCAACTCCAGATCACTCGACTGTGGAAAGGCTTATGGGATACTCTATGTCTTATCTGCTTTTCCAAGTGCCAGATGGATTTATTGAGTGGATGATCTCTCATTCGATTCTGGACAGGCACGTCTTCAGATTCGGATCTTTGGAGCTTACTCCTACTCTTAAGGAGTATGCCTGGTTTACAGGATTGTCTCTAGCGGGTCCTTACGCCCGGGTTTCGGCCGGCCATATGCGTCGCCAACTCATGACCACTGATGGGCGTGTTATGATGGGCTTTTTGGACAACTAAAGTAGGAGTTATGGGAAAATTCTGAATTATATCCATTTACACTGTGGGCAAGGAAATCGTACCTTGCTAGGGTTAGGGTTTCGTATTGGCTGAGGAGGAGAGAAATCCAAAAAAAGTACGGTATTGATTGATGAATTGAATAGGGGAGAAGAACAGGTAGGCAATTACTCTAGTAACACGTAGCAGAACTCCTATGATCCAAGAGTCTTCTTGAGTATCTAAGATCCAGAGAGCCTTCTTAAGTGCTTAAAGTTCAGAGAGAATATGCTGGTCCAAAGTTTTCTAAAAGTCCCTTATTCAATGGAATAGAAGAAATATTTATAGAGTTTCCTGGAAAAGTGGTCACGTGTCTGGCACATGTCTGGGTCTTGTGCTTGACATGTGACCTCAGGAAAAATTCCAGAAATACCCTTAGTTACTTGAGTAATGCCCAAATCGTCTTGTCCTTCTAGCCACCAATCCAATCCCTTAAACAATTCCCGAAATGAGTTGCCTCCATAAACCTTCTGCCTCGAGACTCATGGAGGCCCCTCTTAGGTCTTATGTCCCAAGGCACTTATTGCTCAACCCATGCTTTCATGCTCTACTTTCTTTATCTGAGAATCTCATCGTCGAAAACCTTGGAAGAACTCGGCACGGGATGGAGGCCTTGCCCTAGGGGGTTGAACCCTAAGGGGCCAGACCCTAGGGTAGTTGAACCCTAAAGGGCAAACCTTAGGTTCGTGCCTCCTTCAATTCTCTTCGTTCGTCATGGCCTTTCTTGATCGATTTTCTTCCTTTTTCTCCTGATTCTTGGCCCTATGAGCTCTTCTTATCATGGAGGTTCTAAGGTCAACCATTTCTAGATTTTTACAAGTTTCTTAGCTTCTTTTTGTGGTTTAGGCTCGATGTTTTGTCATTGCATCGCCCAAAACTTGTCCGGCACATAAATTAGGAAAATGAAGTAGTGTGCGCCCTAGGTGGCCGAGTGCGCGCCCTAGGTGGCCGAGTGCGCGCCCTAGGTGGTCGAGAGTGCACGCCCTAGGTGGTCGAGTGCGCGCCCTAGGTGGTCGAGTGCGCGCCCTAGGTGGTCGAATGCCTGCCCTAGGTGGTCGAGTGCGCACCCTAGGTGGTCGAGTATACGTCTTAGGTGGTCGAATGCGCGCCCTATGTGGACGAATGCGCGTCCTAGGTGGCCGAACCCTAGGGGGCCAAAATCCTATGGTTTTTCCCTTTTGTTTATTTATTGCTTCGTTCATTAATTTCGGTCTTATTCATTTATTTCCGTCTTTTCTGTCATTTATTCAATTCATTTAGGTTACATGTGAATCATAATTTGTACTTGGGCCTACATTTGCCGCCTGCACGTGAGACGTGCCTTTGGAGTGACGATCGTGCAAAATACTTTAAGTCTTTGAGTTATGTTTCAGGTTTCTGAACAATCCGCGAAGCTCAATCTTGCAAGCCTTGAAAACGGAAGTCCTAGAAGAGTGAACCCCTAGGGGAGCTCTCGTAGGATATCTTGGAAAAGCTTTTATCCAATCCTCCAAATCTTGCTTTCTCTTAGAATCTCTCTCTTCTTCAAAATCAAGAAGTCATCGAGAAGGAATCAAATGAGCATTTTTCAAACTGGGCGAACCAAAAAGTGAGGAAGATCTTCCCCCCTTAGGTGACCGAACCTAAAGGGGTCGAACCCAAGGGGGCTTCGACGCCTCCTCCTGCGTTTTGATCTCTTTTCCTTTCTCTTGCATGGTTTCTTTATATTTCTTCTTGATTGCTCCATCTATTTCTTCATTTTAAGGTGATCATAGACTTTCTTTTCCGAGCCATCTCACCTTAACAGGATTTTGGCATTTTCTCCAGATATTCTCAAAGAAAGGCCCCACTTTTTCGCAATGAAGAAACGTTCATTATGGGCAATTGATCAACGAGCTAGGAGAAATCGAAGGTAAGAGAGGAAAGCCTCCCTAGGTGGCCGAACCCTAGGGGGACTTTTGCCACTTCCTTTATTTTTTTTCATTCTTCTTCTTTTCAGGTGAATCTCGAGCGTCTCCTAGCTTGGTTCCCACAGATACTTGATCGGATGCATATTCATAGTGCTTCTCTTTATTCTTTGTGAGCAAATGACTTAGATAAGTTTAGCTGTGAGGTTGATGACTTCTCCTTTGTGGGTCTTGACATGCCTCCCTTCCATGCTAGGCTGGATCTCCTTAGTTCCAGTTTTCGTGTTATTGTACTACACTCGGAGGTTGTTTCACGTCATCATAAAAATGACTTACTTTCGGTACAACTTTTGGACCTTCAAGATACCAGGGCTAAATTGAACACCCAGCTTCAGAAAGTCGAGTCAGCTACCTGAGACGTTGAGGGATTGATAGCCTTAAACGCAAAGATTCGGGACACCACCATTACTGACTTAGAGGCTTTAGCTCTGCCCTAACTTTAGTTCGATCATGGCTTTTTGTAGTTTTTTTATTTCCTGTATCAGAAAACTCATTTCATCTATATTCCAGTTATCATAATAGAGTTTCTTTAACATTATTAATTATCTTTAACTTGAATTTTTCTTAAGACCCAATGTTTATTATTGAATTCGCAGTTATTCAAATCAATATTCTAAGACAATAATATGCATATCATAAGAGTAAACATGAAATCTTTAACATAAAAAAACATGTTTTTTGTCGATTTCTCGTAAACTAACACTTGAATCCGTAATTTTTTTTTAAATAAAAAATTGTCCAAGTATAAGTGAAAGTTTAATATATTATTAATAATTAGTTTTCTTTTAACGAAAAGCATAACGTTTTAGATTTTATAAAACAAAGAATAATTAATCTTGCTTTTGACGGAAAAAACATAACATTCGCCACTTTTAGAGATAAAATGTAACTTTTTTGAATTTGAGGGCTTATACTCAGGTGCATCGATCACTTTTAAAGTTGAAAGTGTAACTTCATATTTGAGGGCTTATACTCAGGTGCCTCAATCACTTTTAAAGTTGAAAGTGTAACTTGAATTTGAGGGCTTATACTCAGGTGCCCCGATCTTACTTTTAACGGTAATATCCTTTGGTACGTCGTGCTAATTTTTGGCATATAGGGTTTCATAAAGGCTTAAGTCAAGTGCCTCATCACTTAGTCATCCAATTACTTGGCAAGTGCAATCTAAGAGGACTTGAAATCGGGTGCCTCGTCACTTGGGTCGTCCAATTTTTTGACAAGTGTACTCTACGAAGACTTGACCACCATTTAGAGTGGACCACCATCTTGGGTGGATTTTTTAATTCATCAATTATTGTGCCTCCTCCCTTGGTCATCTAATTTCTTAGCAAGGGATACTCCTGAGGACTTGAACCACCATTTTCGGTGGACCACCATCTTGGGTGGATTTTTAATAGTTTCGTTTCTATAACTCAGAGATTTTCGATGGTAGAACCTGTATTTGGGTTGTCCATCATCACCTTTTAGTTTGAGCATCCGTCTTTCTTGTGATCAAGCTCTAGGGTGTACTATTTGACATTTAAATTTTCAAGTCGTATGTGTCTATGGCAAGCTTCGCATGTCCTCTTATTGCTTCTGTATTTTGGACATCACGGACCTCATCATTCCTTATTCCTCTTGCCCCCTTGTGGCTTTGCTGAGGGTCTGCTAAAGCCACAACAGTCGTCCTTTTGCCATTCTACATAACATTCGCATGGCTTGCAGGCAATGCCATAATTCCTCCCAAGTCTTGTGCAAACTATGAGAGTGTTGTAAATGAATCACAGGCTTTAGTGATGAGGTGGGGCTTGAAAGCATCTAAGGCACCATTGTTGCTATGCTCACCAGATTCTTCTCTTCAATTGGCTCCGCACATTTATGTGTCTAAGCCCTGAATCTATCTACATAGTCTGACAGCTCCTCGTTCGGCTTTTGTTTGAATCTCATGAGTTCTACTATGGTCGCCTGTTTCTGCACATAGAAAAACTTCTTAAAAAATAGTAATTTCAGATCATCCCAATCTTGGACTGACCTTTTCTCTAAATTGTAGTACCAACTGAAGGCACTATCCGTCAATGTCTTATTGAATTCTCATATCAAAAGGTTGTGGTTGCTTTCTTCATCATAAATCAACCGTGGGGACATAGACTTTATAAACTTGGCTATATGTTCTTTCGCATTCCCTTTTCCTCCATTACACTTAGGGAAATACGGAGGGTGCTCAATGTATCCTATCGGGTAAGGTTGTCTCCAAATATGTGTCAGGTAAGGATGAGTAAAGTCTAATTTTGAAGGTTGGCTTTTCTGTTTGTGGAGTTAATTGATTACGTCATTCATATCATCCTTTGTCACATACTGGCTTGTTGCATTAATTCTTTGAGGGGTTATGATGTGTTGATGCCTCGACGGTGTGTGTGGTAGAGAGATCAGTTGGTGTACACTTGCGTGATGTAGAATTTGCATTAATGGTGCTTATTTGCTTGTTCGTTGGGTATGGCTCGGGGTAATCGGCATCTGCACTTGTGAAAATGTTGGGAGTGTGGTCGGAATATTGGTTGGTTGAGGTTAACTTGCTTCCAGTCTGGGCTATGGTATGTCACCACTATTCTGGGGCCCTAAATGGATAATTGAAATCGGCTAACTCTCCGTTATTGGAGGCACATTTTGATTTCCTTTGTTGTTATCATCCACTCTTACTTGTTCTACCTGCGAACTCCCTGGAAACATGGCCTTGAAGGTTGGTATCTACAACAACCGTTGGCAAAAATTCTCCATTTCCTCATGTTGCCTCTATAATTCTGACATCATAGCCATCATCATCCCTTGTCCTTCCCGTGCCTCCTTCAACGCCTTGAGCATCTCTAGCTGCACAACATTCATGGTCGTCTGCTTTTTGCTTACTTCCTCACCCTGCCTGCCTGTGCTCGTCTGCCTAATATTAGTTAGTTGTTGTTGATCAGCCATATATGGTGAGGTTAACCTTCCTTTCGAAGTGTCTTCTAGGATTGGTCTGTCAAAATCCAGATCCGCGCCTTGGAAAATTTGATTCGCTTGCCTTGGAATTGGATCTGGTGAGGTAATGCTCGTAGTCAGCAAAGTTCTTCCCGTTGTTCTCCCACTTCGAGTTGTGGGCATACCCTTCATAAATTCTACACCTCCCCAACAGAGTCGCCAAAGAATGTGGGCAAGGAAATCTTACCTTACTAGGGTTAGGGTTTCGTATTAGTTAAGGAGGAGAAAAATTTAAAAAGAGTACGGTATTGATTAATGAATTGAAGAGGAGAGTAGAACAGGTAGGCAATTACTCTAATAACACATGACAGAACTCCTAGGATCCAAGAGCCTTCTTGAGTATCTAGGATCCAGACAGTCTTCTTAAGTGCTTAGAGTTTAGAGAGAATCTGCAGGTCCAAAGTTTTCCAAAAGTCCTTTCTTCAATGGAATGGAAGGAATATTTATAGAGTTTCCTGGAAAAGTGGTCACGTGTCTGGCACATGTCTAGGCCTTGTGCTTGACATGTAATCTCAGGAAAAATTCCAGAAATACCCTTAGTTACCCGAGTAATGCCTAGATCATCCCGTCCTTCTAGCCACTAATCCAATCCTTTAAATAATTCCTAAAATGAGTTGCCTCCATAAGCTTTCTACCTCGGGACTCATGGAGGCCTCTCTTATGTCTCATGTCCCAAGGCACTTGTTGTTCAACCCATGCTTTCATGTTCTACTTTCTTTATTTGAGAATCTTATTATCAGAAATCTCGAAAGAACTCGGCACGGGACGGAGGCCTTGCCCTAGGGGGTCAAACCCTAGGGGGCCAGACCCTAGGGGTAAACCTTATGTTCGTGCCTCCTTCGATTCTCTTCATTCGTCTTGGCCTTTATTGATCGGATTTCATCATTTTCTCCTGAATCTTCGCCCTGTGAGCTCTGCTTATCATGGAGTTTCTAAGGTCAACCATTTCTAGAGTTTTACAAGTTTCCTAGCTTCTTTATGTGGTTCGGGCTCGATGTTCCGTCATTACATCGCCCAAAACTTGTCCGACACATAAATTGAGAAAATGATGTAGTGCGTGCCCTAGGTGGCCGAGAGTGTGGGCCCTATGTGGTCGAATGCGCGCCCTAGGTGG
This sequence comes from Aralia elata, assembly GCA_034770075.1. NCBI lineage: Eukaryota > Viridiplantae > Streptophyta > Magnoliopsida > Apiales > Araliaceae > Aralia > Aralia elata. Next base: position 13,132,935 of record CM068385.1, on the reverse strand, counting down.
TCGAACCCTAGGGGGCCAAAATCCTAGGGTTTTTCCCTTTTGTTCATTTATTGCTTCACTCATTAATTGCGGTCTTGTTCATTTATTTCTGTCTTTTTCGTCATTCATTCAATTCATTTAGGTCACATGTGAACCATAATTTATACTTGGACCCGCATAAACAAAAGGGGAATAAGGCTTACGACCGTGGTGGTATAAGCACTACTTGGTTAGCACTTAGATTTGGGGTCTTACCTCGACATCCTACTCCCCGACTAATTAGGATATACACCAATGCATATGTTTTGTACGTCATTGGAAGAATTTTGTTTCCAAATCCAAGCCGAAACGTATGACATGCTTGATATTTGTTATTTTTAGATGATGTCACAAAGATATCTGAGTACGCATGGGGTGCGGTCGTGTTAGCTTGCCTATATTGCAACCTACACAAAGCAACAAGGATTGGTGCAATAACAATTGGTGGATGTGTTACTCCGTTGTAGGTAATTTTATAATTATATTTACGTATAATTTTGGAATCAAATATGCATGTTTATTTTTTTGTTTATGCTTTTGTTCTTTTTTCTTTCTTTTCATGTATGGACATATGAACGTATTATAATTGGGAGACCAATTCATCCCAATGGTCGTAAAATTTTCTTACCTCAGACCTGTGGTTGGGCATATCGGCTTAAGGAAGATACAACCCCAGGTGGTCGACGTAAGTACCCCCACCACAACATCATGGTGTATAGGACAGAACTAGATGCCATGAATGGCACAATGGTCACGTTGATGCCTTACGAGCCTTACGAGGATTTGACGGGTCCTGAGTATGAATAAGCAATATATTCAGGTACGTCAAGAATCCTTCTGATATGGTTCGATGTTGTGGAGTTCTAAATGTCGAATAGGACATTGCATCAGTTCGGAGATTTTCAAGACATCCCATTGGATGTAGAAGACATGGCAGCCTTACGTGCACCACTTGAAAATATTGAAGCGTTAGACTTCATAAGACTAAGACAACCATATATAGATCTTTGGAATCTGTGACGACCCGAGAAATCATATAGCCTTGTAATTAGGTTTGCGATATAAATATCTAATAAAATAAAATTTTATAGATATTATTATGTGTAAATGTGATTTTATGTGATTAAAGGTCGAATTATGACCTAGTATGTGTGTTATGTGATTATGTATATGTGTTGTTGTTTCATGGACGAAATAAATTTTTTTCAAAAAAAAAACGCTAAAACACTATTCATAAAACGTAAAAACGCTTCTTCTTTTTTCAACTTTTCGAATTACGACATAACGTTTATTTGGGAAAGGGTGATGAAATCTCTAATAATAAAAAAAATTGGGAAAAAGACGTTAAAACACTATTCACGCTAAAAACACCTTTTTCATTTTTCGACTATTCGAATTACGTCATAGCGTTTATTTGGGAAAGGGAGATGAAATCTCTAATAAAATGAACGAATGAAAAATTTTGCGGTTTTAGCTAAGGAACGAGTTAGGAAAACCTAACTAGAAGAAAAATGAACGAGTTACGAAAGCTAACCGGAGTTTCAATTTCAGTTGACCTTTGGAGAAGCCAAAGGTTAACTTACTATATATAGTAAGTTAACTCTTACAAGCAACCATCATTAATTCCCCACCAACTAACCATAAGGATTATCCTAGGTTAGGTTAATTTGATATGTGGTTAAGTCTCTTGCAAGTTAGTATTAATTGCCCCACCAACTAACCATGGTGGTTAGCCTAGGTTAGGTTAATTTGGTATATGATTAAGGTTGAGTAAGGGTGAGTTAGTAAGAGTATGGAAGAGGAAGGGGATTGACCATAGAAAACTTGAGTTGGGTGACCAACTTGTAAGCAATGGAAAGTGAGTTTAATATATACAAAACCCATCTTCCAACACTTAGTAAATTTCATTTCATTTCTCCTAAGTAAGAAAAAAGAGAGCAAGAGCTTGAGAACTCAAGAAAGAAGGAGAGAGAGAGTCACGGGCAGAGGAAGAAGAGGAAGAGCAAAAAGCTTCAAGTTAGCAAGCTTAAGTAAAGAAGAAGAGCATCAAGAGGTAAACCTCAAACCCTAACCATCCTTCATCTCTTTAAGCTTTTCTATGTAGCTTTGACGGTGGTTATTGTTGTGTTTGTGGTGGATCATGAAGGAACCTGGAGTTATAAGGTAGTTGTGATGATATATACTTATAAACTACCAGTAAATAACATGCTAATTGGAACAAAAATGAAAAAGATAAACCTATGCATAAAGGATGGAATTGGACAAATTAGTGGACTGTTTTGGGGCCATTTTTTTTATTGCTCTAAAACTAAAAATTAAGTTTCAGGGTGATGTGTTATGCTCTTGTGAGTTAAGAATACCATACAATTGGAATAAGGGTAAAAGCTTTTGTAACGAAGTCATGACCAATTTTTTTGTAAAACTAGTTAAAAAGACTAAAAACATAGCTGAACACTGACTTTTGAGTCATTTTTCTAAGTAGTTAGAGTTTCTGGAAAATTCCATTTTTCTAGGGATTGTGTAGTATGTAGAACAAGGAAGCCATAAGCTTAAGAACGAACTCATTCCAGCTTCGGATGAGGGAGTTATGACATTTGGAAAAAAATGCGTCAAATCTGCCAAAGCAGAAAATTAATCAACGAAGGTTTTTCGGACCACTGTTTTGGCCTGATAGCGATTCTAGAAACTTTTTCCACCAAGGGGGATTTGTAGAGGATGATACAAGTAAGAAAATGACTCCAGAACGGACTTATTCCGACTTGGAATGAGCGAATTATGAGGTTTGGAAGGAGGGGGGTCAAGGCTACCAAAGCAGTGGTTGGGCGCAGCGTAGGCGCGCGCGGCTGCCTAGGCGCTGGGGCCTCAGGATGGGGAGCCCCGGGGCCTCGCCTGTTGGGCTGTCTATCGGGGCCTTGCCTGATGGGGGCTACTGGGCTATCTGACATGGGGGTTGTGCATGGGCGTGTCACCGGGCTGTTTTCGAACGTCGTGCGATGCCGAGCGACATGGTGCACGTCGGGGAGTATCGAGGGACGTCGAGTGACGTGGTGCATGTCGGGGCGTGTCGAGGGATGTCGAGCGACGTGGTGCACGCCAGGGCATGTTGGGCGACACTGAGCGACGTCGTGCATGTCGGGCATGTCACGGGCGTGTCCCCGTGCCGTTTCGCGACATCATACAACATTTTTGACATTGTTCCAAAAATGTTCCAAGTTATAAAAGATGAATATTATAAAATGAATAAAAATAAATATAGACCATCATAAGGGGTCGTTAAGAGGGTTGTGGCGTTCTCGAACACTACGATGCGTGATAAGTTTTTGAAGAGTTGTCGCGTTACTTAATTTTTAAAATGCGAGCAACCTAAAATAAGAAATATTGTAATGAAAAATACTTAACATGAATCAATGTTTCGTAAACAAGTTGTATGAGCGTGCTAAGCGAACAGAAGGGCATGTCGCTTGGGCGTTCGCGTAGGTAAGTCGGGCGTGCAGCATGCGAACGTTGAGACGCCGTGCCAAGTATTAATGAACTTGAAAAGTGTTCCGATTCTAATAAAACGGACATCATAAAATATGGAATAGAGTTAATGTAAACCAATAATTGGCGTCATTATGTGGCTAATTGTTGAATCGTCAGACATTATATGTGTAGGACGTTTGAAGGGCGAATTAGCGTAAAGTTATAAGTAGTGCTTAAGACAAGTTTCCTAACCTTGTGCAAGTTTTTTTATACTTGGTGCAAGTTCGAGCTCTTGTTTAATTTTCATAGTTGAGCAAATTTCCTATCTTTGTGCAAATGTTATATGTTTGTACAAGATGTTTAACTGTTGATTGTGCTGAGTGCCAATATCTTCACTTATGTGCTATTTGAGATAAACTGTTTTATCATTGAACTGTTCAAATTTTTAAAGTTCTATTATTCATGAACTGCATTAAGAATATGTTTATGCTAATTGTTAAGGTGTTAAACTAAATTGGTGAAAAATTCGTTGAAGCTAAGTAGAGCTAATCCAAACTAAATTAAATTAGTGCGGATTCTGATGTAAGTAAGAGAAAAGAACCTATAATATAGGGAAGTTAAGAATTTTAAGTTAAAATAAGACACAAATTGTGTCGTAATAGTAAAGTAGACACAGGTGATGTCAAAACTGAGAAGCAAGAAAAAGATGAAGGTTTTTATGACCGCTTAATAGAAATGTTATTAGTGTTTAAAATGATAGGGATCGATTTATTCATATTTAATCGAGCTACTTCATAATTATTGTTCAATTATTGAAGTTTTCAGATAATGATGATATGATTCTTGATTTTGTTGTTTATTCAATTGTTATGACTTACTAAGCAATTAAATGCTCACTCTTGCAAATTATAAAAAAATTTGCAACTAAAGTAGAAGGACCTGAATGGCCAGATGATGTTAAGAGAAAAGGATACTTTAAGGAAGAAGAATTAATTGTATAAGTTTATGAAATGTGTTTTAATTATAATATTTGTAATATTTGTAATGATGTAATATTCATTATTTGTATGTTATGTAGATGTAAATGTATTGGAACATGGGATTAGAAGGTGTCATATTGTAATATATTGAAATTACATTTATGTTTTAAGATTATATGAGTGTTTATGTTGAATGAATAGTACCATGACGCACCAGACCCGGGTTTACAGATAGACCGGGGTTTGGGGGCGTTACAGAATCAATGGATATCTTAGTGGTTGCTACTGTTAGGTTTATATATAGCGCGAACATGCAATCAAATTACATAAATAGTGTGGAAGCGCGATAATATCAGATTTTAAAATTTTATACAAACCATCACCATGATCTTTCCTTGTATTTAATTATCAATTATACGAAAGAGATAAAGTATGAGAATCATACCCTCGTAGAACCGTGCTTCCTCGGGTACAAGTTCAACTCTAATTCCTTCGCGTTCTCCTTGAATTCCATCGATTAAATTCCTTCGCTTGATCAACGTTAGCCACCCAAGTGTTTGGCCTCTAGAGATGATCCACCAAGGAATAATACTTGTTTAAGAAGATTGGTGTTGTCAAAACCCTAGTTTCTATCTCTATAGAAATTGTAAGTACTCTCCATAATTCTTATGCAAGAGTGTGTAACCCCAATCCATAATAAGACTCCTCTTATTTATAGATATGGATAACCCTCCTAAACTATTTAGGATTAAGGTTTTATTTTAATTAGTTAAACTCCTAATCTAATTAGGAATTTATGAGAGTACTTTTATTAATTAATTCTCAAACCCTTTTAGGAATTAAATAATAATAATAATAATAATAATAATAATAAGACTCCTCTTATTAATTTATATTTAATATTTTTAAAATATTAAATAATAAATATTAAGTTATTTAATTTATTCTATCTCCATAGATTAAATTAAATATACTTAACTTATTATTACGATTATGTCATTTACGTCTTAAATAAATATTTTTCTTTTGCGGTGTGACCATTTAGGTTCTCCATATTAAACCGGTTGTGAATAAATCAATTAGAACAATTCTAATCTTATTTAAATAAATAAATTAAACTATTTAATTCATTTAAATAAATAATATTTATTTTACAATAAGGGTAAGCCCCCTTAGCGATCAACGACTTTCCAGTTGATATAGATTTCAACATTAATCACAAAAGAACCTTTCAGTGAATAGTTACCGTACAATTCAATCCTTTTACCATACAATATCCCAATTAAATATAAGACATGGAATTACTGTCAAGTTTTATTTTATTTTATTATATGCATTTCGATTCTTAAATGCACAACTCTAAATAATGCAAATTAGAAACTCCTTTCTAATTTCATTCTGCTTTGGCCAAAGACTTCTGAGTTGTCATTTATCGAATCACATAGGACATTCTCTCCTTTTACTAGAAGTGGTAGATTCTTTATTGACCATTCACCTATCTCCACGTACAACTTATTATACCCAATCATACCCTTTGATATACCCTAAAGGTCTTAAGGGACATATCAAAGTATAACTCATCATACACAAGATACTATGATGATCTCAAGTCAAAGGATCAGTTGTACTACTATCACTTAAGGAATTCCTATTGACAGACAAGTAAAACTCCATTAAGTATTCCTTTAGTGAGCCACGTTCAGTGAACTTATTCTCTAATAAGCACCTACATACTTACTTTAGTGTCTCCACATAAATGATTATGAGATCAATCATCATTTTCCTAAGAGCAAGCAAAGTATGTACTAATCTATTCGGATTCACTAATCCCCTTTTTAGTAATCCAACGATTAGGAACGATTTTAGTTTGTGAGATATCTAGAATTTAGATCTCATTAGCATGATCATCATCATGATTCTAAAAGCATTGCTCAAAACTATGAGTTTATCACATTTAATATAACAACACCATGTAGATAAAGTAAAATGCCTTTAATAAATAAATTCTTTTATTAATAACCGAATAAGATTACAAAGTATATGCTACATCATATCAAATAGGATTGGCTTGTGTGCATACTACTTTCAATCTCCCACTTGCACTAAAGCCAATCGTCATGGTATCTAATACCCTTCTTCTCTAAGTGACGATCATCCTGCTGTTTGGATAAAGCTTTAGTAAATGGATATGCAATGTTGTTCTTGAGAGTCCACTATCTCTATAGTGACTTCTTCTTTTTCAATGATTCCTCTAATCAAATGAAAGTGCCGCAACACATGTTTGAATCCAAGATGAGACTTAAGAACTATTCCTAATTTTGTAATGAACTTTTCATCCAAACAATCAACTTGCAGCTTCATTTACAATTATATACTTTGTCTTTGTCACTAAACCGGCAACTCTTTGCTGTTTGGAACCTTTCTAATTCACTGCATCACCATTCAAGGTAACTATTTACCCTAAAGTGGATTTGTTATCGCCTTAGTCAGTCTAAAAAACTTGAGTCTGTTTAGCCCTCTAGTTTTAATTCAGACCCACCATTAATCATGATCACATCCTCAATACCTGTTAAGTATTTAAAGATGTTTTTTCACTGTTTTACAGTGATCTTCTCTAGAATATGACTGATCAACATCAAGCCTTATATATTCATTGCATACATGATAGTAATTCATGCGATCTCTCTTTCATTGAGGACATTTTTAGAGAGATACACTCCATAGGTCATCATCATGAGACCTTTCTTGGAGTTTGTCATGCTAAACGCCTTTAGCATCGAATGAATATAAGTTCCTTGGGTCAAACCGAGCATCATTTTAAATCTATCTATTATAGATTTATATCCCCAATTTATAGGATGTTACTCCCAAGTCATTCATGGAGGAATGTTTAGACAATTTTATCTTTACTGATTGTAGCACTGGTATATCATTCTTTATCGTAGTATATCAACATATAGTACTTAGAATATCACAGCTCTCCCACTGACCCTTTTGTACATATTAGGTTCATTCTCGTTTTTGATAAAATCAAACTATTTTGATTGTCTCATCAAAACGAATGTTCTATCTTTGACAAGCTTGCTTTAATCCATAAATGGATCGTTGTAGCTTACATACGCGATTTGCTTCAACCTTTGAAACAAATTCTTCTGACTGTATCACACATACATTCTCCTCAAATCTTCATTGAGGAAGGACATCTCCACATCCATTTGCCAGATTTCGTAATAAGCTGCAATCACAAGCAAAATCCGAATGGACTTGAATATTGCTACCGGTGAGAAGATTTCATGATGGACAACTCCTTGCCATTATTTAAAATCTCTTTGTCACCATTTTGGCCTTACAAGTCTCCACCTTACTATCTGCTCCAGTCTTTTTTTTAAAGACCCATATACACCCTTTAGATTTTATGCCTACTGGAGGGTTAACCAAAGTCCACACTTGGTTCTCATACATGGAGTTCATTTTGGATTTCATGGCCATCTGTCATTTCTCTGAGTGTCTACTACTCATAACCTCATCGTATATAACTGGATCATCATCCTCTATGATGCGTACCTCATTATCATCCTCTATGATGAATCCATACCTCCTAAGTATCTTCGGTACTCTTCCAGATTTACGATTCGGTTGTTGTACAATAGGTCTATCTACAGATTTCTTGGTTTGACTTAAAGTGCTTTGTGGTTCTTGAACTCTTTCAAGATCTATTACCCTCCCACTAGCTCCTTCAATGATAAACATCTTTATCCAAGAAGGCAGCGTGTAGGATTATAGTAATAATACCCTAAACTTTCTTTAGGATATCCCACAAATCTGTACTTGTCAGATTTTTTCCCAAACTTATTTTTTGAAACCTTTTCACATAAGTTGGACAACCCTTTATCTTAACATATTTAAGATTAGGAATCCTCCCTAACTATAACTTTTATGGAGTGTTAGGGCCAGATTTTGAGGTTACCTTATTTTGTAGATATGCAGTCGTTTCTAGGACATAACCCCAGATGGATACTGGAATGTCAGTAAAATCATCATGGACTGCACCATATCCAACAAGGTACAATTTCTCCTTTTAGATACACCAATCATCAAAACAAAATATAGAAAGACCTCCAAATTTGAAACTGACATTCTCCTTAAAGTATGCAATAAATAAAATTAATGCAAAAACTTCCCTGAAAAGAGGTCAGTTGTCGTTCTCCGCAACCGTCTCCTATTATCTACTGAGATGCATTATCGAAAAAAAATAAAAATAAACAAATTAACTAAAACAACAATACAAGTTTAAATTAAGATCAACTTGATTGAAATCAATATTGGAAAAACATTAGAAAAATAATTTCCCGACAACGGTGCCAAAAAACTTGTTTGCCTAAATTTATTACTTAGGAAATACGCGCAAGTATACGCGATCGACTAGTAATATAGTGGCAAGAAGAGTATCGTTCCCACAAGGAATTAATTCTAATGTTTTTCAAGTACCAATTTTATATCAACTCAATCTTATTTAAACAGATGAATTAAATAATATTAACATTCAAACTAAATACTAAAAATAAATGACTAAATAATAAAACATAAATAACTAAATAACTAAATAAATCTAAGAATTTAATTTCACCCAATGCTTCATTCAAATCTCATAACTCTCCATTTAATTATACAGTCACGATGAACTGTTAACCGAGAATTCTTCAATGTTTATAAGCATCTCCTCATGCTCTTATAACAAATTCTTCTTAAATCCACCACTATGGGAATAGAATTGAGAAAGAACACCCTAGCTAAATAACTCACTATATCTCTATGTGAATTAAATTAACAAGGATTTTAAGCACAGATTCTCTTTAGGTTACATATGACATATATGTATATTCCTATCCTATATACAAATTATGTATTCAATCCTAAGAAGAATAAGCATAATCACATGTCATTATATTCAGATCTAATCATCTCCCAATTTCATATAGATTATCCCAATTAATTATTGATTAGGTAATTATACATGAACGCATAAAATATAATGAACCAATTCATATGGTGCCAATCAAATAGAAAGAAATTTAATTTAAACTACACATGGGATTCCATTAAAAACTTAAATTAAAAAAATATTCATAGCAGATAAAATTATAATCCACAAAAAACTCAACTTTAATGAAAGACAAAAATAAATAAAAGTTTAGAGAAGAAAAACTGTCTCCCGCAAGTCTTCTATCTCCGAGTTTCATCAATCCCTAACCTCTATTGTTGATGATATCTTGCTTGCTCTTGAACTTGGTAGAGAATTGGCCTCACATGGTATTCATTGGCTTTTCTCCCATACCATTTACAATCCCAAAATAAGAATGTTTATAGGAGTTTATTTTTCCTAACCCTAATAGAATTACAATCCTAGTTAAAATTACATATATAGTATCCTAATTTTAATAAATTACTATAATACAACTCTTTTTCCAAATTTACTATTAATTCTCATGTAAAAATTAGGCTCTTTAGCATCCAAACCCTACTAGAAATCATCAAACTTTGACCTAGCTGCAAAATTGACCCGTCAACATTCTGCCCTTTAATGCCCCAGTACTAGAAAGAAATCAAGCTTATTGCAAAGCTTAGCAGCATCTCAACCAATCAACATTCATTTGTGATTCACTTGGTCTTAGTGACCATTATACCAACTCTAAGTGACTTGAAGAGTTCTAAGTAAACTGGACTAAGTGTCCTGGTCTAAGTGACATTTGCCGAGACTAAGTGACTCGAATGAACCTTAGTGGTTCAGTTGTAATAGATCTATGTGATCTAGTCTTAGTGACATATCCTTAGTGGATTTCCTACTTGTTGAAGTAGAAGAATGGACTAGGAGTTGTTTTTACTCCGAACCACTTAAAACATCTTGTGTCATTTACTTTCAGTCTTTACATTTTATCTTTAACTGTTATATCTGTGAATGTTAAATATCCACAAGTACTAAATTTAGAACTGAGATTTCATTAAATCTTTAAGGGGATTTTAAACTAATATTCCGCAGTGCTAAATTAATTGAAATGATTAATTATCTGGTATCTTTAATTAAGCAAAAGTTTTTAAAGATCTATTCAACCCCATTTTTAGATCTCTATTGTGCCTCTGGGAAATAACAAGTTCTTTTTGGGACCCAAATTTGCTTGATTATAAGTCTATAATAAACAGGATAATCATAGAAATAACATATAGCAGCAACATGCCCATATTCATGACAGTTATAGCATTTTATATGATGCATGCTTGTGTATGTGTGTGTGTGTGTGGATTCCTTCTCTTCGAGGACACGTGTGGACGATAAACACTTATTGCCTTTCTTCTAGGCTCGTATTCTCTCTGCTTTCACACTGCTATACGATTTTGAGATTTCGTAGGGTGAAAGTTAACTCTACATTTCTTGCTTGGTTGATTTGTAGAGTGAGTATGACCTAACTCTACGATCCTTCGAGGCTTGAAAGTAGTGTTGGACTTACCCTGTTGTTTCTTAAATTTTAGACTAGTGTGTGATCTGTTGTTCAAGGATCATAACTTGATCAACAGAGATTGTACAGTTCGAAATAATTGGCTTAGAAACCTTTGTGGATTTCACAAACACAATACCTCTATGGCGGGTAGAAGCACTATTATTGTTAATCTCCAGCACTGTGTCCACACTACGATCTGAGGATGAATCCCTAAATCCTAATCCTGATCTATTTAAGACTAATCTTTGACTTGTGATCAGGGTGTCCATTGAAGAAGAAGACTTATTCCATTTAGAGATAGTCTTCTCTAGCTCCTCAATCTTAGAAACTAGAGTTGATTCTCTCTGTACAAATTGTTCAGTTATCTTTCCCAATTTCTCATTCTCAACTTCAAGCTTGGAGAGAGAGCTAGAATTTCGTATAGTTGTTTCCAACTCCACTTGTACTTTCTCTTTCTCCTCTTGAAGGAGAGAATGGTCATTTGATAGAACCCTAAACCATTTCATATATTTATGCAGATCGGATGTAATGTCATGCAGTGCAACTCTTAGATCATTTATATCTACATTCAGAGAATTTAAATTAAATATCTCACTGATATCAATTTCTTGATGATCAATGGTGTTTTTTGCTTTTGCTTTTATGGCCATGAGACATAAGTTGGCCATCTGGGGTCCTTCATCATCATTGGACTCTGGACTTGAATCATTTTAGAGTCATTCCATGATCCCTCTACAACAAGACCTCTGTCTTTCTTCTGATACTTCTTGTAGCCTTTGAACTCTTTCTTTAGAGCGGATTCCTTATTCTTCTGATCTTTCTCTAGCTCTTCTCTTAGGGGCTTGTTGCACTCAACAATATAGTGACCTGACTTTTTATAATTATAGAACAAGTCCTTTGAATGATCTCGGTTGTTGGTGTTGTTGTATCTTCTAGGCTTGCTGCTTCTGTCTTTCCTCATGAATTTTTTTAGTCTTATGGCAAGAAGAGCAATATCTTCATCATCTTTATTATCATCAGATTCATCTTCAATAGGAGCTTTGGAAGATGCCTTTGAAGCTTTAAGGGCGACTGTTTCCTTCCTTTTAGGTTCTGATGTAGTCTCTACCCTTTGATTTAGTTCAAGCTTATAGGTAAGGAGATTACTGTAGAGCTTCTGCACTGTCATTTCATGCATTTTTTTGATTCTCTTATTACCGCGGTTTTTGCATCCCACTTGCTTGGCAATACTCTCATGAATTTAATGTTAAGGTCTTTGTTGGGATAGACCTTTCCAAACGCTCTGAGGGAGTTGAGCAGAATGTTGAATCTCTTGTACGTTGTTGTTATATTCTTGCTGGGAACATGGGAGAACATTTCATATTGTCGAGTACGAAGGGATTGCTTGTTTTCCCTTACTTCCTCTGTTCCTTTGTGCATCACCAAAAGAGCTTCCCACACCTCCATTATTGTTTTGTAGTTGACTACATTTTTAAATAATCTGTCCTCTAAAGCCATGAACAAGATGTTCTTGGCTCTTTTGTCAAGTTGCACTAGCTTCTTCTCTATGTTAGTCCATTCGGCCCTTTGCTTGACGACAACCTTGTTTGGATCGTGAGTTGTTAGAGTGAGCTTTGTGGGGACATATGGGCCATTGATTACAACATCAAACAACTTTTCATCTATTTCGTCCATGTATGCTTGTATTCGCAATTTCCAGTTAGTGAATTTATCTTTATTACATATAGGTGACTTGTTTCCACCACCAAGCTCAGAACTAGTTTTGTTTAGTGGCATAGATCTACTCAAGCGATTTAAGTTTTATTGAAGAGAACCTGCTCTAATACCACTTATTATATCCCAAAGGCACTGAGAAATCTAGAAGGGGGATTGAATAGATCCTTTAAAAAATTAGTTTTAAGGAATTATTACCAACTTATGATTTAAGCAGGTTAATTTAATAACATTGCACATCGGAATGATAATTTGAAAAACCCCTTCAAAGATTTGATAAAATTCGTAGTTCTGAATTTAGCAACCAAGTGAAATTAAGTCACAAATAAATTAAATGACTTGGCAGAAAAGTAAATGCAGAATTTAAAAGAGACATAAAATATTTAAGTTGTTCGGAGCACAAAGATCTCCTAGTCCACTCTTCTACTCCTTAAGTAGGTATAATCCACTATGGATGGGTGATCACAAAGATCTGTTCACATAAAACAATTACACTAAATGAATCACAAAGATTCCTTCAAGTCACAAAGACTTGGATATAACAGATCACTAAGATCTCTTCAAGTCACTAAGACTTGGTTACAATGGGTCACTAAAACCTGAACGATCACTAAGAGGGTGTGATTTTTCGGGGTGATGCTAAGTTGCTTGAAGCTCAGTAATAAAGGACTTAGCAGTAGAATAAGATGTTCAAGTTCGTAGAGTAAAGTTCTTTTTAGTTTGGCAGCAATTCAACTTTGTAATGTTCGATCGTTACTATTTGATTTAATCTACTTGCCTTTTATAGACCTTCCTCGAGAATTTCCTGTTGGAAAGTTGTCATTGCTCGTTTAATGCACATATCTTTGATGATCTCTGATTGTTGACTTTTGAAGTGAAGTGTCAGCTATCAGTTGTGGTATGTCACATTAGTACTGCTATAGTGACGTTCACGTGGCTGTTGTCTTTTCACCAATAGAGCTATTAGACACATCTCTAACTGACCTTCTTCTTAGTCTTAAGAGATTAGGCAAACTTCCTTGGGATCTTTACTCTACGAATATTGTCATTGTCAGCTATTATCAGAACTGACATACTCTACGATTTTTTTAATCAGAGTTCAATAATGGTCGTAGAGTATCTGGCTAGGCAAACTCTATGAAACTTCAGTGTACTCTGTGATGTTTCTCTAAGTCGTTCTCTTCAAACGATCTTCAGTTTTGCTCTAATCATTTGACCATTGTTTGTACTCATAGAATCTTGAGAAATGACTTCACGATTTTACAGACTTAGAATACTGGAAGTTGTAACGTTACGATCCTCAGTAGACTTTACGATCTTTAGCAGACTCTGTGATCTTCAGTGGACTTTGCAATATGCTTTACGATCTCTAGCATATTCTACAATCTTCAATGTATTCTACGATCTTTTAGCAAATTTTACAATCTCGGCCAGTATGCTCTACGATCTCCCACTGATTGCTTTACGATCGACTATTTACTTAAAGTCTATACATTAGATTCATTCGACGAAATAGATCAATCTAACAAGTTTAATCTTCTAATCTAAGTCTTTTTACATTATTTTCATTGTAAGGACTTCACAAAAGCTACTGGTTACAAATATACATTATATTATCATCAAATCAAATATATGCATTGTATTAACATAGTGCTTAGACATTAATTAGTTTTGGCATTATATTGTTTGTGTATGAACAAATTTTTGTATTATATTTTGCTTGGGCATGAATGTTTGCAAAAACCATTGCCTCATTTGTGTGTGCAGTGATAACTTATGTGAAATTTGGGTATTCGTAAAAAAAACAAAGCAATCATGTCAAAATAGAGTATTTTCATGTCATTTGTGGTATTGTTGGAACATCCACTGTACATTATCAAAATAAACATGATCCTTTTATACATTTGATAGAACCCAGAACATTTGATCTCCAAGTAACCCAGAACATCATCAAAATAAACGTGATCCTTTTATACATAAAAACAGAGTACAATCCAAGCATCATCAAACTTGCCTTCTTTTTTTCTTTTCTTTTTTCTGTTCATAATAACATTGTACAAACCAAGCATCATCGGATTCTGTACACTATTAAATTTGCCAGAAATTCATATATAATACTTCTAGATACATAAACTCAGTATAATAGTTACACACAACCCAAAACATCATCAAAGTTGCCTTCTTTTCTGATTGTTCTTTTTCTTCTTCAACTTGTTAATCTTCAACTTTAGCTTCAATTTCTTGGACTTCTTACTTTCAATCTTCTTCTTCACCAGCAAAATCTCTTCTTTCATTGATAAGACCACTGATTTCTCAGTTTCAATTATCTCCGAATCACACCATTCAAAAAAATTATATCGAAGTGATTGATCCTATCCAACCCTGTTAATTGATGAAAAAGATGAGTAATCGTCAATCTTCTTGCAGGAATCCATGACCAATTTATTGCAGATTTCGCCGAGCTCGCCCAAATACAAGAACTCTAAATCCACGGGAGTGAATTAGAAAGGAAATAAGAGGGAAAGTGGAAAGACTATTTTGTCCCTCACTTACCACATAGATCTGGCGTATTTGGCCACATAAAATTTTTTTTCCACGTCATTATCTTTTATACACATTAAAAATAATTTTAGTCACCGTACACATAAAAATGTATAAAGATTAAATTAAAACCAAACTGAGAGTAGAAGGACTACATGGGTCTTTTTGCCTTTTGAGAACAGAGGGAGTACGAGGATTAGCTACTGTTTAACATTGAACCCGTCTTGCATAAAAAAACAACCCAAACACTGCCTCTCTCTCTCTAACTGTATGTATTGATCCTCGCGCCGGCGCTCCACAAAAACCTGTAAAACTCGACAGACTCAGTGAGCGATGGGCGGCGAGTTTCGATACCAGATCGGACAAACCGCGTACATCAAGCTCATCCTGCATGCCCTTAAGCACAAGGCATCCGCCGTCAACGGTGTTCTCCTCGGCCGCGTCTCCGGCACCGACGCCAACTCCGTCGTCGAAATTACTGACTCTGTTCCTCTGTTCCATTCTCAGATCGGCCTCCTTCCTCCCCTCGAGATCGCCCTACTCATGGTCTGTCCCTTTTTCACTCCTCAAGCTAATACTCTGTTTGGATCTTATTAGGGTTTTTTTTCTTCTTTCTAATTCAATTTTTTTATTTAATTTTGATTAATTGGACCAGATAGAGGAGTATTACGGTGCTCAAGGGTTGAGTATTGTTGGTTACTTTCACGCTAACGAGAGATTTGATGACATAGAGCTGGGTAATGCTGCTAAGAATATCGGCGATCACATATACAAATACCTCCCCCAAGCAGCTTTGCTTCTGGTAGGACTTGAATGTCCTCTTTTTTATTTGTTATATATGTATGAACGTACATATATTTGTAATTTAAGTTTTTTTTTAATTGTTTTAATGAGTTTGATTCTTTTAATTTCAGTTAGATAACAAAAAGCTTGGAGGTTTATTAAAGGGGAAAGATATGAGTCCTGTGATGCAGGTGAGTTTTGGATGTGATGATTGAATTTTGGTTGGGCTAATGTTGATTAGGAAACTGTTAAACAAAAATTATTGTATTGGTTTCTTCAAGAATATATAATCAAATAATTCACTCCATTTTGGCATTAGTAATGTTTTATTGAGTGAAAGCTTATTCTTTTCCAGAATTATATGCTAAGAGGAGCCAACAATGAATCAAACATTCTCACAATAAGAAAGTTAAATCTGTTGCATCACTCATAGAGTAGGTTATTATGCTTATCTATTAGAAAAGAAAAAGAAAGAAAAGGGTGTTTGTCTATTCATGATGAGCCCTGCTACTCAAACTGACTTGAATTTGTCTCTTTTTTTCCTGTGCACAGATTTAATAGCCTGAAACTTCATGGGTGCTTTGTCTATGTCTAGTTTGGGTTATAGTCAGTTGGTAAAAGTTGGACTATAAATTTATGTCCTTATATAATTTGCAATTTGCAGCCTTCTTGTGAAGTTCTGTCAGATTTAAATCTACAAACAAAAAATGGACAAAAGATAAATCGTTCATATTTTAATTAAACATTAGCTTGAAGTTAGTTGCGTAAAATTGGGGATTGAAATATAGGCAAATGGGTGAATGGTTAAGAATTATATAAAAAATAACACGGGTTAACGGTCAAGCATGTGGAAATTCCATGATCCTATGACTATGAGTTGGAATCCCCCCCTTTCTTCCCTTCAAACCTGTCCATACTTAACATTTCCTTATTTATCATATACAGGCTGCAGTTGAAAATAGAATTAGGAGATACTATCTGCCATCTAATAAACTAAAATCCCACAAATAATACTGGTAAACTTTTCTCAGGTGAAATATATAGAGTTACTAAGAAGCCGAAAATTTATACATGTGTAGCTTTGTCTTCCTTGTAATGCCGCTATTTATTAGCGAATCTCATGAGCTGCATGTTACTACACATAGCTTATTGGATCTGTGTGCAAATGCATTGTGTGATTTGTAATTAGTGATCCACATTTTTTATGCCTGGTAGCTTAGAAAGGCTGCTAGAAAATTGAGTAATTACTGATTCAGCTTCTATCTTATTGTTAAACTGTTGTTGTTACTTCTATGACTAATCTGCACCCTCTTTCATATATTACCTGCATACATAGGGTTCCAATATTCAAATAATCTCCACATGATGTATTGACGTGTGTTTTAGAATTCATTTCTTGGTTTGAAGAAAGTCAATAGTTTACACGTAGGAGTTTCCTAAATTTTTTAAACAAATTTATTGAATTCTGTTCTGCAAGATGCCAGGCATTGGAGGCCTGACCTAGAGATATTGAAAGAGAATAGAGAGAAGAGAGAGAATTCAGAGTTTAGAGAGGAAGAAGGATGGAATTTAGGTTGAGTCTAGAGAAGAATTAGAGATGCAGAGGAGAGAAATCAGAGAAAGAGAGAGATTGTGAGCTAACATGCTTCTCAATTTTCAAATATCATTCAATGCTGAACATAGTTGTTAAGTCATTGACTAGTCATCGACTAGTTGTTGAGTCGATGCAGAATGGGCAAGTCGAGGGCATTACTTGGTTAATGTCTCTAAGTCGCTTGACTTAGAAGGAAAGTTGTTGCCTTGTGTCGACTAGTCGACGACTTGACCGACTTCCTCCATGTCGCCCAACTTAGAGACCTAATTGCCATGTTGGGATTTTAAAAATAAATAAATAAAGAAAAGACCCATTTACCCAATAACGACCCCATACCCGAGACCCATCAACCATTACGTCTAAGTTCTAACCCTAAGTTCTAACCCTAAAACTAAAGAGTCGTTACCCTCCTTTATTGCTATTTGCTACTTATTTGAATTGTAATAAACAATAAGTTGCTTTAGTAGTTTCTTTTTCTTTAATATCAAATGACTTTGGTTGTGGCAATATTAATATATTTGTGTTTCTAATAGTATTTGATAGTGTTAAATATTATGAAATAATAATGTCAAATGTACACACACACACACACACACACACACACACACATATATATATATATACATGTATAAGTTGTACATAGGAAATGACTTGTCGACTTATGTACGACTAGTCAGTCGACTAGTCGCTTAAGCTCACAGACACCAACTCGACTCGACTTTACTACTTGACAACTATGACGCTTAAGAAATGAAAATACAGACTCTTGAACTTATTTATAGAACAACACTTGCTTAAAAAGAAAGTTTAAACTACACCACGTTCTCTTTTAACCTACACGTTTATAACTGACTCCTACTAACTAACATACACACATACTAATATCTGACACAAATGTGATGTTTCTATGCGAAGCTTGTTCAGTTATTTTATATCTAAGAAAATTCAAGTGAAATATGCATTGTTGCATTCTGTGTGGTGTTTCACCTAGTCTGTCCTTGTTCGTTGTAGTTGGTCTCACTATACACACACCATACCTAGCTGACTGGAGTGTCTCGCACTCATTTATATCTATCTTGTTTATTTTGCAAATCCGAATGGTTTCCAGTCAATGAGTGAAATTTTGAGCAAGTCAAAAACACGTTAGTTTCATTGTCAACTTGTCAATCAAATTAACCTTGTTTGATTGTTGTCATTGAAATTAACCTTGTTGGATTTATCTTCTCATTACTCAGCTTTACACGAGGGATGCATCTCGGAGTTGGAAGTTATTTGGATCTGATGAAAGCAGCTACTTAACGATCAAGGAGCCATCAGCAAATATAGTTCTATTGGACTATATTTCAACTAGAAAATGGGAGGACATTATAGATTTTGATGATCACCTTGACGACATTAGCAAGTAAGAGCCATGAATCAGTTCTACCCCTCTGCCCCACAACTCAATTATGTATTCCCTCTTTTTCAAACTTAGAGATGCATTTTTGAAACAACGATTTTTAGGAAAATTTTTATTATTTTTCAAATATATGATATATCCTTGACATTAATTATAAATGTGGTAGTGATGGCATGCTAATATTCAATCTACTTAGAATATAAGTAAGAGTCTTGCTATATATTGCGAAAGAGTTTTGCCGAAATGCGCTCGATATGGAATTGGATAGGATTATAAAATTGGTCCACTGTATCAAATACATCGTAAAAATATTACTAATTAAATTTATCCATGTAACTCGCAATAACAAAGTCGACATGTAAAGTCGCAATATATATCATATTCTTATAAGTAATCACATGTTAGTATCCTTAATTTTGGTCTAACAAAAAAAAAAAAACACTTTTCTCCAATTTTGGAATGAAGGCAATATGATTTTTTTCAATGTATTATTAATATTCATATATACATATAGAAACGAAGAAATATTTTTCTTGTCATATTCACTTGGCTGCATCAACATTTTTTTTCTGCAGGGATTGGCTGAACACGGAACTATTCAAGTAGACGATTGAAATTAGTTTCGGCGAACTTGACAAGTGCAATAGCAGGCAGCAGTTTATCCTATGCGCAGTTTTTGATGTTAAGATTAGGGAAAACCCATCATCCCCAATCCCCAATCCCCAATCCCCAATCAAAGTTAAAGTGTAATGGAAGTTAACCTTTTTCTCTAGATTTTGTTCTTGTGGGCAAACTTCTGATGATGATGTACTATTATTTGACTAATTGTTTTCTTTCCATTTTTTGTTAAACTTTCCTGGAAAACTTCTAGAGTTATTATTGTCATGTCTGTTGTCTCTTGTATGTGATTTAATTGAAATGTTCTAGTTTTTGAATGAAGTAGAAAAAGCAGAGGATACCATTAGAAAAGCATACACGATGACTTGGTGAGACAAATAAATGTAGTTCTATCATATTTGTTAATGAGAATTGATATTTTTAGAAGTAAAATTTGATATTTTTATAAGATTTTTTTCACATGAAATAGATCATGTGGAACTATTACTTTTGCCGGTAGAAAAATAACAATTTTCTTCTTAATTTGTTTTCATAAACTTGTTCCCAAGTGTAGCTCTTTTTACCTTTATTTTTATTTTATTTTATTTCTTTCGGAAATAGCTCTTTTACCTAATCAGTACTACAAATAATTTTACCATATGAAATGGTCGGAGCTTGGGCTAGTATATAACATAATATGAAATATACAAAAAGAATTTTGACATAATTATATCGTATCCTTAAATCATTAATATGAGCGTATTTACTTCAAACAAATTATTGAAATGTTTAATTATTATTTTAAAATAATTAAAATCCCAAAAGAATAAATTAATTAAAAAACTACGTGCATAAAGATTAAGAATAAATACAACTTACCATATCTTACAATTCAATCACCAAGCAACTCATCATGATACCCAAAACCAAAGCATTTAATATTAGCAAAGTTCAAAAATTAATTGTTTTCTAAAGTGTTAGAACAAATGTATATTTGATTTGATGATGAAATAACATATATTTATAACCAGTAGCTTTTGTGAAGTTCTTAAAATGAAATTGATGTAAAATGACTTGGATTAGAAGATCAAACTTGCTAGGTTGATATATTTTGTTGAGTAAATTGAATGTATAGACAATAGGAAATTAAACGCTTGTAAAGCTGTTTAGACGATCGTAAAGCTTATTGAATGATCGTAGAGCATACTGGTCAAGTTCGCAGAGTCTATTCTAAGATCATAAAGCAAGTTGAAGACCATAGAGTTTAAAAGAAATCGTAGAGCTATCTACTCTGATATCATAAAACAAGTTGAAAAACCGTAAAGTCTGATAGAGATCGTAGAGTACAATGAAGATCGTAGAGCACATTGAAAATCGTAGAGCTTATGAATCGTAGAGCTTACCAATCGTAGAGTCATCTAGCTAGATACTCTACGACGACCATGAAACTCTACGATTAGGAAAATCGTAGAGTAAATTAGCTCTGACAATAGACTGACAATGTGAAGATTCATAGAATAAAGATCCCAAGATAGTTGTTGAATATCTTAAGATTAAAAAGAAGATCAAATCGAATTGTGTCTAACAATTAGTTCGGTGAAGTGACAACAACCCACGTGAATGTCACTGTAGCAGTCTGATGTGACATATCACAGTCGAAAGCAAGCTGACACATCCTCTCTAAAAGTCAACAATCAGAGATCTTCTAGGATCGGAGCATTAAATGAGTAACAACAACTTTCCAACGGGACAATTTCGAGAACGTCTATAAGAGGCTTGTAGATTCAATCCAACAGTAATGATCACGAAATATACAAGTTGAATTGCTGTCCATCTCTCAAGAACTCTACTCTACGAATCTAGAACTACTTGTTCCGCGGCTAAGTCTTTCATTATTGGACTTAAAACAACTTAGCAGCACCTCCAACTCAATCTCTCTTTTAGTGATTATTCAGGTCTTAGTGACATTTGTAATCAAATCTTAGTGACTTGTTCCAAGTCTTTGTGATTTGAAAGAATCTTAGTGATTCAATCATTGTAACTGTTCGTAGTGAACAGATCTTAGTGATCACTCATCCTTAGTGGCTTATATCTACTCGAATAGTAGAAAAGTGGACTAGAAGATCTTTATGCCCTGAACCACTTAAAATTCTCCGTGTCTTCTTTATTTTCTACACTTACATTTATGCAAAGTCTTTTATATTTATTTGTAACTTAATTCCATTTGTGTGCTAAATTTAGAACTGCGACTCTCTTAAATCTTTGAAGGAAATTTTTAAATTATCATTCTGTTGTGCATATTTAAATAAACCTGCTTAATTTATAAGTTGGTAATACTTCTTTAAAAGAATTTTTTTTTAAAAGATCTATTCAATCCTCTTCTAGATCTCTTAGGCCATGTTTGTTTGCAAGGATTATAATCCCGGGATTATAATCCCATGGATTATAATCCCAAGACTATTAATCCTAGGATTAAATAGTCCTAATCACATGTTTGTTTTTCATGGGATTATTCATGGGATAACTTAAAATAATCTCATGTTATGTTTTAATCCTTCATGATGGGATTATAATACCTAGCTAGACATGGTATTAAATAATCCCTCATCTTAAGCTATTTTATAATCCTTGGACTAATAGTCCCAAGCTCAAATTTAAAAACAAACAAGACACTTGGGATTAATAGTCCTATCCCAAGTGTAATCCTTGCAAACAAACATAACCTTAGTGCCTTTGGGACATTGTCACATCATGAGTTTCCTTCTTCAATAACTTAATATTGTCTCTCACTTTCTTATTGTTATTGTTGCTGTTGCAAACTCAAGTACTACCTCAACAAAGCAAGAAGTCTTCAACAATTGAGTTCTAAAAGTTATAAAGACAAGCTCACCAACACCGAAGTATGAGCGATATGAATAATAATTTATTATATTAATAATTAAAAAACATTGTGATTTCGAGAAGCATAGTTATAGCTATTAAATAATTAAATATTTATTTAAATAACTAATGATTGCATTATATATTGTAGGTTCTTTCATCAATTATTAATTTAAATATTTGAATGGATTATTGTATATTTATTAATTATGATAATGAGAAAATAATTATTTTAATTTTATTTAAGTTTGTAATAGAATTCTATACTATTTAAAGTTTCGATTAAAGTTCGAGCAACATGAGTTATATTACTTCATGTTTCAATAAGGTTCACCTTGCTCGGAGTGACTAAATCATGATTGTGAGTGAATTCATTTTTTGAAACTTTCCAACTATCTTCTTTCCTTACATGAACAACAAACATTCTAGCCTTGCATATCGTGCGACCTATAGAATCCCTTTTTTCTTTTGACCTCAGTACCCTTAATTTCATCAACGTCTTTGTTTTTTTTTTCAATTGGTTTTCTAGCTTTTTTATATGTAAAAAGTCTGTTGGACAAATTGTTGGAACGAACATATTTATGACTTGACCCTATTTTTATTTCAAATCCAGTACCACATGCATAGGCTATATAAAAATCTACCGCTTCTTGGATAGCAGAAAAATTTGACCCTCATATGGAGTTTTTGACTCAAAATTATGAGACGCATGCACCGAAATTATCTATGTCAATAGCATTATGAGAACTTACCACCACAATTTTTGGAAGAGAATACTTGCTTGGAATTTGTAATACCTCGCTTAAGAATTGTCTAGCTTTCTTTTTGGTGCAAATTTTTGATAGTGAATTTTTTTTTGGTTTACTTGTTATGGATATGTTTATGATTCAATTTATACATCGTAGCTCTCCTAATTAATATTGAAATTTGATGTAGATGTGAGATTTTTGGTAATGAAATATTATAATTTGGTAATGAATGAATTTGATGTAGATGTGAGACTTTTAGTAATGAATATTATAATTTGGTAATCAACGGAATAAAAACTAGGTATTCTGATTAGCGTCCGCTACTAATAGCGGACATATATGAAAACCAATGTTGACTTGTATTTTGACTTTCGCTACTAATTTCTAATATTGACTCGTATTCGAGCTTATTTTGACTTTCAATACTAATTTTCAATATTAACTCGTAATTTGACTTACATATTTTGACTTCCGCTAATGCTAATTTCCAACTTTGACTGACAATTGGTAAAATTAAATACGTCCACTACTATTAGTAGCAAACTGTTTAAAACTTTCCCTAAAGCTCCATTGAATTGGGGGTAATATTGAAAAAAAAACCGCATGCCACTCATTAATGCATAGTCCGTTAGTATTAGTAGTGTAGTGGTGGACGGATTTTTAGCAGATCTAATCCTTTTCATTTGTTCTTATATTGTACGGTAATGATAGTGTATTTTTATTTGTTATGAATCATTTCCATATATATATATATATATATATAGTCTATCTTTTCCCTTCTTTTTTTTTTTCACGTTTTCAAGCTTCAAACATAGTCTTAATGTTCTGGTTTTGCATAAAAACAACTGGAAAATTACAATTAACATTAATGTATAATCATAGATAATACAATTATACTAATAAAAGTTCTCCAAATAAAAAGTGTAAAAAATTATTACTCCCTCCGTCCAACTTTATTTGTTCTAATTTGAAAGTACACACCTATAAATAATTTTTTTTGATATCCAAATTACCCATCTTAATTACTATATTATTATCTTTTTTATTTTATTTAATCTCACAACTCTTTTTTGGAACAATAAAATAGAAGAGAGGGAAAAAAGAGGTGGTTGTGATTTAAATATCAAAGTTAATAGTGTTATTTTTTTTTCAATGTATGTCATGTTGTTTCCAATGAATTTTTTTAAAGTTAAATGTGGGTATTATTGAAAAAGTAATATCAAAAATAACATTAAAAAGGAAAGAGGACAAATAGATTTGGACAAACCAAAAAGAAAATTAAGAGAAGTTAACTTGTATGAAGGGAGTACTAAGAAGTTTCCTTTCCTGTTTTGTCAAGTCTTTGTTGCGTTTTGAAATGACATTGAGCAAAACTCCATGTGATCAAGTTCTTGTTATTATAAGCTAAAACACAATACTTTTGAGTCAAGGAAATAGATCCTGCATGTCAAGTATATCAGCAAGAACTCCAGCTGCAGTAGTGTCATTGCCTGCTCCAGCACCTTGAATTACTAATGGCTGTTGATTATAACATCGGCTGTATATCTCCAGCTGCAGTAATATATTAGAAAACAAACTAATCAATGTTCATGTAAATCCGGAAGACAGACTTCACAAAATTCATGTCAAATATCATCTTAAAGTTTATAGCAGGAAACTAGACGGAGAAACAGCTGAATAATTTGTACAGAAATCTGATGACGTAATAATTAGTTTTTTGTGGATCAAACAGTATGAAGCATACCGAGAGGGCAAACACTTAAACCAGAAAAACTACCATTGGTTCTAAGGAAAGAAATGGGGACACAGTCTACATGAACAAATTCATCAATCATGATGTGCTTCTGTGCAGGAAGCACATGAAATCTCACTAAGGTAATTTAAGTGATGATATTTAATACTTGGGGGAGTTGGAATTAAAATAGTACCCCATTTTGTGGTATATATTATCCTAGAACTGATAGTCCATAGTCCAAATTTAGTACAAACTTAAGATTAAATGCTTCAACTGGGTAATTTACAATGTATCTTGGTTATTAGGGATGTAACCAGGCACATACCTGATTAGGAAAAATGGCCAGAATAATAATCTTTTTGCGCGTAATAACAATTAACTATTAAAGTGCCCTTTGAGCAACTACAGGAAATCAGTAATTTAAAAGCATTATTTTCAATGTATGGCAAAGGCATCTAGACTGTGGGACGAGCCCAGCAAATAATTCTTAAGAGTTTCTGCATTGAATTTCAGGAATATGAATAAAAAGGAAATAGAGAACCATTGTTACTTTATTAAGGTAGATAGGAAAGTTATCCACTAATAAGTTTTGTTTCTGACAAAAAGTTATTATTTTGGCTGACCCTGTTCTTCCCATTTGGTTTAGAATGAAAAACATAAATCAAACTTTAAATAAAGCTTGACCCGAACACAAAAGAAAGTATAATGCATTCCCCAATAGAAATTCATAAATTGTGTTTTTACTTTTCTTATATATGATGTGCATCAATTTTTACTCAACCCCCTCCCTCCCGATTGGCTTAATAAGCCATGAGGTGCAGGTTAACTTTCAGGATAATCACTTATTGAAAGATATAAAGCCAAAGGTTAGGTTTAGACCAAATCCATCCCACATACCACCTTAGGTTAGAAGGGAATGAACTTTGCAATGCCCTTTCAGGCATCTTCCTTCTTCAAAACCTCTGCAATTCTTTATAGGGGTTAATAATTCCATTCAGCAAGAATTAAAAACTTCAATCCGTTTTAAAGGCTAGTCTAAAAGTTCAAACTACATGTCTACATTCTGAACAAAACGAAAAACTACCACTCATATTAACAGTATCAAGAAAACTACCATTTTCCATAAAATCTTCATATTATAGAATGTCGTAGTACAACTGTACTATCCTGAATTCAACAAGATAAAATTCACCCCAACCCTGTTTTCTAATAATCATAAAACTGTACGAAACTAAAAAAGAATTACCTAAGATTCGAGAAGCAATCTAATTTACAAGTCTGATGAATATATACAACAAAGCAGCAACACAAGAATCCTAATGAAAGAACACTACAGGAGGGACATAAGTAGAATATAAGCAAAAAACAAAACCATAGCTAACAGATAGTACATACCACATTGTCACTTCCTCTCAGTCTCCCCAAAGCCGAATCTTTAGGAAGCTCTTGAATTCCGACTTCACACCTGCTCAATGCGAGAAAGATTATACAAATACCAAAAAACAAAAAAAACAAAAAAAACAAAAAGAAAAACAGGAAGACAAAAGAAAAAAGACTTGAGTGGAGTCACAACCATTATAGCCTGTAACTGTCAACACAGAAACATATCAAGTGCACAACTATACACACAAACATAAAGGGTGATCTTCTCTTCTTTTCTTTTTTTGGTTAAAGTAAACTCGAGGTTGACCTTATATAGTGAAGCTTAATTTCCTCCAAAAAAATCAAACTTTCTATAAACTTTTTCTTTCTTAAATATTGGTCATTGTAAAGTTTATTTCAATATTATCAAACATCACCCAACATGCATCTTAAGCGGGGAAACTAATAATGTTAGATTTAGATGTAACTTCTTTTCTTTTAGCACATAAAAGATGCCAGATTGGCCTATGCTACAGAGTTCTAGAATTAACTGACTAGAGAGCCCTTGACATCTTTCCACCAAATAATATGATGTAGGACCAGTGTTACCTGGAACGTGGTTCGTTCCGATACGCGGTATGAATACAGGTATGTGGTACGCTACATAGCTAAAATGTGGTATGCTAGAGAATTTTTATATAAGTTCTTATAGTTAGAAATTCTCTTAGAATCTAAATGAAATAAATCTAAGTTTTATAGAAATTTTTTAGTTAAATCAACAAGTTGGTTGTTTTATAAATAGTTTAGAACAAATGTAATATTTGAGCATCCAATACTAAGTTAGAATATTGATATTTGTGCAATCATAAGTAAAACAACAAAGAAATTTTTCAATACGTTAAATTTAGAGTATTGGTACATAAGAGTATCGTGTTTGGATACGTAAGTACCAATACGCGGTTCGCTAGGTCAATGAGAGTATCTGGTAACTCTGTGTAGGACAAGATTTGGAACAAAGGTAAATGAAAGAAACAACTGAAAATTAACTCGGGTGAGGCTCCGCATTTTACTACCCCAAGGATCTTTTACTAGGGTGATGCTTCGCACATCATGGTCAGTTGACGATAGCTTCTATCTTGCTTTCATCCATCTCGATTCCTCTACTTGAGATGACATAGCCAAGAAAATTCACTTTATCAGTTAAAAAGTGACATTACTTGAGGTTGGCATATAAATTTTGCTCCCTCAAAGCCTCTAAGATTTGTCGAAGATGCGCTAGATGCTCCTTTTCATCTTGACTATACACCAAAATGTCATCAAAATAAACCACAACAAACTTTCCAATAAATGGTCGAAATACCTGATTTTGTTAGCCTCATGAAAATGCTTAGTGGATTGGAAAGTCCAAATGGCATAACCATCCACTCGTACAACCCATCTCTTGTTTTGGAGGCAGTCTTCCATTCATCACCAGGTCTCATACGAATTTGATGGTACCCACTTCTCAAATCAATCTTTGAAAAGATTGTCGATCCATATTGTTGATCGAGCATATCATCAAGTCGTGGAATGGGAAAACGATACTTGATGGTGATTTTGTTCACAGCTCGACTATCAATACACATACGCAGATCCATCTTTCTTTGGAACAAGTAAAGCTGGGACGGCACAAGGACTTATGCTCTCTTTTATCAACCCTTTAGCCATAAGCTCGGTCACTTGGCGTTGTAACTCCTCATGTTCCTTCGGACTCATTCGATAAGCTGCTTTATTTGGAATCACAACTCCTGGAATGAAATCAATGAAATGTTGGATGTTTCGCATAGGTGGCAATCCGGATGGGATTTCTTCTGGAACTACATCTTCAAATTCCTGAAGAAGCGGTTGGATGGTCCTTGGAATGGTGCTTGTTTCCTCATTCTCTTCCAAGATGACAAGGGCGCAAGCAACCTTTGTTTCCTCTACAATCCTGGCAATCATTGTCTTGAAAATCAGATTGCAGCTCTCTTCCTTTGAGTCACTAGCCCATTCTTTCTTTAATGGTGCTAATATGATCTTCTGGTCATCCTTGGTAAAGGAATAAGTATTTTTATAACCATCATGCATAGCACGACGATTATACTGTCAGGGTCAACCTAATAATATATGACAAGCGTCCATAGGGATAACATCACATCATACCTTGTCTTGGTACTTCTTGCCAATGGAGAACTCAATCAAGCATCTCTTACCAATGGTACTTCTGGTAAGGCTTCGTCCTCGTCTTCCTCCTCACATGATGCTTCCTCCACAAATGACACTATTCTTCGATTTGGACAATCGGATGCAATATGGCCAAATCCATGACACTTAAAGCATTTTCTAGAATTATTACTAGAAATTGTGCCACATGTCTTACCAACTGTTTCAGCATCCTTCTTGGTGGTGGTAGATGATGATGGCTTTGTCGAAGTACTCCACTGGTTAGGAGTGTTGGTCTTGGCTACACTCCTTGTTCCACTCCATCTGAAAGTTTTCTGTTGGCGTTCTTCTACCTTTAGTGCTAGCTTGATCACATCATTGAGTGTCCAATAGGGTTGAAGTTGAACAACATTGGAAATTTCAATCTTCAATCCTTTGAGGAATCTAGCAATAGTGTCTTCTTCCGGCTCGTTGAGGTCACATTTCATCATGAGTTCAAACTCTGCAGCACAATTCTCAACTAACATATCTCGTTGTTGAAGATTGTGAAGTTTGATGAAGATATCTTGCCTATAGTAATCAGGCTGATACTTGCGTTGAAGTTCTCTTTTCATCTTCTCCCACGTTGTGATCTTACTTTTTCCTTCACGTTCTCGCTTGTGCTTAAGATTCTACCACCATATTGAAGCATTTTTCTTAAGTTTGATGGCAATAATCTTCACTTTACGGTGGTCTGGAATATCTTTATAGTCGAAGACTCGTTCTCCAGTATGCATCCATTCGATAAAATCGTCTGGATTTAATTGTCCTTCAAAATCTGGCATGTCCACTTTCACTCCATGGTCTTGATCTTGGTTTCTTCTTTGATGAGCTCGGGGTCGTGGTTCTGCTTCTTCTCCAGATGATTCACTCGACAGATTGTGGAAAGAATTAATCTCAACTTCTTGATCATCTCCCGACTCACGAACTTGTTCTCCTCGTTGCTCGTATTGTTCAAGTCGTTGGAGTTGTCGAATTTGATGTTGCAATTCTTCTATGGTGACTTCTTCAATAGGCCTTTGTCGGTTGCGTCGAGGTGGCATTTTGCAACAAAAAAATTGTGAACAGTAACTCCGGCAGGAACAGTAACTCTGGCAGGAACAGTGGCACCAGCTAGAATAGTGCTTTCCGATGTGAACAGAATCCAGGCAATAAATATTAACTTTTTTTTTTAGCTGCAAATCCACGATCTCTCCCAAAAATTAAGAAATTAATGGAGAAACCTTAAGCTTTGATACCAAGTTGATACCGTTGCTACCGGGGGTATGTAGAGATATGTATTTTGACGATTGTGGTGGAATTGAAAACTCCGCTACGACAAATACTTGACCGAAATCACCATCTTGGGAAGGTCAATCCAAGGATACAGATATTCTTAGAATCCAAGAATGATTCTTGATACTTTGAGTTGGAAAACCTTCTTGAAAGAAGACTTGATGTTTATATTTCTCAAAAATGAATTCTCCTTCCAATGATACTTACAAGCCTAGTTATAGGCATTAATACAAATGGACACACATGGAAAAGAACTAAGCTACGTTGGCACACATGGATGGTTGGCACACATAGGTTGACACACATGGATGGTTGGCCCACATAGGGTGACACACATAGATGGTTGGCACCATTGTTCGAAAAAGCGTTTGAGGCGCGCGCCTTAAGGCGCGCCTCGTAGCGAGGCGGGAGAAAGGAGGGGCGAGGCTACCGCATCAGACGAAGAAGTAGAGGCTTGCGCCTTTTTTTGCCGAGGCTTACGCCTCAGTGCGAATCGCCTCGAGGCGCATCAAGGCTTGGGCCTTGGTTTCAGAAGAAGAGACGCGAGAGTTGGTTTGAGAAGAAGAAGAAGAAGGTGTGTCGAGGCGAGGCTTCGTGTGACTGCGAGGGTTGTGCGACTAGAGGAGAGGGGGAAGAAGAAGAGAATAAGAGAAGAAGAGAAGAGACGGGAGAGGAGGAAGAAAGAAGAGATATGAGAGAGAGTTAATCAGATCTGATGATATGATCTCAGATCTGGAAATAAAATATCCCATGAAAAATTACAGTTAGGTACCCCATAGTTTTTATAATTTTTTAATTTAGTCCCCCATGTTTTCTAAAAGTTCAAAATAGCCCCTGAAAAATTACATATAAGTCCTTGTAGTTTTGTTTTGTTTCATTTCAGCCCCTGAAGTTTCAGTTCTGCCCCTGTTTCTTCAAATTAAGTTAATAAATTAATTTGTAAATCAAAATCTTTTTGTAGATATGATTAATAATTTTTTTGGGGGAACTTTTGGGTCTTCAAATCGAGGCTTCCGCCTCGCTCCGCCTCGAAGCTTACGCCTCGCCTCGTCCGGAGAAAAACGCTTTGTACCGCTTTTAGCTTTTTCGAACCTTGGTTGGCACACTAAGATATGGTGTAACACATGGATGGATTGATACATATGTAAAAGAATGAGGATGTAGGTTGACATTGGTGGGCTAACACACTAGGATATGGTAAAACACATGAAAAAGAATTAGAATGATTGATTGACATGCATGTTCATGCATGTTCAATGAGACACTCTTATGTCATACTCCCCTGGGGGTATGTAGGCAATTGGAGGATTTGCCATATTTCCAAGACTTGAGTCCAGAACACAAGGCTTTACACACCTCTACCTGTCCCTGAAGCTCCTTGGGAAGATGTTAGCATGGATTTTGTTGTTGGTCTACCCCGCACACAGAGAAGCAAAGATTCAGTCATGGTTGTTGTGGATAGATCTTCCAAAATGGCTCACTTTGTACCTTGTAGCAAGACCCATGATGCTACATACATAGCCGATCTTTACGTTCGAGAGATTGTGCGATTGCACGGGGTTCCAAAGACTATCACCTCATATCGTGATGTTAAATTCATGAGTCATTTCTGGAGGACCTTATGGAACAAGATGGGCACAAAACTTCAATTCAGCTCAGCAGCATATCCCCAAACGGATGGACAAACAGAGGTAGTTAATCGAAGTATGGGAAACTTACTGAGAAGCGTTGTGGGGAAAAATATCTGACAATGGGACTTGATCTTAGCTCAAGCTGAATTTGCATATAATCACTCACCAAGCCAGACAACAGGACAAAGCCCTTTTGAAGTAATGTATGGAAAAAATCCTATCACTCCGGTGGAACTCGCTCCTAAAGCCACTCAACAGCGATTCAGTGCAGATGCTGACAAAAGAGCTAAGCAGATCAAGGAATTGCACGAACAAGTGAAAAGTCGCATTTTGAAGCAAACTGAGTGATACCAGAAGCAAGCAAACAAATTTCGTAAGCCTACTGCTTTCAAAGAAGGTGATTTAGTATGGATCTGCTTGAGGAAGGAAAGATTTCCGCCAGGACCATATGCAAAGCTACGACCTAGAGCAGATGGACCTTTCAAAGTTATTAAGCGAATTGATGAAAATGCATACAAGGTTGAACTTCTTGGAGATTACAATGTATCAGCTACATTCAATGTTGTTGATCTATCACCGTACTTTGAAGATGAGGACAAGTCAGACTCAAAGATGAGTCTTTTCCAACCAAGGGAGTATGACACAGGAGTGTCTCATTGAACATGCATGAACATGCATGCCAACCAATCATCCTAATTCCTTTTCATGTGTTTTACCATATCCTAGTGTGTTAGCCCACCAATGCCAACCTACATCCTCATTCTTTTACATATGTATCAACCCATCCATATGTTACACCATATCTTAATGTGCCAATCATCCATATGTGTCAACCATCCATGTGTGTCAACCATCCATGTGTGCCAACCTATGTGTGCCAACCTAACTTAGTTCTTTTCCATGTATATCCATGTGTGTCCATTTGTATTAATGTCTATAAATAGACTTGTGTCATTGGAAGGATAATTCATTTTGAGAAATATAAACATCAAGTCTTCTTTCAAGAAGGTTTTCCAACTCAAACTATCAAGAAATCATTCTTGGATTCTAAGAATATCTGTATCCTTGGATTGACCCTCCCAAGGTGGTGATTTCGGTCAAGTATTTGTCGTAGCGGAGTTTTCAATTCCACCACAATTGTCAAAATACGTATCTCTACATACCTCCGGTAGCAACGGTATCAAGAATAAAATTGGTAATGAATGATGAGAAATAGAGGAAGAGGAGAGAGTAAGAGAAGTGAAGGCTTGGTCAGATCCGGAATGCTCTAATACTAAGTTGTCAGGCCGCCAACAATAGCAAATAACCAGAAGGAGGTGAGAAAACGAAAGAAGAAAGGGGGTGCGAATCAGAGAGACTTTAGATTAGAAGAGCAAGAAAGAGGTTCGGTACTGGGAGCCACGACCCACAATAATGGCTAACTAAGAGGGGTGAAATGGGTATTAAAACTTTTCAAGTTCGTGTTAAAGTTTTGAAGTGGAATCGATTATCCCTTGTGGGCCCTGTGCCACCACAAAGGCGCATGCGGTAAAAAGGGGTTGTCAAGCGACTGTGCACATGGTCTATCGAGATGTGATGTACTTACGTGTCCTATGTGACACGTGTTCAGGTAACCTACCGGGGAATGTCAAGTGACCCAAAAGGGCACAAACGAGGAAATTACATGTGGCAACATCATTGAAGACACCTGTTAGTGTTCTTGGGATACCTATCAGCTTGAAGAGGATCTCGGACATTAGAGAGCCTAAGTCTCTCTAAGGGTTCTCGATAGAAGGCCCTTAGAGAGAACTTCGTGCATGGGATACTTGTTAAGGGCTTAACTTGGTGGCTAGTAGAACAAGAATGTCGAGTGTGTAATTATTCATTAGTAGAACAAGAATGTCGAGAGTGTGACATTCATTAGTCACCCCCTCAGCCGAGAGAATGACTTTGCAGTGTATGGAGTACACTCGGGCCTATGATATGCATATTGCCCATGACCATTATGAGGGGCACGTGACCCTCCACGTGGCATGCAACGCCACGTGGACATAGACCCCTGACCACTATATATTCTCTCGATCATGATCTGATGGACAATACACTTTAGAATCCAGTCCCATCACTGATTTTAGTTGCAAGAAATTTTGTCAATACTGCTATTGTCATTCTTGCCCCTTTTTCTCCCCTTAGCTCTTCACACAAGGTACCTCAACATTTGTGGATCTTTCACCTCTCCAACCTAACCCTAATTTTAACTCCGTACTTACACTCCCTCAATGTTCTAAAAGGCGCTAGGCGGGCGGCCCGGGGGGCCTAGCGCCTAGGGGGCCTAGGCGGGGCCTAGGCCGGTTTTTTATTTTAAGCCAATTTTAATATTTTATTTTACATTTATCTAAACAAAACAATAATATAAAGCAAAACAATCTATAATAAAGATAATAAAGACATTTTCTTAAAGTTCAAACACATCCATATTGTCAATGTCAAAGTTCAAACACAAACAAATAATAAAAAATACAAACTAATAGTACTCATCTCTGTATCCCTCTATATCTCTAACTTTTCTTTTCCATATCCCTCCAAGATAATGTCCCCATTGGACTCGCACTCCTCATCTCCTTCTTTCTCCGTGTCATTATCTGACAAAATAATTTTTTTGTCCGCCTTGCCTCGCCTAGGCCCCGCCTAGGCGCCATCTAGGAGGCCTAGGCCCTGCCTAGGCGGGAGCGGCCTAGGCCCCACCTAGGCGGCCTAGGGAATTTTTTTGCCTAGGCGCGGCGCCAGGGGGGGCCTAGCGCCTAGGCGGGGCCTTTTAGAACACTGCACTCCCTCACAAGTTGAGTGCTTAAAAGTGTGCAACTATCAGAATGATAGAAAATGAATCTATTACTAATTAACTCTGATTCACACTCAAAGTTCAAAAGATTACAAACATAAATAAAGTAAATTAACAATAACACAAGATTTTTACGTGGGTCAACCTTTTGTGCCCTACCTCCACAAATCACTAGTTCAAATCCTTCGAACACTTTATCACTTCAACAGTTGCAGGATAATTGGACAACCCTTGGCATCACCTATGCTACCATGCGCAACAATGCATTTCCCAATATACACAGATAACATATTCCTTAATCCATCTATTTCCAAGGTTTATAGAAAATCATTCCTATCTTAAACTTAAAAGATAAAAATAAGTGTTGTTTAAGAAAAGAACAACTGACCTTACTTTTTAATATTACAACAAACCATTAATCATATGATCTCTACAAAGATATCATATGAAATTATAATTCAATATCTAGACACTTCACCTATCAGGTAATAAATCATAGTGTTACAAAGGGAGTGAAATAGTATGTGTTAAACTGACCGACTCACGGAATGATGCAACTCTCTTTTGTACTTGAACTTTTCTTCTTCTTGGCTTCAACCACAGACACACTTCTTCTGATACATACAAGTGTCTGTCAAGCGGCTTCAACTAACTGAATTAAGATAGATTGGGCCTAAGCGGGAGTAGAAAAGGGGGCAGAAAAAGGGAAGAAACTTGAGGAAGAAGATGAGCCAAGCTCAGTTTTCATATATTTCTCATTAATTAAAATAAAGTAATACAGAAGGTACTCCCTCTCTCATGCTAACCTTTACCACATGGTTAACCTACTCCTCTTTCTAACCAACACACATGTTCTGAGTTTATTCTAGATATTTCCTTATAACTAATTTTCTTAAAATAGCCTCAGCTGGTACTCAAACTCAAAACTACTGAGGCTTGACAATGTCCCCTCCATTAAGAGACTCCATGTCTTCATGGAGCAAGTTTTCCACGGTATCTTCTTCCTCAAACTTCCTTGATAGAGTATCTGCAGCTGAATTATCTTTTCCCCTCTTGTTGCTGATGATTTAATCATATCCAAGTAGCTTGCTTTGCCATCTCTGTTGAAGGCGAGACAACTTTTTGCTCCAAGAAGTATTTTAGGGACTGGTTGTCAGTCCTAATGATGAATTGTTTTTGTCCTAGGTAAGCAGACCATTGGCTTACACCACTGCCATCAATTCTCTTTCATAGGTTGAATATAACTGGCTCTTGGGTCCTAGGGCCTTGCTGAAGTAGGCAAGGTGCCTGCCTACTTGCATAAGGACAACTCCTACACCACTCCCTGAAGCATCAATTTTCAATTTCAAAGGGCTTGTTAAAGTCTGGTAGAGCTAGAATTGAGGTACTTGTGAGGGCCTCTTTGAGTTTTTGAAATGCTGCTTCTGCATTTTCATTCCAACCAATGTTTCCCTTCTGTAGCAGTGTTGTTAGTGGCTTTGCAATGAGGCCATATCCTCTAATAAACTTCCTATAATACCCAGTCAATCCAAGACATCCTCTTACAACTTTAATGATGCTAGGTCTAGGTCATTGCAGTATACAAT
Organism: Aralia elata; assembly: GCA_034770075.1. Lineage (NCBI taxonomy): Eukaryota > Viridiplantae > Streptophyta > Magnoliopsida > Apiales > Araliaceae > Aralia > Aralia elata. The sequence goes on along the minus strand of CM068385.1, from coordinate 13,097,098 downwards.
CCACTATGGTTGAGTCCACCGCCACCCATGATGAGAAATAACATGCCCCAAGTACTCCATCTTATTTTGAGTAAAGGCACATTTGCTTATCATGGCAAATAATTGTTGGCTCCTCATTACCATAAAGACTTGTTTGAGGTGTTTATAATGCTCCTCTAGAGTTTTGAAATACACCATGATGTCATCAAATAAAACTAGGACATGTTTTATTAGATAGGGTTGGAAGACTTGGTTCATAAGGTTTTGAAAAGTGGTTGGAGCATTACTAAGCCCAAAAGGCATTACTGTAAATTTAACGTAACCTTGATGTGTCCTAAATGTTGCTTTCTCAATGTCTTATGGTGCCATCCTCACGTGATGGTATCTTGCCCTTAAGTCCAGCTTTGTGAAGCACTTGGCACCTTCCAATTCATTTAGCAATTCATCAATAAGGAGTATAGGGGATTTATTTTTAATAGTAAGTGAATTGAGGTGCCTCTAATCTACACAGAACCTCCAGGATCCATGCTTCTTTTTGACCAAGAGAATAGGGGAAGCAAAAGGACTCTGAGATGATGCCAGACTTTAGCATTTCTAGGACCAATTTCTAAATCTTATTTTTTTACTCATAAGAACACAATTAGGTCTGATAGAAAAAGGAGTGGGTTTCTCTGAGGCATATTTTTGATTCTTCAAAAACGTCTTTGAATTCTTGTACTGGAGTTTGAATATTTAAGTCAAGGGAATGCGTGGTAAGGATAGAACACTGTAGCTAGAAGCCATAGTTTCATGAAGGTCTGTTCTTGGGTAGATATGAAGGGCATGTAAGAGTACCATCACACCATACTGTTGTGTTTGCGTGATTCATCAATTCCTCTCCTGTCATCATCTTGAGGGAAGGAGTATCCTTGCTGTGGGATCCTTTGATTTTTATCATGTCATCAATATGCTTAAAACTTAATGCCTAATCCTTGTAATCAAAAGTAACAGGGCCCAATTGTTTAAGCCATTTAATTCCACAGACTATGTCACAACCCCCTAATGGCAGTATCTTGACCTCATCTTTGAAGAAAAGTCCTTTTTCCAGCCTCCATTTAAAATTTTTGCACTGGTACTAGCTGAACAACTGCCCATCCATTAGCAACTATGACTACCACTAGGACAGTTAGTTATAGGATGCATCCTAATCTCTGAGCAGCATTGAAGAAGGTCACTTGCCAACAAAATAAAGCAATCTCATTAAATAAAGTGGTCTCTTGCCAAGCTCAGTTTTCATATACTTCTCATAAAATAAATTGATATCATTACATTATATAGAAGATACTCCCTCTCTCATGCTACTATGTACCACACGGTTAACTTACCTCTTTCTAGTGGAATGACGCTAAAAACTAATAAACTTCCACGTTTTTTTTCTATTTTTAACAATCAATTAATTTTTTTTCACTTTTAACCATAAAGTCAAGAGAGAGAATCTATTTTCCTAAAACGGTTACCCGCTGTGAGTTGACCTAAGGTTGACTGTTTAAAATTTCTCATGTCCTGCCTTTTTTTTTTCCTTTTTCTTTTTCTCAACAACAATGATGACCTAGCAATTTTTTGCTGACATTGTTTCCAACCCATCTTAAATAAATAAAAAAATAATTAAAGACGATTAAAAGAAAATTTAAAATCTCATTTATCCTATCTTTCTCTCTCTACCTATATATACATACATACTTATATAACTCAACAACAACAACCTGTCAGATTTATACACATTTATCCTATCAAAAGATGGCAATTAGAAAATCAACAATTTTCCCTAATAGCCATTTGCCAAAATCAACTCAACAAAAACATCCCGTCGTAAAAACGAAACCAGATCAATCATCTCAAGCAATCGCCAGCCAGGAAAATAAAAATAAAAATAAAAAAAAAGATGAAAAGCACAATTGTTGATCTGACATCATAGAATCTCAAACCATTTATTGGTAGCTAGACCATTATCAGATTTAATCAAGTCAAAATCCAATAAGACATCATATTTCAGCACTATGGATCTAGCTCATCCAAAACTCAGAATCTTTCATTTCAAGGTCTAAAAGAGTGGTCGGAGCTAGGTGGTTGGTGGAGAAGAGGGATGGGTCGCTTTGTCCAGATCTAAGCACTCTTTTAATTTTTTACATGTCATTTTCTTTTGTACTTAGTGACGTATTACATTCAAATTTTTTTGTGTAGGATAGTTCTGTCATGGCGTATATATGCATGTATAAGTAGAGAGAGAAAGAGAGGATAAAGGATTTACAATTTTTTTATAACTATCTTTAGTTAATTAATGATTTTTTTAATTTTTCTAATTATTTAAAGGTGAGTTGAAAACAATGTGAGCAAAAAATAGTTGTCATTATTGTGAAAAAATAAACAGAAATGCCTCTATTAAATTTTACACAGTTAAGCGTGGTCAACTCACGGCTAGTAACGATTTTAGGAAAAATATATTTTACCTCTTGTTTTATGATTTAAAGTGAAACAAATAATTTGCTGTTAAAAACAAAAAGAAAAAAAACACAGTAAAATAAACAAAAACGTGAAAGTTAATTTAATTTTAGCGTCACTTACTCTATATCATAATAACTACTTTTCCTAATAGCCCCAGCTATTACTTAAAAATACAGACAATTGATAGTGTCCTTTATATAGCAGAAGTCCATCTTGTAGCCATTTGAGTGAATAGGTGGTGGTTGGTGAGATCTTGGGTTTTATTCAATGGTGTAGATCTCTTCTTGTTAGTGGTTGTGATTTGAGTTGATATTTCAAATTTGAATCTTCGAATTTGAATCCTCTGAAACGTGTCGTAGACTTGATGTGGACCCTTCATTTATAATGTGTTATCTTTGTCCAGAATCCATAGAGACCAAAACTTTCCTTTTTGGTGAAAGTTTGCATGTCTGATTCTGTTTTGAATTTTGATAGTGTCAATTTGTCAGCTAGTGTTCTATCTTCTCTTTGTCAAAATTGATACTTTTCTTGGTCAAATTCCCTTGATGCTAAAGCCTTTATGATCACGATAAGTCTGAATCACATCGGCTTTAATACTAAAACAGTCATTGGGCATACTAAGTTTTACTGTCGTAGTATTAGACAAGGTCTTACTCTATTATTCCGTAACTCTGACTTATGCATATGACTTGGTTCATAAGTCAAATTTTAAAACTTCATTTTATGTTCCTATTTGTCCTTCATAGTCAAGTTACATGTTAAATCCTTAATTATTGTTTGACTGATCATCAAAATCTAGGTGAGTACAATAGCCAAAACTTGTGAACTCTCATATTCATTTCAATTTTAACATCATATCATATCTGTAATTACCGACTCAATAGCCAATTTATAAGGATTGAGATAGATTCTCTAATACCAGACTCCATGCTAACTTGCACAATATGAATATTACACACTATTAATACAATTGTCACACTTAAGTTGCCTTATTTAGTAATAGTAACTAACAATTTTCTTTAAAGCTTGCGTGTGACACACAACAGGTTGCTACAGGCTGCTTATGCTACAAGTAGTAGCTGCATGTCTGACTTCTTTAGATTTTGTTATTAGGAAATTTGGATTCATTGCTTGTTACAACATAGAAGTGAGTGTGAATCAGAGTTACCAGATACTCTCATTGACCTAGCGAACCGCGTATTGGTACTTACGTACCTAAACACGATACTCTTACATACCAATACTCTAAATTTAACGTACTGAAAAATTTCTTTGTTGTTTTATTTATGATTGCACAAATATCAATATTCTAACTTAGTATTAGATGCTCAAATATTACATTTGTCCTAAACTATTTATAAAACAACCAACTTGTTGATTCGACTAAAAAAATGCAATAAAATTTAGATTTATTTCATTTAAATTCTAAGAGAATTCCTAGCTATAAAAACTTATATAAAAATACTCTAACATACCGTATTTTAGCTATGTAGCGTACCACGTACCCGTATTCGTACCGCGTATCAGAACGAACCACGTTCTAGGTAACATTGGTGTGAATGATAATACATCTTTTGGCTACAACAACTGTTACCGACAGAAATATAGAAGTGAACTGGAAAAATACCTCGAGTCCTCAATCATACAAACATAACGCAGAGCGTTCCCATTTGAAGAAGCCATTGTAACCCTGTCTTGGATGTCCTTGTCAAGCAATGGAAGGCCATTCACCAAAAAGTCTTCCACAGGCATTACATTAGGTGCCATATATTGGAGGTACAAGCTCTCAATCTGTAAGACCAATCCACCAACCACAAAAATTTAAGTCCCATGATAAATGGACTAGAAATGGGGCAACAGAAATTTAACTGACACGTGTACCAACCTTGATACTGTCCAAGTTGATACGATACCCGAGTAGTCGAGCAAGGATCAGCGCCTGTTTTAAATCAATGGCGGCAGAAAAATATAAATTATTCAGATACATCATGATCTGTCGTTTTTTCTTTTTAGTGGGAAATTATCATATGGTAAATTGTTGGGCACGTATTACATAACTATATCCTAATTTTCAAACCACAAAAAATCAATCAGAAGGTCTATTTAGTTAATTTTATTTTTGGGATTGTACATTATACAGTTACCACTAAAATATGAGCAACACTGCTGCAGTGTACAAGGTAAAAATAGCAAATCAAAGATAAGAAAAGGGAATTCGTCTTGAATCCAAAAAAGGTCATGTGAGACCTTAGAAAGTTGACATCATAGTTGTGAATCGTACCGTGTATCAAAAACCCCCATATCATGTTTCATGTATCGTATCGTGAATCGTATCGTACGATACGAAAACGAAATGAAAAATGTGGTAATATATATTTAAACATATAAAATGTTAGAATGTAAATAGAATATTCTCAGAATAATTATAGCTAAATTATAGGGATACTCTCAGGATCTAGCTAAATTACAGGGATTGATTGTAATAGCTTGAATATGGGGATTAGCTTAATTGTAGGGATTGTAATAGCTTGATTGTAGGAATTGTTGTAACCTATTTAGCACTATAAATAGAGAAAACTAATAAAGAACTAACATCTCATTTACCATTTTTTGTCTCTTTCTTTCTACCCAAATATAGCAGTTTACATGGTATCAAAGCTTGATCCGTTTACTCAAACCTAAGCTTTCTGGTTTCTTAAACTTGTTCAAAACTTGTGATTTCTTTCCACTGTTGGTTATTAAGTTTTTTCCTAGCCTTTCTCTAGGCTACTACTGCTACTTGTTCGGTAATCAAGAGTGTTTCTGTCAAGGGTGCTACAAGCTCTTAATTATCCTCATTGAATTTTTCCTTGGATATTCTTGTTGCACTCATTATTTAACATGGCAAAATCTAGTACAATTAACAGCGGTGATCATAGTCATCAAGTCGTCGCCTAGGCGTCGACTAGGCGACGACTAGGCGTCAAGGCGGTATAGAATTGCAAGGCGTCGGCGCGACTTGGGTACAGAGCAGAAAGGCGAGCGCTTTGGTCTCGACTCGGGCGACTGTCGGGCGACTATATAGCTAAGCGGTCGACTTGGTTGGAGCGGGTCTGGTTCAACCCGATGCAACCTGGGTTTAAAAAAAAAAGTTCAACTGAACATACCTAATCGATCAATCGCAACTTCGGAAGAGGGAGAAACCAAGCGACTCACTGCGGCGACTCAATCGATTGACTCACAGGCTCACAGCGGCGACTCCCTTCCTTCTTCTTGTCTTCTGACTTATTCTCTTCTTCTTTTTTGGTTCTTCTCTTCTTCTTCTTCTTCTCGTATTCTCTTCTTCTAGTATTTTTCTTTTTTGGTTCTTCCTTCTTCTCATCCTATTCTTCTACTCTGCTGACTCTGCTCTGCCTGCCTTGGGTCTGCTTATTGTTGATTTGCTTCATTATTGGTTTATTGTTTATTGTTTATTGCTTAATGCTTGTGTGGATGGCTGGATGCATATGCGTTTTTGTTTATCTGCTTTGACTACTTTGGCATATTGTTTATTGTTTATTGCTTCAGTATCATAGTTCTTAAATATGATGGATATTTGCATTTAAAGCATTTTCTAAACTACATATGTATAAATTATAATAGTGTATACTTGATAGCTTACTTAGTGTATAAATTATAATAATGTAATGAGTAGCAAGAAACTAAAAAAAATTGCATCTGTATCTATATAACTAAAAAACAATTGCAGCATCTAAATAAAAAAATTGCAGCATGTTGACTGCTTATTGTTCCAAAATGACCCTAAGAGTATTATATATAATTGTGTTGTGTCTTGTGAGTGAGTTGGAGGCATGTGCTGCTGCCTTTACAATATTATATACAGTACATAACTTTATTACTTGTTTATACTATATTATATTATAATTTGTACAGCTGGTCTGCTGCCTATTAATTATTGTACTATATTATATTATAATTTGTACTGCTGGTCTACAGCCTATACTGTTATATTATATATATATATATATAGTACATAACATAATTTTGTCCTTTTACAAAATCAATGTAACATCTTAACGTAAAATTATAAATAGGATGCTTAATTATAAATTTATGGTATTCTATAAATACAATATTAAAACTTAAGAAACTAAACATAAATTTAAGAATTATTTTGAATTAAACTAAATATTACAAATGTATCACCATTTATATAATTTGAAGTTGGTATACGTTAAAAAAATTATAAGTTTACAACTATAATAAAATTATCCATTTTGACTTGATCTTGTTCACTTCTTGTTATGATTTGATATGTTACAACATGCATTATGAATATGGTAAGTCATTAGAAAAATAAATATATCAATATTCATATAAATATTAAATATATATAATTTTATTCGTATAAAATTTACATTGTTAACGACTTGTCGACTTGTGGACGACTAGTCGGGCGCCTTGTCGCCTAAGCGCTTAAGCTCCCGGTTGTCGCCTCGCCTCGACTTGTCGCCTTAATAACTATGACGGTGATACTAATGGTGTTAACAAGGGGTAGTTTGTCTGGATCCACAATTCCAACTTTGTTTCCTCTCACTATGTTCAGTCAAGTATAACTCCTCATGCTTTTAGTGTTTCATCTTCATGTTCTACTTGGACAATTGATTCAAGTGCTTCAGACTAGAAATTCGATACTATTTACCTCCTATACACCTTGTTCAGGCAAAGATAAAGTTCTAGTGGATGATGGGTCTCTCTCACCTATCTCAGAGAGAGGTTCAGTCGATTGTACTTTCACTATATTTTTATCATATGGTCTTCATGTTCCTTCTTTTACTGTCAATTTAATATCTATTCAACGTCTCACCACATCCTAAATTTTCAGTCTCTTTTTTCCCCTCATTGTTTTTCTAGGACTTGGTGACGGGGCAAAAAATTGGCAGTGATAGTGCAGTGGGTGGTCTCTACTATCTTAATGTTCCTCAGACTAATGTCTCTATGGTTAAGAATGAGATTTCTCCTCGAACTCTTCAAACTACCTTTGACTCTAGCCCGTTTTCCCTTCATCAGTGGCATCGTCGTCTGGGGCATCCTTCCTTTGGTGTTTTAAAGTCTTTATTTCCGCATTTTACTAAGCATTGCAATAAAAATCAGTTTCTTTGTGAACCTTGTGAATTGGCCAAACACAAACGGTCTACTTATTCTTCTATTAATGAACGTAATCCTCGGTACTTAGAGAGACGATGTTACCATGGGTTTGCCTCTTCATGGAGGACCTTGGGTTTTGCTTTGTGACCATGGGTTTGCCTCTTCGAGGAGGACCATGGGGTTTGGCTTCGTACTCCCCCTAAGCGGTGTAAATTTCAATCGCGGAGCATAGAGAGGCAATAATGTTGCACTTCCCTCAACCAGTGTGAATTCTAACCTCGGGTCGTGGCAAACACTAACCTCACATTTTCCTTAGAAAATACCGAGTTAGATGCCACATCTTCATTATTTGACGTGAATTTTGACCTCGGAAGATAGTGGCTAGAGCATCATCCCCATTCAAAGGATATGAGAGGCTAATGATAGTGAAGAGGCACATTCTTTTGAAGGACACAGAATTTCATTTCATTCATAATAATCTAGCTCCTATGCTGAGATTACAACATTTTCTCTTGCTCTTCACAAAAGTTACATTTCTATGGCTATTTCAATAAATGCGATCAGCATTGGCAAGATGATGAGCTCTTATTAATTGGCATCGCCTTAAGAGTAATATTTCTCAATCCATTTCGTGGGTCATGGGATGTAACAACCCAGGTAAAATCATGAGTTTGGAACAAATCTTGGGTCAAATCCCAAGTTCGAATCGAATCAAATCCATCCAAACAAGGCTTAAATCACTAGCCCAATAGTATCTTCTTGGGTCATCTTAGCCCACCACAGGCTCACCCAAAAGGTCACGACTAAAGGTACTACTGTTAGTAACATAATTCCTTATATACAGACAAATTTTTCTCACATGTTTCGATGTGGGACTGGGGTATTACAAACTCGCCCACTTAAATTTTTGACGTCCTCGTCAAAATCTCATACACACAGCCCACAGATCTTTGCCTCTCTAACCATTGTGGGATAATACCGGTTGGCTTCGTGTCCCCACCTCCAAACCTCTCTCCATTATGGGATAATACCACCAGCCTTTGTGTCCCCACCTATGGCAACTCGATCGGATGACCCGACCCGAGCTTTCGAGAGTCGGCTCTGATACTATATGTAACAACTCGGGTCAAATCTCGTGTTTGGAACAAATCTTGGGTCAAATCCCAAGTCCGAATCGAATCCATCCAAACAAGGCTTAAATCACTAGCCCAATAGTATACTCTTGGATCATCTTAACCCACCACAGGCTCACCCAAAAAGTCACGACTAAAGGTACTATTATTAATAACTTAATTCTTTATATACAAACAAATTTTTCTCACATGTTTTGATGTGGGACTTGGGTATTACATGGGACCTTCTCTACGTTGGTAGTGGATGAGCTGCTTTAGGGCCTTTGAGCCCGAATGACATTACAACATAGTAAAAGTTCCCGAAGCGATCTCGAAAGTGGGGCTTCTTGATATCTTCAATTAACATCTTGATCTAGTTGTAGTCTCCAAAGTTATCCATGAAAGGTATCGTCTCGTGGCTGGTAGTTTCACCCACTAGTGCTCCCATATATGGGACTTCATTGTACGTCTATGCCACCACCTCTTTGTACCATTTTAGGAGGTCAACCAATTATTGCTTTTGATGCAAAATTCGTTTCTTATTGGCGTAGACTGGCTTTTATGAACTTCCTTCTTTTGCCAAATTCATCCCGAGGCTTTCATTGTTCGGAGTTCGGGGCTTACCCTCAAGGTGCTTAGGAACCCCTTTTGTCTTCTTCGGGACCACTTCTACCACCACTTTTGTGGAGTGGGGGTTTCCTTCGGAGTCCTTACTTTTCCCCCCTTGTGGCGTCGTAAGCGGAAGACGATTCTCCCATCGAGCAATAGCTCCCTATGCCATCTTGGTTTCTCTTCGTCTTCCTCCCTTCTATGCCATCTTGGTTTCTCTTCGTCTTCCTCCCTTCTTACTGCCTTATTCTTGTGGATAACCTCCCTAGCATCTTCCTGACTTCCGAGGTTGATCATCACCTTCTTTTCTTCTTTTTCCTTTGAGGTATAGCCTCCTTTTTGGACATTCTCCCAATCGGGCAACTTTATTTCTTCCAATTTGGTGCTTAGGGCTTCTTCCTCTTCCATAAGGTCCTCAAATTGTGTGTCTTCACTTATGAGGGCTTCTTCCCTTGAAAACGGATTCTTTGTTGATGGTATCTTGACCTCCTTTCCCTTCCAAATGGCCTTTAGGCCCTAGTGGTATACGGAAGGTACCACCACGTGAACATTTTGCCAAGCCCTCCCTAAGAGGATGTGATATGATGCATCAAATTCTACTACATGGAAGGTCACCAGGCTCTTTATTTTTCCCACTTACATGTCTATTCTTATATATCCCACGGTGCGAGTGTTCTTGCCAAAGAACCCCACCATGTCAATGCTCTTTCATAATAGCTTTTAAGTGTTCCTGGATCTCTTGTTTGAGCTCATCATATGTTTACTGTGGGCTTAGACGATACCCCCACTATGTCAATGCTCTTTCATACTAGCATTTCCCTTGGGATCCCCAGTTGTTGGTAGGTCTTCCATGGCATAATATTCACCGAGGCCCCATTGTCTATGAAAGCTCTCTTTACTTTGAACTCATTGATCACCGCAGTCATGTACAAAGGCCGTGTATGTATTTGACATCGTGATCTGCCTCCGTGAAACACATCTTGTTGGAGCCCTCTGCAATCGCCTTTGGGATGCGACCATCAACTTGCATACACTCTTCTTGTGTTTCCGCTGCTTTGATAATGGCCTTTGTGGCTTCTAATCGAGCATCTCCCTTTAGGTCGATTTGGTCAAAGAACTTCTTGAATTTTGCTTCCTCCATTAAGGCCTTTGCTTGAATGTCGGGGTTTGGCACTTCTTCAAAAGGAGATCTCTCTTGAAATTTGGTCATCACTTCATCGAAGCCTATTATTATGCTACAAATTGCCTTTCCCTTGAGTACGTCATCATTCGTCTTCACCTCCACTTCTCCGCTTTCCACCATTCTATGGTATTGCCTTCTAAAGGGCATCACAATCCATTGTGGAGTGACCCAAGTATTGGTGGAGCACGCAATAGTTTGGTATTTACTTCATTTCTTCCGTTGGTGGCATTCTTGGGGGCCTCATGCTAAGTATCCCTGCATCAATCCACTGTTCGACTAGCTCCCTAAAGGCATTCTCCCCCTAGATGATCGGTGGCAGAGGTGGGCTATCCGCATATCTTGACTTCTTCCTATCTTCCTTCATTCCTCCTTGCAGCTTCGAGGGGGGTTTCTACTGCAGCTACTGAGGGCTTTCTTGTAATCTTCCATGTCGTTGTTGCTTCATCGCCTTGTGATGTTGGTATTACTCCTTCAATGTCTTGTGCAAAGATACAAAGATCGGTAAAGGTTTGGCACCCCCTTGTGATGAGATGGGGTTTGTAAGAGAGTATTTATGTAATAGAACAAAGGAGGATGAATAGTAATAATCTGCCTTAGTGTATTATGACTTCCATTCTTTTACAAGAGAGAGCAGTCCACTATTTATAGCATACAGGAGCATTACAAATACAAGGGATTAGAAATGAAAACTTCAACCGAGTGAATGCCCATGCTCCACTAACTGATTTATTGCTCCACTAGCTGTTGTCATCTACTCCATTAGATGCAGCCCACTAGTTGTCATCTGCTCCATTAGATGCAGGCCTAGTGTTGCACAACAGGCCGGCCTGGTCTGGTCCGGCCTGGGCCTGCCAGGCTTTGGCTGTTGACCAGGCCAGGCCAGACCTTGATTTTGGGCCTTCAAGGCCAGGCCAGGCCAGACTTTTCTCATAAAAATATGATCTGATGAGGCCTGTAGGCCAGGCCAGGCCCAGGCTGGTCCGGTCTGGTCCTGCACTTATTTTTTTTTTTTTCAATTTGATATGTCCGGTCCAGTCCATCACAGTGATCTGCATGTCCAGTTGGACCAGTCCATTGTTTTAGACCGTTGGGCTTGGGAGTTACTAGTTCTTTGTATAAAAAAAGCTGAAAGCCCAAAACCAAATAGCTAGTGCCTAGTGACTGTATGATTTTTGGAGGTGACGGGTCTGCAATTAAACAATCTGATCACTTTTGTTTTTTTTTTTGCTAAATGTTCACTTTTGTTTTTTATTTTTTTTATTTTTTTTACCGTTGGTTGATGGATTAATGAGAATTGAGAAGGTGTGTCAGCTTTTTTTTTTTACTGTTGGTCATTTAATCTTACGACTTTCTAATTTTTCTTTACTCAAGATTTGTCATAGGCACGAAATCTAGATTGTATGGTCTTTTGAAAAATAATATATATATATATATATATATATATCTAGTATGTGAAGTATGTGATAGCTAGTATGTGAACTGTGAAGTATGTGATAGCTAAACATTAGACTAGGTGGCTAGTCAGTAGTCAATAGCTCTTGCTCTTGCATGTGACATTGTGACTTGGGAGTTGGGCGTTGGCAGTGAGCTACTAAGCCAATCAAATCAGTCAATCACTTTGACTTGGGTTGGCAATGGGCATGTTGGTTGGGATACAAAATGACCGAATGGGCCACTTAGTTTGTTAAAATCAGCAACAAATTGTCATTTTGGGCTGGGCGCTTGGGCTTAGGAGAGTAAAATTTGTTTTTATTTACTTGTTGACCAGGCCAGGCCTGTTGCACCGGACCAGGCTAGGCCCAGGCCGGTCCAGGCCGGGCTTTTGGCCAGGCCAGGCCAGACCAGATTTTTATTATTAAATGTCGGCCTTTTTCAAGCCTTCCAGGCCAGGCCTGGCCTGTCCAGGCCTTGACCAGGCCAGACTTTGACCAGGCCAGGCCCAGGCCGGACCAAGGCCAGACCGCGGGCCCCAGACCATTTGTGCATCTCTAGATGCAGCCCACTAACTGATATATGCTCCACTAACTGCTGCACTCCACTAACTGCTGATATATGCTCCCATTAGATGCAGCCCATGTGCCCATGTTGGGGAAAACATGTTTTCCAACACTCCCCTCAAGCTGGTGAATAAATGTTTTTCATTCCTGGCTTGAATACAAAACTCTGAAATACTGAGCTACTTAACCCCTTAGTAAGTACATTCGCAAGTTGGCCAACACATAAGGGGTACAAATCAGCCCACTCTCCAGTTTCTCCTTGATGAAGTGTCTGTCAATTTCGATGTGATTCGTGCGATCATGTTGTACCGGGTTATGAGCTATACTAATTGCAGACTTATTGTCACAATAAAGTCTCATTGGTCCATCCCACTTGATTTTCAAGTCTCTTAAGATGATCTTCAACCAAAGTAGCTCACACACACCTTGAGCTATTGCTCGAAATTCTGCCTCTGCACTAGACCGTGCTACCACATGTTTCTTGCTCCTCCATGTCACGAGGTTACCGCCAAGAAATGTACAATATCCTGTAGTTGACCTCCTGTCAACTATTGACCCAGCATAATCAACATCCTTATATGCCTCAAGCACCAAACCTCCGTTTCTTTTGAACAGAACACCCTTTCCTGGTGTCCCTTTGAGATATTGTAACACTCGGTGCGCTGCTTGCAGATGAACTTCCTTTGGGCTATGCATGAACTGGCTAATCACACTCACTGCGTATGCTATGTCCGGTCGTGTATGAGACAGATAAATGAGTTTTCCTACCAGGCGCTGATGAGATCGAGTCCTTCAAGTCCTTTTTTTTGCCTCTCGTGATTAGCTCCTCGCGTACACTCCCGCTATGGAAATGAGTCCTTCGTTAAGCTCTCGTTCCCATCACTCAACCTCGTGAAGAAGATCCACTTAATGAGTTATTGAGTTACTTAATTAGTATTATAAACTCAAAAATAAATAAACCTGACTTTGAATGCTCCTAATAATTCATTGTTTTTATCTTTCTAAAAAAAAATATTTTTGGTTACCTATATCTTCTTTTAGTTGTTTCTAAGTATAAATAAATATAATTGGTTACCTATAAATTCATATTTTTTTTATTGTTTTTAAGCTTATTAAAAACGATTCTAAGAAATTAAATACTCATTTAGTTTATTTTATTTTCAATTTTTTATTGTTTTGTTTTGAATTTTGAAGAACTACATGTATTAGAGAAGAGAAGATGTATTTGATTTATACATATTATAAGAAAAGTCAATTTGTGGTCAATTTGTGCTGGACGCATATAAAATTGATCCATGACAGATTATGGTAAGAAATTAGTCTGACTGATCGAAGGGAACAACATTGTCTTTTAAAAAGAAAATTTGGGGTGTTGATTCCCAAACTTGTGGTTTAAAACAAAAAACTAGACAACTTAAGCGGGCACTTTTGTCATCGCCCCTAATAATATAAAAAAACAGGACTCTTTTTTGTGGAACCGACTAATAAAATATGAACATTTAAAATTAACTTATCAAATAATAACAATAATATTAAAAAATAAATATGTATATGACTACATGTACATAACAACTTATATAGAAAGTACTCCCTCCATCCCATAATTATGCAATAGAAAGTACTCCACCTGTCCCGTAATTATGCAACACAACTTTTTGCACAAATTTTAAGAAAATTTCAAATTTTCAGAAAATTTCAAATTTTCATATTATTTCCTAATTGGCCCTTATAAAGTGTGTGATTAGGAATACTCCAAGGATGTGAACCACAAAACTTTTAGTTAGTGGAGGGACCCACTATATATTTAAATGATAAAATTGATATGACTATGGGCAAATTGGTCATTTAACTTTAGAGAAGTTGCTCAAAAAGGAAATGTCACAATTTTTTCGGGACTTCCTAAAACAGAATGTGTTGAAATAATTATGGGATGGAGGGAGTAATGATATAAATAAAATATGTACAGGTACATACTAGCTTATCAAAAACATGAAGAGCATGATGATGTAGAGGAGTACAAAGATGATTGATTTATAACTATTTAGCTTCTTTTATTGTATATATGAACTATTTAGAGTGTGTTAAAAACTTATTGTTCACTTATTATGCAATATAGCATTAGACAAGTCTGTGAGATGTCTATATTATCATTTGGCCAATGTTGAGTGCTAGATAATGTTTTGTATTTATCTAATTGGTTCATCTTGTTGTTCTTATTATTTAGAATTTTTTTAATGTTCTTTTTAGAAAAATTTGAAGCTCCTAATTAGCGTAACGGTGTGTATTGCCCGACATTGAAACCGATATCGAGTCAAAAAACAAATCCGAAACCTAGACCGGTACCGTGACTTTGAACCATGAATACAAGCCACGTCAACGATCGGTTTGGTACCAACAAAAAAGCATTCTGACACTCTAAAGTCTAAACTAATTCACCGGCAACCTCTCAACCTAGTGAACATCTCTTTGGCCAAAAGCTTAGTCATGTAGGCTGCCTCCTAAACCAGTTAGCCTGAGATCCATAATATTACTAACCAATCATGCAATAAGCAAGGCACTAAAACTTCTCTAAACCACCTCAGAGAGTGAAAGCCATGAAAGATTATCATTCTCCAATTACCTAATTTAGATCATCACCTCTGGCATGTAGAGACAAGAGAAGTGAGGATAACACAACTTTCGACGGTCCGAAATGAAATTTTCCAGATTGGGTCTAAAAAGGAGAATTCTGCTCAACTGGTAGAGATAAGGCTCTAAATCTGTGAGGTCTAAATTAGGTAATTGGAGGAAAAAAACAGGTCATAGATCCTAATTGATCGTTTCTGTCTAAAAAAACCAGTAACAACAGGCAAGTAAATAGATTAAAGGAAAACTGTCACAATAGTCAACAATAAGGTCCAAAACAGGCTGGAAAACAGGTTCTAGGCTTCAAAATACCTCAAAAGCCCTTTTGGGATGTATGACGCGACCAAAATTCTAGGTTTGGCACTTACTAAATTGATAAATCCTAGCCAAATATTATTCTTCTTTCTTCTTTTTTAAGGATAAAGAATAATGCTTTCCCAGATTGCATTCCATCATATAGTAGTGCCATGTGCATGACTTACAACAGAGAATTGAAATAAACACATTTTTGCAAAACTAGAATTAAGCCATCACAAACCTTTCTTGCTACATCCATCCCGCTGAGATCATCACGAGGATCTGAGAATGAAAAAGAAATACCAAAGTAAGACTCGTTAAAAAGAACAAACAATTGGGGAAAAAAAAAACCAAGTAGTATCCCCGTGTATGGGATGTGATGAGTGGATTTTATATCCATGAATTGTGTACTTTTAACTTAATTATTTTGTTAGTTTTTAAGTATTTTTGGTTCAGTTTAATGCATTTTAATATTTTATTGCAGGAATTGTAAATATGTTTGTGAATTGAGAAAGAGCAAGAAATGGTGATTATTTAGCCTTATGTGGAAGTCAAGAATGTTAGGCAAGGTTTTAGAGCAAAGAATGGGCTAAAGAAAATGATTGAAGACTTATTTGGGCGAGTAAGGCAAGGAAAATCAAGGGAGTGACATAACTTATGGGCCACGGCGTCTGATCTTGCGAGTCGCGGCGCGACTGGTGAGCCGCGGCGCTCGTTATGTGGGCCGCGGCGCATGGTTACTTTTTCCGCACGCGTGTGGTGCGTGCATGCGGCGAAAATTAGGGTTTTCTTAGCTTTTAAATATAGAACAAGGCAAAAAGGAAGATGTACGTGACATAAAGCGAAAGGAGGCAGATCATTAATCAATTCTCTCTAGAGAAAAGGAAAAGAGGACTGAAGATCAAGATCTGGAGAATTCTAGCGGGAGCTGACCATCAGATTCTTCTTTTATCTTTCTTTAGACTTTTGAATTTATAATGACTAAGATTGATGTGATGTTGTTCTCTTCATTCATGAACTAATTTCTATTTTCAAGATTGCAATGGAACCCGATGATTGGATTTTATTAATCTATTGACTATTTAAGTTTTATCAAATGGTTGCAAGATTGTTTATTATATTTTGATTTTCACTCAATAGTTGTCTGGCCAGCAATTAATCTATTGATCTAGAAGAGATGGGTACGTTAATTCTAGATTGGATGTGGAATATGATACATGTGTTAGATTAATTCATTTTAGGAATTATTATTCAATTTGCATGAGGGATAGAAATATACCCAATTGTCGCGCATGAACTTGTTAAGAATTGGTAATTACAGCATCATTGTTAATTATTCACATAGGAATATAGTGCTTTAATCAAGAATGATGACACTTATCTAATCTTGGAATACGTTAGATAGATACTTTTAAATTCTTGGTTAGCAATTTGCAACATTTGATTGATTGAATAGGAAGTAGGTGAATAGGATACATCATCGGGGGAAATTGAAATCTTGATCATAAATTCATTTCTATAATATTGTTCATAATTATTTCTTTTATTAATTTAGTTATTTGTGATAAACAAAACAACTCTCTCTTGCTTAAATAGAATTTGGTTAATTAAGGTTGAGGTATTGGACTAATAAATTGATTTATTAGATTATTCCTCGTGGGATCGACAACTCTACTTTCACTGATTGACCGTGTATACTTGCCCGTAAATTGCTAGTATAGATTTAGCTCAGCAAGATGCGTGTATATTAATCTAATTATCCAACAAACCATCTCAATGCAAATTTTCACGAACAAGATGGAACTGTTGTATAGAGTCAAAACTCGTATTCAAAAAGCAGCATTATTGAAAACTAAAATGATATGTTTTTGTTATTTATGGAAACACGGATTACGCCTATCTTTGCCATATCAGTCCAACATACACCTATGACATTGTGCAGTTATTAACAAATCAAAGGCTAATAATAAGCTAACACATAAAAGCAAGATACAATATTGTATTCCTCTTTGAAGTTGGCAGTAGCATGTTTCATTAAGTGTGAGATCCTGTATTCAATTATCCATGATGTTAGGGAAGCAATGGATAACTGAACGATGAAATGAATGACCTCCAAATAGATTTTTTTATCGAATGTGATTGACTACATTTTCTTTATTTTATTTTTTTTGATAAAAGAGAAATTTTATTAATAAAAAAGAAAGGATACAATAAAAGGGGGAACAAGAAGTCCACTCTCAACGGACTAAAAAACAAAAATAAAAAAGAGCACTTAAAAAAGTTCAGCACTCCAATCTCTACACAAATCAGACACAGAGATACCTCTAAAGGCTCCCATAGAAGAAGCCCATAGAATAGTAAGGAAAATAATCCTATCATTCAATAGCTTAAAAGAAGAGTAACCTCCTCTAAATTCCCCATAAAATGGACAAAAAAAGGCACACTTCTATAAAATTTTGGCATCTCTTGTTTCCAAATTCTCGAATATGAACTAGCAACATATCTTTCACTGAACCAATGAACCAAGACACGCCCACTCCTCTCCTAACACACCAAAAAGAGAGCTCCACAAGCCCCAAGCAACAGGACAATGCAAAAATAAATGAGCATGAGTCTCATTACTCTGCCTGAACATAAAACAAATGTCCGGAGATAGAACTTTGTAAGGCCTGCAATTTTGATAGATTGACTACATTATTAAGGAGGAAACGGGTTTTTATCTGATGAATCATGCCAACGAGACCCGAATTCTAATATTAGAGGGTGCAATTGTTTTAGTGGAAAAAACATCCAGAAACAAAGATTTATAGTCAAACAAAAACAATGTGAAAGAAGCTTATGTGATCAAAATCAAGATGTGGTTGTGGGAAGAGAGTCAATCAACTGCGCTTACTAAGGAAGGAGAAAGAATGATGTGTATGATTAAGAAAACTTCATTTACCACTAAGATGTCAAGTTCATTGCCCCGTGCAAAACATGGGTCTTGTTGTAAAATTATTATATTGTTGATACTTTTTATTTCAATTTTAAGGATATTTTATTGCATATCGTAATTTTGTTTTCAAATGAGTCCTTTTGTAAAATATTTTAATTTTACAAATATTTGATTGGATACAGTAATTAATTTTTATTTTTGGACTTAATAATTGAATCATAGTGATTATATAATCTTTAATCTAATATCTTGATAATAGTAAAATATTAATAGTAGGTAAGATGATCTTCATAAAGAAATTGCTTCCTTCTAAAACAATATTATCTAATGAGTTAAATGCACTTTGTATCCCCCAAGTTTACCCCATTTTACACATTGCATCATATACTTCAAAACGTGACACTTTGCATCCTGCTCTTTTAGCGAACCAGCACATAACACCCTCCGACCTAAAATCCGTTAACTAGAGTGACAAGGTTAGTAAAAATAAATATTTTAAATTGTTTAACTAATTTTAATAAGCTAATTTATCAATTAATATATTTTATAAAAAATAAATTAACCAACTAAATGACTATTTATTCTGTTAATCTATTAAACCATTTTTATTGTCAAAACTTATCAATTAAATAAATATGTATTATGTTAAAATTACCAGCTAAATAGATATGTATTATGTTTAACCATTTTTAACAAACTAAAATATCAAACATATATTAATAAAATTTATCAACTGAATTTTGAAAAATGTATTAAGTTAATAAATAAAAATGTATTCGGTTGATAAATTTAGTTTACTAAAAATGGTTAAACCTAATACATATCTATTTAGTTAGTAATTTTAACATAATACATATTTATATAATTGGTAAATTTTGTCAATAAAAATAGTTTAACATAATAAATATTCATTTACTTGGTAAATTTATTTTTTATAAATTTAAAATATATTAGTTGATAAATTAGCTTATTAATAGTGGTTAAACAATTTAAAATATTTATTTTACTAATCCCGTTAATCTCAGCTAACAGATTTTAGGCCAAAAGGTGTTATGTGTCGGTTCGCTAAAAGTGCGGGATGTAAAGTGTCACATTTTGAAGTATAGGATGCAATGTGCAAAATAGGGTAAACTTGGGGGATGCAAACTGCATTTAACTCTTATCTAATTAATACTCCATCCAACTTTATTTGTCCTAGTTTGAAAGTACACGCCTATAAAGAAATTCTTTTTATCTCCAAATTACCCTTCTTAATTACTCTATTATCTCCTAACTCTTTTTTGGAACAATAAAATAGAGGGAGAGGAGAAAAAAAAGAGTGCGATTATGTTTTTAATGTCAAAGTTAATAGTGCTACTTTTCCCAATGTATGTCATGTTGTTTTTAATGAATTTTTTTAAAAGTTAAATCAGGGTATTTATTGAAAAAGTAAGGTCAAAAATAGTATTAAAAAGGAAAAAGGACAAATAGATTTGGACAAACCAAAAAGAAAATTAGGACAAGTAAACTTGGACGGAGGGAGTAATTGTTTAAGGGAAGTGCATGTTGTTGGTTAGGATTCTTAAGTGATAATTAATAAATAACATGAGGCATTATTTAATTGGAAAATTTAAACCAAGTCAACTCGTCCATTGGCAAAGCAAATGGGTTGACTTGGTTTAAATAAGTTGAGAATCTCGGCTAATGGGTCTTATATCCTGTCAGAATGGGCTGTAGGATGGGAAGCATGGATATGTATATGGGATTGTGTATCTGTGTTTAACGTGTCGAAAAATGACACTTTGCCAGAAAAAAGTATATACATACGTAGGTACGTATATACGTACGTATATAATTAATAAAAAAACAAAAACAATAAAAGGTTGATCTTTTGTATAAAAAAAAATTCCTGGACACGCTCAGCAGCATTCAGGATACGTATGGTGCAGTTCTGAATCCAAACCAGAAAAAGAACAAATACAAATAAACAAAAACAGAAACCATCCTCGTTTTGAGATCTAAAACATCTCATTCGAACCAAATGAAATGATGCAGGAAGCTGCTGGAAGTTTTCTGGAAAGTAAAACAAAGGCTTAGGCTGAAATAGTGTGCTATCTGGGGTTGGTAACAGAGAATGAAACAAGTTTTAGGATGGTATTGGTATGTTAGAGAATTGAAGGAGAATTAGGAGATTGAAAGAGAGAGGCAGAGAAGAAAAAGATAGAAACTAGGCGTCGACCTAGAGTTTCAATAGTTTTCTCACCTATGGCTGTATGATATTGAACCATGGTTGAAAGTTCATGGTATCTCACCAATATAATACAGGAAGTACACGCTTTATTCTTCAAGAAATGCTCTTGATCAGAATTACATCTGTGTATATAGCAAAAATGGAGTTCCTTATGGACCAAGTACTTAAGAGCTAAGGAACTCCTGAGGAGGTACCAAATACTTTAGTATGTAGCAACTTAATAAAAGTAGGTGACAAGCAGTTTGCTAGCACATTACCCTATAATTGGAGATAAGCAGCTTGCCAACTAATAGGTGAGAAGCAGCTTACAAACACCTTAGTCATAGAGGAGGTTACCTCATAAATGAAACGAAAACCTCCAAGAAAAACATATTTTTTCTAAATTATTATAATCTTAACCTGGCCATATAATGTCACTTAAACTTATAATGATAAAACTCCATTTATTGGCCTCTCATATGCATCACTCTCCCTTGGTATAAGAATTTATAATTTTCGAATAAGTAACAAATATGAGACCTGCCTTGCGCCTGGCAGGCGCAAGGCAAAATTTTGTTAAAAGAAATTGAGTTGGAGTCTAGGGACATCCATAGGTCTAATGATTTGATAGCTGATGACATAACTAATTTTTTTTAAGGCTTTGTACAAGGGGGATAATTGTGTTAGGCCTATCATTGAGGGGCTGCAGTGGGATCCTATTGAGGGGATAAGATCTTGTGGTTAGAGAGGCCTTTTGGAGGAGGAGGAAGTTAGACAGGCTGTTTTTGGGATGGAGGATGACAAAGCGACACGTCTTGATGGATTTTCATTAGCTTTTTCCCAATAGTGTTGGAGTACTGTCAAGGATGACCTTTTGAGTTTTTTTTTTTTTTTTACAACATTGTCATACTAATGGAGTTTTGTGTAAGAGCATTAACTACACCTTTATTACTTTAGTTTCTAAGAAGGATATGTCAACTCAGGTTAGAGATTATAAATTTATAAGCTTAGTGGCTACTGTGTATAAGACTCTCAATAAGGTTCTTTCTAAGTGTAATGGAGATGTGTTAGGCGGTACCATTTCTTCTAGCTTTTGTGGGTGGTAGACAACTTCTAGAAGCGGATTTAGTTGATACAAAAGTGGTGGAAGTTGTGAGACAAAGAGAGCGTAGGGCCTTTTGAAGTTGGATTTTGAGAAGACCTATGACAGGGTTAGTTGAAACTTTCTAGATATGGACTCTGCTAGGAAAGGATTCGGGCTTAAATGGAGAATATGGATTAAGGGTTGCTTTTCTTCTTCCCACCTTTCTGTGATTGTTAATGGGGAGCCTAAGGCTTTGTCTTTCAAGGCATCTAGAGGCCTTAGACAAGGGGACCCGCTTTCTTCTTGATGGTAAAACCGGCAATCCAGAATTTATATAGAGAAGGGAAAGAAGAAAATACAATCAAACCCCACTAATTAATTCCACTGATTAAGCTATCCCACTATTATGATATCCCAAAAATACTCCAATGATGAATGAGCTAATCATGGATCAATTATCCGACTAGAAAACATCATAAATACGGAAATAGAATATTCTTGATCATATTCTAACACCCTCCCTCAAGTTGGTGCGTGTATGTCGTACATGCACAACTTGGATTTGACATGATCAAAAACTCGGCGAGTTACTACCTTAGTAAGAATCTCTCTCTCTTTGAATGTGTATATATATATATGGGCAATGATCCACGGCATGTATTTGCTATGGATTAAAAATTAGCAAATACCACCTCTACCTTTCGTTACAATTATGAACGGATGGGATTAAATAACTGAACTCGCTGTCCGCTAGAAATTCTAGCGGACTGGTAATTGCAACAATTCTGACTATTATACCCCCATCATAGCCCCCGCCCACATGGGCATCCAGCAAACAACCCACAAGTCAATGAAACCACTTGGGGCATTGCAAAACAGGATCAACAAAACAGGGGGCCAGCACGTGGCAAGGGAACAGCCATCAGATATCCCTCCGGCTAAGTCGCCCAAGAACCCAGCGAAGAAACCCACCGGAAACACCATAATCGCCGATCAAACAAAACACAACCAGAACTGATTTAATGGAGGAAATAACACAAAAAAACATAGAAAATCAATAGGGATCAGACCTAAAACAGATCACCAATCTTCGAGAAGCACCATTGATTGCCGACCAAAACAGCAATCACGGCCAAACCGATTCTGGCCATGTCAACACAATCAAATCCAAGCAAAGGAAAATAAAAGGAAGAGCGAGCTTAGATTTAAAATAAATCATAAATGACAATAACCGATACCATCAATGACTGCAAAATCAAGGATCCCACATCTGAACATTAAGCAATAAACAAAACATGAAATCCCCGATCGGAAAAAGGAATTGGGGCAACCTGCTATGACGGAGAAGTTTCTCGAACTCTCCGACGTTCAGATGGATGATTCCGGCACCTAGAATTCCTCCATCGTCAATGTCTCGAATCATTGTCGCGATGGCTTTGCGTATTATTTTGACATATTGAAAACAACTGGAGGCTGTAATGAGTGGGGAGAGAGTGAGAATTTGTTTGCAACTAGATGCTTTGATTTGGAATTTGATGCTTGTTGTTGCTGATGCTTGCAGTAAACTCATCAGTCATCATTGACTTGGGCTTGACTCGCTGTTATGGGGGTATAGTGGTCCAAAACTTTGTTTAAACCAGTCCACTAGAATGTCTAGCGGACGGCGAGTTCAGTTTTTTAATCTCATCCCTTCATAATTATAATGGAAGGTAGAGATGTTATTTGCCAATTTTTGATCCATAACAAATACATGCTATGGATCATTGCCTTATATATATATATATATACACACACACACACATACATATTTCAGGCTCCATGTAGTTTGCTTTGAAGGTTGAATGAAGTTTTGGGTGTTAATAGTTTTCCTGAATAGTAATTGAAAGTCATTGGATGAAAAATAGGGCTGCTTTTACAATAATAAAAGCCATTGCATTTACTGTAATTTTGGGACTGCCTTTTTCAAATGTAATTGTTTTTCGAATCTGGAGATAATCAAAATAAGGTAATCAAAAGTCAAAATAATAATTTTGATGCATGGTAGTAATATGATTATAGTTTTTATTTTTATTTTTGCTGAATAATTAAAAACTATTTATAAAAATAATAGTATTAATTTAGTCGTAATGCTTAATAATTTAAATGAAATTTATGAATTTCTATATATAACTTTAATTAAATTTAAATGAAAAAATACAAGATTTCTTAATATTTTGGATTTGAAAGAGTGATGGAGAAAAGTTCAAGTAGTTGGTTATTACATGTGAATATGAACATTGGAAGTCACTTCACTCACTTTTTGGTGAATGAAGCCCACTTGCTATCAATTTGAATGGAAATGAGGTAACTTGAAGCTTGAGATCAAACAATAGGTGGTGATTCGATAGTTTCCGAACCATAGGTGGTGACTCAAGAATTTGGGTAAATTAGAAGTGGTTTTTTGAATTCTACTCTAATTTAATTCTCCAACTCAGCTTCTCTCTCTCTCCTCGTTAACATGCCCGTAGTGCCACATAGACCAGCCGTTAAGATTTTAACAGAGTTGACGGACAGTGTTTTTAAGTTTTGTAAAAAAAATTATAGTTCAGGAAGTAGAATGGAAAAAAAATCAGTTCAGTGATGCAAATGTAAATTGAGGTTCAGTTCAGTGGGGAGAAAGTGATTTAACCTGAAACCAAATTAGAATAATAAAGACTATGGGAGTTTTATATACGGTGCTAATATTGTTCCTAGAGATGAGCAGCATAAAGAACATGCAGAAATGTTAGTCAGCAACAATCTTTTGCTTTTATCTTTTTAGGTTGTTTTAATGACGAGCATCATGATAACCACTAAATCTTGTTTATATGTATCATGATGTATCACCACTGACACAAAAGACTTAAAAGTTTTGAACTTCTGAATCCTTATACCCCCATTCAACGAATAAAATGACAACCATTATGATGAGGACATCACATGAGCTGATTCAAACAAGACTAAAGGAGTGTGGGGAGATCCAATTCAAGTATCAGTTGGACCAATTACAAAGGTTAGAACTAAAAGGTTCAAGCAAGGCTTCAATGGTTTGATCCAAGATGTTTGGGTTGAAGCTAACTCAAGGAGACCAAGGAGGAGGCTAAGGAGCATGAGACACGAGTTTGGATCAGTTTGATACAAGCCCAATTTAGGAATTAATGAAAAATTTGTTTCCTAAAATATTAGGCAGATTATATTGTATTTTGTTTCCTTTTGTTTTAGGTAATCTAGCATGATTCTAGGGGGGTTATGATTTATTTTAATAGCAATTCTAGAGACTTCTACTAGGGTAAAATTAGGGCAACACTTTTAGGATTTTTATTACCATAATTAAGTCCTTGTACTAGTATAAATAGGCCTCAAGGCCAAGGGTTTTAGGCACTGATTGATTTAATAATACTTCTTTTTAGATTACTTGAGAGTATTCTATCTTTGTTTTTTTTCAAGAACTGTTGATCTTATCGGTGTGTCCGTGGCGATCAATCCGACTTATCAGGCATCAATCCATAGGTATTTGTGGTGTCCTCTACCATACATCAACCGTTGATTGTACTAAGGTTACCGCTTCAATATAAGCGAGGGATCAAGGTATCATTGATGATCCACCCATAACCATTACTAGAATGATCCGGGCAACGACCACTTCGCGCAAGTGTGCTGTGGAGTCTATCACATTAAATTTGAACATAACAAATAGATGTGTGTGTAAGTACTCCTATTGAGAAGAAAACTTGAGATTCTCTGGTCAGTATATATTCATTAACCCAAGCTGCTACAATTTATTTAACCTGGTTCAGTGTAGCCAAGGGTTTTAGCAGCTTTAACAACTTCACTGAACAGCTTTCCATCTTCCACCTCACTCATGACATATCCCAGTGTACCTATTAGATTCAAGAACGAAATAGATATGAACGTTACAATTTGGTAAGTGATGGTCTTACATGTAAGCAGCTGTTAGTTAGACATAAACTAGTTATACAACTTAATACTACAAATATAGTTTTTAAGAACCAGTACCACTCAAACTACCAATAATACGATAGACAGGGTCACCAGATGAAAGAATGCGGTTTAATGATGTTATGACAGGGAGCCCAGCACCAACCTAAAAGATAAAAACATTTTAAAGTCAGCCCTTTCTCCACTGATTTCGCTACATTCAGAATAAGATAAACAAGAAGATGTTATTCAAATTGCATCGCATGCAATTTCAAGGCTTGAAAAGATTCATCCCCTCAGATTTATCCCCTCTGATAAATTTTTATTAAAGAATATGAAAGAAGTATTAAAATAATCAAATCAAGGGACAAGCAAAAGCAGGTTGATGGGGACAGAGGTTTTGGGATGAAGGATAAATGTCACTAAGATAATTCTCACACAAAACTTAATCAATTAATCATTCAATTCAATGTATCAAAATAATGAAGTACATCACTATTTATAATATTCCTAAACAACTTTCATAACCTAATTTGGACTCTAATAAGATAACTACAAATTAAATAAGAAAACTGTAAATTAAAGAAACTAAACAACTTTTAATTCATGGGATTCCAAAGCCTCTTATATTGTTCTAACCAACTTTCATGGGCTCGTCCTACATCAGTTCTCCTCCGCTGAGAAAATTTTGACCTCGTCAAGTTAAAAACATCAACACAAGAATAAGCACGCTGGATCACCAAGGAATTCTTTGCAAGCTTGAAATTTGGCATATCGATAGCACAAGTAAGAGTGAACTTGTTATTGCCTTTGATAATCGAATAGATATTAGCACGAGTATCATGTTACGCATGACGATCCCATAGTCATGTACGTCCTAAGATAATGTGACAAACCTTAAGGGGTAGAACATCACACATAACGGTATCCTTAAGCTTGCCAACGGAAAATGTAACCAAACACCTCTGGGTAACCCGCAACTTTGTATTGGTAATCCATGCAACATCATACAGCTCCGGGTGAGGCTCAACTTCTAACCCAAGTTTCTTAACTGCTTCCTCAGAGATAACATCCGTACAACTCCCAGTATCAATCACAAGAGAGCACACCTGTCCCGCACATATGACTCTCGTCTGAAAAATTCGCCCACGATGAATTTTAGGATCATCCTTATGTTTCTGGGCAACAAGTAAAGGTCGAAGAACACCTAAACATCCTTCCAAATGAGCATCAGCTTTCAAATCTTGTTCATCAGGCTCATATTCAACGTCTAACGGCTTGCAAACCTCTTCGTTTAAGTCAGTTTTCCCGCACTCTTTGTCAACAATAGCAAGTTGTCTAGAGGGAGAAGAGGCAACATCCATCTTCGGGGAAGGACACTCAAAAGACATGTGACCAAAACCACGACAGTTATAGCACCTAGACGTGTGGTTGTTGCTAGCATTAGAAGAACCTGGGGTACAATTAGGCCTGCTAGTAACTGAAGGGTTTGCTGACGATCTTTCCACTGGCCTATTTAAAATATGCTCCACAAAAGTACGCTCCCTCCAAGTTTGGACTTGTATTGGAGGCCTAACAGAATTCCTTTCCAAATTATCCTCTACTTGGGTGGCAACTTGAACAGCATCATCCAAGAGCAAGAGTTTACTTGAAGCTACACCACCTGTAATCTCCAGATTCAATCCTCGACGGTACATGGAGATTAAAACTTCTTCAACCCAAGGGAATTCAGATCATGTAACCAAACTGTAGAACATTGAAGTATACTCGGCCTACAGACTTACTTCCTTATACCAACTTAGTTAACTGCAAATATGCTCGCTGCTTATAATTCGAAGGTACAAAACGTCGTGTCAATGCAGCTTTCATATCTTCCCATCTTCTCACAACTATATATAAATTTCGCTGATGTTGATCCCACCAAATACGAGTTGTCCCTTTCAATTTCGCTTTAGCAAAGAACAATTTTCTTTCATCAGATAATTCATACCATCGAAAAAAACTCCAAGCTATGAATCCAATCGAAGAATGTTTCGGGACCATTATCGCCATTGAAATCTCCAACATCTAATTTTGCTCCTCTATCCACTGCATTCATCCTAGAATCTGGAACATGAGGATTAACTCGTAGAATAGGATCATGCTGCTGTAGTCTCAGATGATTAAGATCCGGGATAGGGTCTTCAAAATTTTTATGAGCATCTTCTTGTCCCTTATCTACGCGTTCCGTGACTACATCAACTTTTACTGTAAGGGCTGTAATCGAAGTCTGAACATTTGCCGCATTTGTAGTAAGTGTTGTGATTGAATCTTCAATCCTTTTGAGACGCGCATCTTGTTGTAACATATAAGTATCAAGTTTGGCGTTGATTTCTCCCGCATTTACCATGGTTCCTACAAATAAAAATATAGCCTCTTTTTTTTTCTAAGGACTTGGGTGTAGAAAATTTCAAGAAACAGGGTCTGAACTGTATATAATAAAACTTTAGGGGCTGAAAGTGTAACAGATGAAAGTATAGGGGCTGATATGTAAAATTTCAGGGGTATTTTAAAATTTAAGAAAACTTGGGGGACTAAACTAGAAAACTATAAAAACTTTGGGGTACCTAACTGTATTTGCCACGAGATATTTTTTCCCCATCTCTTTTTATTCTTCACAGGTCTTGTTTCTCTGCTTCACTTTTTATTTTCTGCTTCAAGGAGAGCAGCAAGCTTGAGGAGGCTAAAGGCTTAAAATTTTCTCGACAAAAAATGACGATGGTGGTGGCGGGACACAGAGGTGGTGATGGTGGTGATGCAGTGGCAGCTCCTTTCTCTTTCTCTCTTCTCCTACCTTTCTCTTCTTTTACCTTTATTTTTTTGTTGGTCTGTTTTGAAACAGAAAAGGTGGGCTGCAATCTAGGGTTCCTTGATTTGGATGGGGCTGAAATTTGGGGATTATGAAGGTTAACAATGGTAGTACGTTGTAGGCAATGATGTGATGTTACGTTTTGGGTTTCGGAGATGGTTTAGGGTTTGTATAAGGCTTCGTTTGGCTGGCAGTTTTTTTTTTTTTATGATGATGATGGGACAATGATTTTGGGACAGAGGTATGGGGCAGAAGGGGGTTTGGGGTTGGGCTCTGATACCAAAAATGATGGGGACGGAGGTTTTGGGATGAAGGATAAATGTCACTACGATAATTCTCACACAAAACTTAATTAATTAATCATTCAATGTATCAAAATAATGAAGTACATCACTATTTATAATACTCTTAGACAACTTTCCTAACCTAACTTGGACTCTAATAAAATAACTACAAATTAAATAAGATAACTGTAAATTAAAGAAACTAAATAACTTCTAATTCATGGGCTTCCAAAACATTTTATATTGTTCTAACCAACTTTCACGGGCTCGTCCTACATCACAGGTTCATGTCCAAGGAATCAGATGAGACAATTAACTGTTCACAGT
The DNA here is from genome assembly GCA_034770075.1 of Aralia elata. Taxonomy (NCBI): domain Eukaryota; kingdom Viridiplantae; phylum Streptophyta; class Magnoliopsida; order Apiales; family Araliaceae; genus Aralia; species Aralia elata. The sequence goes on along the minus strand of CM068385.1, from coordinate 13,068,044 downwards.
TAGTTTGGAAAATCTCTGTCAAGTAAAAAGATAAATATAAAAGCCAGAGGAAGTACCAAGGCAGAGCAACAGATGGCAAGGTGATGCATACAAGGAACAGATGGCAAGGTGATGCATACAAGGACCAAACTGTATCTGAAAATGTGACCCTGGATCTTTGACTGAATTAGGCGATTTGAGAAGAGAAGAGTAGTGTTCAAAAAGAGAGGAGATATATAGAGAGAAAAACATAGATCTGATAGAGAGAAATTAGAGAAAGTATAAAAGAAAATAGATGGAAGAATATATAATTAGAGAGAGAAACTGCAGAATTCCATGCAGAACTATCAGACTACACAGTACTCAGCATCCTCAATTCACTAGCTATTACAAGTATTTGTAGGTTGCAACTCTACGTAACAAATGGTGACATCATTCCTTCTAACTAACTGAGCTCCTCTACTAACTAATTACAGCTCTGTACTAACGATCCAACTGTGCTAAAAACAAACACAGAAATTAATATGAACTCCACAGCAAAAGGAACACAAACAAATTATCTCAGGCAAACAGCTTTCTCGATACTTACAAAACAAAATTCATGTCAATGAACTTATCTCATAAAGACCAAATAAATAATAATAATAATTGTAAAACACCCAAATGTGGAGAATGATATTATAAAGGAGATTAAAGATCAGAAATCCAATCAAGCTTCCATTTATTTTATTTTTTGATAAAAGAAGAAATTTCATTAATAGAGAAGAAAGGATACAATAAATGAGGGATAAGAAGTCCACCTTCAGTTTGCTAAAAGATCAAAAGCAAGAAGCACTTGAAAAAGTGCAGCCCTCCAATCTCTACATAAATCAATAACAGAGATACCTCTAAAAGCCCCCATAACAGAAACCCAAAGAGACGCAAGAAAAATAACCCTATCATTCAATAACTCTAAGGATAAGTAACTTTCTCTAAACAGCCTAGCATTATTCTCATTCCAAATTTCCCACAAGATAGAAAAGAAGACGCACTTTCATAAAATTTTGGCATCCCTCTTGCTTCCAAATCCTCTAAAACAAATTAATAACATATCTTCCACCGTAGCAGGACACACCCACTCCTCTCCTAGCACTCCAAAGAGAGACCTCCACAATCCCCAAGCAACAGGACAACGCAAAATAAATGAGCATGTGTCTCATTACTCTGCCTGCACATAAAATAAATGTCCGAAAATAGAACTTTGTAAGACCTACGACCTTGATAAAGATCATTAGTATTTAATCTTTGTAAAACCACAAACCACACAAAAGCCTTAACTTTGGAAGGGACCTTGGCTTTCCAAATGTACGAAGCCAATGGAAATGGATGAGGAACAATAGACCAAGTTAAAAAAGAGGAGTAGCTCCTACATGAAAAGGAACCAATTGAATCTAAAGTCCAGATACGCTTATCAGAAGAGGTGCATAAATGAACCGAGTCAATCAATGTTAGCAAAGATTCCATCTCATTAGATTTCAAATCCGTGAGATTCCTGAAGAAATGAAAATCCCAAGAAAGTGAGTTCCCATCACACTTTATGAAATTAGAAATGGGAGCATCATGAAGTGAAAAAATACGATAAACACGATTAAAAACAAGAGAAAAATGGTTATCGCCCAACCAATAATCCTCCCAGAATCGAATTCGATGACCATCCCCAACTCTATATCTCAAATGTCAAATAAAGGAATTATAGCCTTGGGAGACGAATTTCCAAGGACTTGCATGAGTAACATAAATCTCGGGTCTAGCATCCCACCCATCCAAATGCATGCCGAATTTGCTCCTAATAACTTTATGACAAAGGGAATGAGGTTCCAAAGGAAATCTCCACAACCATTTACCAACCAGAGCAGCATTCTTGAGGACCAAATTACCTAGCCCCAAACCCCCCTCCTGCTTAGAAAGACACATTGTTTTCCACCCAACCAAATGATCCTCTCATCACTAGCTCCCTCAAAGAATATCTCTCATTAACTTTTCTACTGCGTTAGCTAAACTAACTAGGATCCTAAAAATAGAAAGATAATATAGGGGCATACTAGACAAGCGAGCCTGAATCAAAGTAATCCTACACCCCAAGGAAAAATACGCACTTTTCCACCTATTTAAACGTTGACTCACTCTTTCAACTATTGGATCCCAAAACGAGACTGACTTAGGATTCCCACCAAGCGGGACCCCAAGGTAAGTAAGCGAAAATTCCTCAATTTTACAACCAACCAGAGACGAATACACTAAAATCTCCCCCATATCTATGTTGATCCCAGCTACACTACATTTAGACAAATTAATCCTCATACCAGAAATAGCCTCAAAAACTTAAAGAATAGACAAGGTGAAAGATATGATTTACACGCATGTGGCGCTTTGCGAAAGCATGAGACTATCTGTCGGTGTCGTCCGACGGCAAGGAGGTGATAGGAGACAATGTGTTGTCGAACGAGACGACCGTGCACAAGGATAGTAATGTACTTTACTATCCTTATGCGATGGGCAGGTTGACGAAGTTGTGGGCGCCAGAATGGGCGAAGTTCCGACCAGAGAGGTGGTTAGAGAGGGATGAAGTGACCGGTAAGTAGACACAACCCGGTCATTTTCTTTTCTTTTTACCAGGCACATAGGAAAAAATGAGACAATTTGACAGACATTGTCAATTTAACAGAATGGTTCAATTTCATTTTTTTAATTAGTTCAATGCGCCAATTGCAAAACTTAAAAGTTCAGTAGTGTAATAAGTAAAAGGTGCCAACTATAGTGGGATAATCATTAGTTTTGTCCAAATTATTCTAATGACAACATGCACCAGTGCACCTTCTCCAAATAGTAGCACTTCGTAATGAACCAAAAGTAGGTTCACTGATCCATCAGCATTCTAACTTAGAAGGTATAAGTTAGGAATAAACTTCTCTCATCAAAACAAAGGAGTCCTTCAACCACATGATTTTATTTTTTAAGTTATTTTACTTTTGACTAAAAATCTATGGCAGAATGCAATACCTTCAAAAAAAGTTTAAAACTTAGATATAATACAGTAATTAGCTGAAGCAATTGTACTAAGATACTATTTGAGTGCTATAACGGCAAAATGAGTGCAAAAACTAATTTTGGTAATCTACCTATTTTTTAAATGAATTAATAGAATAAATAAAAGTACAAGATAGAATGAAAAAAAAAATCCTCCAAAAAAAATATTATTAAGTCCTCAAAGGACAATTGGCTGGCTCCCATGTAATGAATATAAAAGACGGCTACAGCTCTAACTGCTCCCAGACACTCAAAAATGTCTGCTTCGTTATTCTAGTTTGTACTTTGAAATCACCTTTCCTATTCTTTCTGCTCCCAGACAAGGGGCCTAAATAATTAGTGAGCATCTCAAATTAAATTATCAAATATTATAACGAGCAAAAACCTTAAATCATTTGAAACATGGCATACATATAAGAGTGCATCTCATAATTTGGTATAATAATAATCTCATATATAACCCCAAGTGGTGGGCGAAATTGCGGAGGCCTTGAGGAATAACCTCAAGATCACTTATTTTAATCCCGTGCTTGGGGTCAATATTACCTAAAAGGGGGAAATAATCTCATAAATCGATATGACAAATGAAACTTTCCTTCTAGCTATGGGATACAAATATAAGATCAATACAAACTTCTGATTTGATCCCGAGTCCAACACCTCTGAAGGGTCAATAATAATCTATAAAGGCAAAGAGGGAGATTACCCCATTGTGGTTGTCTGAGTTTAAACATTAACCCACTGAACTTTAAAAAAATGAAATTCACATACTGAACTTTTTAAAAACTATTAATTACCCCATTCTGTCAAATTTAGTGGATGGACGTCAAATCTGTTCTTATAATTTCTTACGTGGCATTTAAAAGAAAAAGAAAAAGACAAGTAAATGCTGATTTGGTTATTTGGCTGAATAATCTAGCTAAAAAGGCTGAATAAATAAATAAAACAAAAACAATAAAAGAAAAGAAAATGATAAAAAAATTGGATTCCCTTTTTTCTTACCTTTCTTCTTCATCTGGTTCGTTTCTTCTTCCAAAAATCATCCATCTTCTTTGCTCAATATCATCCAAAGAATACCCAAATTGATCTTCTCAAATAGACAGACTCAAAAAGTTATTCATCTTGGGTTTCTTCTCCAACTTGGATTTCTTATTTTTCTCTTAATTAGCTCTTCTCATCTCCACTTTCCGTATATGTAGAAGCAATGTGTGTCTGTGTGTGTGTATGTATGTACATATACATGGATATGCAAGTGGATTTTTAGTAGAAACCCTAGTTTTATCGGAGATGAAGGAATCAGGTGGCTGCAGAATTGGGAATTGGGAGTAATTTTTAGGATTTTCAATTTCATATTTGATTTACAATAATTACAAAATTAGTACCATCAATTTAAGGTGTTGGTTGTTCAATGGAAGAGATCACGAGTGCTTGGACTAGGGTTGCTTGAACGGACTGATAACGGTTGGGTGCTGGCGCTGGTGGAGTCCAACGGAAGTTCGTGGTGCCTGGACTTGAGCATGGGTAAATAAGGTAATGAAGATGATTGATTTTTGAAATTTTTGTTTTTAGGAATTAGTATCCAATTAGGATCCACATAGAATTCCCACTTCATTTTATTTTTGTTTTGACTTTTGTTCTGCTGCCAACAATGAAATTACAAACACCACTTTGATGGCAATCCAATTTTTTTAACAGAATGGTTTAATTTTAAAATTTTAATTAATTTAGTTGGTTGATTGAATATTTTTAAAATTTAGTGAACAAATACTGAAAAAGTGATAACCACGGTGGTGTAAAACCTCTTTTTGCCAATCTAGAAAGGGGGAGTTGAATAGATTATTACCAATTTAAAAATTTCTTGGCCTTTTTAGATTATTTAAATTCAATTAACTAATGTGATTAATTAATATAGGGAAGAGTTAAAGAGAATAATCAATCACACACAAAACACAAACACAAAGATTTGTTTGGTTCACAACATACACCTCGAGTATGTTGCTACGTCCAGTCTCAAGCTCCTCTGTAGGACTTGAGATCCTATTACTATTAGTAACAAATTTTACTCCTACATGCGGAGAAGCCTTTACAAAGTTTTAAAGATAAACTTTCAACTATTCTACAGCTATCTTTCTCGAACAGTAGTTCCCCGCTGCTTCCTCAAATATGTACATGTTCCATGGGTCTAGTTCTATTTTACAATTTGGTTTGAAACAAGAAGTTTGTCTCTCACCTTACAAGTTCACTAGAGACCCAACTACCCATTGACCTCTCTCTATGACTCTGGTCATGGTCAAAAGAACCATCTCTTTCTCACATAAATACTAAATAAACTAATTCATACAAAATTCCTTTTCAATAAAAGTTTGTTTTAAAATATGCTTCTCACATAAGCAGATATATAAAATTCAATGCAGTTTATAAAAGTTCAATAACTTTTATAATGATGATTTATGCTTCTCAAATAAGCAGATATAAATTATTGTGTAGGTTATAAAAGTTTTAAATAACTTTTATAAATGAATAATGTGTTTCTATATTAAGCAGATATATCTCTCAGTTCAAGTATATAAAAGTTTAACTTTTATATGGGGTTAAATGCTTTTTAGGTCACTAAACTTTAGGTCAACTTACAAATGGATAACTGAACTATTTTTTCTTACAGTCAACTCACTGAACTCTATTTTTCTTACAAATCGTTAAAAAAAATGTCTAGACCGTTAGTTGACTAACAGAAAAATGACGTGGCAGTGGTGACATGGTGCTCTTTCTGATATGGCAATAATAATAATAATAACGATAATAATAATAATAATAATAATAACAACAACGATAATAAAAATAATGATGATAATAACGATGATAATAACGATAATAATAATAACGATAATAATAATAATAATAATAATAATAATAATAATAACGATGATAATAATAATAATAAGAACGGTAATAATAATAATAATAACGATGATAATAATAGTAATAATAATAATAATAATAACGATAATAATAATAACAACAACGATAATAAAAATAATGATGATAATAACGATAATAATAATAATAATAATAACGATAATTTTAACAACAATAATAATAATAATAATAACGATAATATTGATAATAATAATGACGATAATGATGATGATAATAATAATAATAATAATAATAATAATAATAATAATAACGACGATGATGATGATAATAATAGTAAGAACGATAATAATAATTATAATAATAATAATAATAATAATAATAACAACAACGATAATATTAATAATAATAATAATGACGATAATAATAATAATAATAATAATAATAATGGCCAACTCCTAGATTTCATGATTTATTTTAATTTTCTTCTTTTTCTAAATTTCATGAATTATTTTAATTTTTATACTACCAACTCCTAGATTTCCTTCATTTTCATTTAAGAATTGCCACATCAGAAATGAGTCACCATTGCCACGTCATTTTTCTGTTGGTCAAGTAACGGTCTAAATATTTTTTTAACGATTTGTAAGAAAAATAGAGTTTAGTGAGTTGACTGTAAGAAAAAATAGTTCAGTTATCCATTTGTAAGTTGACCTAAAGTTTAGTGACCTAAAAAGCATTTAACCCCTTTTATATGTGGGAGAAATGCTTCTAATTAAGCATATATGTATTTTAAGATTAAGTATATAAAAAGTTTTGTTTTTATATATTGATTTGTGTAGAGATTGAAGGGTTGTACTTTTTTAAGTGCTCTTTTTTTATTTTTGTTTTTTAGTCCGTTGAGGGTGGGCTTCTTGTTCCCCCTTTTATTGTATCCTTTCTTTTCTATTAATAAAATTTCTTCTTTTATAAATTAAAAAAAAATATAAAAGTATTGAGAAACTTTTATATTTATGAAAAATGCTTCTTGTTTAGGAAGTTTAGTGCAGTTATATAAAAGTTTATTCAACTTATATGAGAGAGAAAAATGCTTTCTTTAAAGCAGATATAAATTTGAAGCTTAACTTACATAAAAATATTGATTAACTTATATATTTGTATGTAATGCTTCTGATTAAGCAAGTATATCAATGATGATTAATTTTAAAAGTTTTAACAGCTTTTATATGCAGTAGCAAGCATAAAAATGATCAGTTAACAGAAATACTTGTAGTTTAAGTACATCAATAAATGAAGTTAATCAAATTAAAGTAATACTTAAACAAATATATAATCATAGATTAGATATTGTATACCCGAAGTATATACAATGTACACTTAATTTAAGTAGTGAAAATCAAAGTTGACCACGTGACCCTACACTCTGCTGTTAGATAAACTGTTTTTCAAGTTAAAATACTCATCAAATTTGTGTTACGTCTAAGTTCGTCAATTTTGACAGTTTCACAATATATATATCAATAAAAGACACCTTGAGCATATAAAATGCAGCAAGATTATCCCAACTTATTCGTGGAATGTCTCCGCTAGTTTTGTCACTGAATAAACATCAATTAAATACTTATCTCAGCAACTAGACCAATTTCAGAATATACAAGAGAACTAGAAAGCCTTCCGTAGAGAATGTAGGTAAGAGAACTTTTGGATAGCTTTTTCTTCCTTTAGGAATTGGTAATTGTAAAATGAGAGAAAGTTTTGTTTGATAGGAAAAGGTAGTGCTGGGGCATTTCGGTCCAAAATAAAATTAATGGGTAAGATTAAATCAATTTGAAAAATGAAGAGCTAAGAGCATTTTGGACTTTACTAAGCTTGGCCAAAAATGGCTGCAAAATGGAGGATGGAGTATTTCAAATTTTGAATTTTTAGCCCTTTAAAAATAGCTTATTACATGTTGAATTAATTTGGAAGGATACTTCCTTTTGGCCTAATGAGAGAGGGGAGAGGAAATGCCCACCATTTCTTCCATGAAATGCTTCTAGAAGCTTTTGGTCTCAAAATAAAAGATTTGTTCTTTTAAAATTAGTTTTGAGCCAAGCTAATTTATATACGACTTTAATCAAGATTTGGTAAAATTAAACTTTGAAGTAATATTGAAATTTCAAAGATAGTCTTTAAAGATATATTTTGAAACTCAAATAGAATAAAAATATAACTTATAAAATTATAACCTATGGAGAGGATTCAAACTTAATTTTTTTCGATGCTAAAAATCTTATTTGTTATCATCAAAATAAATACTAAAAATAGAGACCCATCAACCTCTAGACTCACTATTGAACAGTAACAGAATTCCATTATCCCAAACATTTTTTAAACTATGTTCTATTATGTATCAGCTCTTAAGCTGGATCTAAGCAAAGAAACTTACAGTGGACTCAAGTCGAATGCGACGTGGTTGTGAGAGCAACCTGTCAAAATCTTCCTGAAAACAAAGAATAAAGTCCGTTAATGGCAGTCACATGTTTGGATCCTCAATGGCTATAAGGAGACAAAAAAAATGTTTTAACATTTAATCACCCAACAGATTGTGAATTTATATACAGACATATTGTCAATTCCGAGGACAACCACACAGCAATAACATTGCCTGTATCATGAACAAATCTGCTAGAGTTCCAGTTACCAACAAGAGTGGGAGAATAAAAGTACTTAGTACCACTGAAGAACTAAGAGGCCTCTTGTTGGCCAACACAATACAACAACCCAAGTCGATCACTTGATTTAGCACTGCAATAGTCTCGGAACTGGCAGAGCAATCAACAAATGTCAAACCTGTTGTAGTACATACAAAAAATGAGGTCATAGTAGAATATCAAGCTAACATATTATAACTCAATTTAGGTTACAAAGAGTAAATATATGACCGTATGATAAAAACTTTTATATTGTTTAGCACTAATAAATAAGTTGTAGTACTATGTTTGAATGTTGATTATGTTAGAGAAAGACTATCCACAAACCTGTTGATTTACCCAGAGAAGCAGCAATATCAGTGACTTTTCTTATAGCTTCTGGACTGGAATGTACTTGATATTCACCTACACAACTAACCAGAAGTGTGACAAGCAGGACTGAAAGCATAAACAAGCTAAGCAACTACTGTTGTTCATCAGTCCAACTTCACACATTTTCTTTTCATTTATACCTTTTTGTGTCATACTTAAAGACAACCCACAATAAATAATGATTTAATTACTGTGTTAGTTAAAGAGCCATACATCATGATCGAGGATACATATGAGTAAGTCATCCCCATAAATAAGAATACTAAGTAATGGAATTACCAAAATTACTAAGTGTCAGCAGAGAACAGCCATTTGACTTGACCCGGCAAACTTCCATCAAAAAGGCGTCATCTAACTCCATGGTGAACACGTCTGATGTAAGAAGTAAGGATTTACTATCACTTACTCCCACAACTCGCAAGCAAACTCCCTATCACTCAAGTGTAATATACTCAAATAGTGCTCCATCTTGTAAAAGGTAAACACTAACCAACTATAAAAATTCAAAGTATAAAATAAATGCATGTGTTTAATCGCAATTTAAAATCTATAATATAAATATATATATATATATAATGTTCACGCGAGGCACCAATATAATAGGAGAAAATTGAGGTAGCATTCATTCTCGATATAAGTACAATCATTGCAATTTTCACATTCAAAAATTGAGCTCAGATGGAGTGTTCTCAAATTTAAGACTTAGAAAAGACTTAGAATGTGTAACGATTTTAGTTTTAGGGAATTGTATTTCCACAAGATCTCACTCACATCACATGAGTGTGAAAGTGGGTCCCACTTGTTAAAATATCAATTTCCTACTTTTAGGGACACTCAAACCCACAATGACCACTTTTAAGATAGCATTGGTATTTGGTTCTTCATAAATTACAACCATTGCATTTCACTCATAAAAATAGAGGCACCGTTTTAAACTTTGAAACTTACAATGTTCAATGATTTTATTTTAAGGGACATTCAGACATTAACTCAACGAATTCAAACCCACAATAAGTACTTTTAAAAGTTCAAAACTGCATTATTTGTCCTCTACACTGAGTAGAAATAATTTAATGGAACAATCAAGTGGAACAACATGACCTGATCATGCTATATGAAATTTATCAGTATTACCTGTTTGGCGTGAAGAGATCTGCATGAAACAATGTGGTGGAGGAGTTGACGTCCAACGCCTCCACAACCGATCAGAATCAAAGGTATGCTCTTCATTCTCTCGCTGTTTGTCCCTTCTACTTGAGAACAAATGCTCAAACAACAAATGCTTTTTAGTTCTCGAGTGAACATGAGCCAACCAGGTCCGAACCGACCCAGTCTAGCCCTAGGTTATGTGGCTTTTCTATGGGCTTTCGGTTGGGTCTTTCATTTTTAAATGTATGAATCGTTCTGCTCCGGCCCAAAAGTGAAGATAGCAATTTGATTAGGCCGGGTGGTCCGCTAAGTCTTCACCAGTATGGAAAATTACCCATAATCTTCAACAGGAATGTAAAGTGCTTAATATTAATTTTCCCCTTCCCGTTCCCAGGTCCCTGCAGACTGTAGTCAATGTTTTGATTCAAATTTATACATTGGTGTATTTCAATTAGGATTTTTAAGGACTTTTAAAGACTTTAAAAGTTTGGTTGTATTCAATCAAGACATTTAAAGAGTTTATAAAAGTTTGGTGGTATTCAATTACAACTTTTGTAATGTCTTTAAAAGTTAGATGGTATTGAATTGAGACTTTTACAAAGTCTATAAAAGTATTTTGGTATTCAAAAAGTTATAGATTTTTCATATTTCTATCAAATTGTAGAGTTTGACAGACTTTAGAAGAAGAGGTATAAATACTAACCCATATCCAAAGTCTGACCTCATCTCACAAGACTTCCAAAGACTTCCAAATATTTGAGAAAGGGAGAAGATGAACAGATCTGAGAACCTTTCACGTACATAAAAGAAGAGACCTGTTTGCATCAGAGAAGATTAGGACGCTTGTTTCTTTTGCTCTAGGGTTACACATTTTGCTTTTAGAGCTTTTGATCAAGTGTTTTCAGGTATTTTCTCTATCACTCTGTATGCTGATGTATTTATGTTTGTGTGATGTATATATGTGTATACATCACACACGGTATTTATATTGATGTATTTGTGTTTGTGTGTTTGTGTGATGTATATATGAAATCCAAGTTATCAAACAAATTATTGAGTTATACACAAATTAGGGTTATGACAAAACAGATTGTGGATGGACAAAAATTAAAATTTTCTTAAAAGCTTCACGGTATTATACATAAGTTTACGGGCAAAGACACTGAAAGAAACAAGAAAGCAAACTATTCCAAAGAGAGAGCACAAAAGGAAAAGACAAAGCTAGACCAGATAATTGAGCAACCCTTTGTGATTTTTACTTGAAGAATAGCACCAGACAAATTAGTGCCCCAACAAAAAGGTTCAAAATTATCACATATAATACAAAAGAAACAGAGTAACAGACAACTTATGACCAAAGGACAAAGTTCTCAAAATCCAAACAATAAACCACAACTAATTTCATTAGACTTAATAAATTAAATGGTTTGTATTTTGGAATTCTGTAGAAAACTAGTAATTAAGCACCTGTACACTTACACGTGAGGTGTATATGTGTATTTTTGTATGGATGTATCATGGATGTATGTAGAATTGTTGATATGTGTAACATTCATATTTTTATGTTAGGCAGAGCATGACTCACAATGTGATAATGTATGTTACTGGCTCAAATGCTTGTGTTGTATGTTTCTATTATTTTTATTTGTTTGTGTGATTATGTTCATTTAATTAAATGTGATATGTTGTACCAAAAAATATTTTAGCATCAATTTTCCTTCAGGGTATGTATAATATTCAAGAACGTATCATTTTTGAGAACTAACAGTAAATTGAATATGTTAGATTTTTAGCCTTTTCCTTCCCAAAAAATTAAAACTAAGAATTGGTTTTGTGAAAGTTGGTGTTAAAGAAGTTCTGTATGATAATTTTATATGGATTTTAATTATTACTTTCATAGAATTTACATTCAGCGAAGTTTTTCAATCTTTCAATACAGTATGGGTGACCACCAAATGACATCTTCTGATGAAAAGGATGAGGTTTTACCTTATTGCGTGACAAATAGGTTTATATATGGGTTTTAGATATTTAGTAGATTTCATTGTCGCTTTAACAAGGAGGAACGGACTTAAAGTGCCACAAGGTATGTACGTATCTTGTTTTTCATTTTATTTGTTTGATATTAGATCCTACATTCCATAGTGATTTTTTAAATGACATATAATTAGGTAAATTTTTCTTGGTGGATTGTGGATTCTCAAATCGGCACCAATTTTTATCTCCTTTTCGAGGTGTTCGATATCATCTTCAAGATTTTGCTGGCCAGGGTCGTGACCCCGAAAATGCAGTTGAGTTGTTCAATCTTCGTCATGCTTCCTTAAGGAACGTAATTGAGAGGATATTTGGTATATTTAAATCGAGATTCACAATTTTCAAGTCTGCACCTCCATTTCCTTATAAAACTCAAACTCAAGCAAAGCTTGTACTAGCTTGTGTAGGACTCCACAATTTTCTTCGTAAGGAGTGTCGTTCAGATGAATTTCCTATTGAACTAGATAGCGAGTCTTCACCATCTTCATCATTACCAGGCAATCAAGGAGATAATTTGGAACAAATTTTTGAAACTCAAGAGCAACAACGAGAGAATGCTAATGAATGGAGGACTGGTATAGCTTTTGACATGTGGAAAGATGTCGAGTATAATAATAACAATGACCGGTAACAAGGATAATAGTTTTGAAATTCTTAAATTTTTTGAATTATTATGAGTTTATTTTGGTGATTACAAAGATGGGTGATTTTGGTACCCACCGAACTTAAAGTTCGATTGTGGTAAATTTTCTATAACTTGGTGGCAATTTACTCACATGTATGAATTTTTGCGACTTTTGATCATATAGATTTTAGTTGTGATATTATTTTGTGAAAAAGAGAGTTTAGTATTCCTACTGAAAAATGTACGCATATGCATAAAGTATCTATAGTCCAATGAAAAGTGAACTTAATTTTGGTATCCAAATTTATCATGAAATGAGTAGAATAATACGAAGGCTTTCAACATATATAAAATCTCATGCCACAATAATTCAATGAAATAATGAGATTTCTTTTAGTTCATGAAAAAAGAGGGAGAGGTTATACACATGAGCTAATTAACAATTAATATAAGCTACAAGATATAATAGAAGTATACAAAAGTCTACCAAAGTCTTGGTAAAAAGTCTATAAAAGTCTATTACTTATTTCATGGAGTCTTTAAAAAGTCATTTTAAAAAGTCTTTAAAAGTCTTTTAAAGGCTTTTAAATCCACAAACTCTACAAAAGTCTGCCACTTAAAAAAATTCTTTAAAAGTCTTAATTGAATACACCCTCCAGTCTTATATTATATCTTCTTCTATATATAAAGCTGGAGCACCGCTTGGTTCAAGACCAGACTTTATTACAAAGTTCAGTGGTTAAGTTTAAAACTTTTCATATTTTACCATCAAAATTAAATCTTTTAAATTAAATTTTAAAATTAACTGCACATGAATTAAATAAATTACACACGGAACACGTATGCTCACATAATACCTAATCAAGCCCAACAAAATATTAAGATTAAAAAAATGGAATCTAGAGTTTAAAAAAGGAGATTCATAAACTCTAAGCTATAGATCTAATAAAATACCAATAAAATCACAAATATATCACTAATTACATCGTAGGAATCCAATTACATCACTAAAGTACTAACTACACCATGAAAATCTAACTATATGCTAATAAGATCTAGCAAAAAGAATTTAGGACCTAAGGATTAAGACTCATAAACCCTAAACACCATAGATCTATCAAAATAACCTTAAATAACAATAATTTAACTATAATTCAGCAACACCCAAAAGGATTCATTAGGAAGTTAGGAGAAATTCTCCCAAACAAGCCATAATCCAAAATTTTGATACAAACACTACTGGTAATAAACTAGGATATTTAGAGAACCTGAAAATAAAATAATAACCTCCAAATAATCAAGCCTAAATATCAACAATTCATAATAAAGGAGAAGGAAGAAGAAATAGTAGGAAATGGACCTTTAGCTCCAAATTTGATTGCTCTTTTTACTTGAAGTATACAAATAGATCTTTGAATATATATTAAAGAATTTTTTGGGTAGATACTAAAGAATTTCTAGGATTTTACTATTCCAGGAAGACTTTCCCTTCATTTTTGGCTTTTTTTTCTCCTTTTTCCTTCTTCTCACTCTTTTTTCTTCTTTTTTTCTTTCTTTTCTCGTGCAAAATGGCTAAAAAACACCTTAAAAGGCCATTCATGGGCTGGTACCTACATGTAGGCACCATGGCGCCAACTTGTGGTGCCCGCATGCTTCCTTTTCGTTCCTTTCAGTAAAATGGTTATATCTTTCAAACTGATAAGAATTAGGAGACGTGTTACCCAATTCCGAAAAGCTCTATTCGAGATCTTCACAATGGTACCCCATTTGCCTATGTTTGGATCCGTCATGAGGGAAAAAAGTGGGGAAAATCATCTCTTGGCATGTATTAGCCTTCCATTGCTCTTCCTTTTTACACTTTGGCACTCGAAGACATGTGTGTGTTTTCCAACTAATTCTCCTAGGCTTTAGGAGTCTTCTTTTGATATATCCAATTATTTGTGGGTTAACGTTATTATCCTCCTATCATAATATAATAACAAGTGCAAAATTTTGGGTATATACAATAAGTATTTTTATTTTTTATACATATAACTATTACTCTCAAAATCTATTTTTCTAAATCTATTTTCATTAAAAATGAACTTAATGGCTATTGGACCAAAAGACTAAAAACCCAAATTTTCTTCCATGGGCCAAGCAAATTTACTAAGTTGATAGCTTGCATGCTTAATTGCTAGTCCATTCTAGATTACCCAACCAAAGTAAAATTATAAGGAAAATCTTTTATTCTTTTCCTTACTTTCGTGGATGATCTTTTGATTACTAAAATCTACAGCATCTTATATGGCACAAAGAGAGAAAAAACAAGAAAAACAAAAAGTCAAAATTGTCCTTACTTTTCCTTAAACTATCTGGCCATTTATATATATATATACACACACACACACACACATATATATAGGGTGGATCACGAACATACCCCTTAAGTGAAATTACTCTCTTAACTAACATACCTATTTAAAGTCTCCGTGTTTTTTCTTTTTAGTTTCTCTCTCCTCACTTGTTTCTCTCCAAAACAAAACCAAGCGCGATATGAAAATAAAGGCAAGAGAGACCTAGCTCGAAAAATTCGAATCAAGCAACACGAAGACTAAGAATAAGCATCTATGCCCAGATCTCGACTTCGATTCGGTAAACCCTTAACTATTTTTTGATTTCAGTAAGAATTAACTAGGTTTCGATTTCATTTTTTGATTCGGTAAACCTTAAGCTTGACGGCCTAGATCTCGGCTGATTTTTTATTTTGATTTCGTTTTTCCTTACTAATTTTTCTTTTTGATTCGGTAGGCACCTGCTGCTTTGTTCTTCTTGCTTGGATGTGAGTTATTTTCACCAACTACACTTGTAGATGAGAATTCTTTGAAATTGTTGAAATGGGACTTCTTTAGTTCTTGTTTTTGAGTGTGAGTATCAATTTTCTCATCTGGGAATTAGCCCAAATTTTTCTGTTTCATTAATTGTAGTTTTGTTGTTTTGGTTTGAAAAACAGAGGCTAATTGGGAGAGAATGAGGTTGTTCAGGGTCCAGTGAGAGACTTTGCTATTTCCAGATAACAATCCAAGAACACAGGTACTTTAATTTCTTATTTTTTTAATTTTTTTGGGATGAACATGAGAATTGCTGGAATTTAATGAGAAATATTAGTTCTTCATAAGAAGAAATTATTTTGAGTTGATTGTTTCATTATCTTATTTTTTTTGCTCATGTTGATCTGTTTAGAATTGTGAAATTTGAGATATGTTTTTCCAATTGCTTTACTGTGTATATACTCTTTATATTCATCATTTACTTAGGTTAGCTCTTATATAAACCCTAACTAATTTTTCCCCCAAGTTATGAGCACAAATTCATCAGGGAGCTCATCCCGCAGTTGCAAATGTGGAGTTCCTTCACCTGTGAAGGTTTCATGGACCAAAACAAATCCCGGGAGACGATTTGTTGGTTGCACAAATTATAAAACAACACCATGTGACTCATTTGAATGGATTGATCCAGCAATGTCACCGCGCTCAAAAATTGCTCAGTATTATCGCGAAAACAATGAATTGAAGTCTGAAATAGAAGTTTTGAAAAAAAAGGTTGACAAGCTACTATTGTTATTGTCAATGCCAAAAATGACAAAACTATTGTAGAAAAGAAAAATCAAGAGTTTGTGGCAAAAAATAAGGAGATGAAATTGAACAATGAAAGACTAAAGAAAATAGTGGTGTACTGGGTGTTTGTTTTTCCTTTCATGTTGTGGTTTTTGTTGTTTGTAATGAAGTTGTAGTTGCTTTGTAATGAAATTGTTGAATGTAATGGAGGTGATTTTCCCTTATTTAACATCTTATTCTACCATCAATTGTCTGTGGGTGAATATCTCAAAAGTGCAGCTATGTATGAATATACCTCCTAGTTATGCAAGTTGAAACGTTAACCAAGAAAATGTCACCAATAAAAACAAAATGCACCACACTTCTTAATTGAGCTCAGTCAGATACCATATTACAAGTCTCCATTACACAATAAAAACATATAAATTAATACAAGTCACTCCCATGATTACTGTAATTCTGAAATTCTGAAGCATCCCAAGTATAGTCACTCCCATGATTAGTGCAATTCTGAAGCCCACTATGTAAAAAAATACAAATTAATACAAAAATATAAATATACAAGTGTTGTTATAGCAATCTCAGTTGCACCTGTGGGTGAATCACTATCATTATCTACACTTGGATCCTGAGTAGCATCATCATTTGATGCTCCAGTTCTACATTTAAACAAATAGTAAAGTCAATTTTAAACAAATAGCAAATTCAAAATAAGTAAACTTGCTTACCGATTATTAAGCACCGGGCAGTTTCTTTTATCGTGTGTCGCACCAACTTTGCCACATCCATGACAACGTCTACCCGTGGGATTTTTTATTTTTTCCAAAGCCCTTTCTTTGCCACCCTCCAACCTTTTACCACACCCTTTTGCTCGCACTTGGTTCGGCTCAATGTAACTATGTTCATAAGTATAAGTTATGTTAACTGACTTGGATACACTCATTCCACCACACTCCATTTCATTGTTTCTTTCGAAACCATTCTTCCCAATAATTTGATTGATCTTTTCATCCACATTACCTAAACATTCTTTTAAAACATTTGTGGCTTCTTCATTTGTGAGAGCCATATCAATCAAATCTAAAGAATGTTGAATCAATTGACTTCGCAAGAGTAAGTATGGCTTGTCATCTTTTATCGCCACACCATTATCATCAACTACACCACTTGATTTTGCAGTCTTTGTCCACCTCTTCAAAATATATTTTGTAGGCAATTTATCATGATACTTTTTCAAGTGAGCTATCACATACCGACATAGGATTCCCGAACTCTCAAACTTTTTGCAAGTGCATGGTGCATAATCCAAAGATTTGTCATAATCAATTTCTCTTACTTTAAACTTATTGACATTCCTTCGGTAAATCTTATATACATGGTAGTTGACATCCTCCTTTTTAAGTTCAAACCTATAATTCAAGCTCTCACACAACTTATCTTCAAATTTATAATATATAGAGTGTGTATAAATGTCAACTATTTCAAATAAGAAGTCATGGACAATTTTAATTTTCAGCATCTCAATCAAATCTTTGTAATCCGAAACCAACTCTACATGTCGTTGATGCTGAAGGCCCCGACCAAATTGAATCATAAAATCCACTAAAGAATTTCTTTTAGACATAATTTTTTTAAAAAATGAATGAGAACTTTCCGCTCGTTGGCTACTTGACATGCCAACTGAGAAAACATGATTCACATGTGCGGGTACCCATCTAGAACGGATGTCATACATTGATTGTAGCCATTTATTAGCATTCAACCTACTTTTCTCCACCAACTCCACCCAAGTGGAATTAAACTCTTCCACAATCTCCGAATTCCAAATGCAATCTGAAAACTCTTTATAATAAGCACTGAATTTTACTGAGTCAATCTTCTCTGGAAATTTGGACAAAATGTACTAACTACAATACCTATGAAATGTATTAGGAATGATCTTTGAAATGACATATGTCATAGCCGGATCCTGATCGGTGATAATTCATCTCAGGTGTATCACCTAACATTGCTTCCAAAAAACACTTGAAAAGCCAAACAAAAGTATCTATGGTCTCACTACTTAAGAAAGCACAACCAAATACAGTAGTTTGACCATGGTTATTAACCCCAGTAGTGGTGCAAATATCATTCTGTAACGATTAGTATTGTATGTGGTATCAAAAATGACAACATCACCGTAAAATCTACAAGCCCGTCTAGAAGTTACATCGGCCCAAAAACAACGAGTAATCCTTTTTCATCATCTGTGTCAATTGTGAAAATGAATGAATGATTCTTTTGTTGTTCTAACTTCAAGTACTCATTCAACATATCGCCATCATGTCCCTTCAACTCATTGTGCTTGTCTCTTTCAAAGTTATACAAATCTCGTTGCATGCAACCAATATTTTCAAACCCTCCCGCCTGCACTGCAAGAAATTTGTATTGTTGGCATTGTGGTATATTTACCATGCCAAGTTGTTGACTTAAAGATTTTTTGGCAGTTGACATATTATGGTACGATCGTAAAAGATGCCTCTTATGTGGAGTTGACAATGGATGACAATGACCCTCCTCAATTTTAATAACTACGTATAAGTCATTTCTTTTTACCATTACAATTCTTGCACTACAACCTTCTTTAGTAAATTCACGTTTTCTTTTTACATCCACATCGGCTAATAGTTTGCTCTTTCCTTGCTTATAACACACATACTCCTTCCTAAAAAATCTCATCGCTTTCCATCCTTTTTTCTCATTAAACTTTCACACACTAAAACCAGCATGCATTGCATATGTATTGTAAAAAGTGTGAACATCATCTAATGTTTGAAATTCTTGACCTAGCTTAGGCGTAAACTCATCGGTTACTTGAGGATAGTAGACAAAAGTTTTAGCATTATTCACATCCAACTCCTCTGCACTCAAGTCATCCCTCTCCATTTCTATTTCCAAGTTGTATATGTAGTCTAAATTCATTTCTGCATTATCCCCACAACTCCCTATTTCATGGTCCATGTCATCCATTTTTAATAAACCTGAAAATAATGTATGCGGACAGCCAATTTAATACTGAGCAATTCTTGAGCGCGGTGACATTGTTGGATCAATCCATTCAAATGAGTCACATGATATTGTTTTATAATTTGTGCAATAAACAAATCGTCTCCCCGGATTTGTTTTGGTCCATGAAACCTTCACAGGTGAAGGTATTTCAATAACGAAACATGAAGGCGAAATCAATTAAACATAAAAGCATAAATAATAGAAAAGATCAAAAATATTATCATGAATAATTGTTTAATTTCATCTTCATCCTAGATTAAAGAAACTAGCTAGACATTAAAAAATAAATAAACTAACTAAGATAAAGAAGAAGAAGAAAATTAAAAATAAAATAAAAAAATTCCCTTTAATTAACGATCCTCCAACAAGCGTACAATGAAAAATAATTTAATTTACTCATACTCCTAACCTAAACTGATACCTCCCTTCTCTCTAAAACAAGAGACCTATTTATAGGGAAAATAAATTTGTGCCTTAATTGACATTTATTGAACTTGGCCTCTTTTATTTCTTTTTTTTCCTTCTTTCCTTCTTGATTTCAATCTCTATATGGTAATCTTTCAAGAGTTTCTTTCCATGTAGCTTTCAACTTCCTAGTGGCAATCAACTTTTCAAAAATATCTTATAGATTGACTTTCCTTTCTCTCATTGGATTTGACTTGCACACCAAGATTGTTCCACCTCCTATCTTCTCCTTGTCAGATTCTTCGTAGATATTTCCTTACATGAATAAGATCATTAAATACTGCTTAATCACCAAGATTTTGACTTTATCACAACAAAATATAAAATCCTACAAAATAAAATAAAATATATTAATTAAATAAACTAATATAATTAAAAGGACAAAATTAGGGATAATAAAATGTATGAATTATGTGTCTATCAAATACCCCCATACCTAGCTTTTGCTCGTCCTCGAGTAAAATAAAAATAAAATAAAATAAAAACAAAAATTATACTACCCCATTTTCGTAGGAAACACGATTGCACTTAGCATGTGCAACAAGCCTTTAAACCCCAAGGTTACCCCAAGTGGACGAGTTGTGTCTCGTGAGGGTTTGCAATGAATATACCCACAAAATTCAAAAATTTAAAATCTTTTTGAGTTTAACCAATTATGAAATCGAAAGAAAACTTCTAAGTATACATGGGCATTACACATAAGCAAAATCAAATTCAAAATCACACTTTCACCTTATCAAAAATACTCAATCTTCATTCTAGACACCATCCTTCATAAAATTAATTCCATGTGATGCATGCATGTGTATGTGATGTAACTCTTAGTAGGGATTATTACCATAAAAATCAAGCAAATTCATTTTTCTTTTTCTTTTTTCCTCTTTTTGTTCATTTTTCCCATTCTTTTTTTTCTTTTTTGAATTTTTTCCTTGACTTGTGCAATGTCTCATTTTTTTAGGCTTTTCAGAGTTACTCATGTAGCGAGCGTTGGACCAATGACTCCCAAACCAATTGGCTTTAGGGCACTAGGTGTAAAGACACCCCTAAGGGCTTACTAACTTGAGTAACAAAGGCCACAAAACTAGACTAGTCAAGCTGCTTATATCCATCACACTTTTCAACGTGAATATCGATGCTTCCTGAGGCTTGGATACCCAGTTATTTCGTTCAATGGACATTGAAGCAGTTATTTTTTCAACTTTTTTTTCAACTTTTCTGTTTCTTTTTTTCTTCAAATTTTTTTTCTTGAAATTGCTCAAATCATAGTTTATACCCCACAACTAAGAGTTAGTGCGAACGTGAAGTGCCAAAAATGTAAAGGAACTTTATTTTACTCAAGATGGTGTTTTGAACTAGGTTTTTGTATCTTATCAAAGGTTCAAGAGTTCTAAATGTTTTAATCTTACTCGTGACTTTTGCTCCACATATACTTATTAGAATTAATCCAACTTATAAAAAGTCAAACAAAATTTTTTAAATTTTTTTAAAACAAAAAATTCTTAAAATTTTTCCTAAAAAAACAATAAAAAAAAAACAAAAGGAAAAAAATAAAAAAAATATCTAATACTATAAATTTTTAAATTTTTCCTAAATTCCTAAAAAAAAAAAATCTAATACTATAACACACACAAACTCCCCCATACCTAAATCATGCATTGTCCTCAATGTATGCAAATGAAAAATAGAGAACAAAAAAATGAAAGAATTGTACCTTGTATGTGGGGTCGTAGTGCTACAATAAATGCGGTGAAAAAGAAAACAAATGTACATACCTACGAATTTCATAAATCCTAAAAAGTATGTAATTATAAATGAATGATACAAATGGACAAGTAAGTGTGAACTTTTCATGATTTTCAGGAGGTATAGGAAATTGAAAATAACCATAATTTTCATCACAGTTATGCTTAAAGTCAACTTCAGGAAAACATTCACTAATATGTTCAAAGTGTGGACGAATTGGTTCAAATGTATGTTTCCATTTTGTTGACTTATGTGAAGTGGATCTCAACATCTCATTAACCTTATCTAAATATTCAGATTCATTCCAATTTTGGCCAAGGTGATTTAAGAAAAAATCAATTGGATCATCTTCAATCACGAGTCTATTTTCATTCATTTCTTGTGTCATAGACAACTCTTGGATCATGTTTACTTTTATGGGTTGATCTACAAAATCACTCGGTTGTTTTCTAGGAATAAGTCTTTCAGGATATAAAGCTTTAGGCTTATAGACTTGTTCAACCGACTCATTAAATGTGACATGATCAATTTTAGGCATAGACTCATAATTTTTAGACTCCTCAAATTGGCTTGACTCAAACTGTGTAGAATTGAATACAAAATTTTCATTTTCATCATCATTTCCACAATCATCATGATTTTCAAAATTAACCTCAGAGTCATTAGAAAATTCATCCACCTCTTGTTCATTTATTATGGTAGCTAACCGACTCATTTGAATTTTTAGACGAGATATAGCTTGATTCGTGTTTAATTGATTTTCCATTAAAGCTTCCATAATTTTCTCTAAGGTACTTAATCTTTCCTCTTCTTCTTTTGAAAATTCTTGTGGATATTGAGGCTCTGGATCCGGATATGGATATGGATATGAACTTAGATAAGGATTTTCATAAGCTGGAAAAAATTAATTTACTTGGTGTGAATTAAAGTTTTCATAAGGTTCTTGATTCCAAGTAAAATTATTATTCCAATTATTATTCCCCGGCAACGGCGCCAAAAACTTGATGTGATAAAATTATGTAACTGTAAGTGCACAGTGTCAAATTGAAGAACTGACAAGTACATGTCGAACCCAGAAAGACTAGATTAATTTTAATGTATCCTTAATATCTATTTTAGGCGAAATAGAAATAAAGATTGAGAATCAATTAACTATAATTAGACTAACTAATAATAAGGAGGCAATCTAGGAATCCGAATCCATTAAATAATAAACATAACAAGTAATTCAATCTCTTCTATTTGTATAACTTAATTATGATTTTGATCTCCCTTCCCTTTAATTTAGTAATTTTATAATTAACGTGGGCAAGCATAGACTATGAAAATTTAAGGATTAACTATAACCCATCAAAACTTCTTTGAGCAAGCATGGATTATGAAAAACTCATATTTTAATAATAATCTATCAAAACCTCTTAATTAATTTAAAATCGCATAAGAACTATAAAACGAAGGTATTTCAATAACGAAACATGAAGGCGAAATCAATTAAACATAAAAGCATAAATAATAGAAAAGATAAAAAATATTATCATGAATAATTGTTTAATTTCATCTTCATCCTAGATTAAAGAAACTAGCTAGACATTAAAAAATAAATAAACTAACTAAGATAAAGAAGAAGAAGAAAATTAAAAATAAAATAAAAAAACTCCCTTTAATTAACGATCCTCCAACAAGCATACAATGAAAAATAATTTAATTTACTCCTACTCCTAACCTAAACTGATACCACTCTTCTCTCTAAAACAAGAGACCTATTTATAGGGAAAATAAATTTGTGCCCTAATTGACATTCATTGAACTTGGCCTCTTTTATTCCCTTTTTTTTTCTTTCTTTCCTTTTTGATTTCAATCTCTATATGGTAATCTCTCAAGAGTTTCTTTCCATGTAGCTTTCAACTTCCTAGTGGCAATCAACTTTTCAAAGATATCTTATAGATTGACTTTCCTTTCTCTCATTGGATTTGACTTGCACACCAAGATTGTTCCACCTCCTCTCTTCTCCTTGTCGGATTCTTCTTAGATATTTCCTTACATGAATAAGATCATTAAATACTGCTTAATCACCAAGATTTTGACTTTATCACAATAAAATATAAAATCTTAAAAAATAAAATAAAACATATTAATTAAATAAATTAATATAATTAAAAGGACAAAATTAGGGATAATAAAATTATGAATTATGTGTCAATCACATCTCAATTGAATTAAATTGGAAAAAATTAAAAGTTTGATCATTTGATTGAAAAAATTGAAAGTTCGATTATCGAAGTGGAAAAAGTAAATAGTTTAGGGTAGTAATTTATATTTAAGCCATTTGTTCTTTTAACACATCAACTTTTACATGCCACGTGTTCAAGCCAC
Source organism: Aralia elata (assembly GCA_034770075.1). Lineage (NCBI taxonomy): Eukaryota > Viridiplantae > Streptophyta > Magnoliopsida > Apiales > Araliaceae > Aralia > Aralia elata. The sequence goes on along the minus strand of CM068385.1, from coordinate 13,044,027 downwards.
GTCATCAATTTATGACGTGGCAACTTCAATTGAACCAAAGTGGAAAAAATTGATAGTTTAATGACCTGATTGAAAAAATTGAAAGGTCAATCACCGAAGTGGAAAAAAGTCAATAGTTTAAGGTAATAATTTATACTTAAGCCTTTCAAAATCAAATTCTCATTTTACTCTCTCTATACATGTAATACCCGCTAATTCATATAATAAATAAATAAATAAAATTTTAAAATATTTTAGTTGAGCTTTTCTTTTGTTTGGGTCAAATTGTGATTAAATAATGTGGGCTAGTAATAACTATTAGATAATATTACTTAAATAAATTTGGGTCTTAATATTAATTGAACCCAATTAAAAATTTAGAGGTACTAAATTATTTGGGTAAAAACCCTCCTGAATATCACTTTGTATGTTGGCTAAGAAAAACGGAAAAACGGTTAAGAACAACGGAAATAACAAGAAGCTTGTTTGCGGATGGAATAGGAGGTGGTTTATAAGGTATTTACAATTATATAATATACGATTATCACTACTAATTGGTTCGGTCGGATGCGCAATCTATTTAGTCGTAGCCATATAAGAGTTGGCTTTGTGCTTACTAATATATTGTGTGTGTGTATGTATGTGTGTGTGTATATATACATATGCATACATATATATATATATATATGTTTATCAGACTATAACTTACTTAGTGGATTCAATTCATGATAGTAAAATAGGCACATGTGATGATATAATGATTTCTTAATTTTCTATAGTCATAATTGATACTGTCATATTAATTCACATGTTATGTAAAATCATATGCGTATTACCTAGGTTTTGACCATGTTCTAATTTATAAAGCGAAACTGCATGAATACAATATATACTATCATGGATGAATACAATATACTATCATGGAAGCTAAATTGTTAGTTTCGGTTTATACATTATGTTTCGAATGGACAGAAGGTGAGTAATAATTTTATATAATTAGTATTATTGAAGCTTGTAAGATATACAGTGTGCTACTTTGATGATGATGTAAAAAGGTTAAGAATAGAAAGAATATTCTTTTAACTGTACTTATATTTATTATTATTTTGTTTAATTAGTTCGGACGGAAAGAGTTTAACGAGTCATAATTTAAATATATTTCGAGTGTTACATTGCTTAATGTAAGTACGGATTCCTTACTCCTTGAGCGATACTCTTTTAAATTTTAGTTTATTTGTTTTGCTTTTCGTTTAGGATTCAGATATTGTCTTGATACTTTGATCATAGTTGAATTCATATGATAGTTTATTTTTTGATCTACGGAGTTTCATAACTTATATCTTTGAACTAGTTAATCATGCCTAGTATTTATTTTGATATTTGGAGAAGTGTATATGTCAATATATTTTGGAGACTTTGTATTGGTGATTCGTTTCAATTTGACATATACATATTAGAATCCTTTGTGTTTATATTTTATCGCGTGTGTTGTGACATTATATATTTGATAGAATATACCGTAGGATATAACTAAGCTATAACCACCTGCGGGGGTATCACGGGCATGTCTTCTTGGCATCAAGGCATGACACCTTCCGTGGCGGTGTGATTAGTCCATGACATCTCCATTTTGTACTCTGGTGGGAGTTGACCATATGGTGATTTTGTTGTGAGAGGTGTATGGGTTGACTATAGTTTACTGTTTTATTCTGTTGTGCGGATAGGTGATGTGTGTACCAAACACGCCTTCCGATTTTGTATGCATTTGGATTCGCGATCCAATGTGTGTGACTTGCCTATGTGATATTATTTGACTTGCCTGTGTGACAAGATATATTTCTGTTTTATTTTGAGCTCGGTATGAAATAACACGTAGCCATTTGATTCAGCCTACTATTTCGTTATGATAGTTTTGTTCGTTTCAGTTCAGGTTATTGAGTTATTTATTTTAGTTACTTATTTTTGCACTTTATATCCGTACTGGGCATTTAGTTCATGTTGTGTTTTTCCTTCTAGTAGGTAATCAAATGATCAAGGGCAAATGTAATGAGAGCTCTTTTCTATGCAATGGTTTAGATATTTTGTTTAGGCGATAATATTTTGATTTATGTTTTGGACTTATTGGTTATTTAAAGTTGTAGTAAATATCTTAGATTGTGGTTCGAGCTAGTTTGACATTTATTATGGTTTGACTTGTGGCATTATTGGTTATTAGAGTCATTCATTTTGTGGCATAGAGCTCTCGATTTATTTTATAAGTTTTTTTGTGTTTTGTGTGTAACCTCTCTTTCTATTTCGGAAAGAGGGTGTTATAATATAGTCGGATTATATGAAGCAAAAATGAGAAAATTTCTTAAATTATTTTAAGCCATTTGATCAATCTTTTTCTGAATAAATCCAAGCCATCCATTCCGTCATTCTTTGCCTATAACCTAAATATTAATTTCCTATTCCTCTTCAATCTAGCTAAAAAGCAAAAAGAAATACCCACATTCTCTCAACTCCTTAAAATTCTCTAAAACTAGATTCCAAGTGGGATTTAAGGAAGTGAGTGATTAAAAGAACAAAAAAGGTTTATTGATATCCACACACACACACATATATATATAGACATTCTTGCTCACAAACACAATTCTCTACATATACTTGATTTTATACTTGTGTTTTTCCACATAATTCCTAGTTAGTGTTTAATATTGTAATTATACTTGCTCATGCATTCATATTAAACACTTATATCACAAAAGCACTAGCATTTTCAATCATTTATATTTGTGCTTATTCAAGTTGTTTATTATATTGAATATCTTTATAACTTGAATATAATTATTGCTTATAAATATTGATTAACTTTTATACATAGTCATTTCAACGAAAGTAAAAAATAAGTGATCTATTTGCAAACTCTCACTACAAGAAAATATATCAATTCCGACGGAATTAACTCCGACGGAATATAATCCCTCGGAACTAAGTTACTTTCGACGGACTCTTCCATCGTACTTAAATCCGTCGTAATTAACTTAATTCCGACAGAATTCCGTCGGAAATGATATTATTCTTTGGCGCCAACATTCCTGCTCGCGCCAACACTATTCCCTACGGAAATATATATATGTTCGACAGAAATTTCGTCGAAAATACAATAATTACGAGGAACTTAGTTTCGACGGAAGTTCCATCGAAAATATATTATAAAACCTAATTCTTCTTCATTTCCCCCGAGCCGCCACTGCAATTTTTTTCTCTCTTCTCTCTCTGTCGCTCAACTCTCTCTTCTCTCTCTGTCGCTCAACTCTCTCGTCTCTCTCTGTTGCACCTTGCTAGCTCCTCACCTCCGACGAAGCTCCGAGGAACCAAGTCCGGCAGCCAACCTTCGACGCCAGCGCCCTCCTTCAGTCATTCTCCTCCGGCGAATCTATTCCTCCGGTGAAAAAAAAATCTGGTTAGACTCTCCTCCTTCAGTCATTCTCATCCTGTATCTCCAGTTGTCCCAAGGTGTGTGTTCTAATTTTTTTTATTTAGTTTCCAAATATTGAGATACTATAAATTAGATTTATGAAATTGATTGGCTGAAATACATGACTTCAAATTACATTAGTATCAAGTCTAATTACATTAGATTGCTGAAATTCGGAATACAATACTTGTGCGTATGGGATTATTGTTACATTATTGTTGATGAAATTGGGAAATTCTTAATTTGTGACAAACTGTTGGAATTAAAAAAACATGAAATTAATCTGCTAATTTTTGACAAGCTGCTGGGATTATATTTTTATGAAATTAAGAAACTGTTGGGATTATATTTTTCTGAAATTGTGATTATTTTGTTGTTTTCTATCGGTGTAAGAGTGGAGATATTCAATTTGTGTTCTTTATTTATTTATGGAATAATTTGTATGTTGTTTATACATGTTAGATGTTAACTGTATTATTGTGCATGTATGCAAAATATTTGGGACTGAAAACAGTTTGGTTTGGGACTGAAAATAGTGTGGTACGTTATATTTCTGACGGAATTTCCCACGAAAATTCTGTCAGAATTATTCAGGAGCAAAATTGTGGGCCCTCCTGGGTAATATTTATGTATTTTAATTAGTTTCCAATATTGAATTGAACTAAGTAGCATTTACTTAATTTCAAACTGCTAAACTAAATTTAATAACATATAAATAAAATAAAATAAAATAATTAAAATAACATAAAATAATACAAATTAAAGTAAAGAAAATAATATAATTTATAAAATAAAATAAAGTAAAATAAAATAATTAATATAACATGAAATAATACAAAATAAATTAAAAAAAATAATATACTTTATAAAATAAAATAAAATAATTAATATAACATAACATAATACAAATTAAAGTAAAGATAATAATATAATTTATAAAATAAAATAAAGTAAAATAAAATAATTAATATAACATGAAATAATACAAAATAAATTAAAAAAAATAATATACTTTATAAAATAAAATAAAATAATTAATATAACATAAAATAATACAAAATAAAGTAAAGAAAATAATATAATTTGTAAAATATAATAAAATAAAATAAAATAATTAATATAACATGAAATAATACAAAATAAAGTAAAGAAAATAATATAATTTATAAAATAAAATACAATAATTAATATAACATAAAATAATACAAAATAAATTAAAAGAAATAATATAATTTATAAAATAAAATAATATAATTTATATAACACAAAATAATACAAAATAAATTAAAAAAAAATAATATAATTTATAAAATAAAATAAAATAATTAATATAACACAAAATAATACAAAATAAAGTAAAGAAAATAATATAATTTATGTAATAAAATAAAATGAAATACTTAAATTAAATTAAATATTAAACTAAATTAAATTAAATATAATAACATATAAATAAAATAAAATAAAATAAAATAATTAATATATCATAATTTATTATTGAACTAATAAACTAAGTAGCATTTGCTTAGTTCCACTCCTGCATATATAAAGTAAAGTAAAAATATTATAATATATTCAAATAATAGTTATCATATACTGAGTAGCATTTACTTAGTTTATTATTAGAAAATTAAACTAAGTAGCATTTGCTTAGTTTTCCACAATTACAATAAACTGCATATATACATGTGCATGTAGTATAGTTGATAGCTTAGAAACCCGTTTTATGAGTGAATGTCGAATAGTCCTCAGTTTGGGACTGTGACTGGATGTTATGTCTCTCACTTCGGCCGGTGTCAATGAGTTAAGTACGTTTTTAATTGTTTTGATGATTTTTCGACGGTTATCTCTACATGTTCTTCGAGTGCATACTTAGACTAATTTATTTTAGTCTATTTCGTGTACTTGGAGACCATGGGGAGGTGCTGCCGAAATTTTCTTGAAACAGGTAGAAACGTCTTGAACGTGTTGACACTAGTGAGGAGACGCATCCAGGAACGGGATAGAAGCCTAACCCCTGTAGAGTGGAGATACTAGGAACATATAATTTATGCATGGACCACATGAATGAATATCCCTAACCTAAATGTGTCTTTTGTTCAGTTAAAGATGTCAGCCGACCGGAGTTGGATGTACCGTAGGATACCCATTGACGGGAGGGGATTAGTGGAAGCTTACCGTGAAGGGGTGTGCTACTTTCTGGACAAAGCCATAGAACATGCTAATGATCCGAACGGGAAGATGAGATGCCCGTGTGTCAAGTGTAAAAATTTGATCTGGAAGAAAGCCGACGAGATTAAATTCGACTTATTTTCTCGTGGTTTTGTGGATGGGTATTCTGTATGGATCCATCACGGGGAATCAGTTGAGTTGAGGGAACTGACCGGCTCAGTAGACCAACCAGTTCACGATGATTCAAACGCCGATGATTATGATGTTGTGGAGATGTTGGTGGATGCTTATGGGCCTAACAATATTAATTGGACTGAAAACGATCATTCTTCAGGTAGTGCTCGACAAGAGCCAAATGACACAGTTGCTGCCTTTTACAAGATGCTATCTGAATCGGGGGTCCCATTGTATCCCGGAAATGATCAGCACACCAGGCTATCTGCTTATATATTAAAGTATTTTTTTATTCTTTCAGTTCATTCGAAGAAGAAGCGTATGCTTCTAACCCGGATTTAACTGCTGCCCAGTTGGAAGCACTTACTACTGCAACTTTCCAACAGTGGTTTCAGATAAGGGTTGAGGCAGAGAACATTTCTGAGCGTTTTAGAGATGTCATACGTAGTCCTTCCAAGGTTGTTAGTTCTTTTCCTGGATGTATCGTGAATGGGTACAGATTTAAGGTCGACAACTTGAGTGAACTCACATTAGTCAACTCTGGGGTTGTGGTGTTGGGAAGCTGTTACAATGATTCTGAGTCCAATTACTATAGACGTCTAGAGGATTTACTTGTGCTTAATTATCCCGGGGGTAATAAGGTAGTTACATTTTAAGTGTCGCTGGTTTGATACTGAAAAAGGTGTTAAAGTTGATCGTAATAGAATCGTCACAGTAGATATCAAGTCAAAACTCAAATCTGATGACGTTTTCGTGTTAGCCAGTCAAGCGACTCAAGTGTACTATGCTCCTAACGTCGTAAATAGTAGAAGCCCCTGGTATACAGTTGTCACAACGAAAACACGTGCATTTGATAGTGCAAATATGTTAGGGATGGATGAGGCGTTGCAAGAAGATGTTAGCAATCCCAGGCAGGTGCAGCTAAATGATGAAGATGTGATGACAAATGATGTGGTTGACGTACCCGACGATGAGGAAGTAGCAGATTTGGAGGTTGTGCATGAGTACGTTATCGTTGAAGATGATAATGACAACGAATCTGATATCGATGATGATGAGGAAGAGACTGAATCCGATGATGATATTGATGTTGAATCTGATGGGTTTGACGACGTACAACCTCTAAACGTATTTAACATTAGTAAATAATTTAATATTAATATATTAGATTTAAATAGTAATAATATATTATATTTCCGTTATTTCAGTAGAACATTTATGGCTAGAAATAGCGGTGGCGGTCGTCCGGTGGGGGGCGATCAGGATCCGGAGACGCGAGCCAGGCTGGAGGCTCGCCTTCAGGAGCTAGTAAGTGGTTTGATTCGTGTTAACGTATAATATATCTCAATATGAATTAGTTTATGTATTTTGACTAAAGTTTTATAATATAATTACAGATGCTCGTCGTCGACGAGACCGGCAGACTAACCTCGGTCTCTTCGGTCGTCCACTGGCAGTTTCACATGTAGTTCGAGTGGATGTCGGCTCTTCCCAATAAGTATTCTACTATGACTTAAAAATTAAGAGTTAAGTTTATATAATTTGTTGCATTAAACATTTAAAGTAACAATATTCAATTGTTTTTACTGTAGTATACTAGACCCGGTCGCTAAGGCGACCATACACGCTATCTGCCTGACGCACCTCCCGACTGGGTGTATGCGCTTCAGCCAGTACAGCCTTTACGATCCCGCGTTTATGATCACTGTCTTGCGGGAGTTTCACGTAAGGTAATTTTCTTATAAATTACGAACTTTATACGTACATAGTTGTTGCCCAATAATTTAATGGTTCCTAACTTTTAAACTTTTGTTATAGAGATATTTTAGATATGATGAGGGCATCTTTCAGGCAGCCGGCGATGATGTTGTTATTGCACACATCGCCAAGAACTACGCCGGCTGGCTGTATGAGATGCGACAGAGGGCAGCCCGGGCAGTTAATGACCAGCCCGGGACCACTCTTAGAGATCACCAGCCCCGCATAGTCTCTGATGCAGTGTGGGAGGCTATGTGTACGCACTGGGATGCTGACGACTTCAAGAAGAAGTCAGAGCAGGCAAAGAAGAACCGTCGTCAGCTCCGAGTGGTACACACTACTGGCTCGCAGTCTTTTGAGGAGGCAAAATCGGTAAGTGTCATATACTTAGTTGTTTAGTAACTCATTTGTCACAAGTAAACTTCATAACTCCTTTATGAATGTATTTATTAGGCCATGCGACAGAGCTTAGGCCGACCTCCTTCTATATTAGAGTTCTGGGATAGAGCCCACACGCCAAAGGACTCTACTATGTCTCCCGCAACATTAGCTATACGGGTAAGTGTAATAGTAATTTTACGTAATGTTTAATATTAGTTAGTTTATAAAATGATATAATTAACTTACGTATAAGCCATAAATTACAGGACCGATTTCAGGCTAGTCGGGACCAGCGTGTAGCTGAGTTACAGGCTGCTAGGAGGGACTCTGAGACGTTAGATTCCACCGTTCCTCCGCCCGAGATTGAATTATCTCGGGATAAGGAGCTGGCACTATGGGTCGCGTCTCAGGATCCCCCTACTAGCAGTACCAGCAGATATCGAGTGCTGGGATTGCCGAGGATACCAGTGTATACATTACCTGGAGGTAATATTTTTTCTAATAAGTTAAGATTAAGTAACTACATATATTAGTAGTAATGATATATTTATTTGCGCAAGCTCTAGCCAGCGTCAGCGCCCGAGAGCTTTTGTCGGACCATCTCATACCGGCGCTGGCTTGGACGACGAGATTTTCCAGATGGTCATGGCGGCGGTATCGGAGACGTTCCGTACGGATCCGGTCATCCGTCGTCAGGAGTTGCCCAGTCGAGCTCGCCTTCACCAGCTCGCCCAGGATATTGCAGCAGGGGCCACCGTCGATAGTACGGGTATCCCACAGGAGCAGTTCATCGCGATACGCGATGAGGTGCTCCGGTTGGTGGTTACATTACTATCGGAGGCTTTTGGCCCGATTGGGAATCAGCCCCCGCCTACTCAGGTATATTATATTTACTTTTAATTATTTAATTTGCATGTTATTCAAATAATACCTTCATATGGACTAATGCGTTATATTTTTAATTGTATCAACAGGGTGGCGATGGCGATGGCGATGGCGATGGCGACGGCGACGGAGGTCATGCTGACGTTGATTTGCATACACCATAGTCATACGCCCATGTTATATATATAGTTTAGTTTGTTTAGGTGTTTTGTATTTAGAACTTACTTAAATGTTTTGTAAATCATATATTGTAAAGTTTAGTTTGATTCTTTGTAAATCAATGTAATATTCTTTAGTTTTGAATGTATTTCGGGACATAATGAGTTATTTTTTAGAGTTTTTAACGTTATGAGTTGATTCTGATATACGTTGTTCTTGGAAGCAGCTATTGGTGTTGTAATATATGTATTATTGGGATAAAGCAGTTTACAGGTACAAAAATGGGGTTTAAAAACCTGGAAATTTAAAAAGCAAAAAAATTGTTTTAAAAAAAAAAGGTATTTCCGACGGAATAAGGTATTTCCAACGAAAATTCCGTCGGACTTAAACAGTAAAATTTATTTCAAAAAATACTTATTTCTGACGGAAATATATTATTTCCGACGGATATTTCGTCGGGATTAACTAAATAATAAACGTCCCAGGAATGCCACGTGGCGTTTTATCACCGACGGAATTATTTACGACGGACTTTATTCCGTCGAGAAAGGCTTATTTCCGACGGAAACTCCGTCGGAAATAGTTCGTCGGAAATACGGTTATATCGACGGAATTTACGACGGACTTATTTCCGAGGGCTTTATTTCCGACCGAATTTCCGACGGAATATTCCGTCGGAAATAGTGTAAGTCCGACGGAATAGGACTATTTTCGACGGAATATTCCGTCGGAATTATACCTTTTTCTTGTAGTGTCTGATACGTACCCATTTATACTTAGGAATCTGGGCTCTGTCAACTTGATAAATTGTAAAGTATAATCCTTTTAAGTAAAGTAATACCAATTTATTCCTTATCATTCTTGCCAAGAAAATTATCCTTCGTGTATAAAACATTGATTCGTATATAGTCATCTCTTTGAGAGTGATAAATACTAAACCAAATTGATCCTAAATTATCAACTGCTTATATTTATTGTGATCATTGGTTTAATTGTCATTTATTACACTTGCAAGATCTGAATTTTCATTGTTATTATTCTATATCTTGTAAAGTGATATAATTGACATATCTATGCTTAAACTGTGTTAATCTACTTATGTGAGAAGCAAAACTTAAAACACATAAATAAACTTTTAAAATAAGGTGTAAAGCTAAGTACTCTTCTAGTATGTGAGAAATTGAGTGATTTTGGTTCCAACTTTAGAAATGCCATAAGTTTGAATTTCTAAGTGAGTGAGGAAGAGAAAAGACATCAAGTTGCACGACCAGTCGAAGAAGGAGTACAAGTTGTTATTTCCCAAAGGCACTGAAAGATCTAGAAGGAGGTTAAATAAATCCTTTAAAAAAAATTTGCTTTTAAATAATTATTACCTACTTATAATTAAGCAACTTAATTAATTGGTTTTACACAGTGGAATGATAATTTATAAAAACTCGTTCAAAGATTATAGAAAGATCACAATTCTAAATTTAGCAATTAAAGTGGAACTAAGTCATAGATTAAATAAATAACTTGACTAAAAAGTAAATGCAGAAAGTAAATAAGACACAATAATTTAGCAAAAAAAATAAAATAAGACACAATATTTTTAAATGGTTTGGAGCACAAAGATCTCTTAGTCCACTCTTCTACTCTTTAAGTAGGTGTAATCCACTAAAGATGAGGTGGTCACTTAGATCTGTTCACACAAAACAGTTACAACAGTTGAATCACAAAAATTCCTTTAAATCACTGAGACTTGGGTACAACAGATCACTCAGATCTATTCAAGTCACTAAGATTTAGTAATAATAGGTCACTAAGACCAGTACAATCTCTAAGAAAGAGTGATGTTTGTGGTGCTGCTAAGTTGCTTGAAGCTCAGTATTGAAAGTCTTAGCAATAGAATAAGATGTTTAAGTTCGTATAGTAGAGTTCTTTTTAATTTGGCAGCAATTCAACTTTCTGATTATTCGTTATTTCTATTTGATTGAATTTGCTTGCCTTTTATAGACCTTTCTTGAGATTCTCCCGTTTGAAAGTTATCTTTGCTCATTTGATGCTCAGATCCTTGAAGATCTCTGATTGTTGATTTTTAGAGAGGATGTGTCAGCTTTCGGCTATGATATGTCATATCAGTATTGCTACAGAAACACTTACGTGGGTGCTGTCATTTCACCAGTATAGTTATTGAGCATATTTCTAACTTCATTTCTCCTTAGCCTTAATAGCTTTGACAATCTTCCTTGGGTCTTTACTCTACGATCAACACTGTCAGTTTATGTCAGAACTGATGCACTCTACGATTTTCCTAATCGTAGAGTTGAATATCCAGTCGGAGAGTGTTTGGCTAGACCGACTCTATGATTTACACTTAATCTTTAGTGAACTCTACGATGCTCCTCTTTAGTCTTGAAAGACTAAGTTTTTGACTTTTCTTGGCTTGATGATTTTCAGCTTTGCTCTAGTCATTTGAACATTGTTTGTACTCTAAAAGTTCTGAGGAATGACTTGATAGTTCTATAGACTTAGAATACTAATAGTTGTAGCTCTACGATCAACAAGCTCTAAGATCTTCAGCATACTTTACGATTTTCAAAACACTTTACGATTTACAGAACTACTTTACGATCTTCAGCATTACGATTAATATACTCTACGATCTTCAACATATTCTACGATCGTCTTTTGAGTTACGATTTATACATCGGATTCACTTTACGAAATAGATCAACCTAACAAGTTTGATCCCTAAACTAAGTTTTTTACACTAATTTCATTCCAAGGACTATACAAAAGCTATTGGTTACAAATATACATTATTTTCACACATCATCATCAAATCTAAAACATGCATTGTACTAATAATCTCCCCCTATTTGATGATAACAAAATCAGTAGTTTCAAATAATCATCACTTCTTAAATACAATTAATTTAAAATTATAAATTTAAACATGACTTACATATAGTAAGCAACTGTATTTCTAGAGAAAAAGAATGAATTTATTGATGAAATAATCTTGAAAAAATATTTTACAAGGAAAATTATACAAAAGAATTTCTTTTACCTCCTGCCTCTTCTATTTCTTGGCAGATCTCTTCTTTGAGCTTCTTTTCTTATTTTATAGCTTTCTCTCCCTTCCTCTGCTCTCCTTTGAATTTCTTTTATTGAGTCTTTGTGTCTAAGGTGTGACATGTTGAATCGTTTTTCTCCTTCTATGTGAACCTCTTGAAGATTTCTATTCATGAAGGCTAGATCACTAGACTAGAGTCATGAGCCAGTAGAGGTTACTGCACTCGACGATCCTGGCCCAGAAGAAAAAAATGTTGGAGACTAGCCTTGACCCAAAGGAATTACTTAAGGCGCAGAGCTTCGAGGAGGACGAGGAGGAAATGATGATTGTTGTTGAGGTCGTCTCTTCTCCCCCTTTTTGTCAACATCCTGATTGTTGCGTAGAGCATTGACTTCATCGGATAGTTGCTTAACAGTAGACACAAATTTTTGTATTTGGCTCCTTGAAATTGTGATGTCGTCTTTGGTTTCTTGATATTTGACATCAACTTGTTCTCTTTGATGATGAACAAGTGTCAATGTATTATCAGTTCGTTCCATCGACTGGACCACCATATTTTTAAATTCTATTAATAAGGAGCTGAGAGAGAAAACTTTATCGGAAAGAAATTTGATTGATTCAGTATTTGTAGTTTGAAGAGAGATTATCACCATTTTATGGTCAGCGATTTGTTTGAAGTAAAGTTCGTCTTGCTTCTTGAGATTTATCAATAATTGTCTTGATAAGCTCATTTATTTTGCCACCAAACTCTTTCAAAATTTCCCCATGTACTTTGGCAGTCGTCTCAACAATATAGGGGAGACTCTTTTGAATTTCGGTGGCAGTGTCCTGGATACTAACATTGCATTCGTTTGCAATATTGTTCAACATGCACTCGAGCTGGGTCTTGGATAGTACCATTGAGACTCTTTCAAGTATTTGTTCCATTATTTCCCCGGTTAATGTTTCTAAGAGAAGAATGAGGAATAACTAAATCTAAGTTTGATCTATTTGAGGAAGAGGGTATATCTATACAAGTATGAGAAGTAAAAGGAATATCTGTATAGTTAGGAGTTTGAGTATGTATAGATGTAGTTTGGGATTATTCTATACTAGGAGAGTTATGTGGCTCTACGATCGGGGAGTTTTGATATTCTTCGATCGGGAAGTTTTGAGACTCTTCGATCGGAGAGTTTTGAGAAGATGGAGATGTAGAGTATATATGTTCGGGAGTGGTGTCGGGTGAGAATGAGATATATGTAGGTGAAGATGTTTAAGAAGTTGGTTGGGTTTGGTTATTTTGGTTGTCGATCGTAGAGTGTTGAGACTCTACGATCAGAGTTTAAGAAGTTTGGTTCGACGATCGCTCTGTATTCATAGTGTTGAGCTCTACGACTGCGTCATCGCGTGAGAGTAGTTTGGGTTTGTAGAAGAGAGAAAAATGAATAAATGTAACTTTATTGTATGTACCTGAGTGAGAGCAAGATTTGCCATCTGAAATGGTTCTTCTGGCAAACTTAATGATTCTTAGGAAGTTTTGAGACAACACTTTGACATTTGGATAAGTCGTGAAAGTCTAAGAGATGTAGCTTAGATCTCCCATCAGAAGAGTCTTCATCCAGGGCATGACAGGAAGAAAATAGAACATTAAATCACTATTACCTTCATAGATAATAATGGTTCTGTCTAAGTCTTCTTTATCTTCACCAAAGACTTATTCGCCCAAGAATTTCAGATTTCTAGACCTTCCTGCTGTCTCTTCAGAGATTGGAGTATATTCAAATATAGCTTCAGTTTGCTCCCCTTGAGATTAAGCATCTTCAGGCTCAGAAACAAGTCTACTAGGCTCACTTCCGATGTCCTATACCACAGTCTGACATATCCTTGTAAGCTCTAAGGAATCATTGGAAGAACTTGCAGCTAATTGCTCCCCCTTAGATGTAGCCTTGACAGGCTTTGTCGATTCAGGGTCCTTTTTGCCTTCTTCTTCTTCTTATTCTTCTTAGGTTTAGAGGCCTTTTCCTTTTTCTTGTTACTCTTCTTCTTTAGTTTTCTCTTCTTTGGCTCAGGCTTAGATACCTTTACAACCGTTTCCTCTTCAGCTTGTTGTGGCTCCGGCATATGTGCCATCTCAGCTATCTCATCAACATCAGTTGGCTCTGGCTCAGAAGCCTTCCCCACTATTTCTTCATTAGTTTCTTCATGTTCTATTATCGGAGAGCTGGAAGACTTTATGATCACTTCGTCACTGACAGACTTGAAAGGTGGCTGGTTTGTAAACTTTCTGAGTCTTTTTACCTTCTAACTTCTTTCTTTGATAACCCAACTCGGAGAGATAGAGTCATTGACTTGTTCTTCAGCTATCTCCTTGGTTAAATCCCTCTTCTCAGGAACAACTGACTCATCTTGATAGTCTTTAAAAACATTTTTCTTTTCTTCCTTCTTCTTTTTCATCAGACCATATTGCTTGGTCTGGGTGATTACAGGCTTTGTCTTCAATTTCTTCTGAGGTGGCTTCTCAGTAGTAGAAGCCAAGGCCTCAGGTACCTCAGGGGCTACAGAACCCCTCGAGGTTTCTTCTTCTACTTAAGCTAGCTTCCTCTTTGATTTCGCATTAGCAGGCTTCTGCACTTCACTGAGGGTTTTCTCACTTCTCTCAGACTGCTTTAATCTCATAATTTCAACTGGATTTCTCTTCTAATTATCAAACAACTTCTTCGTCATCTTCTTATTAATATTCAAAACATCTCCCTCCTTTTCATCTAGACGTGTCTTCAGCCTCTTCTTCAGTAGAATGTTGATGAACCTTCCATATAATATTTTGGGAATGGGCATTCCGCTGCCTTTTCCTTCTCGGCATCTTTGAACCACTTGGAGATCCAGTCCATTAGAACTGCTTCAAAGTTTATCTTTTTCTCCATAGTTGTGGCAAATATGATCTTCAGTTGAAGTTCGTTGTCGTTGCAGAGAATGCATTTTCCCACGATGTCAGCAAGGAACTAGTAATTTTGGGGAAACTCAATCTTCTTAATCCCCTTAAGATCTGGGTTCTTCTTATACCCCATAAGGTCCAGCCTAGTTTTTACATCTATATCGTCGAAAGTAGTGGCTTCTTCATTTACGAACCCTAGAATGTGGTTCATCTCCACTACTTCACAAGTAAAAATAATGTCTTTTATTTTTGTGGTGATGACCCCATCCGCACAAGAGCCGTTGATTTAGAACTCTTCGACCTTTTTTGTAAAGATCTTTGTATCCGTGCGCAGAGCTTCGTAGAACCCTACCTTTTGCATTAGGTTTAACACTTTTCTGAAATGGGCTTCAAATCTTTTAAATTCGTTGAAGCAGAGTTGATATCCTGAGATAACTTGGCAGATCGACATGTTTTAAATGGCTGATTTTATCTAAATGACATGAAAAATTTGTTAAGATTTGAACTTACAGGATAAACTAGGGCTCAGAGAGAGAGAGAGAGTTTGAAAGTTTTAGATTAGATGAATTGGAAAAGTCAAATTGAAAATTATGAAATAATAATGTACTTCCCTCTATTTCGGCTGAGTGGGACACCTTTTGAGTAGTTATTGGACGCACGTTCCGTCTTAACTACCATTTACAGTTGTTGGGCAAATACTTTTTCAGTTTAACTCGTTTAAGCTTAATTTGTCTTGCACGCGCTGTAATTTCTGACTATCCATTCAATGATTTGATAGATTTCGTAGAGCTCTTTTTCATAAGACATTTTTGACTCTACGATTCTCTTTTTACTCTACGATCCACTATACGATTCTTGCTTCACTTTTTTTTGCTTTGCGATTTCTTCCTACATAGTTACTTTTCTCCAAAGCATAATATTAAGAATTTAAATTTAACATTCCTAATTCACTTATTAACTTATTGAATCTGGATTCATCTAATGGTTTGGTAAACACATCTGTTAATTGATTTTCAGTAGAGATAAAATGTAAAGATATATTTTCATTTTGAACATGATCTCTTATGAAATGATATATGATATCTATATGTTTAGTCCTAGAATACATGACATGATTATAGGTGATAACAATTGCATTGGTATTATCACAAAATATAGAAATAGATTTGAATTCAAACATATCGTCAGTTAGCTGATTCTTTATCCAAAGAATTTGCGCACAACAGCTACTAGTAGTAATATACTCAGCTTCTGCAGTTGAAGTTGATACTAAGTCTTGCTTCTTGCTGAACCATGATACTAATCTATTTCCAAGCATTTGACATGTACCACTAGTGTTTTCCTGTCTATTTTGCATCCTACAAAATCAGTATTTGAATATCTAATTAGATCAAAGATAGACTCCTTGGGATACCATAATCCCAAATATGGAGTGCCCTTAAGATATCTGAAAATTCTTTTGACAGCCATTAAATGAGATTCTTTAGGATTATCTTGAAATCTAGCACAAATACAAGTAGTAAACATGATAGCTGGTATACTAGCAATTAAGTAAAGGAGAGATCCAATCATACCTCTGTATTGAGTGATATTAATACTTTTACCTTGCTCATCTTTGTCAAGCTTAGTTGCAGATGTCATAGGTGTTTTTATAGGGGTAGCTGATTCCATGCCATTCTTCTTGAGTAAATCTTTGATGATGAATGTGTCTTCATTAATCTGCTTTAATTGTAATCCAAAGAAGAAGTTCAGCTCTTCCATCATGCTCATCTCAAACTTGCTCTGCATAAACTTGACAAATCTCTCATATAATTTTTCATCAGTAGATCTAAATATAATATCATCTACATAAATTTGTACTAACAATGTTTTATCCTTATACTTCCTAAGAAATAATGTTGTATTCACTCTACCTCTAGTGAATCTTTTTTCAATAAGAAAATTTGTTAATGTTTCATACTATGTCCTAGGTGTCTGTTTAAGTCTATATAGTGCTTTATCTAATTTATAGACATAATTTGAATGAGTAGGATTGATAAAACCTGGAGGTTGTTCAACATAAACCTCTTCTTGAAGTTCTCCATTGAGAAAGCACTTTTGACATCCATCTGGAATACCTTGAACTTCATATGGGCAACATATGCAAGGAAGATTCTGATGGCTTTCAGTCTTGCTACAAGTACAAAGGTTTCATTATAGTCAATTCCTTTTTCCTATGAATACCCTTTGGCCACTAGTCTTGCCTTGTTTCTTGTAATCACTCCATCTTTATCCATCTTATTCTTGAATACCAATTTGGTACCAATGACTGGATGATCTCTAGGCCTTGGAACTAATCTCCAAACTCTGCTTTTTTCAAACTGGTTCAGCTCTTCTTGCATGGCTTCAATCCAACTTGAATCTTTCAAAGCTTCTTCAATCTTCTTTGGCTCCATTTGGGAAACAAAGCTTAGGAAGAAGTATTCATTTTGAGTTTCAGATCTAGTCATAATTCTTGCATTGGGATCTCCAATAATCAGGTCTTAAGTGTAATCTCTCGCTCATCTACTTCTAGTCCGAACATCAGTCCTTATGTCTTTTTGTCTGAGTTCTTTAAGATCTTGCTCTAGTTCAGGAGAGTATTCAATTCGTAGAGTTTCCATCTTAGGAATTATTGACTCTACGATCTCTTGATCTGGCTCTATGATCATTGGATCTAGCTCTACGATCGCTGGTTCTTTGATCGTAGGATTCTCCTGCTCTACATCTGCTTGAGTCTGCTCTACGATTTCATCAAAAGACACAACTTTTCTTGGTTCTCCATTATCAGATTCATCAAACGTGACATGAATTGACACTTTAACGCTCAACGATTTCTTATTGAACACTTTGTAAGCCTTTCTATCTACAGAGTATCCAAGAAAAATTTCTTCATCTGACTTAGGTTGAAACTTGATCAGGTATCTTTTTCCGTTGTTGAGGATGTAACATGCACAACCAAAGACATAAAAATAACTAATGTTGGGCTTTCTTCCTCTCCACAACTCCTAGGGCGTCTTCTTGAAAGTGGAGTGGATGAATAATCGATTCTAAGTGTAGCAGACAATATTAACAACTTCAGCCCAAAAATACTCAAATAGCTTTTTTGCGGCTTGAAGAGTTCTTTCTACCTTTATAAGAGTTTCGTTCTCCTTTCAACTACTCTATTCTGCTGAGGAGTTCTTGGAGATGAGAAGTTATGATGAATATTATTATCTTCACAGAACCTGTCCACCTCTGAGAAATCGACCTCTCTTCCATAATCACTTTTTATAGCTTTGATCTTCTTGCCCTTCTCATTCTCAACCAACTTGAAAAACTTAATCAACTGAGAGCTGGTTTCATCCTTAGAGCCCAGAAAAAATATCCATGTGAATCTGGTACAGTCATCTAGTATAACCAGTGAGTACCTTTTATCTCAAAGACTGACAATCGGAATAGGCCCAAAAAGATCTATATGAAGTAGTTGTAGAGGCCTATTATTGGAGTTGACTGTCTTACTCTTGAATGAGACTTTGGTTTGCTTCCCTAGCTACCAAGCTTTGCAAGGCTTTTTCCTGACAAAGTTTAGTTTGAGTAAACCTGAAACTAGATCTTTGGAGGCAAGCTTTGACATATTCATGAAGTTCAAGTGAGACAGTCTTCTATGCCACAACCAGCTGATGTCTTCTGAAGCTTTAGCAAAGAAGCAGACAGATTCTGTTGAACTCAATTCAACTAGATTCACCACATATACATTGCCTTCTCTAGTTCTGGTTAGTTTTAGAGAATTTGATTTCAGATCTCTGACTTGACATTGGTTATTGACGAAGATTACTTAATGCCCTTTATCATATAATTGACTGATGCTCAGGAGATTATGCTTCAGGCCTTCAACAAATGCCACATTGCTAAAAAAAACTGTACCATTTCTAATTGAGTCATATTCTATTGTCTTTACAGAATTGTTGTCTCCAAAGACAACTGCAGGACCATCTTTTTCTTTAAAGTTCAACATGAGAGCTTTGTTATCGGTCATGTGCCTTGAACATCCATTATCAAGATACCATATTGAACCAATGGAGATCCTTTCCTACAATAAATATTAAGCTTTATTTTGGTACCTATATTTTCTTGGGTCTTGATTTGTTAGTTCTCTTAGGGACCCAAACTTGCTTAATTCTAGGTCTTATATACACAGGATAATCATCAAAATAACACATAGCAACAATATGTTCATATTCATGACAATTATAACATTTAATATGATGCATGTTTTTATGTGTGTGTATGGATTCTTTCTCTTCGAGGACATGTGTGGACAATAGAAACCTATTACCTTTCTTCTAGGCTCATATTCTCTCTGCTTCCACACTGCTCTACGATTCTTAGAATTCGTAGGATGAAAGTTAACTATACAATTCTTACCTGGTTGGTTCGTACAGTGAGTGCAACCTGACTCTACGATCCTTCAAGGCTTGAAGGCAGTGTAAGATTTACCCTGTGATTTCTTGAATCTCAGTCCAGTGTGTGATCTGTTGTTCTTAGGGATACAAATTGATCTGCTGAGATTGTACAACTTGGAATACTTGGCTCGACAACCTCTGTAGATTTCACAAACACAATACTTCTATGTGGAGTAGAAGCGCTATTATTGTTGGTCTCCAGCAACGTGTCCACACTACGATCGGAGGATGAATCCCCAAATCATAATCCTAATCAATCTGAGACAGATCTCTGACTTGTGATCAAGGATTCCATTGAAGAAGAAGACTTGTAAGGACCGAGAATTTTATATGATTATATACATATACATATATATATTTTTATGAATAATTTTTTTATTACTTTAAGCATATGAGTGAATATGTGTTATGTGATGTGAATTAAGTAAGTTAGTCAATTTATTTATTTTAAGTTGACTAAGTAATGAAAAGGAGACCAAAATGAATAATTAATTAAGTTGATTAAGGAAAAACAAGGTAAGCTTATATTATAGCTTGAATGTTGACCTTGAATGGTAAATAAAAAGATTTATAATCATTAAGTGATTAATTAGTATGACTAATATAAAGTGGATAAATATGTATAATAATTTATCGAGTCAATTAGGGCTAATTGAGTTAATGAATTAGTGGAACAAAAAGGAAAGCCAAGAGATAAGAATTTATTGAGCTAAGTTTATGTTACTAACTAACTAAGCTTGAGACGAAAATCTTGTAACCTAATTAGATATATTAGGTATAAGAATTAAATAACCTAAGTATTATAATTAATTAAGAGTCCAAGTATTTAAATTAAATTCAAAGGGACTAGCCTAAGGAATTTTATTTTTTCAATCTATTATTATTTTAAACCTAATTAAAGCAACTCTAATTGAGTTATATAATTAAATTTATATGAGTAATTATTTAAAGTCCAAAGTAAGTGGACTAAAAACCCGAATTAAATAACTAGAGTAAGGTAAAATAAGTGTGTTGGGCATATGATATTTTGAGTGGCCCAAACAATTTAAATAGGAGCCCAAACAATTAAAGAACAGCCCAAACTTTGACCCAAAAATTTATGGACTTTCTAGAAACTTAAATAATAAATCAAATAAATAAATAAAATCAAAAATGGGATAAATAAAGGGGATGAGCCAGGACATATAAGAGGAATTAGCACATGGGAAGAATTAAATGCACACCTCACATTTTCCACCCCTAGCTTACTAACTCGCCCATGCTAAATAAAAGAAAATCTCTAGCTTAAGATTTGGAAGAGATATGGAAAATATTGGGAAGATTTTTGTATACTTATATATGTTATATCTATAGTTAATCCTCATTTCCATTCCCTTAGTTCTAGAGAGAGAAAAAATAGAGAAAGAGATAGAGAACAAGAGGTGCAGCCGCATCATAGAGGAAGAAGAGGAGAGGAGTTTTTCTTCCATACTACCAAGATTCATCAACTATCTTGGAAGGAGAAGAAGATTTGCATCAAATCTACGTATAAAACCCTCTAAAACTCAAAACCCAGTTTATATATATATATATATATATATATATATGTTCGTATGATTGTTTTTGATAAAATGATGAAATTATGTTCTTGAACCCTAGAGTAGTAGATCTACATGTTTTATGGTGTTTTATGTTTAGATCATACCATTTTAAGTGTTGAAAAGTTTGAAAAACAAAAGAGAACAAAAACAATTTTTAGGGTTAAAAACCCTAATTTTTCAGCCTACTTTGAGGCTATACCATTGGAAATCTACAACTTATTTTTGAAATCCGTCAAAGAGGTACGTTAGATCCATGAGTTATCTATTAAAATCAAGTGGTAGCACTCAAAATTATTAAACAAGTAAACCGTGGCATCATTTTTCCTAAAACAGTCTAGCCGGGTAACAAAACTGGAAAAATAAAAAACTGTCCTGGCCAGTTTGTAAAGAGGGCTGTTTCGACCACTTTTGATGCTCTAAAAATTCTGATCTTTTGTGATATTATAGTATTCAAGTTAACTAGATCCTGTGTAAGACCCCGAATTTATGAAATAAAAATTTATTATTTTCTTTATTATTATTTTTCTAAATAGTGAAGTGCTTAATTGTTATAAATGATAGTTAAGGGTGTTATATGCAAATTATCTGATAAATAGTATGTCGGGGAATATTCCTTTTGTCGGGGAATATTCTTTCTATCGGGGAATATTATATTCGGTACCGTACGACGGCGCCAAAATGGTAATATTGTCAATGATAGTGGGCCCCACAACGGGTTAACTGTCGGATATAGAAAGTGATAGAAATTGGCGGCAAAACTTTAACCGATAACTGTTAAAATACCGGTGATAAAAAGAACAGTAAAACGCGTTATTCCACAGTAGCACACGGTATTCCACAGTAGCTCACGATGTTGCAGAGTGTTTTATATTATTGATTCAATAATTGATAAAGTAGCAATTGCATAGTATCTTGATTCAATAACTGTTAATTAGCATCTGCATAATATATTTTACTATTTGTCACGACACTGTAACTTATATCATTTGATAGGATATTTAAGAATTATCGACAATGTCTAGAAATTCTGTCAAGGAAAGGGGTTATTTAATTGCGCGCCATTTTTATGGAAGGCCCCCTCTTTCCTAGGAATAATCTGGTTGTCAGTATTGCGAGTATATGCTATCTGTGATATTAATACATTTAACACAATAATACAGAAAAAGGGATTTATTTTGATAATGGAGTTATTTTTATAATGGTTTTATCTTTTTGATAATGGAATTATCTTTTGATAATGGAAGAAAAAAATGGATGGATGATATAAATGGAAGAAAAAATGGATGGATGATATAAATGGAAGAAAAAATGGATGGATGATATAAATGGAAGAAAAAATGGATGGATGATATAAATGGAAGAAAAAATGGATGGATGATATAAATAAAAGAAAAAATGGATGGATGATATAAATGAAAGAAAAAATGGATGGATGATATTAAAAGTTATGCCAAGGGTATAAGAGTAATAAACTAAGAAAATTTAGGGAAAAGACTATAATGCCCTCACCTTGATTTTCCTATAAATAGGGAGGGTTTGCTTAAAAATTTTCACACCTTCATTGCTTATAGTTCCTCTCTCTCTCTCTAAATTTCTGAAGTTCTCTTAGTGTGCTAGGCTATTGTGAGTATTTGTGAGAATACTAGTATTATCCGAAGTTAGTAAACTTCATAGAAAGTAACATCCAATTATTTGTTAACTAAGGTAGGGAATATCATTTCTTTCATACTCATATATAATATCAATTGCTTTCATGTTCGTAAGTGATATTATACTCATAAAGGTTGTTATTCGTTCTATATTAATTTGTGGGGATAACCTGTCCGTGCGGTATAACGCATGCCTGGTGAATATCTTTTTGTATTCATTCCTTATTATTCTGTGGGGATAACCTGTATGTACGAGTGTCGTACCTGGTGAATACCCTTCTGTATTTGTTCCTTATTACTCTGTGGGAATAACCTGTATGTACGAGTGTCGTACCTGGTGAATAACCCTTTGTATTCTTTCCTTATTAATCTGTGGGTATAACCTGTCCGTGCGGATTGACGCATGCCTGGTGAATAACCCTTTGTATTCATTACTTATTAATCTGTTGTGGAAATAATCTGTCTACGCGAATTATCGCATGACTGGTGAAAATCCATTTGCAGTTTCATATATTCTGTTATACTCGTATAACGTATCATTTCTTTTGTACTCTTTAAGGGATATCTTTTTCTTTCACATTTCTCCATTTATGATAAGAAATCCTTGTTTGTTTCCAAAACCTTATTTTTAAATGGAGAAAATTCCTGAAAATTAGTAGAATATCCTTAATAGTTTGTGCTTCATCTAATATCTTTTCACTTGAATCTTTCTATTTCATTTTATACGTTATAGTTGAAGTATGAAATAATTTCTTGAATATCATTCTTGAATTTGACTCCACAATTTGGTCATCGTGTTGGCAATTTGGTCAATCTTTGATACTGATTAAATTATAAAGCTTTTCTTATCCTTAATCTCACTATATCATTGTCATCATCCTCATCCTCATACTTAAATTGTGGTGATAGTTCTCTTTGGCCCGTAGTGCAAAGATGAACTGGCGTGACATGATTTTGACCAAACTGTGTATTGGTATAATCATGACTTTTGGTGTTACAAACAAAGGCGTATGGTGAAAGTTCTCTTTGGCCCGTAGTGCAAAGATGAACTGGCATTTGGCATGATCATGACCGGTGATGTTACAAATAAATATCTTTGGCACGTAGTGCAAAAAGAGGCTGTTGAATATAAACTGTTGATTTGGATGTTCATAAACAGGAATTGTTGATTGGTGTTACAGGGATAAAATATTGGTGGTGATCCTTTAATTTATAGAAGATGGTAGATATTATAATCTACTTAACTCTTCTAATGGATTGTTTGTTCCGTTGCAATTGTTGTTGTTGAACAATTAAAATATCTTTAAATCTCTGATTTAATTCTGTTAAAGACTAAAGATAAATTTTATTCTTCATTATCTTAGTCATGATATTTCTTACTGGGCTATTTGAGCTCACCCTTTTTAGTTTTATTCCATTGTTCTTCTCAGGAAAGGAAAATGTAGCTGGGACTAGCCGGGGAGTGGAGTGATGGTCCGAGTTAGTGGTTGTCCTTATCAAGTTATGGCATAGTTTAATAATGATTGTACTAGAGACTTAAAACATGTGTTGTCGTCTTTTTACGGCATTGTAATAATTTGGGTTTGGATACTGTGGTACCATACGGTACGATATTTGTATGGAAAGTCACAGTATGTGTGTGGTCGTATTTTGCACGACAAATATTAGTTGTAAATGGGAAAATTCGTATTTGTATTTGTATTTTGTAGAATGTTATTGGCGACTCAAAATGGGTTGTGTGGACCTATTTTGGGGGCGTCACAGTTGGTATCAGAGCTTAGGGATATGATCTCTGGTAGAGATCTGGGATTAGAACTAGGAGGAAAGAGACGAGTAAAATCCTTTGCTAGTGTGTCCTACCTAAGCTATTTTTGGTTATTTAAGTAATTGGTTTGGTTATAGGGACAAGATGTTGCATGTCTATTTCTTTAACTAATCTTTGTTTTGTGATCACATTTCAGAATGTCATCTGAACACCAAGAGATTCACTATGAGACCATTGTGCCTGAAAACCAAGAAGCCACAAATAATACGGGTGCAAACTCAGAACACCATGATGCTAATCATGATGCTAACAACCGGATGAATGATGAATTTTTTAGGAACTTCATGCAATACCTGCAGAACCAGGCGAGAAGAGCTCATGTCTACAATACTGGTAGAAACGCTGATAATGTACGGATGGTCACTGCCAAGTAGTTCAAAGAATTGGGACCACCTGAATTTTTCGGCAAGCCAGATCCACTCAAGGCAAAGGCATGGCTTAAACAATTAACAAAGATATTTGATGTACTGCGTTGCACGGACGACCAAAAAGTTCCTTTTGCCACCTTTATGTTACGAGGAGAAGCGGATCATTGGTGGGAATCTATGAAACGTACCCATCATTCGGCACTCGAGATGTCTTGGGTCGAGTTCCAGGAATTATTTAACGAGAAGTATTTCCCGGAAAGTATTCGTCATATGAAGGAGGTAGAATTCATCAAACTGGAACAGAACAACATGACGGTGTCACAGTACGAAGCTAAGTTCGCCGAGTTATCGCGTTTTGCATCCCATTTGGTGGACACTGGGAAACGGATGACACGAATGTTCCTACGAGGTTTGAAACCAGAAATTCGTCAGTATCTCGTTTCTCATAAAATTTGTATATACGCAGATGCCGTAGATAGGGCTCAAGTAGTGGAGCAAGAAAGGGGAATACTACAACCAGGAAGCAACACCCAACAACGCGAGAAAAATTACGATAATAATCGTAATGGTGGCAACAATCATCGAAATAGTGATAACCAGCGGGGAGGGAATCATCAGGTCGAAAATGGTAACCACTTCGGTGGTAATCCTGGCCCAGATAACAGGAAAAGTGAGTCAAGCAACAACAATTCCAAGAAGAGAAAATTCAACAGTAACCAGGGAAATGCATCAGCATCAGCAGCAACACCAGTACCAGTTTCGAGGGAAGAGGAACGACCACCGGTCATATGTTACAAGTGCGGAAAGGAGGGACACATCAGTCCAAACTGTACACAGCCATCCAAAGTATGTTACAATTGTGGAAAGGAAGGCCACATATCTCGATTCTGTCGTGTAGCAAAATCAAGTCCAGTCGTAACGATGACACCAAGGTCTGACACGGATAAGTCAAAGTCGGTGGTACAAGGCAGAGCTTTTGTCGTAACCTCTCAAAATGCGTGGAAAACAGATGACGTCATAATCGGTGAGCTAATCATAAACTCTTGAGAGTATATACCTTATTAGATACTAGTTCTACCCACTCTTTTATTTTATCTGCTTGTGCCCAACGTTTAAACTTGACCCCTGATAAATTAAATTTTGACTTATTTGTTGAAACACCATTGGGACAAACATTTGTTACATCTACAGTCTATAAATCTTGTTTTGTTCAAGACGGTACACTCACCTTACCCATTGATATTACCTCTTTGGAAAAATCAATTGATTGGTTAACTACTCATCATGTTAAAAGTGATTGCTTTCGTAAGGTCGTTAGTTTTTATATTCCTAATCAACCTATTATTCGAATTTAAGCAACCAAACCGTTGAAATCAATAACTGTCATTTCTATCCACAAAGTCATTCGTTTATTGAAAAATGAATGTCAAAATGTTTTAGCCCATGTAACTGATTTAAACAAAAATACGTCAAATTTGATTGATATTTCTGTTGTTAATAAGTTTCATGACGTATTTCCCGAAGAACTTCCTGGCCTACCCCTAGACCGTCAAATCAAATTTTTGTATCGACCTTTAACCCAATACAAAATCCATTTCTAAGACCCCACATGTATGGCTCCTATTGAATTTTCTGGAGTTAAAAACCCAACTACAGGAGTTGTTAGATACTGGCTTCATACGCTCGAATACATCACATTGGGGTGCTCCTATTTTATTCGTAAAGAAGAAAGATGAGAGTAACTAGAAATCTATGCAGATCATAAAAGCCTCAAACATTTCTTCACCTAGAAGGAACTCAACATGCGACAATGACGTGGCTCGAGCTGTTGAAGGATTACAACCATACCATTCAATACCATCCTGGAAAGGCGAACGTAGTAGCTAACGCATTGCGTAGAAGAACGTATGCAAGTACGAATACGATGCTGACAATGTAAAGGCTCATTTTGGATAACTTACAAAGGATGAATATAGAGTTAAAGACTCCACGAACCCACGTAAAGATGATAACGTATATAAGCAGCACAAGATCGACAAAAGAGTTATGATGATCTTCATCGAAGAGACGAGGAATTCAATGTCAGAGATCATGTATTTTTACGTGTTGCTCCGTGGAAAGGTGTTACGCGATTCGGAAAGAGAGGAAAGCTTAACCCTCGATTTATCGGTCCATTTGAAATCCTCGATCGAGTAGGAACTGTGGCCTACAGACTCGCCTTACCGCCAAGCATGTCTCGTGTTCATAATGTTTTTCACATATCCATGCTACGTAAATATGTGAAAGATCCAAACTACATTATTGAGTTAGAACCAGACGAGATAGTAGAGGATTTGACGTAAGAAGAGATACCTGTCAAGGTCTTGGATAAGAAGGAGCAGATTCTACGCTCAAAGGTTATACCTCAAGTTAAAGTTTTATGGAGAAACCATGATGTTGAGGAAATGACCTGGGAGTTAGAATCCGAGATGAGAGCAAAGTATCCTCACCTTTTCGAAATGCCAGGTACGTACGTCAATTTCGAGGACGGAATTTCATAAGGAGGGGAGATTGTAAGACCCTAAATTTATGAAATAAAAATTTATTATTTTCTTTATGATTATTTTTCTAAATAGTGAAGTGCTTAATTGTTATAAATGATAGTTAAGGGTGTTATATGCAAATTATCTGATAAATAGTATGTCGGGGAATATTCCTTTTGTCGGGGAATATTCTTTCTGTCGGGGAATATTATATTCGGTACCGTACGATGGCGCCGAAATGGCAATATTGTCAATGATAGTGGGCCCCACAACGGGTTAACTGTCGGATATAGAAAGTGATAGAAATTGGCGGCAAAACTTCAACCGATAATTGTTAAAATACCGGTGATAAAAATAACAGTAAAACGCGTTATTCCACAGTAGCACACGGTATTCCACAGTAGCTCACGATGTTGCAGAGTGTTTTATATTATTGATTCAATAATTGATAAAGTAGCAATTGCATAATATCTTGATTCAATAATTGTTAATTAGCATCTGCATAATATATTTTACTATTTGTCACGATACTGTAACTTATATCATTTGATAGGATATTTTAGAATTATCGACAATGTCTAGAAATTCTGTCAAGAAAAGGGGTTATTTAATTGCGCGCCATTTTTATGGAAGGCCCCCTCTTTCTTGGAAATAATCTGGTTGTCAGTATTGCGAGTATATGCTATCTGTGATATTAATACATTTAACACAATAATACAGAAAAAGGGATTTATTTTGATAATGGAGTTATTTTTATAATGGTTTTATCTTTTTGATAATGGAATTATCTTTTGATAATGGAAGAAAAAAAATGGATGGATGATATAAATGGAAGAAAAAATGGATGGATGATATAAATGGAAGAAAAAATGGATGGATGATATAAATAGAAGAAAAAATGGATGGATGATATAAATGAAAGAAAAAATGGATGGATGATATTAAAAGATTATGCCAAGGGTATAAGAGTAATAAACCAAGAAAATTTAGGGAAAAGACTATAATGCCCTCACCTTGATTTTCCTATAAATAGGGAGGGTTTGCTTAAAAATTTTCACACCTTCATTGCTTATACTTCCTCTCTCTCTCTCTCTAAATTTCTGAAGTTCTCTTAGTGTGCTAGGCTATTGTGAGTATTTGTGAGAATACTAGTATTATCCGAAGTTAGTAAACTTCATAGAAAGTAACATCCAGTCACTTGTTAACTAAGGTAGGGAATATCATTTCTTTCATACTCATATATAATATCAATTGCTTTCATGTTCGTAAGTGATATTATACTCATAAAGGTTGTTATCCGTTGTATATTAATTTGTGGGGATAACCTGTCCGTGCGGTATAACGCATGCCTGGTGAATATCTTTTTGTATTCATTCCTTATTATTCTGTGGGGATAACATGTATGTACGAGTGTCGTACCTGGTGAATACCCTTCTGTATTTGTTCCTTATTACTCTGTGGCAATAACCTGTCATCATCCTCATCCTCATACTTAAATTATGGTGATAGTTCTCTTTGGCCCGTAGTGCAAAGATGAACTGGCGTGACATGATTTTGACCAAACTGTGTATTGGTATAATCATGACTTTTGGTGTTACAAACAAAGGCGTATGGTGAAAGTTCTCTTTGGCCCGTAGTGCAAAGATGAACTGGCATTTGGCATGATCATGACCGGTGATGTTACAAATAAATATCTTTGGCACGTAGTGCAAAGAGAGGCTGTTGAATATAAACTGTTGATTTGGATGTTCATAAACAGGAATTGTTGATTGGTATTACAGGGATAAAATATTGGTGGTGATCCTTTAATTTATAGAAGATGGTAGATATTATAATCTACTTGACTCTTCTAATGGATTGTTTGTTCCGCTGCAATTGTTGTTGTTGAACAATTAAAATATCTTTAAATCTCTGATTTAATTCTGTTGAAGACTAAAGATAAATTTTATTCTTCATTATCTTAGTCATGATATTTCTTACTGGGCTATTTGAGCTCACCCTTTTTAGTTTTGTTCCATTATTCTTCTCAGGAAAGGAAAATATAGCTGGGACTAGCCGGGGAGTGGAGTGATGGTCCGAGTTAGTGGTTGTCCTTATCAAGTTATGGCATAGTTTAATAATGATTGTACTAGAGACTTAAAACATGTGTTGTCGTCTTTTTACGGCATTGTAATAATTTGGGTTTGGATACTGTGGTACCATACGGTACGATATTTGTATGGAAAGTCACAGTATGTGTGTGGTCGTATTTTGCACGACAAATATTAGTTGTAAATGGGAAAATTCGTATTTGTATTTGTATTTTGTAGAATATTATTGACGACTCAAAATGAGTTGTGTGGACCTATTTTGGGGGCGTCACATCCTGTCCAAAGATGGAAATTTTTGGATCTCCAGAAGATGAGTTATGGCTTTTAGAAGATAGTGTAATTTTAAAAGTAAAATGTAATAACTCAGGTTATATAGTGCAAAAAAATTTGAAATATTTACAGGAGTTAGTCTATGATAACAGGAGTCTACCGTGTAAATTTCATAATTTTTGAACAAAAGAATAATGTATGATAAATCTTGTCATTTTGGACTGTTTTAGCCTATTTAAAAATAACAAACGAAGTTAAAAAATTATAGGAAAATTATTTTACAACTAAAATATCATATATTAAGTTTTCCCAAAAGATAAAAAAATAATAAGTTGTTTTGATATTTTTCATGTCTATGTTTAAGTTAAGAATAAATGAGTAAATTAAGTTAAATCAAGTTGTAAAACTTGTAAATATAATTTTATTTATTAATGATCATTATATAATGTATTAAAACTTTATAAGGGTATTTTGGTAATTTTTAATAAAATTTTATGTGTATGTCATGTTATGTGTGTTAAATAAATTAAATAGTAAAGGATAAACAATTGAATTAAAAAATTTTATAAGTAATTAAAATATTATTAACTGATTAATAATATTATTAAGTAATTACAATATTATTAAACGACTAATAATATTATTAAGTGATTGAAATATTATTAAGTGATTAATAATATTAAAGAATGATTAAAAATATTAATAAATGATTAAAATTTATTAAATGATTAATAATATTATTAAGTGATTAAAAATATTATTAAAAGATTAATAATATTGGTAATTAATTAAAATATTATTAAATAATTAATAATATTAGTAAGTGATTAAAATATTATTAAAGGATTAATAATATTTGAAAATGATTAAGATATTATTAAAGAATAATTAACATATTATTAAATGATTAATAATATTAGTAATTGAATAAAATATTAGTAAGTGATTAATAATATTAGGAAGTGAATAAAATATTATTAAATAATTAATAATATTAAATAAGAGTTTTAAGAAGATGATTATGTGATAGAAATATTATCAAAGGATGATAATAATATTATGGATTTAATGTGATATCTAATATTTATTTAGGTGACTAAATGTTAGATAATTTATTATAAGAGCAGTAGTGTTATGAGTTTAAATATGTTATGCTAATTGAGAGATCGATCTTATTAATGATAGGTCTTTCATAAGAGATTATACTTAGATTGTGTAGCAGTAATCAGTGAACAAGGCAATTATTATATTTCAAGCATGCTAGTAGATTAATTATTGACAATTATTCCACATCTATAATATTTATTGATATTCGCACCTTGTGCAAGTTTTTATTGATATGCAAGTTCTTACATTCATTCTTATGATTGTTTCCCAATGTTTGAAATTCTAAAATTTGTTAAATGATCTTACTTTAAATAAATTCTAGAACTTATACAAATCTTTTATATTTGTATAAGTATTCAAGTTATCTTTTAAAATTCAATTATGCCTGAATTGTTATTGAAGATCGATGCCATTTGTTTCGGCTAGATTAATATTAAAAACGTTATAATATATGTGAACTGAAATTGTTATTAAAAATCTTTGACACTTGTTTCGGCTAGACTAATATTAAAATATTATGTTGAAATTATAGCATTTTTTTGAAATCAATCCAAACCATATTGATGTGGTACGGACTCATGATGTAAGATTGAGATGAACAACCCTTATAAAAAAGAAAACTTTATTGTCGGATATCCGACCCGCGCGCTATGTTTGAGTATTATGCATAATCACTGGTACAATGAAGTTGATCCCTTCACGTACTTGCAGAAGAGTATAATTAGTTTTTATAATTAACTCATACTCTTGAGTTAATTCAGTTTTATTAACTGATGATTCCTCTAGCAGTTCTCGATTCATTGTGATCACTCAGCATGAAATCTGGGAATATCCCACTTTATTGAATATTGTTGCAGTATTACTAATTTTTCACAATCATTATATATTGTTGAAAATTTAGAAGTTAATTCTTTTCCGATCATGATATATTGTTCTTGTATTTATTGTCTACTTGAACTTGCGGAGCAAATTAGTTGCTCAACCTTGCTTAAAATAAAACTTTTCAGCTAAAGCCGAGGTAGCCGAAGGTTCTAAGAAGAACAAAGGCAAACAAAGGCGACCGAATAGTGTCATTTAATTTGTGTAATGATTATTATAGTATATTTTGACTTAAACCTTTTATATTATTAGGTATGTAGTGTTAAGGTTAGTGAAACCTGAATAATGATATGTTTTTACTAAGACAATGTAATGAATGATGTAATTCATAAGAAATGGATAGATAAATGAAATGTGTATGTTGTATCGTGAGCACCGAATTTGAGGTTCAAGGGACCCGAATTTGGGGGCGTCACAAGACCTGTTCCATGTAGAGATTGTCTTCTCTAGCTCCTCAATCTTGGAAACTAGAGTTGATTCTCTTTGTGCAGACTATTCAGTTATCTTTCTCAACTTTCCATTCTCAACCTCAAGTTTAGAGAGAGAACCAACATTTTATAGAGTTGTTTCCATCTCTACTTGTACTTTCTCTTTCTCCTCTTGAAAAAGAGAAAGGTCCCTTGATAGAACCCTGAACCACTTCATATATTTATATAGATCAGATGTAATATCATGCAATGCAATTCTAAGATCATTTATATCTACGTCAGGGGAGTTAAAATCAAATACCTTATTGATATCAATTTCTTGATGATCAGTGGTGTTGTCTACTTGAGTTTCTATGGTCATGAGACATAGGTTGGCCAACTATGGTCCTTCAACATCACTGGATTCTGAATTTGAATCATTTTTAGAGTCACTCCATGATCCTTCTGCTATGAGACATTAATCTTTCTTCTGATGCTTTTTTGACATCTGAAATCTTTCTTTGAAGTAGATTATTTCTTCTTCTTATCTCTCTTCATTTCTTCTTTAAAGGATTGTTGCATTCAGCAATATAGTGACCTGGCTTTTTGTAATTATAGCATAGGTCTTTTAAAGAATATGGGTTGTTGTTGTTTTGGTATTTTCTTGGATTTCTACTTCTGCCCTTCCTCATGAACTTTCTTATCCTCCTGAAAAGAAGAGCAATATCTTCATATTTATCTCATACTAGAGCTTTGGAAGATGCCTCTGAAGCTTTGAGAGCGACTCCTCTTTCTTTCCTTCTTGGTTCTGATGTAGTCTATGCCCTTTGATTCAACTCAAACTTATAGGTAAAGAGATTACCGTAGAGCTTCTACACAGTCATTTCATGCAAATTTTTAGATTATCTTATTATTGTGGTTTTTGTATCCCACTTGCTTGGTAATGCTCTCATGAACTTGATGTTGAGGTCCTTGTTGGAATAGACCTTCCCAAATGCTCTGAAGGAGTTGAGCAGAATGTTGAACCTTTCGTATGTTGTAGTTATGTTTTCACCGAAATATGGGAAAACATCTCATATTGTTATGTGAGAAGGTATTACTTGTTCTCTCTTACTTTATTTGTCCCTTCATGCATTACTAGGAGAGCTTCCCACACATCATTTGTCGTCTTGCAATTGACTATATTCTCGAATAGTTCATCATCTAAGGCCATGAACAAGATATTCTTGGCTCTCTTGTAGAATTGCACCAGTTTTTTCTCTATGTCAGTCCATTCTGTCCTTTGTTTGACAACCACTTTATTCGGATCATCAGTTGTTAGAGCGAGCTTTGTAAGAATGTAGGGGCCATTGATTATTGCATTTAAAAACTCCTCATCTATTACATCCATATACGCCTAGATACGCACTTTCCAATTAGTAAATTTATCTTTATTTCACAAAGGTGGCTTATTTCTACTGTCAAACTTAGAACTGGTTTTGTTTAGTGTTATAGATCTACTCAAGCGATTTAAGCTTTGATCAAGAGAACACTACTCTGATACCACTTGTTATTTTCCAAAGGCACTGAGAGATCTAGAAGGGGGTTGAATAGATCCTTTAAAAAATTTGCTTTCAAAGAATTATTACCAACTTATAATTAAGTAAGTTAATTAATTGGTTTTGCATAGCGGAATGATAATTTATAAAAACCCCTTCAAAGATTTTAAAAACATCATAGTTCTAAATTTAACAATCAAAGTAGAACTAAGTTACAGATTAAATAAATAACTTGACTGAAAAGTAAATCCAGAAAGTAAATGAGACATAATATTTTTAAGTGGTACGAAGTACAAAGATCTCCTAGTCCACTCTTTTACTCTTTGAGTAGGTATAATCCACTAAGGATGAGGTGATCACTTAGATCTGTTCACACAGAACAGTTACAACAGTTGAATCATAAAGAATCCTTCAAGTCACTAAGACTTGGGTACAACAGATCACTAAGATCTCTTCAACTCACTAAGACTTGGTAATAATAGGTCATTAAGACCAACACAATCTTTAAGAAAGAGTGATGTTTGGGGTGCTGCTAAGTTGCTTGAAGCTCAGTATTAAAAGATTTAGTAGCAGAACAAGATGTTCAAGTTCGTAGAGTACAGTTCTTTTTAATTTGGCAGCTGTTCAACTTTCTGATTATTCGTTCTTTGTGTATGATTAAATTTGCTTGCCTTTTATATACCTTCCTTGAGATTTTCCCGTTTGAAAGTTATCGTTGCTCATTTAATGCTCAGATTCTTGAAAATATCTGATTGTTGACTTTTGGAGAGGATGTGTCAACTTTCGGTTATGATATATCACATCAATACTGTTATAGAGACACTCCCGTGGGTTCTGTCATTTCACCAGTATAGCTGTTGAGCACATTTCTAACTTCTCTTCTCTTTAGCCTTAAGAGTTTTGACAATTTTCCTTGGGTCCTTACTCTACGAAGATCAGTAATGTCAGTTCATGTCAAAACTGATGCACTCTACGATTTTCCTAATCGTAGAGTTGAATATCCAGTCGTAGAGTGTCTGGCTAGACTAACTCTACGATTTACACTTATCTTCAGTGAACTCTACGACGTTCCTCTTTAGTCTTGAAAGACTAAGTCTTCGACTTTTCTTGGCTCGATGATTTTTAGCTTTGTTCTAGTCATTTGAACATTGCTTGTACTGTAAGAGTTCTGAGGAATGACTTGATCGTTCTGCAGACTTAGAATACTAGTAATTATAGTTCTACGATCTTTAGCAAACTCTATAATTTTTAGCATACTTTACGATTTTTAAAATACTATACGATTTTCAGAACTACTTTACGATCTTCAGCATTACGATCAATATGCTTTATGATCTTTAACAGACTCTACGATCGTCTTTTAACTTAAGATCTATAAATCAGATTCACTTTACGAAATAGATTAACCTAACAAGTTTGATGTCTAAATTAAGTGCTTTTACACTAATTTCATTCCAAGGACTGTACAAAAGCTATTGGTTACAAATATACATTATTTTCACATATCATCATCAAATCTAAAACATGCATTGTACTAACAAGTGCTTTGGAAAGGAAATATGTGTTTCTTGAAGGATACTAAGATAGAGTAGTCCTTAAGAAAAAAAACAGATTTGGATATAGGTTTCTCCACCTACTTAAGGAGTAAGATTTTTACTAGTGAAAAAATTTCAAATCTTGGAGAGGAGTTTAGGGACTAAAGTAGTTATACATATCTAGTAGAGATATATATAGTGAACCAGGATATACCATTGTGTTCTTTACTTGTATCTCTCTATTCCTATATCTTTACTTTATTTGCAAAATATTTAACAATATTTTGACAAACTCGCTTAGGGATTTAACTATAAAATTTAAGAAGGCCAAGATTTACTAAAAAGTGAATTAATCTATTAAATTCCCCTTTCTAGATTAATTTTAGTTAATTCGAACCTAAAAAACTTGTTCTTTATAGCGTTAGATTTCAAAAGTTTGGTAATTTTCAAGTGTTGTTGTAGTAATTCTTTTATAGTTGTGCTTTTAATTGAAAATTGCATGTTGGATTATTATCGTTGCTCTAAATTTTTTAGGGACACTTGTTATGATTAATTTCTTTGAATTCAATTTTTTGTCTGCTGGACCACAAGTTGTCGCTTTTAATCGTACTATGTTTGGTGCAGTAGCAAATGTGTGTCCTTTTTCTTGTATAGCTAGCTGTTGGAAAAGTTGGGTTTTCTCCTTTGTCTCTATCATTGACTCATAACGACAAAGATCATCCCTGGGAGTCTGTCAATATCGCATGACCTTAGCCATTGACCTGCCACTACTTGTCAGACTACTGTGCTCTACAAATCTGTCCATATACATTTTCAATGCCCAATCGTAGAGTCAGTCTTCAAATCGTTTAGTGACTAAGCTAAACGATACTATCTTTACGTTCCTTCAGTGGCTTCTTCGATATAGTTGTACGTTTAGTCTTCTGTTAAACAATTTCAGACTTTTAATGACTAAATGAACTTGTCTTCTACTCTGCGATCTTTGAGCTCTTCAACTTTTACTTAAACAATTTAGCACGAGTCTTCAGCTAGTCTTCAACTATACGAATTTATAAGGCTATTCTACGATCATGGATCAACCTAATAAGTTAGATCTCTATCTAAGTTATTTTACAAAGATTAATTTAAGGACTTTACAAAACTTACTTGTTACAAATATACTTTAAATATAATCGTCTCAAATCAAAACGGGGTAACATAAATGCATGTACTAATAGGATAAATGTAAACTAACAACTAACAACTACTTTACAATACTTGTACTAACCTTCTTTTACAGGTACTAGCATCTTATATTTGACTCTTCACTCCTTTTTTGTGATGCCAAAAGGGAAGAAGAAAAATATAAGAAATATCTAGTTATTTCTTGTGTGATTGACATATAAATTGCCATAACTGCTATGAGATTGGTTATAAACTGTCATAACTGTTATGCGATTGGTTGCATGATTATAAAGTGCCATGATTGTCATAATTTTCAAAATTAAAAGTATTTTTCAAGAACAAAAATTTAGGGGGAGTAGCATAAATTTAGGGGGAGTCTATTAAATATTTTTAAGCAATTGTCATCATCAAAAAGGGGAAGAATGTTGGTTCTTCAGTTTTTTTAGCATTTATTATGATGATAACAAATTATAAAAAATTAAGAAAAGAAAAATATTAGAGTAAAATTCTCTCAATAGGATTTTTATTGATACAACATTCTATATACTTTTAACTTCCTATTTTTGAGACCAAGACTAAAATCTTTTAAAAAAAAAAAACTCATTGAATTGACTTATAATTTGACCTTGATAATTAAATATCAAGTGTTAGATAAAATCTATTCATATATTAACATTTCTTAAGGTAAGGAGACTTCATTTTTAAAGAAAATGATAATTAATGGACAAAATATTTTATATACATCTATATATATATATATATAGATGTATATATATATATATAAAAGATATTTTATCCCTCGTAAAACTATCATTTTTTCAACCAACTCTCCAATTTGTCTAACCAAAGCTAGCTAGAAACAAACATTATGGAATCTATAGCCCTGTCGGTTTGTCTGGAAAAATTTGCCAACTTATATAGCCCTTGGTCAACTTTATAAACAAAAGGATTATAGGTTATCTTGAGCAACTAAATTAACAAAAGCCCAATGGGCTACAATTTTTGAACCATGGCCGAATGGGGAGGGGTGGGGGGTAGGGGGAGGATGAGTTAATCTTGGACAATTATTTCGAAATGCAAATGATCTCATCCTTTCATTTTTAAATAGACAAAAATATCCCAAGTTGTGCCTTCCATATGTTCTTTCCTTCTAACTCACCAATTCACATTAGCCTGAAAGCTCTGTACTCTGCTTGCCAACATTCTCTCAAGCTCACAAGAATTCTCTTCTACTCATTCTCGAATTAAATTCTTTAAAAAAAAATTAATATAAAGTCTTTGAGATAAGTGCTTAAATTATATATTCTGTTTATCTCATATTTCATAAAATATATATATTGTTCTACACATTCTTATATATATATATATATATATATATATATATATATAAGGAACGGATCAAGAACATATCCCCTTATCTGACATACCAAACATACCCCTTTAGCGACGGATCGGGGCAACGCTTTGGTCCGTCACCATAGGTCCGGTCCGTCGCTATAACTGTTAGTGACGGATAACATATAGCGACGGACAAACATATAGCGACAACTCGAAACTATAGCGACAGACCGGACCTATGGCAACGGACCAAAGCGTCGTCCGGTCCATCGCTAAAGGAGTATGGTATGTCAAATAAGGAGGTATGTTCTTGATCCGTTCTATAAATAAATATATATATATATATATATATATATATATATATATATTTGTTCTTTTCATAGAGAATTCAAAATATCTTATCTTGTTGTATATAAATAATGGATAAAGGCTAAGCTAGAGCATAATTATCTGGGACAAAGATTTAACCGTTGTTGGTTAGTCGGAAAGACCCAACATCATAAAGCCTAGTAGTTACATTTGAAAATATTTGTATAAACTTGATTGTGACAAATCAATGTGATCTACTAAATGTATGGTTATCTAGGAGCAAAGATAAATTTTATATTTATCTGTAGGACCTGTACTTATGCGTATTGATCAAAGTTGACCAAATCACTTATATATCAAATATATATAATTATATACATTTCTCGTGTTAAACATATATCAAACTATGATTATATATTTACATCAAGTATTATTTAATTAACTTAAATTCTTACATACTTGATAATTAATATTACAAGTAGCTGAAGTTGATTGATCATTCATACATACTTGTCGTATTATGTAAAAGTTAATTAAACTTTTATATTTGAGCACATCATTGTTATTTGCTTAACCAGAAGCATATAACTTATATAAAAGTTATTTCAACTTTTATATACTTGGGTGTTTAATAAAACTGAGTAATTAAGATCTGAATGGTTAATATATCTTAATAAATTAGATCATCTGAATGAAATAATATCTGAATTTAAAAAACTGTTTGATAACTAAAAAGTGTAAAACATCTGAATAACATTATTTTACTATTTTAACTTCTGAGTTATTTAAAAAATTTATTTGAATGATCTTAAAATTTGAAATTGAAGGAGTACAATATTTATTGATACTATTTTTGTTCATAAATTTTAAAAAAATTATTATGAGGCAGCTCTTAATAGTTAAGATTTGAGTTTCTGTCTTAACGATTAAGAGGCAATTTTTTTTTTACCAAACAAGATTTGTCTCTGACTGAATCAGAGACAAGTGAATTAAGAGGCATTCAGACACAAACAAACACCACCTTGATTTGAAATTACAATTCTGCTTATCTAGAAGCACATTACATAAAAATTATTTAAACTTTTATCTCTGAACTTAAAACACATCTGCTTAATACCTACTTGTGTTTAAACGATAATAATCTATTCAACCTCTTTCTAGATTATTATTAGTCTTTCGTAACTGTTTAAGGTCGAACTCGGGACTTCACCCATGGAATATCCGGCGATAATACCAAAACCAATAAGGCCTTAACCTTGAGTTGCCGCATTCACGATTTAATGAAAAAACAAGGAATTTTAATTTTTAAAAAATGTGGTTAAGTGAATTCTAGAGAATTATATTTTTCTAATTTGATTTTAATTCCATACAACCACTTTTATGAAATTAACAATAAGACCAGAAAATGAAACTGTTATTTCATAAAAATATGGTTCACTGAATGTTAAATAACATTATTTCTCAAATTTGATTCTAGTTCCTTCCATCCAGAAAAATGCCTCCAAACTCTTAAACACAATTAGGTAATTAGCTGAAAAGGGATTGCAAAGAATTTTAAGTTAAAACTCTGCATTGACTGTGCGATCGAAATAACAACCTGTAGGGCCTCCGTCAGGGAGAAGAGCCAACATAACTGGACCTTCAGCTCCCTCTTCTAGTGTCATTGTTCCAGTATGCCAATTCAAATCAGTATTGACATATCCAGGATGGACACAGTTGATGCGCATATTAGGGTACTTTTTTGCCAGAACTCTAGTATACGCATTAAGGGTTGCCTTTGAGATGCTATAAGCTGGCAACATCTTTGACCATCCATTTACTTCAAGCATGTCATGTTTCAGATCAAGGAAAAACCTATCAATTACCCCATCGATTTTCTCTTCACTTAGAGTTTCAATATCTTCAAGTTCTTTTCTTGTTTGCTCACTCGAAATCCTCTGCATATAAAATATAGAAGTTTATAAGAGAATCCCTACATGTTATGTCTTCAATAGAATAAAACGCTACGAAAGTGAAGCATAACATTTTTCTTTTTTTAGTTCAAAAGATGTAATGATCTAATTATATGAAAAATGATATTTACATGATAGGTTTTAATGATGATAGTAAGCTTACCCTTAATTCACCTCTGAGGGAAGAGACATTTACTATACTTCCCCCATAAGTGGAAAGCTGTAGTAGAGGAAGAAGTCCTTCTGTTACTGTCTTGACGCCATAGTAGTTGGTGTTTAAGCATTCCTGTGCTTTCTCATAGCTTGTTTTAATTACGCTTTGAACTATATTTGTCGCCTTGCCTGAGAGCTATTTGTGCAAGAAATTAATAATCCAGGATTATTAGCTCTCAGTTAAATAGCTATTTACAAGGATCAATAGTTATAATCTATAGACATAACATACCCAAGATTCAGGGTCTATTTTCATTGCTCGTAGGCCA
Organism: Aralia elata; assembly: GCA_034770075.1. Classification (NCBI taxonomy): domain Eukaryota; kingdom Viridiplantae; phylum Streptophyta; class Magnoliopsida; order Apiales; family Araliaceae; genus Aralia; species Aralia elata. The sequence continues at coordinate 13,003,612 of CM068385.1, read as the reverse complement.
TCTTCATCAACAATCACTCCCGAAGTTCCAGCATTGTTTACCTGCAAAAGTTCAATGATAAATATACTTAAGACACCAGCAAATTAAAGAGCGGAATACTGAAAGAAAGGTTCATATTCAGCATATTTGCTAACCCCATTTACCCACTTATAAATTAAACAATATCGCAATAAGTTGATTAGTTCAGCATACAGTTTGCATATATACTAATTTAACTTGTTTCTATACGCTATCTGAATGGACTATCTAATTTTAACTTAACATGTTGAACTTCATTTGTAAGGCACTTTAACTTGTATGGACTCCCATTATACAATTTGAATAAAATTCTACACGAAGATCTTTTTTTTTTGAAATCCCACTTTTTAGGAGTACAATATCATCTCATAATTAAGCATTATTACAATATAAAGAACCAATCAAACCTCACATAAAGGAAGAAAAAATAAACTAACAAACAAACAAATCTCACATAAAAGAGGAAACAAACTTCACATAAACGAAGAAATTCTATTCGAAGATCCTTTTTTTTCCCTGAAGTCCTACTTCTTTGGAGTACAATATCATTTTATAATCAAGTACATCAACACTATTACAATATCAATAATCAATGCCTCACATAGAGGAGAAAAAATAAACAAACAAACAAACAAGTCTCACATAAAGAAGGAAACGAACTTCACATAAATGAAGAAATAAACTCACTTAAATGAGAATCGAACCTAAGCCCAAAAGATCACAACAGCTGATGAGGTCTTAACCTAGTGGTTAAGATTGAGGTACTGAGGCATTTAGGTTTCAGGCTTGATTCTCACTTAAGTAAGTTTATTTCTTTTATTATGAGAAATTTATTTTCTCTTTACGTGAGATTTGCGTTTTCCAAAAGGTGGGACTTTAAAAAAAAAAAATCACAATTCCTCAATCTTAACTATTAAGTCTCATCGGTTACTTGAAGATCCTTTAGTGCTGAATAACATAAAAATACGGAACCTTTGCAAGCAATTAAAATCACGTAACATAATTAGTTCAATTGGGATCATTTTTTTTTTTTTTAACTATTTACTCTTTTTTTAGGAACATAAAAAGTATATCTATATAAACTGATTACACCAACCAACTAAAAATATTTCTGCAAAATCTGAAAACAACTGTAACGAATCTTATAAAGAGTTTTTATTTTTCTTTATTCTATCCTTTCAATTTCCAATAAACTTTTCCCAACAAATGTAGTATATCAAAAATGTGCTGATTTCTATTGATATTACTTGGGGCGTGCCCCTGGTAGTGGCACTCGATTCAATTAACCAGAAATTTTAATAAAATAAAAAGGTAGTAACAAACATATTGGTTTTTAAGATTTAAGTTATTTCCTGACATACCTCTATTGAAGATAAATAACTTTCAAATTCAAATACTCCCTCAGTTTGCAAATCATAAAATTATTATTTACTTTTTGAATGTCAATTTAATATATTTTCAAACTTAAAAATGAGATCAAATATTAACTACACATCAATAAATTTTATCATTATTATACTTTTTAAACAATTTATAATATTTATCGTTTCAATTGACTAAAAATATACTACCTCCAATTCAAATTATAAAATTAATATCGACTTTTTAAAAATTAATTTTAAATATTTTGAAACTTAAAATTGAAATAATTTATTTAATTTAAGTCAAAAATAATAATAAACCACTTAAAAAGTACTACTAATTATAAGATTTATTGTTTTTCAACCTTAAATGAATAATATCAATTTTAAATAGAAAATGTCTTAAATTAATTTTTAGAAAGTCAATAGTTATATTATAATTTGGAACCAAAAAAGTATGAATTTATGTTAATTTTGAATTTTAAAGTCTCGAATTAACTTCAAAGTCGATAATAATCTTATAATTCAGAATCAACATAATACTAGTGAAGAATCACGTAATCTCATCAATCTTGAAAAACATATGTAGGAATTTGGAATCATAAATTTGCTTGATACTAATATTGAACTGCCACAAGAACATTGCAATTATCCTTACCAATATATCAAGCTTTCCAAATTTGCTTTGTATAAACTTGACCAAGGAGTCTATGCTCTTAGGATCCTGAACATCAAGCTGATGAAAAACTATATTAGACAAACCAGATCCATGGAGCAATGACGTCACTGCATCGATACCTCTTTTCTCGTCTCTGGCTGTTAATATGACTGTCACACCGGCGGTTGCAAGCTGCCGGGCTGTCTCAAAACCAATGCCTTTATTTGCTCCGGTCACCACTGCATACCTGAAAATATCAAAACACCAGATCATTAACTCTAGTCTCTCTATAAATAACTATATTTTATGTATTTTTATTTAAAACGGCGGGACTCTCATTTTGGGACAGAAAGTTTACCTTTCACATGCCTGAGTTCCATGAACTACCATCGCTGCTAGATGAGGAGCCTGACTCTTTGATATGTTGGAGCACTGCACCTTTCTGGATGGGGAAAAGGCAAAAACTTTCACTATAATTTTGTTCGACTCTAAACTCTTTATTATTTGGCCTAATGACAAAATTGTCCCCTAAGTTTGGCTAGAAAACAATTTGTCCCTCAAAGTTTAAAAATCGACAATCAATACCTCTAAGTATTTAAACAAAATAATTTTGTTCCTTTTCAATTTTTGTAATTAGAACATATATATTGCATAATAAAATGAGTAATGCTATAAGTTTCAAAATTTTAATCTCAAAAAGTATCTTAAATGATCTGTCAGTATTACATTGGTTGGGTTGATCTCATATGATTGACTATGCTATAAAATATTAGTAAAATATTCAATGAGACTCATTCGAGACCCTTAATATTATCCAACTAAAAATGTGTAAAACATACAATGGTATATCTCATAGGTCCCACTTCCTGTATATCCTGTCTTTTTTATTATATTGTTTGTACACAAATTTTTGTATATAGTTTATGTCCATATAATCTTTGTTTGGATATAAATCCTTGTAAGCTTGATCGGGCTCTTCATCTTGGGCTCGGCCCAAGGGCCCATCACGTTTAGCGGATTATAAGAGGACTCTCTAGTCCGAAAAGGCTTGGACTGAGATTCTAAACCCTTGTGGTTCCTTACTGGATAATACTCTCATTGGATCAATGTAATTGAATACGGGTCCAATAAGGATTCTGGGCAGAACACTCCTAATAGGAGTAGTAATTAGCCAAGTAAATCCTATAAATACCCAAATAACAATGAAGGCAAGGTATGACACTATTTACCCTATTAAATATTGAGCCTCCATTGTTGACGTATCTTAAACCCGTTACTCACTCTTACACCGGAGGAGTCCAAGGCGGCCCAAGCCGTCGGGACTTTTGTGCAGGTACATGTCCGGCGAGTTGATTGGACGCGCGGACAGAAATCAAGTGTTGACATTGGCGCTAGAAGGAGGGCTCTTTGGTAGTAATTTCTGTTTTACAAACCAGAACAGATAGAACAGTCTCACATGGCAACTTCACGCTCACAGCGAAGTCACCATGATCAACAAGGACCGACCCAGTCTCGATCACGCCGTGAGACGGTGGTAGAAAGGGAGCAGCGCCTCCAGCAGATTCTTGACCGAAAAAAAGCTCTCGATCTCCAGCAAGAAGAGCTTGACAAGCAGTATATGGAACTGAATGAGGCTGGGCAAAATCTGCTGAGCGAGGGAGGCTCGGCCTCCCGCTCAATACCCCACTGACAAAGACATGACCGATCTCACTGGCGACATCAAGATGATAGTGTGGTTTGATCCGAAACCATCTATACCAGGGACCTAAGGAAGCGAGCCGGGTCACCATCAAGAAGAGACCATCGCGAAGGTTCCCGACGAAGCCCCAGAAGGAGCCACACCGGAGAATCCTCTCCCCGAAGGGTTGCGAATCAACTTCCAGGGGCGAAGAAGCCCCGGGCTTCTCCTTTCACCAGGGACCTGGCTAATGCAAAGATTGATAGAAGGAATAAGGTTCCCTCGAACCTAGAGATGTACGACGGAACTGGAGACCCCCATGACCACACCTTTACTTTCGAGCAGGCTATGCTTTTTCATGGTCATAACGAGGCAGATATGTGCCATCTATTCATGTCCACTCTGAAGAAAACTACTCGAGAATGGATCATCTCCCTTCCTCCTGCATCTGTGCACTCCTGGGACGACCTACAAGAACAATTCCACACTCGATTCGGCAGTAACAAGAGGCGGGCCAAGATGATCACGTCCCTCATGCAGGTTAAGCAGAGGCCGAACGAGACACTTCGGTAATACATCAAAAGATTTCGGGAAGCTGTATCCGAAGTCAACGACATAGATCCGAAGCAGGTGATCCATTTTTTAACCATGGGATTGAATGTGGACAAATCCAGCAGGTTGATCGAAGAAATCATCTCTAAGGCACCCGAGTCCTTCCCCGAGGCTTATGATAAAGTTGACAGATTTGTTGAGTTAGAGGAGGCGCTTGCTAACCTTCGGGGAACCTCGAAAAATACAGGTGATTTTCACCAGAGAGATCCCCGAGGTGAAGACGCCGATAAAAAATACAGCGAGAACAAAGGGAATGGCAAGAAGGATTTCCATGATAATCGGCAACGAAAGAATGGAGGCCCGAAGGAAAGAGGGAATCAGGATAATGACAAAGACTACACCCCTCTGACCTTGAGCCGAGCTGTCATCATCAAGGAAATCAAGAATCAGCCTTTCTATGAAAAACCCCCGAAGATCTGAGTCTTCACCAGACAGAAGAACGGAGACAGATATTGTAATTACCATGAAGCCAAGGGGCACGATACGGAGGACTGTCATCAGTTGAAAGACTTTTTGGAAAGGCAAGTGCAAAAAGGTAATCTGGATTGCTATGTAGCCGATCGGTACAAGCCAAGTCCGTTTGATCGGATAGCACCACCACCACCACCATCGGGGTCCGCCAAAGGAGTTGTAGATGTTATCTCTGGTGGATCGATATCGGTTTTGTCTAACAGAAAAAGAAAAGCCTTCGGCAGAGAGGTCCACCCGTTATCTGGACAGCCTCGGACTACCACAACTGAACCTATAACCTTCTCCGATAAGGATTATCCCCCGAGAATAATTACACCGCATCAGGACGCTCTGGTCATTACGGCTCAAGTCGGAACTATGGATTTGAAACGGATGCTGGTGGATAATAGGAGTTCGGTTGATGTACTCTATAGTCATGCGTATAATCGACTGGACCTGGGGGAAGGAAGCTGGAGATCTGCAATGAGTCCCCATTATATGGCTTCGGGAACAACCCAATCCGTATAGCAGGGACGATAGAGTTACCAGCGATCTTCGGCACGACTCCTAAATAGGCCTCTATCATGATAAGATTTTATGTGGTCCAGGTGGAAAGTAACTACAACGCTATCCTGGGGAGAACGACTCTGTCATCTCTAAAAGCAGTCACCTCGATCCCTCACCTTAAAATGAAATTCCCTACCGAGCGTGGAATCGGTGAAGTTGCTGGCGATCAGGATCTATCCCGAAGATGTTATCTTCAGACCATTCAGGCGACTTTCGTAGGGGTCAATAAACAAAAAACCACAATGAAGATTGAACTAGAGCCGTTTACGGAAGGAGGTTCGGAGCCGATAGCAACGCCTGCTGAAGAGACTGAAGAGATACCGCTTTTTCGGGAAGACGACATGAGAACAATACAGATCGGTACTGGTTTGCAGGCGGACGTCAGAACCAAACTCATTGACTTGATAAGAGAGTACTCAGATATTTTTGCTTGGATGCCAACTGATATGCCGGGAATAGACATGGATGTGGCCGAACACAAGTTGAGCGTCAACCCTAACCATAAGCCCGTTAAACAGAAAAGGCGGAATATAGCTCCCGAACGTCAGAAGGTAATTGATGAAGAGATTGAAAAATTATTAGCTGATAACTTTATTTATGAAATAACTTATCCAGAATGGCTCGCCAATGTGGTACTGGTGAAGAAGCATAACGGGAAGTGGATGATGTGTGTGGACTACACAGATTTAAACAAGGTCTGTCCGAAAGATTATTATCCTCTCCCGAATATCGACCAATTAATCGTAACTACTTCGGGACACACTTTAATGAGCTTCCTGGATGCTTTCTCCGGGTATAACCAAATTGCCATGTACAAACCAGATATCCCGAAAACATCCTTCATCACGCACCGAGCAATCTATGCCTATAAGGTCATGTCCTTTGGTCTCGTTAATGCCGGTGCAACCTACCAACGAATGATGAACAGTGTATTCAAAGATCAGATTGGTAGGAACATGGAGGTCTACGTGGATGACATGATTGTTCGAAGCATGGGGGAAGATGAACATTTGTCAGATCTTGAGGAATGCTTTCAGAACGTCAGAACCTACAACATGAGACTTAACCCCGCTAAGTCCACTTTTGGCCTCGGGTCAGGCAAATTCTTGGGGTACATGGTAAGCCGAAGAGGGATAGAGGCAAATCCCGAAAAGATATCGGCTATCCTCGAAATGCAGTCCCCAAAAAGTTTCAAAGACGTTCAAAGATTAACTGGCAGACTCACCGCTCTTCGGAGATTCGTAGCCCGATCAGCAGAAAAATGTCTTCCCTTCTTCGGGACATTAAAAGGGTCTCAGAACCAGAAGACATTTGTGTGGACAGAAGAGTGACAGGAAGCCTTTGAACAAATTAAAAGATACATTTCCTCCCCTCCGATCCTCAGTAAAGCTCTCCCCGAAGAAGATTTGCAGTTATATCTATCGGCGACACAATTAGCGGTCGGGTCAGCTTTGATAAGGGAAGATTCGCAGGGTCAGAAGCCGGTTTATTATGTAAGCCATGCTCTTCGGGATGCAAAAACTAGATATCCAAACCTAGAGAAGTTGGCTTACGCTCTGATCATTTCCAGCCGGAAGCTTCGGCATTATTTCCAGGGGAGGACAATTACAGTACTCACAGATCAGCCTCTTCGGAAAGTGTTGTACTGACCTGAATCTTTGGGGAGATTAACGGCATGGGCAGTAGAATTGAGTCAATTTAACATTAATTTTCGCCCTAGGACAGCAATCAAGGCACAGACCCTTGCCGACTTTATCGTTGAGTGTTCCTTCCCCGAAGAAAAGGAAGAAGATCCAGTTAGAACATCTGACCCTTCATCTGAAATAGATTCAGCTTGGACCCTATATGTTGATGGGTCTAGTGTTGGGTCCCGAAGTGGAGCGGGAGTAATTCTTACTTCGCCCGAAGGATTCAGAGTACAACAGTCTATCAGATTCGGGTTCACAGCCACCAACAATACTGCGGAGTATGAAGCGCTTATAGCAGGACTAAAGTTGGCCCGAAGTCTGGAAGTGAAGAATTTGGTTGTTTACTGTGACTCTCATCTAGTGGTGAAACAGGTCTTGGGGGAATATGAGGCCATAGAAGTGCATCTTCAGGCTTATCTTCAGCTCGTGTAGACTCTCCTCACTCACTTTCCCAAGTATCAAATTATCGGGATAGTTAGATCCAAGAATACGATGGCCGATGCACTCTCAAAGTTAGCGACAACCGACCAGGGAGATTTGGAAGGTTCAGTCTACTTGGAAAATTTGCAACAACTGAGCACAATGGTCCAAACAGTGATGGACATCGAATCCGAAGACTCCTGGATGACCCCTATACTCAAATTTTTGAAAAATGATGAGCTACCCGAAAATAGAGCATTGGCCCGGAGGATAAAGTTCAAATCTGTAAAATACTGTCTCATCGAGGATAAATTATACAGAAAATCTTATTCCTCGCCCCTACTCCGATGCCTTTATCCGAAAGAGTCTGACTACGCACTTCGGGAAGTTCATGAGGGAATCTGTGGAGATCATGTAGGGGCAAAGACATTGGCACACAAGATTTTAAGACAAGGATACTTTTGGCCGACCATGCTTCAGGATGCCAAGGACTTCGTCAAAAAATGTCATAAGTGTCAGCTGTTTGCTTCAGTACATCACCAACCTCCCGAAGAGCTCACTCCCATACTATCTCCCATACCTTTCGCAGTTTGGGGGATAGATCTTCTCGGACCACTCCCACAGGGCAAAGGTCAAGTAAAGTTTGTTGTTGTGGCAATTGACTACTTCACTAAATGGGTTGAAGCCAAACCATTGGCCAAGATCACCGAGAAGACATGCCTTCAGTTCCTTAAAGAGCAGGTGGTTTATCGGTTCGGCATTCCGAAGGTTCTAGTTTCAGATAATGGTCTTCAGTTCGTGGGGAAAGAGTTCGAAGGTTTCTTGACAGAACTAAATATCCAACACCGACGGACTTCAGTAGCCCATCCTCAAGAAAATGGACAAGTCGAGGTGACGAACAGGCTACTCCTAAATGGCATAAAACGAAGGCTTGAAGAAGCAAAAGGAGCCTGGCCCGAAGAGCTCAAACACGTCCTCTGGGCTTACTGAACGACTCCTCGAACTACAACCGGTGAAACACCCTTCAAACTTTCTTATGGGACCGAAGCTTTGATACCTATTGAGATTGGGATACCCTCCTCCCTAGTCCAAAACTTTGACGAAAGTCTCAATAGTGAGGGGCTTCGGGAAAACCTAGATTTGTTGGAAGAGGAGCGTGACGCCGTGGTTCTCAGACTAGCTACCTATCAACAACGTACAGCTCGGAACTTTAACAAAAATGTCAAGAATAGAACGTTCAAGATAGGGGATTTGGTCCTTCGGCACGCAGAAGCGTCTACACCTTGAGAAACTGGAAAGTTAATGCCTACATGGGAAGGACCATACAAGATTATTGAGGTACTGGGGTCGGGAACCTACAGATTACAGCATACGGATGGAAAGTGTAAGACCCCGAAAATTTTAATAAATAGAATTTAATTTTCTTCTTATTATTATTTTTAAACAGAAAGGTGTTAAATCGATAATGATAAAGTTACTAGTGAAATGTGACAATTGAGATGTCTAGTAATAACGCTAAATCACTATTCACGCGATCACTATTCACAGGGTACTATTCACGCTAAAAACGCTTTTACATTTTCTTCGATCTTCAAATTACGTCATAACGTTTATATAAGCTGGATACGAAAATTATACGGTATAAATACGAAAGTACTATTCATACGAATATACTATTCATTTATACAAAAAGTCAAACTAGTATGTCGGGGAATATTCCTTCTGTTAGATAATATTCGTTCTGTCGGGGAATATTATATTCGGTAAAGTACAACGACAATTGTATACATTCTGACTATAGGGATATACTAGTAATGTTTATATATTTATGTTATTGTATTTTATCATCGCTTGTGGTGGTGGCTTAGTGGTGGGAAGCCGGACATAAGTCCCCATAAACGTGGGTTCGAGTCTTGGTAAGCTCCTCTATGCTCAAGTGGTCTCACGCCCTGGATTTATTCGGGGGTAAGCTGAGTTGTGCCGATGAAGACACCACTGAGGCCTCCAAATTTTATTGTTTTTATACATTTATAACGTGAAGAATATTTTACCAAATAAATAAATAAATAAATAAATAAAATTATTACTGTAACATTTTTAAAGTATTTCATCAATAATTGTCACGACACAGTAACTCATATTTTTTTAATGATATTATTAAATTAGTTAGCATTATTGGCAATATCTAAAAGTTCTGTCAAGGAAATGGGTTATTTAATTGCGCGTCGTCTATATGGAAGACCCCTTATTTCCTGAGAATAATCTGGTTGTCAGTATTGCGAGTATATGCTATCTGTGATATTAATACATTTAACACAATAATACAGAAAAATAGATTTATTGTGATAATGGAGTTATTTTTTAATGGTTTTATCTTTTGATAATGGAATTATCTTTTGATAATGGATTAATCTTTTTGAATAAATGGATGGATGATATTAATGGAAGAAAAATGGATGGATGATATTAATGGAAGAAAAAAATGGATGGATGATATTAAAAGAATATGGGGAAAAGACCAAAATGCCCTCACCTTGATTTTCCTATAAATAGGGAGAGTTTGCTTAAGAAATTTTCACACCTTCATTGTTTATACTTCCTCTCTCTCTCTAAATTTCTTAAGTTCTCTTAGTGTGCTAGGCTATTGTGAGTATTTGTGAGAATACTAGTATTGTCCAAAGTCAGTAAACTTCATAGAAAGTAACATCCAGTTAACGAAGGTAGGGAATATCATTTCTTTCATACTCATATATAATATCATTTTCTTTCATGTTCGTAAGTGATATTATACTCATAAAGGTTGTTATTCATTCTGTATTAATTTGTGGGGATAACCTGTCCGTGCGGTATGACGCATGCCTGGTGAATATCCTTTTGTATTCAACCTTTATTATTCTATGGGAATAACCTGTAAGTACGAGTGTCGTACCTGGTGAATACCCTTCTGTATTCATTCCTTATTAATCTGTGGGTATAACCTGTTCGTGCGGATTGACGCATACCTGGTGAATAACCCGTCGTATTCATTACTTATTAATCTGTTGTGGAAATAATCTGTCTACGCGAATTATCGCATGACAGGTGAAAATCCATTTGCAGTTTCATATATTCTGTTATACTCATATAATTTATCATTTCTTTTGTACTCTTTAAGGGATATCTTTTTCTTTCACATTTCTCCATTTATGATAAGAAATCCTTGTTTGTTTCCAAAACCTTATTTTTAAATGGAGAAAATCCCTGAAAATTAGTACAATATCCTTAATAGTTTGTGCTTCATCTAATATCTTTTCACTTGAATCTTTCTATACGTTATAGTTGAAGCATGAAATAATTTCTTGAATATCATTCTTGAATTTGACTCCACAATTTAGTTATCGTGTTGGCAATTTGGTCAATCTTTGATACTGATTAAATTATAAAGTTTTTCTTATCCTTAATCTCATTGTATCATTGTCATCATCCTCATCCTCATACTTAAATTGTGATGATAGTTCTCTTTGGCCCGTAGTGCAAAGATGAACTGGCGTGACATGATTTTGACCAAACTGTGTATTGGTATAATCATGACTTTTGGTGTTACAAACAAAGGCGTATGGTGAAAGTCATCTTTGGCCCGTAGTGCAAAGATGAACTGGCATTTGGCACGATCATGACCGGTGATGTTACAAATAAATATCTTTGGCACGTAGTGCAAAGAGAGACTGTTGAAATTGTTGATTGGTGTTACAAATAAATATCTTTGGCACGTAGTGCAAAGAGAGGCTGTTGAACATGAATTATTGATTGGTGTTACAGGAACATAATATTGGTGGTGATCCTTTAACTTATAGAAGATGGTAGATATTATAATCTACTTGACTCTTCTAATGGATTGTTCGTTCCGCTGCAGTTGTTGTTGTTGAACAAATATAATATTTTTAAATCTCTGATTTATTATTGTTGAAGGCTAAAGATAATTTTATTCTTCATTATCTTAGTCATGATATTTCCTACTGGGCTATTTGTGCTCACCCTTTTCCTTTGTTCTCTTCAGGAAAATAGAGTGTAGCGGGGACTAGCCGGGGAATGAAGTGATGGTCCGAGACAATAGGAGTATCTCAATACATTACTATTAGTGTGGCAATAAATGTATTGAGAATTTAAGATGTATTTGTATTGTGTTGTCGTATTTTGCACGACAAATATTAGCTGTAAATGGGAAAATTCGTATTCGTATTTATTTTGTGGAATGTTATTGGCGACTCAAAATGGATTGTGTGGACCTATTTTGGGGGCGTCACAGTTGGTATCAGAGCTTAGGGATATGATCTCTGGCAGAGATCTGGGATTAGAACTAGGAGGGGAGAGACGAGTAAAATCCTTCGCTAGTGTGTCCTACCTAAGCTAAACTTTGTTATTTAATTAGTTGGTCTGCCGTAGAGATACAATATGAGATGTCAATTTCTTTAACTAACCTTTTGTTTTGTTACCGCATTTAAGAATGGTATTTGAAAACCAGGAGATGAGCAATGGAGAAATTATGATACAGAGGAAATGACATGGGAACTAGAACCTGAAATGAAAGCTAGGTATCCTTATATATCTCTTCGAAATGCCAGGTACGTACGTAAATTTCGGGGACGAAATTTCATAAGGAGGGGAGATTGTAAGACCCCGAAAATTTTAATAAATAGAATTTAATTTTCTTCTTATTATTATTTTTAAACAGAAAGGTGTTAAATCGATAATGATAAAGTTACTAGTGAAATGTGACAATTGAGATGTCTAGTAATAACGCTAAATCACTATTCACGCGATCACTATTCACAGGGTACTATTCACGCTAAAAACGCTTTTACATTTTCTTCGATCTTCAAATTACGTCATAACGTTTATATAAGCTGGATACGAAAATTATACGGTATAAATACGAAAGTACTATTCATACGAATATACTATTCATTTATACAAAAAGTCAAACTAGTATGTCGGGGAATATTCCTTCTGTTAGATAATATTCGTTCTGTCGGGGAATATTATATTCGGTAAAGTACAACGACAATTGTATACATTCTGACTATAGGGATATACTAGTAATGTTTATATATTTATGTTATTGTATTTTATCATCGCTTGTGGTGGTGGCTTAGTGGTGGGAAGCCGGACATAAGTCCCCATAAACGTGGGTTCGAGTCTTGGTAAGCTCCTCTATGCTCAAGTGGTCTCACGCCCTGGATTTATTCGGGGGTAAGCTGAGTTGTGCCGATGAAGACACCACTGAGGCCTCCAAATTTTATTGTTTTTATACATTTATAACGTGAAGAATATTTTACCAAATAAATAAATAAATAAATAAATAAAATTATTACTGTAACATTTTTAAAGTATTTCATCAATAATTGTCACGACACAGTAACTCATATTTTTTTAATGATATTATTAAATTAGTTAGCATTATTGGCAATATCTAAAAGTTCTGTCAAGGAAATGGGTTATTTAATTGCGCGTCGTCTATATGGAAGACCCCTTATTTCCTGAGAATAATCTGGTTGTCAGTATTGCGAGTATATGCTATCTGTGATATTAATACATTTAACACAATAATACAGAAAAATGGATTTATTGTGATAATGGAGTTATTTTTTAATGGTTTTATCTTTTGATAATGGAATTATCTTTTGATAATGGATTAATCTTTTTGAATAAATGGATGGATGATATTAATGGAAGAAAAATGGATGGATGATATTAATGGAAGAAAAAATGGATGGATGATATTAAAAGAATATGGGGAAAAGACCAAAATGCCCTCACCTTGATTTTCCTATAAATAGGGAGAGTTTGCTTAAGAAATTTTCACACAAACCTTCATTGTTTATACTTCCTCTCTCTCTCTAAATTTCTTAAGTTCTCTTAGTGTGCTAGGCTATTGTGAGTATTTGTGAGAATACTAGTATTGTCCAAAGTCAGTAAACTTCATAGAAAGTAACATCCAGTTAACGAAGGTAGGGAATATCATTTCTTTCATACTCATATATAATATCATTTTCTTTCATGTTCGTAAGTGATATTATACTCATAAAGGTTGTTATTCATTCTGTATTAATTTGTGGGGATAACCTGTCCGTGCGGTATGACGCATGCCTGGTGAATATCCTTTTGTATTCAACCTTTATTATTCTATGGGAATAACCTGTAAGTACGAGTGTCGTACCTGGTGAATACCCTTCTGTATTCATTCCTTATTAATCTGTGGGTATAACCTGTTCGTGCGGATTGACGCATACCTGGTGAATAACCCGTCGTATTCATTACTTATTAATCTGTTGTGGAAATAATCTGTCTACGCGAATTATCGCATGACAGGTGAAAATCCATTTGCAGTTTCATATATTCTGTTATACTCATATAATTTATCATTTCTTTTGTACTCTTTAAGGGATATCTTTTTCTTTCACATTTCTCCATTTATAATAAGAAATCCTTGTTTGTTTCCAAAACCTTATTTTTAAATGGAGAAAATCCCTAAAAATTAGTACAATATCCTTAATAGTTTGTGCTTCATCTAATATCTTTTCACTTGAATCTTTCTATACGTTATAGTTGAAGCATGAAATAATTTCTTGAATATCATTCTTGAATTTGACTCCACAATTTAGTTATCGTGTTGGCAATTTGGTCAATCTTTGATACTGATTAAATTATAAAGTTTTTCTTATCCTTAATCTCATTGTATCATTGTCATCATCCTCATCCTCATACTTAAATTGTGATGATAGTTCTCTTTGGCCCGTAGTGCAAAGATGAACTGGCGTGACATGATTTTGACCAAACTGTGTATTGGTATAATCATGACTTTTGGTGTTACAAACAAAGGCGTATGGTGAAAGTCATCTTTGGCCCGTAGTGCAAAGATGAACTGGCGTTTGGCACGATCATGACCGGTGATGTTACAAATAAATATCTTTGGCACGTAGTGCAAAGAGAGGCTGTTGAACATGAATTATTGATTGGTGTTACAGGAACATAATATTGGTGGTGATCCTTTAACTTATAGAAGATGGTAGATATTATAATCTACTTGACTCTTCTAATGGATTGTTCGTTCCGCTGCAGTTGTTGTTGTTGAACAAATATAATATTTTTAAATCTCTGATTTATTATTGTTGAAGGCTAAAGATAATTTTATTCTTCATTATCTTAGTCATGATATTTCCTACTGGGCTATTTGTGCTCACCCTTTTCCTTTGTTCTCTTCAGGAAAATAGAGTGTAGCGGGGACTAGCCGGGGAATGAAGTGATGGTCCGAGACAATAGGAGTATCTCAATACATTACTATTAGTGTGGCAATAAATGTATTGAGAATTTAAGATGTATTTGTATTGTGTTGTCGTATTTTGCACGACAAATATTAGCTGTAAATGGGAAAATTCGTATTCGTATTTATTTTGTGGAATGTTATTGGCGACTCAAAATGGGTTGTGTGGACCTATTTTGGGGGCGTCACAGAAAGGATGTCCCGAACACATGGCATGCTGCACGGCTCCGAAAATATTACCATTGATGTTAAGTTTTATTTACTTAGTTTCTCTTGTGGCTAACATATTGGCCGATCATATTATCACTTCGAAATAAATGAGAGCTCTTATTATATCTTATCTTTGTCTGTTGTTTCTACATACACTTTATATATATCTGTTAACCTTATTAGCAACTTTCCTAATAAAGTTAACGGGGAGAGAAAGAAGTATAAATAAACAGCCATGCATAGATAAAGAGAGCCAACTCATGAGAAGAGATAAATTTAATATTTACAAACGTTTAATATAAAGTTCGGATCACAAAACATCAAAGGAAATTACAAAATGAAGTTACAAAATCAGTTATCGGGAATAACAATCCCTAGGGCATCAAGATCGTGGCCTTTTCCCCGCACCAATTCTCGGGCAAACTCGAAGCCGTCATTGAATTCGTTTACCACGGCGTCCTGAACATCCTCATGGAACTGGTCTGAAGTCTTGTACTCCTCAATGACCCGTTGCCGAAGACTGGGTGCAAGAATACCCGGGGAAGCGGGGGCAACAGGACCATTCGACCAGTCAGCTTCCTTCGAGGACCAGCCTCCAACGATCATCTGGACGTTGTCCTTGAGATGTCGTATCTGATCAGAGTGGGCTCGAATGGTAGCACCTGCTTGGTCGAGTTCTTCCTTTTGCTTTTGAACGAGCTTTTCAAGTTCTTTGTTCCTCGTCTCCGCCTCCTCGGCCCGTTTTGTGACAGCCTCAGCCTGCTTGGCGGCCTCTTCTGCTCGGGCCCCAACTTCGGCTACTCGAGCATCCGCCGCGAGCACTTGAGCCCTTAAAACAGATAGCTCCTTCTCGGTCTTGACCTTTTCCAAACGCATTCCCTCGTAATCGTTCTTCATGAGGTGGAAGCTGTCGTGCTGAGCTCGGAGTTGGGTTCAGACTTTCAAATGAAGCTCTTTTGCCTCAGCACAACCTTCAGAAGACCTCTTCAGATCGTGCTCCAGGGTCTTCACTTTGTCAGAGACTTGGAGAAGAAGGTCGTTCCCCTGCATAACAACATTCGGGAATTAAAATACAATAGGTGATCAACAGAGGATATTCAGTAAGTAGATTTACTAACCTCGGCATGACAAGCAAACAGCTTCTCCATCAGAGTCTTCAGATCGCCCTGATCAACCCCGGCTGTACCAATTGGGATCAGGGACGATCCCAAAATTTCGGCGAACGTTCCCACCCCTTCCACCCTCTGTTGCTCCATCACGTTGGGGAGAGGAGAGGGTCCCCTTTGTCTCTTCTTCCTCAGTAAAGTCTCCTCCTCTAGGGAAGGAGATTCGGCGCCAAAAGAAGCTGTTGTGGCTAGCTCCTTCGGGGCTCCATTAGAAGATCCCCCAGTAGTTGAGGAGGGCTCTATCATGATCATCCCCACTGGTTCGTTTCCTGCTTCAATAGAGGAATGACGCACCAACCTCTTCCTCTTGCCCTTGGGTTCCCCAGCCTTCGCGGGCCCTTCCGATGGGCCAGATCTGGATGCTCCCTCAGCAGTTACCTCGGGCAAGGTCGAAACTTTAGCACCCGAGGCCTTCTTGCTTCGAGCCATCCTCACCTTATCAGCACTCGAGAGTTTAACCCTCGGGACTCCAGCTGCCTCGAGGATCGCTTCATTGTCAAGGTTCTTTCCAGAGTCAGCCACTGCATAATCAAAAGATAAAAGAGATTTAATACTTCATCAGTTCAACAATGATGTGTATTCGGGAAAATAAAATAAACTTACAGCTATGTGCATGTAACCAGTCTTGATCATTTAGGAGCAACCAGTTCCACTTCACCGAAGGTCGCTTGGAATATAAAACCTCGAACTCCTCCAACCTTCTTCGGGTAATCCGATTTGGATTGAGTTGGTCTTTGTTCGGGTTTAACCAAGGTCCTACCAACTCGGTATCCGGCCCCTTAATGAAAAACCAATCCCCATGCCATCCCTTATTACTGGATGGGGTATCCATTAGGGTATCTCTACCCGGGTTCTTGATTATTTGATAGAATCCCTTCTCTTTACAGGCGGTGAGGGAAAAGAATTGATAGAAGAAGTATATGCTCGGGACTACGTCCTCGGATGAGCAGAAAGCAATAAAACTATTTAAATGAATAAAGGAATTCGGAGATAATTGATTTAAGCTGAGCCTGATTGTGTGAAGGAGCTCAAGAACGAAAGGGCGGAGCGAAAATCGCACCCCGAAGAGAAGTAATTGGCGATGGATTGGGATCCACCCCCCTTCGGGTTGCCAGTATACTCTTTCCTCACCTTCAGGTCTCGTAATTTCATATGATTCGGGAATATAGAACTCCGTCATCAGCAGGTCGAAAAAAGGGTTTTTTATCGAAGAAGGGATGTTAGCTACTCTATAATCTAGGGAGAAATACTTGGTCCTATTATATTCTTCTACATCTCTCATTCGCTCAATAATGACCGGTTTCCATGGCTGTCCCTTAGGAATTCTGGCCTTAGCAATAGTAACTTCATCTTCAACACGAGAAGACAAAGCTTGGTTCCTATTACCCCCAGCCATCGAGAAAAGAAAAGAAGATGATGAATAACTTACTTGAGGTTTTCTGGGGAGGGAATGGACGATCGATTCCTAGAGCGGTATAGCAATGAAGCAGGATTTCTTTGAAAATGGAGGATCAGTTTCTCTGAGAAATGGTTGATTTGCCGATGAGAATGGCGATTGGATTTACCCTTTCTATATGAGTAAATATCCAATGGCTGAGATCGGTATCATCTAACGGTCAGGGGCCAACCAGAACGGTTGCGGCGGGATAATTATTACTAAACCGCCACAACTCCT
Organism: Aralia elata; assembly: GCA_034770075.1. Classification (NCBI taxonomy): domain Eukaryota; kingdom Viridiplantae; phylum Streptophyta; class Magnoliopsida; order Apiales; family Araliaceae; genus Aralia; species Aralia elata. Next base: position 12,985,809 of record CM068385.1, on the reverse strand, counting down.
GCCAGCTGCTATCACATCTTAAATTCAAAATTATTATTGGGCCGTTTTATGCTGAGATAAGGTCAATGGGCCTCAATGAACAAAGGTTGGGCTTAAATATGCTTACTCAAAAGGATTCGCCCACGCAATGGACCCAAATTTCAATCTAATTTCCTTCATCCTCGGGACGATACCTCTAAGGATCTCAAGGAGCATCCTCCTTCGGCTCTTATACTTTCGAGTATCCGAGGAGGGTTACCCTTGGCCTGACGCCTTCGAGAGTCCCTGGGGGTATATATATATATCTTCGGGTTAATGCTTGAAGACACGTGAAGAGGAAGTGCCCTCGGTCTGATATCTTTGGGTTCCTGAGAAGGTCAATTTTCCTTTTCGTATTGTAAGTTTCCGATTGTTAGAGTCTCTAGCTCACTCCCCTAGTACATTTCTTATACTGAGGGAGTAGGGGGCAATGTTCGGATATAAATCCTTGTAAGCTTGATTGGGCTTTTCATTTTGGGCTCGGCCCAAGGGCCCATCACGCTTAGCGGATTATAAGAGGACTCTCTAGTCCGAAAAGGCTTGGGCTGGGATTCTAAGCCCTTGTGGTTCCTTACTGGATAATACTCCCATTGGATTAATGTAATTGAATATGAGTCCAATAAGGATTCTGGGCAGAACACTCCTAATATGAGTAGTAATTAGCCAAGTGAATCCTATAAATACCCAAATAACAATGAAGGCAAGGTATGACACTATTTACCCTACTAAATATTGAGCCTCCATTGTTGACGTATCTTAAACCCGTTACTCACTCTTACACCGGAGGAGTCCAAGGCGGCCCAAGCCGTCGGGACTTTTGTGCAGGTACACGTCCGGCGAGTTGATTAGACGCGCGGACAGAAATCAAGCGTTAACAATCTTACTCATTAAATAATACTTACTTCGTCCCCAAAAGGATGACTAAATGTACAAATTTTTTTGTCCCCAAAAGAATGAGATAAAATACATAAAGTGAAGGGTAAATATGTTAATTAGTAAGATCTATTAGTATAAAAAAAATATAAGTACTCATCATTTTATGTAATCTTATGGGGTCACTAAGGATAAATTTAAAAAAAATTCTCTCTTTCTTTTACTTTTACTTTTCTTAATATGTATGCAAATTGTACTTTACTCATCCTTTTAGGGACGGAAAGAGTAATACATTTGGACTGATCTATAGACAACGTTGTAAATATAAAGTTATTCTTATATACAATAGATTTCAGTCGTCTATCCGTTCATCAAATGGTAAAACTAATCTCCTGTTCGCAGTTTAATATGGGGGAGCCCGCAGTTTAATTCTGCGGACGAAAAAATTATCCAAAATACCCCTCCCCATCCGTAGAATTAAACTGCAGACATTTGGTATCCCTTCTGCACTACTTAAACGACGCCGCTTTTGTCTGTCAATCCTTAGTTTAATACGGCAGATGCACAGTATTAAACGACGCCGTTTTTCATCTGTCGGCCCGTCCACAGTATTAAACTGTGGATGCTGAGCATTATGAAGCATATTCCAACAACATCGTTTTAATATAAAATCACCGTCCGCAGAACTAAACTGCGGACGGTGAGTCTTTATAAATCAAATTAGTTGTTGTTCTTTCTTTCTCATTTGAGATCTAAATACCCAAAGCGAATTTGAAAAAAAAGCAACCAAGCAAAAGGAGATCGACAAATCTGTGCAACAAACTTACATATTTGCTAAATCCAACTCATGTAAGTACTTTTAAATTCGTCATATGTATATATTTTGTATTCTTTTTTGTTGTATACAAACTCCATAATTGTTGTATCCATAGTTGTTGTATAGAAAGTTGTTGTATACAAAGACTTGTTGCAAACTTATGTTAGTATACATCAAATAAATATTATTGGTCAGTTAGAACTAAAATTTTTAAGTATAATATTTGAATTAGGGTTTTTCTTAGTTATTTTTGATATGTAATAATAATAGCATCAATGTCTTCTTGATATATGTTTATTTTGTTTGTGTTAGTTACAAAAATGGAATTCAATGCTGGACTAGTTGATAATATATTATTGTGGGATCAACCAAACCACATTTCAACAATTGTATGGAACAATTCCGATTACACGCGGACATTAAGAACTGATGATAGTGAACACTCGTTGGATATGTGGGTTTTAAGTGATGCCCAAAAATAATTATTATGCCAATGGAATTTTGTGGTATTCATAAACACAAACGTATGTAACCAATTAGATGTTTCATTGATAGAAGTATTAGTGGAGCGTTGGCGGAGTAAGACTAATACATTTCACTTCCCCACCGGTGAAATGACAATATTGCTAGAAGATGTCTATTTCATTTTAGGATTACCGGTTATAGGGGAACCTATAACATGTACATTAATAAGAAATCCTAAACAAATTTTTGACGAAAGTGAATTTAGTAAATATATAGTGGAAGATGAGAAGGTGTATATTAGAGGGGGTATTATGTTGTCAAGGTTGGGCACCAGATTTTGCAAACTTCCTGTAGATACGGATATCAAAACGGTTGTGACGTACACCAAAACATACGTATTATTTATTCTAGAGAATTATATCCTCAAACCGCGACGTCGTACATGCTAGATATCTTGTATTTCTAGAAGATACTAATAAAGTCTGTGATTATGCATGGGATTGGCTTGTTTGTTTCGCAATTTAATAACTTTAAATCGAACTCTTCTAGTTCTAGATCGCTACTGCCAAAATGAGATGAGATCCAAAAGTCTGTGAAGAACGCAATACTTGACCATATTATATAACACTCAGAGTCCGCAGTTTAATTCTACGGATTGATGGTTATCTGCAAAACGGCGCCGTTTGTATAGACACGACGTCCGCAATATTAAACTGCATATAGGAAGGCAGACAAAAACGGCATCGTTTAATAGTGCGGATGGGCTGAGCATACCTAGCGTTCGCAGTTTAATTCTACGAACGGAAAGAGATATTTTGAATAATTTTTTTGTCCGCAAAATTAAACTGCGGACTCTCCTATATTAAATTGCGAACGAGAGATCAGTTTTACCGTTGGAAACAAACAAGCTATTAAACTTCATACTGAACTAGTTAGTCTAATTTAAAGTGTATCTGTACAAATAAACAGTCTTATTTTTAAAAAAATTGCTAAAAAAATGATCATTTGGGTCAGTTATGTAAGTGAATGTTATAGCTGATTGATAAACTAATTTAAATATCATCCAAATTTTAGCTTTTAGTTAAAACTTAGTCTGAGTAAACTTAACATTGTGCAACTACAAAACAAAATTGTCGAAGAATTTTTTTTTTTTTTGAATTAATAATAAGACAACTTATCTGTCACACCGTACTTTTTTTTTAATTAAGTTGCTTCATAACACCGTGTTGGAGAGGATTTTTTTTTTTAAATTCCTAATAGTCAAATCTTTCAATTGACAGCTCAAGATGTGGAGATCTATTAAGCCATTATTTATTACGTGGGGATTTGCATATATATATATATAGAGAGAGAGAGAGAGGGGGGAGAGAGTAAGTTATCTGTCTTTTAAGCTTTTTATAATATTCTTATAAATTGAAATTTAGAATTTCCGTAGTTCATTTAACTTTAAAAAAAAATCTTGTAAATAGTGGTAGTACTTTGTGGATGATTCACAATTTTCATAATTAGTTTACTTAAAATTAAATGAATTCATACAAAATGTAAAATTTAAAATTGACTTTAAAAATTAAAATTGATTGTATAGTTTAGAATGTAGGGGTTATTTTTTCTAATTTTATATATATATATATATATATAAGTGGTTTAGAATAGAGGGATTACGTTTATCTTTTATAAGATCATATATAAATATATATAAGATTCTGGGACTAATTTGGAGCAGCAGTGAAGAAGAGGTTTTAAATTAGGGAGAAATTTAAAAAGGTCATTAAGGACAGATTTAAAGAAGGAAAACGAGAAAGGTGTAAAAAGTGGAGATTGGTTAGAATCGCACGATGAGATTTGATTGGTAAAAAATAGAAGGAGGGGGGGGGGGGGGGGGGGGGGGGGGGGGGGGAGGGGCGGGGGTTTTGATTTGTCAAGAATTTTACTGGTACATTTTTACATTTATAAGTGTGTCATCTCAGCACGTTATGACGCACCAATTTACCAATAATTTATCATTTTTATATTTATATACGAAATTATTAATTTAAAATATGTATATATTACCATATTTTATAAATTAATTTACATGTCAGCGTCACGAGACTCACATCACTTGCTATTTATAATGATAAAATGAGGAAATTAAGCACATGATTATGAAAATCTCTGATTGACGGGAACTTGTAGCCTACCAAGTAAATATAATTATTAAATTGGCTGGTTATTATTTTATATTGATTTAAATGTATTTGGTATCTTATCAGATCTAAAGCTAATAAAATAATAAGCCAACAAATCCTCCTATAATTATTGAGGTCCATTATTGAGGTAATAAGACTTTTAATTAGGAGCCCGAGCAATGGAAATCGATTTGGGGATCAGTTTTTTTTTTACTCCTAAATAATTTATATGATTTATTTAAACTGATTTTTTTTAAAAAAAACAGTGATTTAGGTATGATTTGGATACATATCAAAAATAGAGTTACACAGTCTGTTTAACTCTGTTTTTGATATGTATCAAAATTATACTTAATTCACTGTTTTGTTTTTAAATTTCAGTTTCAATAAATCATAAAAATTATTTGAGAGTGAAAGAAAAGAAAAAAAAATTGCCCGGTCCCCACCCCGGTCTCCAAGTCCCCGGGCAGCGTAGAAGGACTCTTTAGGTTTTAACTTTTAAGTTTATTATATTTTATGTGAAATTATTAATTTAAAATATGTATATATTATCATATTTTATAAATTAATTTGCATGTCAGCGTCACGAGACTCGCATCACTTGCTAATTGCTATTCATAATGATAAAATGAGGAAATTAAGCACATGATTATGAAAATCTCTGTGACGGGAACGTGTAGCCTACCTTGTAAAAATAATTATTAAATTGGCTGGTTATTATTTTATATTGATTTAAATATATTTGGTATCTTATCAGATCTAAAGCTAATAAAATAATATGCCAACAAATCCTCCAATAATTATTGAGGTAATTGGACTTTTAGGTTTTAACTTTTAAGTTCAATTTTTGTAATTACCAATATTGTTAATGGATGCTAAATTAAAAGTTACAAGTACATGCAATATGTGACACCTTACATCTTCTTAATTGAGTTATTGTTTCACACATTACTTGCTGAAAGGAATATAAATCAAGTGTTTATTTTATTTTTGTAAAAATGATAGATAAAATAAAATGAAAAATGAATATATTCTAGAGGGTATCTAACAAGTATATCATATAAGGTTGATACGTCAATTTTTAAAGTTTTTTAGATAAATACAACCGTATAGATTTAAAGAACATATAAAAATATTTAAACAAATGAATTTTCATATGATTTAGTGATGTCTATTATAGACTTTATGGTTATGAAAGTTCAATTAATCTTAGCCATCAAAAGATATGCTTATTTTATAATATTATAATAATTGTAGTACACAACTTCAAATTAAATAAAAATTTACGTTTAGTCGTATTTTTACATGATCTTGTCATTAGTAAGATTAAATTTTACTAAAAAACTTCATTTTATAAAACTAAGGTATATATTATATACCCTAGATAGTATCTCTCGCTAGCTCTAAAATAAAATAATTCGTACTAATTTATTATCATTTCAAACTATTTTATTCCATAAATAATTTGTTATTTAATCTATCTATTTTCATTATGAAATATTACTAAGTTACACCTTAAAAGGAGGACTATATATATATATACACACACACACACCCCATTTTTCCACTTGAAATTATAATCACTCGTCAAATAACATTAAAGATGATAACATATAGCTCATGAGATTAAATAACGGACTAATCATGAAATAAATAGACCAAAATGATACTAATAAATTAGTACACATAATCATATTCCACCCATCAAATGTACATAACAAGTACTTTAAAGGCCTAAGTTTAAGGGATAATCTAGTTATATATTATTCTTTGACAATATGGAAAAATATCATCAACTAATGATTAGTTATAACTAATTTAAAGCCTTAAGTTAAAAATTAAATCAAAAAAGTAAAGTATTATTATTAAAATAAGTCACAACCCAAAAAGATTGGATAAAGAATTATATATTACTTTCGGTTCCTAAAAGAATGAGTTAAATATAAATTTCACACAAATTAAGATAGTCAAATAAAAAGAAAGAATATAAATTTAATTTTTATTTTATCCTTGATGTGTGTCAATTATTTTAATTGATTATTAAATTTGTTGAGAGAATGAATTAATTTGAGTGTGATGATTTATGGTTCGGATAATATGTAATATGACTAAAAATAAATTAATAAACATAAAAATTTTCTAGTTGATCTATGGATTTTAAACATACTTTTAAGGATAAATTTCACTTAAATTATTTTTTTGGTGACTGAGGGAATAGTACTATATGTCATGCTTTAACATTATTCACACCAAAAAAAGATTATCGAGGTGCATTGTAATGCACGCTACAAAAAAAGATTATGTTATTCTATAATTGCAGCTCACAGACATTTTGAGTGTTATTATATATAAGATAAATTTATGTTGATATTATATTGACATACGTGTATATATGAGATTAAAAAGCATAAATAAGAGATACATCTGCTTTATCATTCAACGTTAGTCACAATCGCTATTCAATTAAAATTAAGAATAAAAGAGAATTTTTAGACATGCAATATATAAATAGAAACTTCAGAGGTCGCAAGGAGAACGCTGACACTTAATGGTTAAATAGAAAAAAATATTAATGTTGGAATTTTAGATTTTTTATTCTTAAATGTGTATTAAATAACATGATATTAAAAAAGACACAATACATTTTATGACATAATTAATTATAAAATATTTACAAAAAATGTAATAATAATATCTCTTGACATACTTTCTAAATTAAAAAAATTTAAGACCTCTATCAGCTTAGAAAAAACTGAGCGAGCGATAATAAGTGCCTAATCTTTTCTCTCCTAACCAATCTTTTTTGGGACAATCGTCGAATTGTGCCCCCCTTCTTTCTGATGGAACCTGATTTTAAACAATTTAAAATGGACTATTTATTTGGGCAACCAATAAAAAACAGTTGCGTTGTATATTAGAGTTTTATTTTGAATGACAATTGTTATGCAGGTATATATTCTATAATTGAAGCTCACTGACATATAAATACAACCTATTTTTATAGCCAAATTGTAAATGTTTCTTCAAAGAGTCGTCCAATTCAATTTGACTCTTGTAAATTAAAAAAATTTCAATTGAAACTTTTAAGTGATAATTTATTTTAATTGACTCCTAACATTAACTTTGCTGCCCCTCACAAAAATAATACGTCAAAAGTCAATTGAATCAAATTGATCACTTGAAGGATTCAATTGAGATTTTTGTCACTTAAAAGGCCAAATTAAAATTAGGGGAGGGCTCTCCTTTTAGAGATACCCTTCTCTAGATATCTCTTATTTTGATCTAATAAATTATTTTCTCTTCTTGTAGAGTTTGTTTTTTCTTTTGTGAGACTTGTTTTCTGCATAAGATAATTGATTTCTTTCTCTTTTGTGAAGAGATTTCATTATCATCTCTTGAAAGATTTTGCTTTCTCTGTTTGAGTGATTTTGTTTTCTCCTTTTGGGAGATTTTTTTGTAAGTGAGATTTTTTCCAGTTCATGAATTATTGAAGATGAATTATTTAGATTTGGATGTGACGTTATCATTGCGGCTTGTTCTTCGATTGCCCGTGATGAACAATAGTTCGGATCTGCGTATTTTATTATTATTTTGAGAATATGACTGTATTTCAAGAGTTTATTTAGTGTCCACTAGCGTTGTTACGATTAACCCCTTTTCCCCGATTATCTGCTATTTTATTTGAAATAATTATTATTTGAGTTTGTTTTTTTGTAATCTTTTTATCTTTTGTAACATATTACAATTTTAATATATTTCAGTCTTTTAAATTATTTGATTAAAAAAATTACGAAAATAAACAAGTGAGAGAGCCATGCGTACTTACCAATTAAATTATGCATCCACTAAAAGCTGGTGCATGTAAATGTAGTATAAGCACAGCAGCAGGAGAGAATTCTTGAGGTAAATATTTGTATATGTGAACTGCCAATTAAGAAAGCAGCCTTATAATTTTCGAAATGGCACTAGCATTATATACAGGACGACATTGTAGATAAAACCATTTTAAGCATTTTGGTTAGCCCAACTCCAATGGAAGATACCTAGAATGATACTAAGGTTGCACCGTTGCAGCATAATAAACTTCGCACAGCCGGAAGTATATACTATACTTGTTGCGGCATCATCCAAATTACAACTAATTTAATTGGTTATTTTTAGTTTAAATGTAATGAAATTTAAATTTTAGAGCCTATTTGGTTGTCCCCTAAAATTAATAACCGATTATATTTTGAATGATCAAAAATCAAGAATTAATAAAATGAATAAATTACAAGAACGCCAAGACAAATGTTTTTGCCCCCCACCAAAGAGAATTGATATTAACGGCCAAAAATGTTTGGGACAAGGTAATTCATTTTATTTGGATAAATTTGTTTGTAATAAATATTGTTTGGTGGCTTATATCATTTTAGGGTAAATGACGTTAAATATCAACGAAGTTACACGTATTTTTTGTTTTAAACAATCAAGTTCAAATTTTTTCAGTTAAACATCAAAGTTAAGAGAGAGAATTTATTTTTATTTTTTATTTTAACAGACATAAGTTGACCAAGTCTGACCGTCTGTTTTAAGTGACGTGATTTTTTAAATTATTTTTTCTCAATGAATAATGACGTGGATATTGTTATATGGATTTCAACATTATAATGGATATTAAATATTTACTCCAACTCATGACAGCCTGGCTCGCCTGTTACTTTAAAAAAAATAAAAATAAAATTCTCATCCACTCAATTGCCACTCCATGTAATAATTGTTGTTAATTGAAACTTTATATTTGTTTTTTGCAAGTCATTTTCTAATTTTGATTGTGATTGTGATTGTGATTTGTGAATGTAACATGATTTGACTCAAGAATCATGTATTAATTTTGGTTCTTCTATTCATTGGATGAATAATTTAAGCATGTTTTATGTAAATGTGAGTCAAATAGATGACTTGATTTGGAGTGGTAGAAAGTTGAATGTTTATGGTTGAGTGCCTTGAGGTAGAAAACTATACGTACAGGTCACACATAAATTACTGACATCTAAAAATTTCACACTTGAGCCCGAAATAAAACGCACAAAACAAAAGATCGTTAAACTAACTACTCCCACGGTTCCTAAATAACTGACGTTATACGTTAATGCACACTAATTAAGAAACTTAATTACTCCAGTTCATTTGTCTATTCATCCAATAGGAAGGGGAGAGAGGATTGCACAGATATACATAAAAAGATAAAAAAGTCCAATAGAAAGGAGAGAGAGAATTCTTAAGTCTTTAATTTTTTATAGGACTCCAATAAGAAGAAGAGAGAGAATTTTCAAGTCTTTAATTTTCTTTAGAACTCCAATAAGAAGAAGAGAGAGAATTATATGGATATATATAAATTCTCCTAGAAATCCTATAACGTCAAATATTTGGGAACAAAAAAAATTGACCTATAACGTCAGTTATTTAGGAACCGAGGGAGTAGTATTTATGGGTTGATTTGTATTTGTTAATTATTAAATTTGAAAATGTATACTTACAGTTACATAAAATTTATTTAAGCATTTAATATGAGGTTGTTTGAAATTCAATTAAAACTAAAAAATTTGAGACATTATAATTAAACAGTAAATAATATCAAAGCAATAATTATGTTATCAAAACGCAACTATAATTATTGCCCTTACATTATTAGTGGCCTATAATTATACTTGAGTACTTGTTCGGCTAGTTCCCAAACGCCGCATTTGGTGCGATTGGGTTGGAAACGTAGCAAATATTTTGTTCGACATTGCAAGCACGGGCGGTCCAAACACGGAAGTCCTGTGTTAGCAAATAGGTGAATCGCAACGTATAGATTTCTCATGATTGGGTTTTGATTGTTAAAACGAACATTCTCAATTCATCTATTGTCCCTCTTTTTGCCCCTTGTTGGTCAAAACCCTCATCGCATCCACTTACTCCCTCATCACAGCAGCCAAAGCAAAGCTACAACGACTATCTTATCCCCAGGTAATATTGACAATTATTCTTCTTTTTGGTTTCAAATCATGTGTCTATGTGCTGGCTTTGACGTTGATTTTCATAGGAGATAATAGTTTTCTTTAAAATGTAATCTAATAAAGAGACAAAAAATAGTTGATGATATGTAGAATTATCAATTATTTTGTATAACCTATTTTTAGCAATTTGTTAAATAATTATATATCTATGTTTTATCAATTCAAATTGGGCATGTGTTGTTGATGAGAACTTTGTTAATCAATTTGTGAGATATGTTTATGAAATGGACCTAGATGTGTGTAATTTGGGGTGGAGATTGTTAATATCATGTCACCTTAATCGTAATTTGTTGCAAGAGAAGTACTTTTATAAATTAATTATCTAATATTTGATATGTATTTAATGTGGTAAAATTAATAAGCAAAAGTTTTTGGAGGAAGAAAAGTGAATGGTAATGAGAAAAAATGCATTGAAATGGATGGAGAAAGCTGAAAATGCTTTAAAGCATGGTGAATCATCTTATACTAAACTTGATTTGTTAGTAATTGACACCGTTTGAATAGGAAAAGGAAGGAAGTCCACGTCTAAGAAGGGTTAACATTGTTTTTGTCATAACTTTTAATCCGTTTAGAGTTATGGGGCCCATAATATATCAAATCGAAACTTACGACGAGCCCTACAAGATTTATCACCTTTGGCTATGACGGACATCATAAAAAGCCCCAAAAGGCCTAGAAAGATGTGTTTGGGTCTTCTGAAGTTTTTTCAGTTTTGGGTTTATTTGGACTATTTCGTTTTTTAATTATTCCTTGCGTAATTAAAATTTTCAGCTTATTGTTTAGTATTTAAAGGATGTTTTCATGTGTTTTAGGGTTAACTCTTATTATTCTGAATTTATAAACATTGTGGCTGCTTAGTCAATTTATCCAACTTTGTAAATTTCTGTGATTGCAAAGTTACATAGATTCAATTCATGTGATTGTTTATATTCTTTACTGTCTTTCGTTGTGTCAGTTGGCATCAGAGCAAGGATTCTAGCCTGTGAATTGATGGCTGCTGAATGTGTGCAAGACAACCCACCTCCTTGTAACGATGAGGGGATGACGGTCATCTGGATTGCGTTGCAGAATTTAGAGGCCACAATTGGGACCCTAGTTGGTAGACTAAATAGGTTGGATGTTAGTACCGGTGATATAGCAGTAACAGTCAACGTGCTAACCGAAAGGTTTGCAGCTGTTAGGGTCGAATGTTAGTACCGGTGATATAGCAGTAACAGTCAACGTGCTAACCGAAAGGTTTGCAGCTGTTAGGGTCGACATGCGTCAAGATGATGATCGTAGTACTAGCGGGGATCACAGGCCTATCAACCGTCGGGGGCATGGACAGGAACGTAAGAGAGAGGATTTTGATGATAATGAGGAGAAGTTTGGTGCATATGAGGAGCCTGATCATCGGGCTATGTTGCGTGGTAACCTGTTCCGGGCTAGAGACGATCTTAAGAGCCAAAATCAGGATTTTCGAATTAAAGTGGATCTTCCCACTTTTGATGGGAATCTAGATATTGAGTCGTTTTTGGATTGGCTATACGAAATAGAGAGGTTCTTTAATTTTGCTTCAACTTCGGAGGATAAACAAGTGAAATTGGTGGCTTACAAGCTAAAGGGGGCTCCCAGTATCTGGTGGGAGAACGTGTAGACCACCCGGAGAAGACAAGGAAAAGTACCGGTGATATCATGGAGTCAGATGAAAAGGATGTTGAGGGAACGATTCTTGCCGTTGGATTATGAACATGTCATGTTTCAGAAATTACAATGGTGTCATTAAGACAATAAATTCGTCTATGAGTACACATCAGAATTTCAGAGATTAACGGAATGTACTGGATTATAGGAGTCAGAAATTTTGAAAGCTTCTAGGTATTTTGATGGCCTGAAATGTGAGATTTAGGAGAAAATCGGAGTGCAGACCGTACTTAGTGTTAAAGAAGCCAGGAATTTGACATTGAAGGTTGAAATTATACTACATGAGAGATCTCGTCCTGAACCTATTCGCAGAAACTATTCAGAGGGAGGATAAAATTTTGGGAATAAGAATCGTGGTTGGAACAACAAGCAGAACCCTATTTTCCAAACTCCATGGAATTATCAAGGACGACAGTCTCAACGTGGTGATCGGGCTATGACTAAAAAGGCCTAAGGAAAGCAGCTTATGGTGCAGGAGAAAACACTTAATCCATATGCCAAAAATTATAGGGATACATGTAATAAGTGCAGCGGATCAAGATATACATCGATAGATTGTCGGAGGCGTACCGTGAACATCGTCAACCATGATGATAAGAATGAAGATAATAAGGAGTATGAAAACATTTGTGAAGCTGAAGGAGAATATGACGAGTATGAGGTAGAAGAACAATTGTACGTGGTGAGGAAATTATTTTTGTCTCCAAAACCGGCAAAAAAAACCAGCGCGACAAACTGTTCCAAACTAGATGTGTCATTCTTGGTAAGACTTTTGATTTGATTATTAATAGTGGCAGCCAAGAAAATATTATTGGTAGGGAGGGCGTTGAGAAGTTGCACTTACCTGTGGAGAAACATCCTAGTCCTTACTCGATTGGTTGGATTAAATCTGTTAGCGAAGTTAAAGTAACTGAATGCTGTAAGGTCCCGTTTTCAATTGGCAAGTATGTAGATACTGTTTATTGTGATATCATAGATATGGATGTTGGTCATATTTTATTTGGTCGGCCATGGCAGTATGACACTAATGGGCAACATTTCGGAAGAGAAAATATTTATCGAATTGAGAAAGATGTTGTACGGTATACTTTACTGCCGCTGAAAAAATTACCCAACCCAAAGCTTCTAAAGTGGAGGGGAGGGCGTTCTTGATAATAGCACACACCCGTAAGGAATTTCTGGCAGATATGAAGGAGATATGAAACTTATTTTATATGGTTGTGAAGGACGTGATGAAGGGGAAGTCGAAGGAAGCTTTGTACCTGATGCAGTTTGTTGTTTTATATCTTGTGTGATTTTAATGATGACATAAATTTTTATTGGATCTGATGTATGAGCTTGGTTATGTTATTTGGGCTGGTCTAATATAATATACGTTGCTCTTTTTATTTGCATGGAAGTCTGTTATTTTAATTCGTTGCTGGAAACCCTTCATTAAATATAGCATGTGAAGAATTCCTTATTTAATTGCTGCTGATTTGAAAAAGAAGTCTAAAAGGGTAACAACTATTAATTGTCTAACGGGTTAGTTATTGGTTTGAAACAAACTTATTTGATATCTCTTTCATTCCTTTAAAATAGCTCTTTTAGTTGGGTTAGAAGTTTATATCTTTTGATAGCTGATTTTAAGGAATCTTTATATCCGCTGGGAATTTATTTGTTGCTGAAATCGTGAGGCTTTCCAACTGAGAATGGAGACTTTATTGCTAACAATCTTTTATAGCCGTTAGCTCATTGATTATATATGGCCTTCATCCACGACAAAGAGGAGAGGAAGACAAGAAACTATTTCACGTTGCTATTCAGAGAAGAATTTTTTAGAAAGCTTTTAAAGTTTTATTTCCAGCAATATACTGTATTGTCTTTAATTCTTTGTGGCTGGAAAATTAAGAAATCTATTGTAAAACCTTCTACTTTATTCTGAGCGTAAGCCTAGTTTGGCTTGGTCTATCTAGTAGTAGATAAGGTTTGTTCAAAGATAGCTTTCAAGGTTGCAAAGGTGTAAAGGTCTCAGTGGTGAGAAAGGTTTTAGAGGTGCAAGAGGGCAGTGGTGTCCAACTCATAGCAAAGCTTCTTTGAACAGGGAGTACTTGTATTTTATTTGATCAAAATTATTAATAAAAGGAGTCTCCAATACCAAGGTATTAGACGTGGATTAGGCCATTAGTTTAGAGATTAAGGGTCAAACCACGTAAAAATCTTGGTGTCTATGGTTTGCTAATTTGTGTGGTTTGAGCATTTGAGTTTTAAATTCTACATTTTATATTTTCTGGGTTTGTTGTTCTGCTGCTGCTTGAAAATACACTAATTCAGACACCAAAGCAGACATGATATTCTGTCTGATAATATCCAACGAAGAACATAAGCTAAAGCAGACACCAAAGCAGACACCCAAGTAGACACTTATTACTGTCTGATGTTAACTTGTAGCAGAAAAATTGAAATGTTTTCATCGTTTATCACTTACACCTATTCACCCCCTCTCCAGGTGTGCTATTACACTGAATTACATTTGGTTTCAGAGCTTGGCTCTACTATTATTGGTCTTTGCAAATCATAGGGAAAGATCAAAATGACACACTTCAATTTTCAAGAAGGACAGTCAACTAGCAGGCCTCCGTTGTTGCTAGGCAGCGAGAATTTTAATTTCTGAAAATTCAGAATGGAAATCTACCTCAAGAAGGATCCATGGGAATGGTGGGTTGTTGAAAATGAACCTACTATTCCTAGGCATGATGATGGTAGACCAAAGGCTCTCATGGAGATGGATGCAAACGAAAGCTACATGTTTTCCTACAACTCAAGAGCTATGAACACCTTGCTAAGCGGAATGGTCCAAGCTGAAATTGATAAAGTTTCAGCATGTAACATTGCAAAAGAAATATGGGATACCGTATTGACAAGCCACGAAGGTACTTCCAAAGTCAAGGAGGTGAAGTTGAGTATGCTAATGCAAGACTATGAGCTATTCAAGTTAGAAAAAGATGAAACAATTAATGAAGCTCAAGCGAAGTTCCTCACACTAATGAGCTCTCTCAGCATGCTAGGGAGAAAAATTGATCAAAAGGAAATCAATAGAAAACTGTTGAGAATCATGCCAAAAAGATTTGCTCTAAAAGTTACCACCCTCCAAGACTTACCAACAATTAGCACTATGGAGACTCTCACCCTCTTTGGTGAACTTGAAGAGTTTGAAAATCAACTCAAGAGGTATGATGATGAAGATGAGGCACCAATAAAGAAGACATTGACACTTCAAGTCGAGAGCAACAATGAAGGTGATCTCAAAGATTTTGATGAAGAAATTGAGATGCTCTCAAGAAAACTCGAGAGACTATTTCAAAGAAAGAAACAAAGGAAGAATCATAAAGGTAGCTCAACTCCAATAAGTAAGTCCAAAACAGAACAAGAAGAAAAAATTGGCTAACTCTGTTTCATGGGACTACAAAATGATGATCAACTTAAGGTAACAAATTTTCATGAAGCTTTTGAAATATCTACATCTGATTATCTTGCTTTATAAAAAGAAAATCAGCAGCTCAAAAAGAAAACTGCCTATTTTAAGAATTGCGTAAATGAGCTAATGAATGAAGTTGAGTCATTTATTGAAGAGAGAAAAGAAAATGAATATCTTAAAAATGAAAATGATATTTTAAAAGAAAATTTGAAAATGAGAGATGCATGTATAGATGCTTTTAATGATGAAAAATGATGAATGTGCATAATGATAATAATGAATAAATAATATCTTTGAAAAAGGACCTTGCAAAATTTGTGCAATGAGAAGAGAACCTAAATGTTATGTTAGGGGCACAAAGGTCTAGTCTTAATAAACAAGGGATTGAGTATAATCCTATTAAAAATGTGAAAAATAGAACTAATGATAATATTAGAATGATTAATAGTAAACCAAGGTTTAAGCCACTTTATTGTTTACCATTTGTTACTTATAAAAAATGTGGTTTTAAAGGTCATTTTGATTCTAATTATAATAAAATTAGAATAAAACAAATTTGGGTAAAGAAATGTGATTTATATTCTACTAACCCAAAAGGACCCAAGAAGATTTGGGTACCAAAAAGGTAGAGACTATTTGTTTATTTTGTAGGTGTCTCAAGGTTAACAAGGAGATGGATAACACTTTACTTTGAGAGAGTAAGTTACCTATAAATTATTTGGTGGAATCTGTAAGTACCTCATGTTGTTTATTAAATAGAGTTTTAATTGGATATATTATTATGAAAAATCTATGAATTTTGTAACATAATGGTTCATAACTTCATTTATTCTAAAGTTTTTATTGTGATTAATGCTCCATATTTAATTCAAATGATAATCTTGATGAGGAATTAGTGCATATAATTTTTGATGATCTTAACCATGATCTGCCACAAGAAGAGAATGAAGATTCTGCAGGTAACAGGAATCTGAATCGTGAAAATCAGACAGCTCAATCCAGACAGTTTAACCCGTCTGCATCAGAAGGAAAAACAGATGAACCAGGAAAACAGACAAATAAAATCAGATAACTTGACCCGTCCGTTTTAGAAGAAAACTCAGATATGTAAACACCTTAATCCAGACAGCTTGAGCCGTCTGCTTTAGAAGAAAAATCAGACGAATATTCAAAAACATCCTCTAAATCTGATCATCGAAAATCTCAACATTGGGATGCCCAAAAGAAGAGCTTTTGTAGAGAAAAGGTTATGAAAATTCAAAGTCTAAAGCTTACTACTGGTAAAAATGTTGATATATAGGTAACAAATCACAAGGTATAATCATGTTGTTTACTTCCTATATGTGATATTGTGATAAGCTTGCTCTAATTTCTTTCTTAATCTTCGCTTATTGTTGATGTCAAAGGGGAAGAGTAACTATCTAAATTAATATGCATATGTTATAACTCATGTGAGTCCAAAGAAATCAACTTGTGCTTAAACTTGTGATTAATGAATAATATGTGTGGTTTCATTTATTTTTTGATAATGACAAAGGGGGAGAGATATTTAAATTGGTAGGTATTCCTTAACATGCATATATTTAGGGAGAGTTATATATTGTCATAATCAAAAAGGGGGAGAATGTTGGTTTATGATTTTAATGATGACAATATTAATAATGGTTTATTGATAATGACATAATCTGTTTGGTTTGTGTTGGCCCAAATTTGGTTATATGATATATCTTGAAGATTGCACAAAATATTTCTATTCAAAGATTTTTAAAATTTATATCATTATTGTTGTTAGAATTAATATATTCTGTCAAATTAGATTTTGAATTGGAATATATTAAGGAATATGGTTAGCTATAAAAGTTGTTCAAATTTAAAAAGGAGCCTAATAAGGTATGTGATTGGAATGAAACATTCTTATCAGATATATTTCTTTATTCCTTTATTTAATCTCTTTCGTCCAATAAGGTAACTATAACAAACCTTATAAAATATATTTTATTCCTTTAATTAAGATATATTGGTTTGAATAATATATTTGGATATCTCATGATAAGGTCTTATGGTAACATACATTATCTAGTTTGGCAATTGTGTTATATGTTATAATGTATCAGTCTGTATCTTATCATATTAAGTCTATTGGTCTGTATCTTATCATATTAAATCTATTGGTTTCTCATTTATATGTTATATATATATGTCATTTATATGCCATGAATATATGCATAAATTTAGGGGGAGCCATAGAGTTAGGGGGAGCATGTTAATTAATAAGTATAATATATTGTCATCATCAAAAGGGGGAGATTGTTGGTTTATATATTGTGTGATTTTAATGATGACATATATTTTTATTGAATCTGATGTATGGGCTTGGTTATGTTATTTGGGCTGGTCTAATATAATATATGTTTCTCTCTTTATTTGCATGGAAGTCTGTTATTTTAATTCGTTGCTGGAAAGCCTTCATTAAATATAGCATGTGAAGAATTCCTTATTTAATTGTTGCTGATTTGAAAAAGAAGTCTAAAAATGTAACAACTATTAATTGTCTAATGGATTAGTTATTGGTTTGAAACAAACTTATTTGATATCTCTTTCATTCCTTTAAAATAGCTCTTTCAGTTGGGTTAGAAGTTTATATCTTTTGATAACTGATTTTAAAGAATCTTTATATCCGCTGGGAATTTATTTGTTGCTGAAATCGTGAGGCTTTCCAACTGAGGATGGAGACTTTATTGCTAACAATCTTTTATAGCCGTTAGCTCACTGATTATATATGGCCTTCATCCACGGCAAAGAGGAGAGGAAGACAAGAAACTATTTCACGTTGCTATTCATAGAAGAATTCTTTAGAAAGCTTTCAAAGTTTTATTTTCAACAATATATTGTATTGTCTTTAATTCCTTGTTTCTGGAAAGTTAAGAAATCTATTGTAATACCTTTTACTTTATTCTGAGTGTAAGCTTAGTTTGGCTTGGTCTATCTAGTAGTAGATAGGGTTTGTTCAAAGAGAGCTTTCAAGGTTGTAGAGGTGCAAAGGTCTCAGTGGTGAGAAAGGTTTTAGAGGTGCAAGGGGGCAGTGGTGTCCAACTCATAGCAAAGCTTCTTTGAAGAGGGAGTACTTGTATTTTATTTGATCAAATTATTAATAAAAAGAGTCTCCAATATCAATTGGTATCTCCAACACCAATTGGTATTGGACGTAGATTAGGCTATTAGTTTAGAGGTTAAAGGCCGAACCACGTAAAAATCTTGGTGTCTATGGTTTCCAATTTGTGTGGTTTGAGCATTTGAGTTTTAAATTCTGCATTTTATATTTTCTGGGTTTGTTGTTTTGCTGTTGCTTGAAGATACACTAATTCAGACACCAAAGCAGATAGGATATTTTGTCTGATAATATCCAACGAAGAACATAAGCTAAAGCAGATACCAAAGTAGACACCCATTACTGTCTGATATTAACCTGTAGCAGAAAAATTAAAAAGTTTTCATCGTTTATCACTTACACCTATTCACCCCCTATAGGTGTACTATTACACTGAATTACACAGTTAAACTGTTGTTGGTTAAATTCGGTGATCTAATGCCAGATGAACTGCCGAATGAACTCCCCCCAATGAGAGACATACAATACCAGATAGATTTAATTTACTGGAGCTAGTTTGCCAAATTTGTCTCATTACAAGATGAGTCCGAAAGAGAATGAGATACTGCGAGAAAAGGTGGAAGAGTTATTGAAAAAGGGCATATATAGGAGAGCATAAGTCCATATGCAGTTCCTGCTTTATTGGTACCTAAGGCTGACGGTTGGTGGCGTATGTGTGTGGACAGTAAGGCAAACAACAAAATTCCAATGGGGGTACAAGTTTCCAATTTCGTGGTTGGATGACATGCTCGATCAGTTGCATGGTTCAGTGATTTTCTCCAAAATTTATTTGCGCAGTGGTTACCATCAAATCCGTATACGACCAAGAGATGAGTGGAAAACAGCTTTCAAGACTAGAGATAGGTTATTTGAATGGTTGGTTATGCCATTCAATTTAACTAATACATCTAGCACCTTCATGCGTGTTATGAATCAGGTATTGAGATCGTTTATTGGGTGATTTGTTGTTGTTTACTTTGATGATATCCTGATTTATAGTAAATCTGAAGAGGAACATCTTTTGCATTTGCGTGAGGTACTAACAGTCTTGCAGCAGAATAAATTATTTGAGAACCTTAAGAAGTGCAGCTTCATAACACATAAGATGCTCTTTTTAGGTTTCATAGTTAGCTCCAATGGGATACAAGTGGATGAAGAGAAAATGAGGGCCATTTGAGATTAACATGTTCCAAGAACAGTTAGTGAAGTCCGTAGTTTCCACGGATTGGCAACCTTCTATAGGCGGTTCATTAAAAAATTCAATAGCATTATAGTGCCTATTACAGAATGTTTGAAGAGTGGGAAATTTAATTGGGATGAAACGACGAATAATAGTTTTGCAGTGATAAAGGAAAAATTAAGTACTGCCCCTGTGCTAGTGTTACCGAACTTTGATAAGCTGTTTGAAGTGTATTGTGATGCTAGTGGGGTGGGCATTGGTGCTGTTTTATCCCAAGAGAAGAGGCCTGTAGCATTTTTCAGTGAGAAGTTATGTGAAGCTTGGCAAAATGGTCGACTTATGATAAGGAATTTTTTGTAGTTGTTCGAACTTTGAAACATTTGGAACACTACCTTATTGGCAAAGAATTTGTGTTGTATTCAGACCATGAAGCTTTGAAGTATCTGGGAAGTCAGAAATGAATTACTTCAGACATGTATGCCTGATGGTGTACCTTTCTTCAGAAGTTTCCTTTTCGTTTGGTGTATAAATCGGGGGTGCAAAATAAGGTGGCAGATGCTTTTAGTCGCCGTGTATCGTTACTCGTTACTCTTAGTCATGAAATAATTATCTTTGAGTACTTGAAGGAATTGTACAAGCACGATCCTGATTTTTCTAAAATTTGGCGACAATGTGTATTTGGAGTGCCTATGTCAGGATTCTACTTGCAGGATGGCTTTTTGATGCGGGAGAATCAATTGTGTATTCCAGTTTCATCTTTACGGGAAAAGGTAATTCGTGACTTGCATGGCGGTGGACTTGGTGGACATTTGGGACGCGATAAGACCTTATCTGCTGTACAGAAACAGTATTATTAGCCCAAGTTGCGACGTGATGTGGAGAAATTAGTGGGGCAGTGTTATGTGGGTCAAACGGGTAAAGGGCAGTCCTTCAATGCCGGCCTTTATACACCTTTACCGGTTCCTAAAAATATTTGGGAATATTTGTCAATGGATTTTGTGGTTGGCTCACCGAGAACTCAAAGGGGTGTTGATTCTGTGTTTGTTGACCGGTTTTCCAAAATGACGCATTTTATACCTTGTAAGAAGACTTCGGATGCTCTTGCGGTGGCAAAATTATTCTTTAGGGAGATTGTCAGGTTGCATGGTGTGCCCAAATCCATCACTTCGGATCGAGACACTAATTTTTTGAGTTATTTTTGGAAGACTTTATGGAAGCGGTTCGATTCTTCTTTGAATTTTAGCAGTACAACCCATCCTCAAACTAACGGGCAAACTGAGTCGTTGAATCGTACTTTGGGAAATTTTATTCGCTGTATTTGTGGAGAGAAGCCTCGACACTGGGATTTGGCTTTAGCATAGGTGGAGTTTGCTTATAACAGTGCCGAACATAGAGCTACCAGGAAGTCTCCATTTTCTATTATTTATACTAGCAATCCTCGCCATACTCTTGATTTGGTCAGTTTACCTAAGAGGCCTGGCGTGAGCGCAACAACTACGTACCAACGTGGCGAATGAGGTTCAAGATATGCATGTGGAGGTGAAGCAAAAGATTGAGCAAGCCAATGCGTGTTACAAGAAGCTTACTGATAAACATCGTCGGAAGCTGACTTTTGAGAAAGGGGATCAAATGATGGCGTACTTATGTTAGGAGCGGTTTCCTGTTGGTACTTACGGCAAGTTGCAGTGGTGTGCGGTCGCAGGCAACCAAAAATAAATCTTACTGCGAACAAAATTTATGTAGTGGTGCAAATAAGAGTGGATCCCACAGAGAATGATTAATCTATTTTTATACTTTGCATACCAGAAAAGGGGGGTTTTGAATGTTGTTGAATAAAATAAACAAATACGCAAATAACGCAAAATAATCTAACGAAATAAATTAGAGAAACGAGCCTTGGATTAATTCAACTTCCACTTTCAGAAACTTATACTGATCATTGAGTCAAGCATAAACAATTAGTATTCTGAATATTCACTGTTGGAGTTACTTCCATGCCTTTCCTTAATTTTAGTTAGATAGAAACAAGCGATCTAAATAATCTTAACTACCAAACAACTTTAGACAAGTGCTGAAAGTTTAATCTAGTAGAAGTTTTAAGAAATAAAAAGACCGATGGAGCTAAATAACACAAGCACAAGCAGTTGTATTTGATTTAGTTGAGTATCCTTCCTAAGATATAATAATCTTCTGATTTGCAGTTAATTATTAACCTAGTTGCTTCACAAGTTAGAGTGATCAAACAATTATGGATTTGATATCTAATTTAGTAGTAGATTTCAACGAATAATAAACTAGCGTGCACTCTAGCAATTAAACATATCAATCATAGAATTTAAGTATAGAAAAATAATCAATACTCAAAATATAAATTGAACAATTAAAATCAATTAGATCTCACAGTGTAATAATCTGAGGCTTCCGTCTCCTTAATCCAAGAATAAGAATTTAGCTACACATGACCATGAAAATACCAAAGAATAATAGAGAGAAAGTTTTGTAGACCAGTCCCTAAGCTCTCTTGGTAATCCTCTATTTATAGGCATCAAGGCTCAATCAATTCATTCTAGGAATTGACTTCCTAGTGATAATCAATTTTCTTCAAAGAGATCTTCTAGATAGACTTTCCTTTCTTTCATTGGATTTGACTAGCACACCAAGATTGTTCCACCTCCTTTCTTTTTCTTGTAGGATTCTTCTTTTTTCTTTCCTTCCATGAATAGGAGTATTAAATATTGCTTGATCACCACGATAATGACTTTATTGTAATAAAATATTAAATCTCTGTGCTCGCGTAGTTATAACTTTGCCCCTCCTTTTACTTTAAGTCCAAATAATGATCAATTTGTCCTCCAAAGCATATCCAAAGTCATGGAATCCTTTAATTGTACCTTAAATAAAAATATAAGAATAATGAGTTTATTTAGGCACAAAATAAATACAAAAGATTAATCATTAAGGAATAAAAACATAATAAATTCTATACTCATCAAATTCCCCCACACTTATCCTTTGCACGTCCTCGGGCAAAACAAATATAAACTATAATACAAAAAATTCAACTAAACAAACTAACAAATTGGACAACCTTGAGCTACAAATTAATATGAACTCTAACATTGACCTCAGAGATTCTAAACAATAACCTTTGAAAAACTTCAAAACAATGTATTCATCTAAAACTTAAGCTCCTTTATTAATCTTACTTTACTCTCAATCCCTCGTGTGTGTTTGGATCCACCTGTACCAACCCAATCAGAACTCAGATAAACTTACGAAATCAAAGTCTTGAAGGTAAAAGAGGAACCCAAGCACTTATTTTCACACAATTCTCAGCTAACACAAGCAGATAACAGCAGAGGATCAAAAGGCTTCTTTTTTTTTTCTTTCCTTGGTAAGTGCATTTTATGCTCCATCTTACCAACGAGTGCGTTTTACGCTCCATCTCGCATGTCACGTGCTTATGAGTGAGTGCGTTTTATGCTCCATCTCAACCCACCACATGAATCTTTATTATTTTTTTTCTATTTCTTATTTTCTTTTTTCTTTTTTAAACTTGCAAAATTTGACTAAATCATTTCCCATCTCTTAAATAATATCTCATATTCACTTCAAATTATGAACAAACAAGCAATAAAGTTCCAAAATTTCTCCCCCAATTCATTCAATCAAATAAATTTCTTCCAAGTTAAAACTAGGTCGACCAAATGAATATGAGCTCGAATATGAAAGGTCTCAAATAAAGTAATAATTAACAAAGAAAACCAAATTTAGACTACCAATGCCTATCAATCTTCCAAGAAGTTATCAAAAAGAAATTAAAATTTTATTCTTGGTAAAGACTCAAAATCCAAATTAACTCATTACTCAAGTGACACATCCTAAAAACTGCCCCATTTTCGTAGGAAACATGATTACACTTAGCATGTGCAACAAACCTTTAAATTCCAAGGTTACCCCAAGTGGACGACTTTTGTCTCGTGAGGGTTTGCAGTGAATATACCCATTAAATTCAAGATTCAAACTATAAAAAATAAAAAATTAAATAAAATATATAAAACACCCTAAATCTTTTCCCCCGCACTTAAAACTTACATTGTCCCTAATGTAAAGTAAAATGCAAAGAAAAGTAAAGATACTCCCCTCTTGGGTTGCCTCCCAAGTAGCGCCTTTGTTTAAAGTCGTTGGCTTGACCATTTCCTCTTATCTCAGTCTAGTTCAAACACACAAATTGTCATTTCATGCCTTCTCTTAATCTTTTTTTGAATTCTTGGGTATCATTGTACATTCGAAAGCCCCCGAACTCATCTTCATCCATCAACAGAAAATAACTTTCATTATTCGATTCACCTGTTCCTGCATCCTTGACCACACTAACCCGGAAGCACTCCTCACGACCATTTGAAAGCTTTACCGTCGGCAATACAGATGGTAGGGACTTCTCATCAGAAACTGGCAATTCCTCATAAAAAATATTACCTGACTTCGGTGCATCATTTAAAGTTGCCATAGTTTCTTGCAAATCAGTGTTCAAGGTTAATTTCACACTCTCTACATCAATGTTCTTACTAAGTGCAATTTCCAAGGCATCTTCTCCACCAAATTCAAAGGCATTCTGTGCTACAGAGTCAATCACATCAATAGAATAAATAGAGTTATCATCACTAGGATATCGCATGACATTATAAATATTAAGCTTGATAACTTTGCCATCAAATTCTATTGAAAGTGTACCACTATGAACATCAATTTTAGTCTTAGATGTCTTTAGAAATGGTATTCCTAACAAAATAGGCGCCTTTTGGTCACTGTTTTCCATATCAAGCACATAAAAATCAGTAGGAAAAATCAAATCATTAACTTACACAAGAACATTCTCAACTACACCCTTAGGATAAACATTATATCTATCAACCAACTGAATCACAGTACCGGTTTTATTCAAGGGTTCAAGTTTCAATGAAGCATAAATAGAATATGGCATGACATTGATAGAAGCTCCTAAGTCTAATGTGGTTTTTTTAAATCTAGAGCTACCTATCGTGCAAGGGATGATGAACATACCCGGATCTTGGCACTTAGTAGGGAGTTTTTTTTGAATAATTGTAGAGACATTCTCCCCTACTTTTACCTTTTCATATCTTTTAAGTTCCTGTTTTCTTTTATGTGTACACAATTCTTTCAAAAATTTAGCATATCGAGGTACTTGTTTAATAGCATCTAACAATAGAATATTTACCTCACATCTACGGAAAGTCTCATACAAATCTGAATTTTTCTCATATTTCCTATTTTTTGTTAAAGCATGAGAAAAAGGGGGTACCGATTTATAATCAGAGAGAGGAAAAAATTTACGCTTAGGTACACCATCATCGCTCACAACTCCACTGTCTGCATTGTCCATGTCTGCTTTGCTTTACTCATTTGGTGAAGGTACTAGCTTTTCTAGAATTTCTACCTCTTTTCCACTTTTCAAAGTGATGACACTTGCATTTTCTTTTGGATTCACCACCGTTTAAGAGGGTAACTTTCCAGAACCTTGCGCCTCCAATCGACTAATTGCGGTTGACATTTGTCTCATTTGGGTACCCAAATTTTGAATACTTGCCCTTGTTTCCTGTTGAAATTGTAAAGTGTTAGTGGCAAGAGATTTACCAATATCTTCTAAAGATATAGTAGAGTTAGAAGATTGGCCCTGGTGTTATCTATTGGGATATGACTGTTTGTATTGTTGGTAACTTGGGAAATTTTAATTTGCGGGCTGATTTGCTTGTGGATTCCCGTAGCTAAAATTAGGCTGATCCCTTCATCTAGAATTATATGTGTTTGAATATGGATCATATTTTCTTTGTGGTTGTCTGCGAAAGCCACATCTTGTGTTCACTTGCTCATTGGACTCCTCTTGAAGAGTTGGGCACATATCAGTTGGATGTCCTACTATCGAACAAATTTCGTAAGTTTTTACTTGTTGCGTATTAACTGCACCCAATTGATGAATAAGAGAGGTTAAACTTGCAATTTGTTGTTCAATAGAAGAAATTTGTACATCACTAGCATTCTTAGGTGAAAAATCAAGTCTAGTACCAAATTGTTGGGAATTGGTTGCCATATTTGCAATAAAATTTCTTCCAGCCTCGGGAGTTTTATCCACCAAAGCTCCTCCACTAGCAGCGTCGATCATGCTCCTATCGGTAGATGAAAGGCCTTCATAGAAATATTATATTAGAAGCTGATCACTAATTTGATGATGGGGCAGCTCACACATAATTTCTTAAAATGTTCCCAATACTCATGTAAGGATTTTCCATTATTTTGTCTCACTCTACAAATTGATTTCCGAATGTTGGCTGCCCTTGAAGCGAAAAAATATTTCTCTAAAAATAATATTTTCATCCCTTCCCATGTGGTAATACTTCCGAAGGGTAGATAATATATCCAATCCTTAGCCAAATCTTTCAGTGAAAATGGAAAGGCTCTTAGCTTAATTTGTTCCTCGGTTACTCCGGTCGGTTTCATGCTTGTACACACTACATGAAATTCCTTCAGATGCTTGTGAGGATCTTCACGTGAAAGACCATGAAAAGTGGGTAAAAGATGTATTAATCTAGATTTTAATTCAATAAGGGTATTAACATCTAGATTAAGAAATGTAATGCATAAGGGTTGTTGATCCAAATCAGGGGCTGCAGGCTCTTTCAAAGTTCAATTTGCTGCCATGGTTTCTTTCTCTTCAAAATTTTTTCGAGCTTCCTTCCTTAATCTACGTAGAGTTCTCTCTATTTCTGGATCACACTTTAAATCACCTTGATTAGTAGATTGAGTTTCAGTCATAAACAATCAAGGAAATTCAAAACACGTATGAAAAATAACTAAAATAAAATAAGGATAATAAAAGTATAAAAATAAACTAGAATCAGTCCCTGGCAACAGTGCCAAAATTTGGTGTGTTGCCCCGCAGACAACCAAAAATAAAACCTTACTGCGAATAAAATTTATGTAGTAGTGCAAATAAGAGTCGATCCCACAGAAAATGATTAATCTATTTTTATACTTTGTATACCAGAAAAGGGGGGTTTTGAATGTTGTTGAATAAAATAAACAAATGCGCAAATAACGCAAAATAATCTAACGAAATAAATCAGAGAAACGAGCCTTGGATTAATTTAACTTCTACCTTTAGAAACTTACACTGATCATTGACTCAAGCATAAACAATTAGTATTCTAAATATTCATCGTCGAAATTACTTTCATGCCTTTCCTTAATTTTAGTTAAATAGAAACAAGCGATCTAAATAACCCTAACTATCAAACAACTTTAAAAAAAGCGCTGAAAGTTTAATCTAATAGAAGCTTTAAGAAAGAGAAACACCGATGGAGCTAAACAACATAAGCACAAGCGGTTGTATTTAATTTAGTTGAGTATTCTTCCTAAGATATAATAATCTTCTGATCTGCAGTTATTTATTAACCTAGTTGTTTCACAAGTTAGAGTGATCAAACAATTACGGATTTGATATCTAATTTAGTAGTAGATTTCAACGAATAATAAACTAGCGTGCACTCTAGCAATTAAACATATCAATCATAGAATTTAAGCGTGAAAAAATAATTAATACTCAAAATATAAATTGAACAATTAAAATCAATTAGATCTCACAGTGTAATAATCTGAGGCTTCCGTCTCCTTAATTTAAGAATAAGACTTTAGTTACACATGACCATGAAAATATCAAAGAATAATAGAGACGAAAGTTTTGTAGACCAGTCACTAAGCTCTCTTGGTAATCCTCTATTTATAGGCATCAAGGTTCAATCAATTTTCTTCTAGGAATAGACTTCCTAGTGACAATCAACTTCCTTTAAAGAGATCTTCTGGATAGACTTTTATGGATTTAACTAGCACACCAAGATTGTTCCACCTCCTTCCTTCTCCTTGTAGGATTCTTCTTGTTTCTTTCCTTCCATGAATAGGAGCATTTAATATTGCTTGATCACCAAGATATTGACTTTATTATAATAAAATATTAAATCTCTGTGCTCGTGTAATTACAACTTTGCCCCTCCTTTTATTTTAAGTCCAAATAATGATCAATTTGCCCTCCAAAGCATATCCAAAGTCATGAAATCCTTTAATTGTACCTTAAATAAAAATATAAGAATAATAAGTGTATTTAGACACAAAATAAATACAAAAGATTAAGCATTAAGGAATAAAAACATAATAAATTCCATACTCCTCATGCAACAAAAGAAATATGGTCCTTATACCATTCTGCTGAAGATCAATGATAATGTTTATGTGGTGGATCTGCCTGCCAGTATAGGAATTTCGAAGACTTTTAATGTGGTTGATCTTTCTCCATTCTATACTGCTGATGGTCCATTATATGTAGACGCGGTTGTAGAGCCGACGACTGAGAGTGTTCGGGCGCCGGGTGCCAACTCAGAGGCGAGTTTCCTTCAAGTGGAGGGGCATGACACAATCCAAATAGGAAAAAGAAGTCTAAGTCCAAGAAGGGTAACATTATTTTTGCCATAACTTTTGATCCGTTTGGAGTTATGGGGCCCATAATATATTAAATCGAAGCTTACGATGAGCCCTAAAAGTCTCATTGCATTTGGCTATGATAGACACCGTAAAAAGCCTAAAAAGGCCTGGAAAGATGTGTTTGGGCCTTCCGAAGTTTTTCCAGTTTTGAGTTTATTTGGACTATTTCATATTTTAATTATTCCTTGCGTAATTAGGATTTTCAGTTTATTGTTTAGTATTTAAATGATGTTTTCATGTGTTTTAGGGTTAACTCTTATTATTCTAAATTTATAAACATTATGGTTGCTTAGTCAATTTATCAAACTTTGTGAATTTCTGTGATTACAAAGGTACATAGATTCAATTCCTGTGATTGTTTCTATTCTGTACTGTCTTTCGTTGTGTTAGTAATGCACCTCAAATAGTGAGTTAATTGGGACAGAGGAAGAATATATCTAAGAAGAGCTATCTCTTTGGTTGTTATTAAATACAAACTCAGACTAAGAGAGAGAGAGAGAGACGGAGAAAGATGTTTTTAGATTAAGTAGCTAAAATTAACCCTCGTGCTTATGACATATATAGCTCAGGGTGATAAATATTCATTTTTTGAATTAGTAATAATTCTTCATCATAGGGGGTTTAATTCAAGAAATTAAATCCCATTAGTTATACCTTGTTTCATGTGTTAGTGTGGAAAGTGTAATATGGCGATAAAATTTTAAACTTGTCTATTGTATTTTTGTTCATGGTTAAAAAATTGGATTGTGATGAAGAGAAAAGTTCAGTTGTGACAATAGTAGTCTTACATTGTGTCGGTTATTGACCCAACCTGGAGCACCCATAGAACGACACTTGTGTGATAACAACGTCGTCCTTGCCATAGGCAAATGGGAGATTTTGGTTATTGGACTCGACCCGGAGCATCCATGGAGAGGTCGACCAGGTGGGAATAACCACATGTTCATTGTCTCTATGCAATAAACATGTGTTGATTGTCAAGCTCTTAATTCTCTCTAATAATGTTATGGGAGTTACATATTATATATAGGAGTTACAAAAAGGGTAATTATGTGTTTTAATTTGGGAGTTACAAATCCCATAATTATCTTCTTAATCTATATAATATGTGAGACTTTCTTTTTGGAGTAACATAACAAGGAGGTTGATAATTTCTCTAGAAAAGTTAGAGAGCAAAAAAGAGAGTTTTACATAGCCATTAACAATCATTCGTGAAGCATGAAAAAATTAACGCTTCTCGGACTTTGAAACTTATATCCAGTACTCGTGATAACATTGTCTGGATAATCGCTAGGAGTTCGTGGATTGCTGGTTCGGAGAGCACGTGATTCTAGCTGATTGTGTTTGTGGGCATACGCTTCAAGAGGTAATCGAAAATATAATTTTTTTGATTCATATTCGTTGCAGGTATGCTCTATTATGTTACATTAGTATTAGAGCTTAATTAGAATCGCTAGAATTCGTGCTTTACATGTTGTTCATGATGTTATGTATGCGTTTCATGTTTTTTTAAAAGCTTAATTAGCTTGTTAATGGTAGAACATGTTAGAGATATCATTTAAGCATGAAATTTCGTGCCAATTGATTTTGTATTTTGAGAGAAAACCCAAACCTTAGTTAGTTATAGAGGTTTTCTAAATTTCTAAATTACTTTTCCTCGGACTTCGTTTTAAAATTTTGATCACATGGTTATGTAGAGCTTTTTGATAGGAATCGGTTGATATCTTTTGTATGCATTTTTTAGACTTGAAACGAGTTAGTTATGGCCATTTTAAAAAACGAGTATCAAACTGTAATTTTATATATGAAAAACCCTAGCTAAAGGTAGATGACGATGATGTGGCGACACGTGTTATTGTTCGGTTGGCTCAATGTCCTGACACGTGTCAGTTGACCAAGTTAACGCTAGCGCCACGTGGACCAATGATGGTCAGACACGTGTCAAAATTCAACGATCTAACGGACCAGTCAACTGTCTGACATGTGGACCAATCATAAGTTGTCACGTCAGTAAACAAGCTACGTCAATGATAGCTGGGCAGCAGCCGCGCCATGCGCGCATCTGGTAGTGACGCCCACGCGTAGTAACGGCGCGTGTGGGCCACGCGCCACCTTCCCAATTTTTCCCGGCTATAAAATTTTTACGGTATTTTTTATTTTTAGTTTCTAGATTTTTTGTATATTAAAATTAATTTTTGGATATAGTTGAAATTTTTAGAAATTAAATTAGTGGTTAAAAAGTGCTTTAAAATTTTGTATAAAATATTGGGAAGTTGGTTTTTTTCTGTCCAAAATTTTTCATAGATACCAGAAAGCTATTTTTTCATATATCTAACTGGGTGTTGCATATACAATTTATTCTTATAAATTGTATATTATTTAGAAAATTTATAGAATGTTATTAAGATGTTAGTATGTTGTCTAAAATTTTCTGGTAGCAATATGAAGTGTTTAAGATGATGTTGCATATTATTTGGAATAATATGAGTGATTATTTAATCCTTATATGAAAATATTTGGAATATTTAAATGTTTTTAACTCGTAAAGCATTCTAGGGATTAAATGCATGCTTAAAAACACTTATGTTAGGTATTGCATGTTTAAATTTGATGATGTGATTATGATAAAGTATAAGTATTCAGTAGTTTTTTGTAAAGTCTTTAAAATATTTATATTGTCCAAGGACTTAGAATAGAACGATCAAACTTGTTAGGTTGATCTTATGAGATGAAATGTTGTATAGATAACAGGATCAAATCGATCGTATAGTATTGTTAAACGATTGTAAAGCTATTCTGCCAGTTTGTAGTGTAAATGTAGATCGCAGAGTAAGCTTTTATGTTCGTAGAACAGCGAAAGGGAAGATCACAGAGTCTGCCAAGCGTTTGCAGAGTTAAGTCAAGTTTGCAGAGTCTGCAGATCTGATCGTAGAGCCTCTTTTGGATCGTAAAGTAAAGCTGAGATTGCAGAGTACGCTCTAAGACCGCAGAGTAAAGAGAAGTTCGCAGAGTCTGCTCTAAGATCGTAGAATGTTCTTCATAAAGTGTAGTTCGTAGAATAAAACGTAGAGAGCACATCATAGAGTGTCTCTCTACTCGTAAAGCAAGCAATCATAGAATGGATTCGTAGAGTTCAGATCATTGAGTAATTCAAGCCCAAACTCTACGTCTCTCACCAAACTCTACGATCAGCCAAAATTGTACAGCATGTCAGGACTGACAAATAACTGACAATAAAGAGCGTTGCAGATCAGAGGACCAAATGTTCTTGATAAACATACTTGGTTTAAATCGAAGATCATAGCATGTTTATGTCTAACAACTAGTTTGGTGAAAGCGACAACACCCATGTGGTTTGTGAAGTTACAAACTAATGTGACAGGTCAAAACCCTAAAGCAAGCTGACATAGCTCTCCTTAAAAAGTCATCATCAGATAATATCTTGGAGCAGAGCATTAAATGCACCAACGAGATTATTTCCAGAAGTCTATAAAAGTGTACGAGGATTCAAATCTAAGTACGAATCACGAAATACAAAGCTAAAATTCTTCCAAAGTAAAACGAGCTTCACTCTACGAAAGTGAACTACTTGTTCAAGCTGCTAAGTACTGAAGAAGTCAAGCATATTGCAATCTTAGCAGCACCTCACAACAACATTCAATCAATTGTGATTCATTGCCTAAGTGACAATATCCTAAATTTAAGTGACTTGAAGAGATATGAGTGATTTGGACTGAGTGTCCCAGTCTTAGTGACTATACCGAGACTTAGTGACTTAAAGGAACCTAAGTGGTTCAGTTGTAACAGATCTTAGTGATCTATATCCTTAGTGGATTTCCTACTCGTATAATAGAAGAGTGGACTAGGAGTTATTCCTACTCCGAACCATTTAAATTTCTTGTGTCATTTAATTTATGCCTTTACTTTCAGCATATTATCTACTATATTTATTTATGACTGACATCCACAATAACTAAATTCAGAGCTATGATTTCATTAAATCTTTAAGGGATTTTCATACTAATATTCCGCTAACATTGACTAATTAATTATCTGGTAATACATTCTTTAATCAAATAATTTTTTTAAAGGATCTATTCAACCCCTCTTCTAGATCTCTTTTATGCCTATAGGAAACAACAACTGGTATCCGAGCAGGTTCTCAAGAAAATTAGGTTAAACACTTTAAATGATTAAATGACACACAATAAAACCAGTTTTGAGCTTGGTGGAGGAAATAAGCCATCTATTCTAAATAGAGAAAAATTTGCTAACTAGAAGGTTCATATGCAGGCATACATGGATGCAATAGATGATGATCTATTTGATGCTGTTATCAATGGTCCATACATCCCAACAAAGCTCGCACCAACAACTGAAGATCCAAACAAAATGGTTGTCAAGCAAATAGTAGAGTGGACAGAAAAGGAGAAGAAACTGGTACAGATAGACAAGAGGGCCAAGAACATCATGTTCATAGCTCTAGAAGATGAGCTCTTTGAGATTGTTTTCAACTGTACAATAACCAAAGAAGTCTAGGAGGCCCTGTTGGTAATGCATGAGGGCACTAAAGAAGTCAGAGAGAACAATCAGTCTCTCTTGACACAGCAGTATGAAATGTTCTCTCATGTACCTAGAGAGAACATCATAGCAATATATGAAAGATTCAACATGTTGTTCAACTCCCTAAGAGCCTATGGAAAGGTCTATCCAAATAAAGACCTTAACATAAAGTTTATGAGGGCTCTACCAAGCAAATGGGATGCCAAGACTATTGTCATTCACGAGTCAAAGAACTTGAATGAGATGGCTATACAAAAACTCTACGGTAATCTTCTTACCTATGAGCTTGAGCTAAATCAAAGGGCAGAGACCATCCTAGAGAGTACGAAAAAAGATAAATGAGCTGCTTTAAAGGCGTCTGAAACTGCCTCTAAAGCTCCAACAGAAGCAGTATCCGATGATGATGGTGTTGAAGATGATGATGATAAAGACATAGTGATGCTTGCCAGAAGGCTGAGGAAGTTTATGCGAAAGAGCAGCAGCAGAAAACCAAGGAAGAACTTCAACAACAAAGGCAACAGTAGTAGAGACCAAGATAAAGATTTATGCTACAACTATAAGAAGCCTGATCATTACATCACAAAATACACCAAGCCTATGCGAGAGGAGTTAAAGAAAGATAAGAAGAAGTCATATCCAAAGAAGGAGTACAAGAGCTACAAGAGACACCACAAGAAGGAAAAAAAGGCTTGTAGCTAAAGGGTTATGGAGCGATTATGAAAATGATACAAACACAGAGTCCAGTGATGATGAAGGACTCCAGGTGGCCAATCTATGTTTAATGGCCATAGAGTAAGATAATAGCAAAACCACTGATCATCAAGAAATTGACATCAGTGGGGTATTTGACTGTAACTCCTGATGTAAATATTGATGATCTTAGAACTGCATTACATGACATAACATTAGACTTGTATCAATATATAAAGTGGTTCAGGGTTCTATCAAAGGACCATTCTTTTCTTCAAGAGGAGAAAGAAAAAGTACAAGTGGAGTTGGAAACAACTCTACGAAGCACTGCCTCTCTATCCAAACTTGAGGCTGAGAATGCTAATTTGAGGCAGATAGCTGAAGCTAATGCACAGAGAGAGTCTGCTCTAACCTCTAAGATAGAGGAGTTGGAAAAGACAATCTCAATGTGGAATCGATATACCTCATCGATGGACTCCCTGATCACTAGTTAGAGAGCTGTCTTTGATCGACAGGTTTAAGGTTTGGAGATTCATCTTCATTTCCAAGTGTGGAAAATTTGTTGGAGACTAATAACAACAGTGCTTCTACTCCCTACAGAAGCATTGTGTTTGTGAAATTCACAGAGGTTGCTGAGCCTATTATTCCAAGTTGTTAAATCTTTGCGGACTAAGTCATTGTTCCCAAGAACAACAGGTCACATACTGGTCTGGGTTTTGTCAAGTCGCAGAACAGACCAAAGTCTACGAATGTACCTCGAAGGATCGTAAAGTTAGGTAAAACTCACTCTACAAACCAACTAGGTCTTAAATGTAGAGTTGGCTTCTACTCTACGGAACTTCAAAATTATAGAATTGTATGAAAATAAAGGGAGTTTTAGCCGAGAAGAAAGGATGGTTATACATATCCCCACATGTGTCCCAACTGAGAAGATGGTACACACTCACACATGCAACATATTAAATGTTATAACTATCATAAGTATAGGCATATAGCTGCATTGTGCTATTATAATGATTATTGTTTTATATATTATCGACTCAAAGTCAGACAGTTATGGGTCCCTAAGGGTACTAATAGATTAGGACCCAAGCAAATTTAGGTACCAAAATAAAGGATGATTTTATATGTAGGTACCGAGCTCCACTAAATCTATCTGGTATCTTGATAGTGGATGCTCTAGACATATGATTGACAACAAGACTCTCTTGTCAAATTTTAAAGCAAAAGATGGCCCAATAGTTATCTTTGGAGACAATAACTCTAGGAAGACAAGAGGCTATGGTTCGATTAGAAATGGAGTAGTATCATTCAGCAAAGTTGCCTACGTTGATGGGTTGAAGTACAATCTGTTGAGCATTAGTCAACTGTGCGATAAAGGGCATCAAGTAATCTTCCTCAACAACCAGTGTCAAGTTCAAGACCTGGAAACCAACTTTTTGAAGATGACTAGGACTAGAGAAGGAAATGTATATATGGTCAATCTCGCTGAGCTCAGTTCTTCATAAACAACTTGCTTCTTCGCCAAAGCTTTAGAAGATGTGAGCTGGTTGTGGCACCGGATATTATTCCACCAGAATTTCAAGAGCATGTCAAAGCTTGTCTCTAAAGATCTAGTTAAAGGCCTGCCAAAGCTGAGTTTTGTCAAAGAAAGACCATACAAGGCCTGTCAGCTTGGAAAGCAAACGAGAAACTCATTCAAAAGCAAGACAGTAAATTCAAATGAGCGGCCCTTGCAGCTATTGCACATGGATTTATTTGGGCCTGTACCAACTGCTAGTCTTGGAGGTAAAAGATACT
This sequence comes from Aralia elata, assembly GCA_034770075.1. Taxonomy (NCBI): domain Eukaryota; kingdom Viridiplantae; phylum Streptophyta; class Magnoliopsida; order Apiales; family Araliaceae; genus Aralia; species Aralia elata. The sequence goes on along the minus strand of CM068385.1, from coordinate 12,950,356 downwards.
CACTGGTAATAGTGGATGACTATACCAGGTTCACATGGATATTCTTTCTAAGCTCTAAGGATGGGACCGGCACTTAACTAATCAAATTCTTCAAGCTGGTCATGAATGAGAAGGGCAAGCACATCAAAGCAATAAGGAATGATCATGGAAGAGAGTTCGATTATTCTGAGGTAGATCAGTTCTGTGAAGATAATGACATCCAACATAATTTCTCAGCTCCAAGAACTCCACAACAAAATGGAGTAGCTGAGAGGAAGAACAGAACCTTGATAGAGGCAGGAAGAACTCTTCTAATAGCAGCCCATCTCCCTGAATACTTTTGGGCTGAAGCTGTTAACACTACCTGATACACTCAGAATAGATCATTGATTCATTCTACGTTCAAGAAAACGCCCTATGAGTTATGAAAAAGAAGAAAGCCTAACATCAGTTATTTCCATATGTTTGGTTGTGCATGTTACGTCCTCAATAACGACAAGAGGTACTTAACCAAGTTCCAGCCCAAGTCAGAGGAAGGGATTTTTCTTAGATACTCTATGGAAAACAAAGCCTATAGAGTGTTCAACAATAATTTATTAACTGTCAAAATCTCTATCCATGTCACCTTCGATGAAACTGACTTTGGAGAACCAAGCAAAGATGTATAATTCGATGAGATCGTAGAGCTGGACCTACCGATCGTAGAGTAGGAGAACCCTACGATCGTAGAAGCTGAAGCCGTATAACTAGACCCGACGATCGTAGTGCCAGACAAGGAGATTGTAGAGTCCTTAGTTCCAAGTATGAGAACTCTACAAATCAATGAAGCTGCTGATCCAGAACCAGATCTTGAAGGTCTCAGACAAGAAGGCACTAGGAATGATGTTCCATTTGGAAGAAAATGGGCAAAGAGATCACACTCAAGACCTGATCATTAGCAAACTAAATGCTAGTGTCAAGATGAGGTCGGCTACTCAAAACGCATGCTTCTTCCTAAGCTTTCTCTCTCAGATAAAGCCTAAGAAGATCGAAGAAGCTATAGAATATTCAAGATGGATTGAAGTTATGCAAGATGAGCTAAATCAGTTTGAAAGAAGCAAAGTTTGGAGGCTAGTTCCAAGACCAAGAGATCATCCAATCGTTGGCACCAAATGGGTATTCAGAAACAAGATGGATAAAGCTGGTGTGATCACAAGGAACAAAGCTGGATTGGTGGCCAAAGAATATTCGCAAGAAGAAGGGATCGACTATAACGAGACCTTTACTTTTGTTGCCAGATTGGAAGGCATCAGGATGTTTCTAGCTTATGCAGCCCACATGAAGTTTAAAGTCTTTCAAATGGATGTTAAGAGTGCATTTCTGAACGGTGAACTTCAAGAAGAGATTTATGTAGAACAACCTACAGGTTTTGTCAATCTAACTCATTTAAATTATGTCTATAAATTAGATAAAGCACTCTACGGTTTAAAGCAAACACCTAGGTCATGGTATGAAACACTCACTACATTTCTTATTGAAAATGGATTCACTAGAGATAGGGTAGACACTACACTGTTCCTTAAAAAGCACAAGCATAAAATTCTATTAGTTCAAATCTTTGTAGATGATATTACTTTTGGTTCTACTAACGAAAAATTATGTGAGAAATTTGCCAAGTTAATGTAGAGTAAATTTGAGATGAGCATGATGGGTGAGCTGAACTTCTTCATTGGACTTCAAGTGAAGTAGACTGATGAGGGAATCTTCATCAACCTAGCCAAGCACATCGAAAATCTACTTAAGAAGTATGACATGGAATCAGCTACTCCCATGAAGACTTCTATGGCCTTTGCAACCAAACTTGACAAAGATGAAAATGATAAAAGTATTGATGTAACTCAATACAGGGGTATGATAGGATCTCTTCTATATTTGACTGCTAGTAGGCCATACATCACGTTCTCTACCTGTATTTGTGCTAGATTTCAAGTTAATCCTAAGGAATCCCATTTAGTTGCTGTAAAAAGGCTTTTTAGATATCTCAAGGGTGCTCTATATTTGGGACTGTGGTATCCTATGGAGTCTCCTTTTTATCTAATAGGGTATTCAGATGCAGACTTTGCAGGGTGCAAGATTGACAAGAAAAACACTAGTGGTACTTGTCAATTGCTAGGCACTAGACTTGTCTCATGGTTCATTAAAAAGCAAAATCCAGTGTTAACTTCAACTATAGAAGCTGAGTACATTGCTACTGGTAGTTGTTGTGCTCAAATTTTGTGGATGAAGAATTAGCTGGTTGACTCTAGGTTTGATTTTAAGTCTATTCCTATATATTGTGATAATACAAGTGTTATATCAATAACGCATAATCCTGTCATGCATTCTAGGACTAAGCATATAGACATCAGATATCACTTTATTAGAGATCATGTGTAAAATAGAAATATATCTTTACATTTTATATCAATTGAAAATTAACTTGTTGTTGTGTTTACTAAACCCTTAGACGAATCTAGGTTTAATAAGATAATTAGTGAGTTAGGAATGCTAAATATGCACCCTTAGTGTTATGTCTTTGGAAGTTACTAACAGTGTAGGAAAGGATCATAGAACAGTCCAAGAGAAGACATGTTCGTAGAGCAACCCACGGTTCGTAGAGAGTATGAGGCTCGTAGATCTACTCATAGAGTGAAAGCGTTTCGTAGAGTGGTTCGCTGAGAAAAAGGAAAGTGTAGAGTCAAAAGGTCCTTCAATAGTTTACTCTACGCCCCATAAGATAAGGCGGTTAGTTTCAGCGCGCGTGACCTTCACTCCCAAGGAAAGCGAGTGAAAAAGAGAAGTTACTGCACTACAGTTGTAAATAACATAAGTGAAGTGACGTACAACCAATCATCACTCAACGTGTCCCACTCAACCAAATTACGAGGGAAGTAATATAAGGTCATTTCAAAATTTTCATCTAACCTTTACTATTCTTTTGCAATCTGAGATCTAAACTTTCAAGTTTTCAAACCTTCTAGCCCTACTTTCTCAAAGTCTCAAAAAACTTAAACATTTTTGTGATCTTTTCAGTTCAAAGCAAACCAAAGAAAATGGCCAGTTATAAAGTTGTCACCGGTAACCAGCTGTGCTTCGACAAGTTTGGCGAAACTGAAAAGAAGTTCAGAGATGTTCTTGTTCTGGTACAAAAGGCTGGCTTTCTGGAGATTCTTGATACCAGCACCAAGATCTACACAAGGATGGTAGAGGAGTTTTACATCAATGGTGTCTGTGCTGAAGGAGTGTATACTATAAAGATCAAGGGTCTCACCTTTCAGATAGTTGTGGCGGAGATGAACCAGCATCTAGGCTTTGTTAAGCAAGGCATCACCTCTTTCGAGGAAGTTGATATGAAGGAGGGGATGAAGCTGATGGGGTACAAAAAGAACCCTCAGCTAAAGGGAATCAAGAAAAAAGAGTTCCCAGAAGAGTACTAGTTCCTTGTCGACATTGTTGGCAAATGCATTCTCTATAAGGACTCTGCTCACGATTCAGTCAGTGAGCTTCAACTAAAGATTATGACTGCAATCCTCATGAAGATGAAGATCAACTTTGGTGCCATATTCATAGATTGGCTTGCCAAATGGGTAGATGGTGCAGAGAAAAAGAAAGCTATAGGCAAGCCCGTGCCCAAGATGTTCCATGGGCGATTGATAAGTATAGTGTTGAAGAAGAGAATGAAGAGGCTGATTGGGGATGTAGAGGGTGAAGCCCTTAATGTCAACAAGAAGATAACCCCCAAACTCTTTAATAACTGAAAGAAAAATCTAGTTGAAATTCTAAGGTTGAGGCAGTCTGAAGGGAGCGAAAGGACTATTAGTGAGGTTCAGAAGCCGACCAAGGCTAAAGCCAAGAGGAAAGTGGCTGTCATTCAAGAAGAAACCTCTCAAGGGTCTGTTGTACCTAATGTTCCTGAGGCCTTAGCTTCAACAATAGAGCAACCCATGCAGAAGAAGAAGAGAATAAAAAAAGCTCCCATGGACTCTCAGAATAATTCCTCTGATTCTAAGATGAGGGACAAGGAATTAAATACACCTGTCTCCCAGCTGGTGAAGAAGAAGGGCTTAAGAGGAAAGCACCAAAAGAAATCTTCAGAAAAGCCCATTCACTTATCATTTAAAGAGAAAGTTAGAGAGACAATCGTAGAGGAACCTCCCTCTCCGATCGTAGAGCCTCAACCAAAGGCTGATGAAATGATGGTTGAGACGGCTTCTATGCCTGAACCCAATGTCAATCAAGAGACGGCTATAATGGCTGATGTGCCGGAGCCACAAACAGATGAAAAAGAAATGGCTGTGAAGGTTCCAAATCCTGAGCCAAAGAAGAAGAAGAAGCTAAGACATGTGGTGGAGAAGAAGAAGAAGAATGCAAAAAAGAAGAAAAGCGAGAAGAAAAGAAGGGAAGAGTTGGCCCAACGATTGCCGAGCTCTACTGATGACTCCCTCTAGCTCACAAAGGTAACTGTCAATGTTGTAGAGGACATCAGTAGATAGTTCAACCCAACGATCGTAAAGCCCGAGGATCCTGATACTGAGGGCGAGCAACCAATGTCTTATCAAGAACCTCCTCCAGTAGCCTCGACATCAGGAGCAGTAAGGTCTCGCATTGTGCTTGAAGCTGTAGAAAACCCTAATGCTTGCCTTCCTGATAAGTTCATAGGGTCCGGGGCTGGGCGGATGCGACTGGTCTTAATGAGCGTAGATGATCTCTTAAACATCTTCTTTGACATAGAAATGGACAGAAGCACCACTATCTTTGATTCTGATAGTGAGCAACTGCTCTATTTCTTATCCCTAATGTCGTTGTTAAGAGTTGTGACATTAAGAGACCAGAACTTCATCAGCTGGAGTTATTCAAAATTTCTAAATATCAAGCTGATGGCTTAAAACTTCCCGAGGGTTATTTCATATGCATCGAAGCTGATCTGCAATGAACCTTCTTCTTTCACTCATCGAGATGAGGTAATTTCCATCCCTAAGTTTTTGTTTATTTCTTCATATTCCATTCTTTCATTCTTTGATTGCGGTGACGAGGTCGTAGAGCCTTCCTCTACGATCTCTAAGTCACCTTTTACACCTTCTGATTCTTTTATTCCTTCTCCTTTCGTAGAGTCCCAACACTCTACAGATGATGTAAATAAAACTAATTCTCTAGTTGTAGAGTCCCAACACACTACGGACTATGTAAATTCCCCTAACTCCCCGATCGTAGAGTCTCAACACCCTACGATCTATGTACATAATACCACTTCTCCTACAAAATCTCATATACATATCTTAGATACAGAAATACCTTCTCCTATATAAGTTGAACAACCACATATACCTCATATTACCCATACAGATATTCCCTCCTCCTCAAACAATGAATTCTTTGACCTTACCCTTGCCATATCCAATATTTCTTAGAGTGATAAGGTTGGTTCTGAAGATCTCTTAGCCCAAATCATGAAGCGTGTCTCGATGATTCCTTCCAAGAATCAAGTCGCTGATTTGATGGCTCTGATTGCCGAAGAAATTGATCAAAATATGGAAGCAAGTTCAATCGGCCTCCATCAAAAAATAAACACGATAACTGAAGTTGCAAGCCAACTCCTTGGAGAGATGGGCAGAGAATTTAATAAAAATATGAAGAATATGTTCAAGAACATGTCTAAAAGCCTCCAGCAAAGGGATCAAGTATTCTTGAAACGTCTTGCAGATTATAAAAAGGTTGTTCTGGTTCTCTAGAAGTTAAATGAAGACTATATCAAACTTCTCTCAGATAAAGTTTTTGAGCTCAGTTCCTCCCTTAGTGACTTCAAGTCTATGGTCATATAACAGATGAAACAAAGTGAATATGCTCTGGAACGTACTGATAACACTATGACACTTGTGCATCAACATCGCGAACAAGCAGAGGCGAGACTTCAAGAAAATCGTGAAGACATAGCCATGTCTCGCACTCAAATGCAAGAGCTTGTGCACAGTATCCAATAACTATCTAAGGAATTCAATGTTGACAAAAAGGGGGAGAGTGCAAGAGATAGGGGGAGGAGAGCACCTCAAAGAAGAGCACCCCAAATATCAAATCAACCTCCTCCATCCACTAATCAAAGAACACCCTAAGCAGTCTCTGCAGTTCCTATTGGCTATTCCTCCTATTCAAGACATGGATTGTCGAGTGCAGTGACCCCCACTGACACAAGACTTCCATCTGGTGATCCCATGTACATCAGTAGAAATCTTCAGGGGATTCACGTTGAAGGGGATAAAGGAATAAATATGCCTAATTTTGGCCCAAGGGACTCAATGGAGGAGATTTAAAGAAGGGAAGCTAAAGGCCAGGAGCAGTATAAAAGAAAGGTTGAGAGTGAAAAGAGTTGGCTTCAGAAAGAGAAAAGGGGGAGGAGATAGATATAGAAAAGTATAGAGGTATACTTGTGCATATTTTTTTTTTGTAAAATTTTATCTGTTGTAAATTGCCATATCATGTAATTGTCATACTCTGTACAAATTATATACATCAATAAGATTTATTCTTTTGACCTAGGAATACAATTTCTTACTGTATATTAAGGCATATTTACTTTTAATGTTCTTCGCATCGTAGAATGTAGAATTGATGAATGCTCTTGAAACTACTGGTTTTGTCATCATCAAATAGGGGGAGATTGTTAGGTATTGCATGTTTAAATTTGATGATGTGATTATGATAAAGTATACGTGTTCAGTAGTTTTTTGTAAAGTCCTTAAAATGTTTATATTGTACAAGGGCTTAGAATAGAACGATCAAACTTGTTAGGTTGATCTTATGAGATAAATGTTGTATAGATGATAGGATCAAATCGACCGTATAGTATTGTTAAACGATCGTAAAGCTACTCTGCCGGTTCGTATTGTAATGTAGATCGCAGAGTAAGCTTTTATGTTTGTAGAGCAGCAAATGGAAGATTGCAGAGTCTGCCAAGCGTTCACAGAGTTAAGTCAAGTTCGCAGAGTCTGCAGATCAGATCGTAGAGCCTCTCTTGGATCGTAAAGTAAAGATGAGATCGCAAAGTATGCTCTAAGACCGCAGAGTAAAGAGAAGTTCGCAGAGTCGGCTCTAAGATGAAATTTATCATGATATTGCTGTTACTGGAAAGCAAGTTTGGGCTCCTAGTTCTGGAGTCATGCACGGTTTAATTGAAGATTTAACAAAACAAACAGATAGGAATGGTGATGATTTAGATGGTGGGACATTTGAACATCATATGCGTGAATACAATGATAATGATGCTAATGAAGGGACACAAAGTTTGCATAAGGTTAGAAAACTTGTTGCTTCTAGTGGGAAGGAAAGCAAATCTTCAAGGCTTACTGGAACAAAAAAGGTCTTGCAAAACATGGATAAAATGTTTAGTGCCTTCGATAGTAGAAGCACAACAAGTTCAGAACAAATTAACATTGGCAAAGTGGACACCAAGAAGGCAACAGAGGCAATGACAACTTTACCTGAAATAGAGATTGGAGGTGATCTTTATATGTTTAGAGTTGATCTCTTTGTACGAAAAGATTATAGAGACATGTTTCTCATGTTACCTACTCTAGAGTTGCAGCTAGCTTTCTTGTAGAGAAATTTCAATGCGAGTAACACACCAAATACTTCCATAATCGCATGTTTCGCCAACAACCATTTAACTTGGGGCGTTCCCAGTAACACATGGAGATGATGTTTATCGCCTTGATGTTAACTTCGATGTTTATAGTCGTTGATTGAATGACTATTCGTGTAGTATATGTTCAATGGATTTACGCTTTGTTGGATTTAGTATTTGCATTTGTGTTATGTATTTGTTACCCCAAGTATCTACTTGTTGAATTTGTATGAATGTGCTAGATTAGTAAATGCATTGTATAAATGTATTGTTGAACTTATTCACATATTATTTTAGATTCATGTTATGAAAATTAATATCATATATATGCATGCAGGATATGAATTTGGATATGGATGCTCTTTTAAATGAAGATAGTGAAACATAATTAGAAAATGAGGAGTTAGAGTTTTATAAAATTATGGTTAAGTGTGCTACTCAGGTGTGAACATGTTTTCTTTGTTATTTGGATAAAGAACCTTGTCGAACATCTAATTATTTAGGTTGGAGATGGCTATGTGACATGTTAAGTGGTAATGACGTTCGATGGTTTGAGCACTTTATAACGGAAAAACATGTATTCAAAAAATTTTGTAATTTGCTGAAAGATAATTATGGATTAAAGGATGCTAGATCTATTAAGAAAGATAGTGTAAGATCTTTTAGACATTTGAACAAAGGAGGCAGATGTTTTTCTTTGTTTGCTCATGTTAGGTCATGGACATAAAAATAGTGACGCTTGGCGGGATAGCGATTATCCTGCGGGCTAGGGTAATAATAAATTCACAGGCAACAGAAGCAAAAGAAAAAACCCTAAACACAGAGAAATCTCTCTAATGTGTAAATTATATTTATCAAAATCAAGTCTATCAAAATTCAACCCACAAGCCGGGTTTTATAGCTAACTTTCTTCCTTTTCAAGTCATAATAGGGTTCCTAAAACTATGGAAACAAAATCCTAAAGCATAACAAACTTCCTATATTTACGATAACAATATAAAAGATTTACTTCCTAATAAAATACTACTATCATAAAAGAATTAAACACTAATAATAATAATAATAATAATAATAATAATAATAATAATAATAACTGAAGCCAATCCGATCAGTACGAATCCAATCCCGAACTCCTGAACGCCGAAGCCATCCGAAGTCGAACCCAAAACTAATCCGATCCCGAAGTCATCCGAAGTCAAACCCAAAGCTGAACTCCCGAAGACATGAGCCGAAGTGACCTAACGACCTCTATTCTTACGCCGATCCTCCAAGTCATGATACTTCAATGCTAACATCGTACTGTCCGATAGCTCCATGACATCATCTGACTCAATTCCTCCTACATCAAATAGGGTACTATAAGAGAAATTCCAGAGATCATGTGAACTATTCACAGACATTTTCATATGGTACTTAATGCCATGCACACTCCATAAAAGAGATTAAACCTGATGCAAACTATAATAATGTCATTCCAAAATATATTTTGAAGAAGTTGGCATAGTATCCCTTCTTTAAGCTAAAATAAACATTAGACAATTTATTTAAATTTATTTGTCAAACAAATGACCTTAGTTTTAATTTATAACTTAATGATATTATAAAAATATTAGGACTGTATTGGTGCAATTGACGAAGCTCACATTAAATGTGTGGTTCTCGAATCAGAAAATATCTCATATTTTGGTCGCAAAGGGTATGCAACAATGAATGTCATGACCATATGTGATTTCTCTATTTAATTTTGCTTGGGCTGGGTAAGAATGTGCAGCCCATGATTGTTGTAACTTTGGAGAGGCTCTTCGTGACTGTAGTTTAAATTTTCCTCACCCCAAAGGAGGTTAGAAACAATGATACTATTTTTACACTTTAATAAATATATATGGTGATAAATATAAGTTATTATTATAATATAGTTAGAAATATGTACTAGTCCATTAAATTTAATTGTTCCGATCATTATATGACTGAAATAATGTTATTATTGTCTCATTTGTAAATAAATATTATGTCGTTGATTCGGGTTATCTAAACATGACATGTTACCTAGCACCATATAAGAGTGAGCGAGCTCACGTTTTGCAATTTGATTTTTTACCACTTCAAAATCCAAATCAAATTTTCAATCATGCACATGCATCACTTAGGAATATGATAGAAAGGATGTTTGGTGTTTGGAAAAAACGGTGGTCAATATTAAATGGATTGAATCAAAAGTTTGATCTTTAAATACAAATGAAGAATGTAGTTGCATCACTGACGGTACATAATTTTATCAAGAAAAGTTTTAACATGGACGAAGAATTCATCAGAGCGGATATTGAAAGATCAAATGCATCTACGACCCAATCTCAAATTAATAGGGTGTTTGATGGTAAAATATTTAGTACTCTTACGGTAAATGATGAGAGTACATGACACAAGCACATAGCAACATAGGTGATATGTTGTGCAATAATTGTTAGTGGGGTTAATTAATATTTTGGTTATTGTATTAAGGCCAAATTTTCATTTTAGTTACTGAAACTTTTTTCTTACAATCGCATCATCAAACTAACAAAAAAAATTCAATTTAGTGATTTTATAATTTTTCGTTCATATATTTAACTGTGTTGCTTTATGTGGTTAATGTTGACAAGTGGCTTAACATAACACGAGACACGTATGTATGACATGGCACGTGGGACCTTTTTAAATATATATATATATATATATATATATATATATATATATAAAACAATTGACTGACTTTGAATTGCTACCTGCTTAGACCACCTCAGGTCGCTTTCTTCAGTACTGTGAACAGTTCAGTAGCAGGTACGTGTCCTTTGACTCTGCTAACATAGTTGTTAGATAGAGGCTTTATTGACTTGTCCTTATCATAAAATCATCTAGGGATAACCTCGGAGAGTCTAGTGTTAAGGTTAATGAACTTTTCATAGCCTATTACTAACTTGTCAGGTGTCTGCACTCTACGATTTTGGATTCCTCAGAGTGAAATCGTAGAGTAGTTCTTCTACTCTACGAATGATGGTGACTCTGCGATCTTAACTCTACGATCCGGCTTATACTCTACGATCTTCAGATTACTCTGTAATCTTAGAGTGATTTTTTCTCTGCCGCTAGGATCGTCTTCTGGTCTGGACAACTTAGCTATTATAGAGTTTTAACTCTACAAATTTAAATCAACCTAACATGTTTGATTCCTAAACTAAGTCCTTTTACATAAGAATCATTTCATAAGGACTTTACGAAAGCTACTTGAATACAATTATACATTTAACTCATATCATCATCAAATTAAATATGTTCATCACAGATTGTAGGTACTAACCATATCCCCCTATTGGATAATGACAAAACAAGTAGTTTAAGTTCAAACATCAATTCTAATATGCAAGATAATTCATGAAAGTTAAATATACTGATATATAATGAGCAACTGTATTGTCCAGAGAAAAGAATGAACTTTTATTGATAATATAAGTAATTTACAAGTGTTTGAAAATAAAAATAATTACAAGTTTTAAGAGATAAAAAGAAGAAACTAAGGTCTTCTATAGGATGGTTTTCTTTTGGGAGGATTCCTTCTCTCCTCTGCTATTCTCCTTTTCGATGCTTAACTTGTTTTTCCTTGTATTCTCCTTAGCTCATCCAGAGTGTCCCTTGGGCCAGGATAAAGAATCTCCATCGATATTGATCCCATAAAAATTTCTATTTAAGAAGATTGGATCATTTATCCCTGGCAACCTTCACCCAGTAGGAATAATTTCACTCGACGATTGTGGAGTTCTACCAGATGTTTGACTTCAGTCAGGGGGAAGGAGAACGACTTGTGGCACATGAGGCATAACTCTAGAAGGAGGAGGAGGAGGATGAGTTATAGATGTTGTGAACCTTTAGCTTTACCTTTGCTAGTAGGAGCTTTTTCTCTCTTCTCCCCCTTTTTGTCAGCATCTTTAAGGGCAACCACTTCTTCTAAAAAGGATCTGATGGTTTCTACCATTGCTTCTAGTTAAGCGCGAGAGAGGGTGACTTCACCTTTGAGTTCTTCAAACTTTTGGTCTGTATCTTGCTTTTGAGCATGGACCATTGCTATAGCATTATCAGTTCTGGTGATAACATCTCTAACAAATTCCTTAAACTGATGAATGTTAAAACTTAGACCAAAGACTTTGTCAGTGAGAAGCTTCATAGATGAGGAATTGGTCTCTTGCATCTTCTTAACAGCTTCAGCATGTTCATTTATCTTTTTGAAGTAGATATCATCTCTTCTTTGCAAAGATTTGTCAATAACATTGACAAATTTCTCTATGATTTCGTTGACCATCTCTTGACTGAGTTGAGCTGAAGGATTGAACGATTGAGGGTGAGAGGATATAGCAGATGTAGGTGTAATAGGAGAGAAGGGTTGATGTTGTATTAATTGTTGGTTTGAGGTAGAAGGGTTGTATGTTCAGTGAGAGTTTGCTCGACGATCGGATAGTTGGGAGCTCTACGATCAAAGGAAATATGTAAGTGGGACTTGGTGATTTTGAGGGTGAATTGTATGGTGAAGGTGATGAAGTATATATATGTTCAGGTGTATTTTCTAGTGAGTGTTGTATATTATGTACATGTGAGTTAATTGGGAAAGTGTTTGGGTTTGGTTATTTTCGGTTACGATCGTAAAGTTTTGGGACTCTATGATTATGAGGGTAGAAGTGTTTAAAGAATAAAGAAATGACAAGTTTAAGAAAGTTGAATGTTGTACCTGAGGTTGAAACATGCTCTGTACTGGTAATGTTGGGCTCTACGAACGCTTCATAGCGTGAATGTTGCTAGATTTTGTTTAGGAGAGAAGAGTTGATGACAGTAAATTTGTTGAAGTTACCTGATGGAGCTAAAAGACTACCATTTGAGATGGTTCTTCTAGCAAACTTCAAGATTCTAGGAAAGTTCTGAGACAACACCTTTACACTTGGAAAATTCTTGTAGGTCCAGGTGATGTAACTAAGATCTCCTATCAGAAGAGCCTTCATCCATATCATGACTGGTAAAAAGTAAAAGATATGAGCAGGGTTTGGAGAAGAATCATCTTCCATGTTCACAATGTAAACGTCTGCAGGAAAAATTAGCTCATTCACCTGCACTAAAACATCTTCAATAACCCCTTCAGGGTAAGTGTTAGTCCTATCAGCAAGTTGAATAATAACACGAGTTTGTTTTAGAGGGCCTAGATTTAAGGAAGCAAATATAGATAATGGCATAACATTGATTGAAGCTCCTAAATCTAGCATAACTTTCTCAAACCTGGTGTTACCTATTCTGCATGGAATGGTGAACATGCCTGGATCCTTGCATTTAGGGGGCATTTTCCTTTGAAGCATTGCTGATACATTCTCTCCAACAGTGACTCTTTCATCATCTTTCAATTTCTTTTTATTAGTGCACAACTCCTTCAAAAATTTAGCATATTTTGGCACCTGTTTGATTGCATCTAACAAAGGTATATTGACTTCCACCTTCCTGAAGGTCTCAAGGATCTCTTTTTCTTGCTCATCCTTCCTTGAAGTCCTGTGATTTCTAGGTGGAAAGGGTAAAACATTAGTCTTAACTGAAATAGCAGGGTTAGGAATTACCTTAAGTGGTTCAGTCTCCCTGTTCTTCTCTTTTTAAACTCAACAGTGGCTTTAAGTTCTTCCAGCTCTTTCTCACTCCTTAGTGTAATGGCACTTGCATTCTCCCTTGGATTCACAACTGTTTAGGAGGGCAGTTTTCCTGAGCCTTGAGAGTCTAATCTCCCAACTGTGGTAGCCAGCTGACCCATTTGGTTCCTCAGATCATTGATTGAAGTTCTTGTTTCTTGTTGGAACTGTTGTTGTTGAGTCATAAAGGCTTTGAACATGTCCTCTAGTGATATCCCAGGGTTAGCAGGTGTTGGTTGTCTTTGTTGGTACTATTGTGGGGCTGGTTGGAAGCTTTGATGTCTATTGGGGAAAACATGTGGTGCAGGTGGTCTATTGCTTCCATAACTGAGATTAGGATGATCCCTCCATCCTGGATTGTATGTGTTTGAGAAGGGATCATATCTTCTCTGAGGTTGTGTCTGATAGTTCCCCATTGCATTGGCTTGTTGCATAATCTCATCATCTTGCAGTGTTGGGCATGCATCAGTGGTGTGGCCAGACAACAAACAGATCCCACAAGCTTTTTGCTACTGGCATATTTCTTGCAGCTAATTGTCTAACCATAGCAGTTAATTCAGAAATTTGTTGGTCATGAGTACATGTGCTCACCTCATTTACTTTTGTTGGTGCATGATTCATCCTTGTACCATACTGTTGAGAGTTTACAGCCATGTTTTCAATTAGGTTCTTTGCAGCTTCTGGTGTCTTATCAACTAAGGCTCATCCACTTGCTGAACCAATCATGCTTCTGTCTATGGGCAACAATCCCTCATAAAAGTATTGGATCAGATGTTGATCATCAATCTGGTGAGGTGGACAACTAGAACACAACTTCTTAAACCTTTCCCAATACTCATACAAAGTTTCTACATTGAACTGTCTGATGCCACATATCTCCTTTCTGATGTTAGCCACTCTTGAAGCAGGGAAGTACTTCTCCAAGAATAGCTTCTTCATGTCATTCCAAGTTTGAATTGATCCTGAAAGTAGGTACTACAGCCAGTCCTTTGCTAAGTCTGCTAGTGAGAATGGAAAAACTCTAAGCTTTATTTGTTCTTCAGTCACTCCTTGTGGTTTCATGGTGGAGTATACCACATGAAATTCTTTTAAATGCTTGTATGGATCTTCACCTGTAAGACCACGAAAAGTAGGCAAAAGGTGAATTAGTCCTGATTTAAGTTCAAAAAAAGCATTCAAAATAGGATACTCAATACACAAAGGTTGTTGATTAAGATTAAGAGTAGCTAGTTCTTTTAAAGTTTTGTTGTTGTTAGGATCAGCCATCTCTTCTTCTTCTTCTGAATCAGTATGTGAATTGTTTGACAACAATTCAATTGCTATGTTGAGACCAGGTGATGGAACAAAAGCCTTTTCTAGATCTGCAGTTGAGTTCTTCGCTCTACGACTCTCCTTTCTTAGCCTTTTTACTGTCTTTTCTATCTCTGGATCAAAATTCAGTTCAGTAGATTGAGAGGATCAAGTCATAAACTAAAAAGGAAACACAAAATAAATCAAAACAAATAACAATTCCCCGGCAGCGGCGCCAAAATTTGGGAGAGCTGTCGTCAAGCAATCCAAAATTAACCTCACTTGCACTCTACGAATTTAAATAACTAGCATAGTAGTAAGTAAGGATCGATTCCACAGCGAATTGATATTGTTTTAAATTTATTCTAATGTTTTTAACTAAAAACAATAATTGAAAGTTTGGGGGTTTTGAATCAATTATAATTAACTAAGAAAAACAGAATTAAATTAATAAAGATTATCAAATATGTAAAAGCTTCAGTTCTTCAGTTCAGCTTCACTAATTTACAGTAATAGAATAATCAAGTTAATATTATTTCTTCCTTCAATGAAACTAACAACCCTAGATGATCAGCAATCGCTCAATTATCCGAAATTCTCCTTAAGTTTAAATCTAATATAACAATCGCCCCCACTAGACTCTAACTGTTATATAACCCAAAATTATCAGTTTAGATTTAATATGACAGAAGCATTAAGATTTAGAGAATTAGGTTGTTCCAAGCAACAATCACACTATCAGGGATTATTTAACTTGCCTTCTGATAATCTTAATAATATTCAAAAGCTTGTCCACAATCAAATATTACTAAGTACTACCTATGATCAGATATAACATCGTTTGCTTAATATTATACCTTAATCTAGCAGATGATAACAATTCACCAATTTAATCCTGCAGAAACCAAATTAGTAAACTGAATAACATATAAGAAATTCAACCAGATTATCAGAATAAATTTCATGCACGAAGGAAATAATAATATAACTCAACTATTATATTAACTGTAAATATGGTTCCACATCCCTTCAGAACTGAATAAAATAACTAAGCTAGCATGCTGATAAAGTATAATCTAAGATCAAGAATAATGGATGATGAAATTATGTTGGATGATTACAAGTGATAGGCATTTATAGATGCTTTGAAACCCTAGAAGAATTCTAATTCAACTCTACTTCGGAAGTCTTCACTCTGTAGATATGGTAGGCTTTTAAATCCTTGTCAATCTCTGAAATCCAGCTTTAAGTAGCTTCCTTATCAAATTAGATTTAGTTTCCAAATCCAAGTCTTCTTTCATTTCCTTTTCCAGTTCAGCACCAGTTCCCATATCCGCTTGGACTTAGATCTTCCATATCAGATTTTACTTTCCATAATCAGAGATACTTTCCATGTTTGATTGTAACTTCATGATATAAGCATGAGGGGGTCAGAATTTTATGACACTTGTTCGACACAACCAACTCGATACAAACCAAACCATCATGCAATGGCGGAAACGAATTCTAGCTATACCACATGGCGTTCATCATGGAGATTGATTCAAATAGCTTGGATCCATAATGGTTCGAGTATAGCAGTTTTGGGAATGGATTCCAAGTGCGTGTGCACCATAAACACCTTGCAAACGGATGTAGCGGATCAGAAAATCAAAAGGAAGCAGTTTGCTTGGAACAGCATGGCTCACCCCGGCGAGGATTTCCCAGCCAAGATTCTCGCCCCGGCGAGGATTTTCAAGCCAAATCTCTCGCCCCGGCGAGAATTTTCAATACAATTTTCTCGCCCCGGCGAGAACCCCCTGGATGCAGTTTGTCTATTTTTGACTTTCTTGATTTTCGAACCTTCTTTCACCCAAAACATGATATCAGTATTTAGGTTCAATTACATGAGTTATGATTGCTACATTTCCAAATTTGTGTGCTTGTATTTCAAAGAGTGTGTGCTTCTAGAAGCTTCTAGTTGGTTTCCTAGACTAGTATAAATAGGGTTCATTTGTAAGACATTAGGGACTTGAATTCATTAATATTCAGATTATCATCATTATTGTGAGATTGTTCTTTTCTTGTGGTTCTTGAGAAATTCCTAAGTATTCCTTAGTTTTCTTTGAGATTCATATTCGACTTATCATACAACCAATCATAGTTGTGTGTGGCGTCTTCTACCGCATCAATCGTCGATTGTACCAAGATTACCGCTTCAACATAAGCGAGGGGTCAAGGTGTCGTTGGTGTCCATCCTACGCAAACTTTCCTTTGCAAGCAATTGTACCAAGATTACCGTCTACATATAGGCGAGGGGTTAAGGTGTTGCAAGCTATCCATCCTATCAACTTGTTAGAAACGATCCGGGCGACGACCACCTCACGCAAGCGTGCCGTGGAGTCTATCATTTGGTATCAAAGCTAAGTTTCCTATCAAGTTACTTATCTTTACTTTTATTGTTGAATTATAGTCAAAAAAAAAACTGCATAAAATATATAGCAGGAAATTTGCATTGTGAATTGTTACCATTGAGATTTTCATTTACAAGACTCATATTTGACGATTGGAAGTCTTGTGGAGAGGCGTACTTTCTATATTGTATTCTTGATAAGTTATTATTGGATTGTAATTAGAGAATTGAGGTAATATTTGTGAGAATTCAAAAAGAACCTATTAGAGAGAACTACGAGCGGAAAAAGGCAAGAGTAGTGAGATTACTAAAGGGTAAAAGCCATAAGTGTGATACACGAGCGTTTCATATTTGTATTACATTGTTTGAGCGAAACACGTGAGGGAGTGTGTGAGGAAATTTTCTTTATGTACTAACCTTGTTTTGCAGCAATCATGTATGGATATAAATGTGAAAATAACTATTGGCAAAAAGGATCTTTTCAAGGTAGAGCGGATCCCGAAGCTTATCTAAGTTGGGAGAAAGGAAAGGAGCGAGAGTTTAGCTTTCATGAATACTCCGAGCAAAAAAAGTTCAAACTTGCAGTCCTAGATTTGTCCGGTGATGCACGTACATGGTGGGCTCAATTTGAACGTTATAGGAGAAAATATGGAGAACCTCCGATCGATACATGGAAAGAGTTGAAAAACGTGATGAGAAGGCGGTATGCTCCAGTACCACCTAGCAAGAGGAATGAATATGTATCTCCAAGGCATAAAGAGCAACCTTCAAGGCGAACCACTTGGGAGGATGAAAAGAGGGTGCAAAGACATGAGGAGTCGCATTGGAAACAACCACGCGAAACTCCTAGAGCATATGTGAAACCAATATCATTCGAGGACATCATGAGAACATATAATGAGTTAAAGAATGATCATTTGAAACAACAAGTCACTCTTAAGGCACAAAAAGAGCAAGATCAGCCGAAGGAAGAAGACGATGGAATCGAGTATGCAGTCCAAGGAAAATTGTTAGGTTCCAATGAACATGATGAAGTTCATGAAGATTTAATGATTGTACAAAAGGATTGTAATCGAAAGAGAGAAAAAGAAAAGAATGAAAAGAATGAGAGAGAAAATACTCGAGAGAAAAACAAACGAGAGAATGAGCAAAAAGAAAAAGAGAGAAAAATAAGTAGCTATGAAAAAGAGAGTGGAATTGAAAGTGAGTTGTATTTTGAAAAGCCAATGACTGTACATTCGTACAAGACGGCGCTTTTGGATACTAACCAAAATAACTCTGTTTTGTCTAGTTCTGTTGTTTCTCTTATACAGGTGAAGGATTATATACCTAACACTATCATTCCATATCCGTCAGCTATTGGTGTTCTTGAGGAGACGAAGGAGTCACAGAGTCAAGTTGGTGAGTTGATAGAGGAAGGTATAGTGGGTGAGGTCATGAGTACAAGTGCTATTGATGAGATCATAATACCTAAGTAGAACGAGACGTCGAGCATGTTTGTCAATTTTAAATGGGTAAACAAGTATCGTTGTTATTTTCTTTACTTAGATAATATGTTTGATAAATTGCATAGTGCTTATATTTTATCTACATTAGATAATAATCATGTGATTACAATGCCTAATCAAATTAGCAAGATAGGATGTGAAAAGGGGAAAATTGTGTTAACATGTAACGTGTATAGATGGATAGTTATTTCTGTTAGATTAACTGATGCATCTAGTGTTTTCATGAGTTATCTAAAACATGTTTTACATATTTCCATTGGTAAATTTGTGATTAGCTATTTTGAAGATAGAATTGTTTTTGTCATAAATTATGGAGGATATTTGAACTTTGTTGAGTTAGTTTATGAGCATGATATTTCTCCTCGTTTTCAAAACTCTAGTTTGCATAAAATTAGTTCTAAGCTTTCTTATCCATATGCCGAGTTAGATTTTTATGCTAGTCAATCTTTGTTTGATTTGTCATTAGATCAATCATCATTGCATGAGCTACTATCATTTGGTATTATTTCACCAAAGCAAACTTCATTGTGTGAAAAACTATCATTTGATGATATTCCTAGTTGTTTCGACATGTGTGGAGATTCCTTAGCATTTAGTGAGTTTGGATGTGAAAATCATATATATGCTAGTGAGTTTTCATCTTGTAAAATTGAAAGTGATCTTTCGATTCCGTTGATATCATTAGTTAAAGTTGAAGTTGCTATTATCAATGGAGAGGAAAAGATTGTTTGTGTTTTGAAGATTCGAGATGGGATCTTACGCTCCGAAGATAAAATCATGGTTTGTTGGGTAGATCTATTCGAACATTATTTTGAGAGTCTACAGGGAAGTAATTTGAAATTTGAATTAGTAGACTATACATATGAATTTGAGTTTCTTGAGTTTTCCTTGATTATACAAAAGATTCATATTGATTGGTGTTATTTTGTGTTTAACCCAGGAATTCAAGATTGCTTACTTGAACAACGTGATGAGTTTCAACAACTCATATTTGATCCAGGATCGTTAAAAATGATGTATTTACAAAAACACGAGATCCTCAAATTGATTTTTGACCCAGGGATTCATAAATGTAAATTGATGGAATGTGAGTTGTACTATGTGCTGATACTAGACCCAGGAGGAGACTATCAATTGGTATCATTTGTGTCTAATCCAGGAATTCGTGTGTATTTGCACATACGATGTGCAAGCTTACAAAGATGGGTATTTGACCCAGGTAAATTGAAACGGGTATTAGTACGAATCACCATCACAACGAAGCATTTCCATCTAGGAATGCGTAAATGGGAATATATGCTTCAAAGGAAGATCTATATGATGATATTTGACTCAAGGAGGGACAGAACTTTTCAGATTTGTATTTGCGTTTATCTTATTACATATGCATGTGTTTTCATAAGTTACATTTCAGTTGTTAACTTAGTTTGTTTTGATGTAGAGTCCGATGTTTGGAACAATCCTTTTCGAGAGAGGGAAATGCTAGATTTGAGGACAAATCCTTGTGAAGAGGAGGGGGATGATATAAGCATGAGGGGGTCAGAATTTTATGACACTTGTTCGACACAACCAACTCGATACAAACCAAACCATCATGCAATGGCGGAAACGAATTCTAGCTATACCACATGGCGTTCATCATGGAGATTGATTCAAATAGCTTAGATCCATAATGGTTCGAGTATAGCAGTTTTGGGAATGGATTCCAAGTGCGTGTGCACCATAAACACCTTGCAAACGGATGTAGCGGATCAGAAAATCAAAAGGAAGCAGTTTGCTTGGAACAGCATGGCTCGCCCCGGCGAGGATTTCCCAGCCAAGATTCTCGCCCCGGCGAGGTCTCGCCCCGGCGAGAATTTTCAATACAATTTTCTCGCCCCGGCGAGAACCCCCTGGATGCAGTTTGTCTATTTTTGACTTTCTTAATTTTCGAACCTTCTTTCACCCAAAACATGATATCAGTATTTAGGTTCAATTACATGAGTTATGATTGCTACATTTCCAAATTTGTGTGCTTGTATTTCAAAGAGTGTGTGCTTCTAGAAGCTTCTAGTTGGTTTCCTAGACTAGTATAAATAGGGTTCATTTGTAAGACATTAGGGACTTGAATTCATTAATATTCAGATTATCATCATTATTGTGAGATTGTTCTTTTCTTGTGGTTCCTGAGAAATTCCTAAGTATTCCTTAGTTTTCTTTGAGATTCATATTCGACTTATCATACAACCAATCATAGTTGTGTGTGGCGTCTTCTACCGCATCAATCGTCGATTGTACCAAGATTACCGCTTCAACATAAGCGAGGGGTCAAGGTGTCGTTGGTGTCCATCCTACGCAAACTTTCCTTTGCAAGCAATTGTACCAAGATTACCGTCTACATATAGGCGAGGGGTTAAGGTGTTGCAAGCTATCCATCCTATCAACTTGTTAGAAACGATCCGGGCGACGACCACCTCACGCAAGCGTGCCGTGGAGTCTATCACTTCATCTCCAAATCCTGTTAGGAATCATATCTTTAAGCGTCAATGTTTCAAATCCTACTCAAAATTGGAAATCTACATGTCGATCAAAATCGTAGAGTAACACCTTCTCAACAAAACGTAAAGTATACTCTGCACCAGCACTCATCGCGATCGTAGAGTAAACCTCGGAATCGTAGAGTAACTAGCTGCCGAGTAAACTTGCCAATCGTAGAGTAAAGAGCACCATCGTAGAGTAACTCTCGTCAGACATAGAGTCACTTAGTTGCTGGACTGAAAACATAGAGTGTTGTGAGCCTGGTCGTAGAGTGAATCTCAGCAATCGTAGAGTTCAACTAGGAATCGTCGAACAACTCCGCCTAGCCTTCCTGCGATCGTAGAGCTACCAGACTGCACCTTAACACTACGAACGTAGAGCTCTCACTCAGCGATCGTAAAGTATTCTGCAAAACAACATAAAACTCATCATTAAACTCCATATTTGTAAAATCACATCAATTCTTCATAAAATCTATAAACACCTTAATTAAGCTCATAAACACAGAAAACATATAATAATACTAAGCATAAAGGAACTAAAAACATAGAATATTTTGCACATATCATATGCCATTCTTCGGTTTCTTTCATTTTCTTCTCCATCTCCTTCTTATCCCATTCTTCTAGAGTGAGCCCTTCCTTGGCAGCAGCCTCAACATCAGCTTTATCTACTTCAGCATAATAGTTTTGGATTCTATCAGTAATTGCCTCATAGTAAGAAGTTGGAGGAGCCCTGGGTGTACTTCCTTCTTTTTTGGACTTTTCATGTGAGCTTACTGATAGTCTTTGATGTATCATCTTTAACACCAATTTGTTATATCTGCTTCAGGGACTACTTTAAGGATTACTTCTTCTATCTTCTTCTCTTTCTTCTTCAAGCTATGCTCATTGGCCTTAAGAATACAAATTTTCTTCAATCTTTTCTTTAGCTGATCTGCAATTGATGTTACATTTGCAGATGTCTCAGGTGTAGCAAAACCTTGAGACTCTTTTTCTTTTTCAGCCATCTTCCTTTTCTTCAGCACCTTCTTTACTGGTTTCTGAACTTCACTTACAATCTTCTCACTCCCTTCAAATTTTTTAAATTTATTGATCCCAACTAAATTTCTCTTCCATTTCTCAAAGAGCTTCTTAGTAATCTTCTTGTTGACATTGAGAGCATCTCATTCCTTCTCTCCAATGTGCTTCTTCATCTTCTCTTTAATAAAATGCTGATAAATCTTCCATAGAACATTTTAGGAAGAGGCTTTCCAACAACCTTCTTTTTCTCATCATCTTTGAACCATTTGGAGATCCAATCCATTAAAATAGTTCCAAAGTTGATATTTTTCTCCATAGTGATAGCTGACATGATCTTCAGTTGTAGCTCACTGACAGAGTTGTGAGCAGAGTATTTGCAAAGTATGCATTTTCCTACAATATCTGCCAAAAACTCGAAGTCTTAAGGGAATTCCTTCTTCTTCTTCATCCCCTTTGCCTCAGGATTCTTCTTGGTGTAACCTATGAATCCCAAGCCTTTCTTTGTGTCAACACCTTCAAGGTCTGTGTCTCCTTCGTTTAAGAAGCCCAGAATATTGTTGATCTCCACAACGTCATAAGTAAGAGTGATGTCTCTTACTTTGGTTGTAATGACTCCATCAACACAGGAGCCATTGATGTAGAACTCTTCCACCTTCTTTATGAAGATTCTGGTGTTCGTGCTCAAAGTTTCATAAAATCCCACTTTCTTCACCAGATTTAGGATTGTGCAGAAGTGAGACTCTACTTCTTTGAGTTCGTGACTCTATTCCTTTGAATTCGTCGAAGCAAAGGAGATTTCCAGGGATTACTTGGTTAGTAGACATGATTTGGACGATTGATTTGAGCTAGAAAAGAGAAAAATTAAGTTAAGGTTTTGAAAGTTCTTAGAGTGAACTGGGGCTTAGAGAGAGAGAAAGTAAAGTGATTAAATTTAACTATTGAAATGCAAATGAAAATTTTGAAATATATGTATACTTCCCTATTCTTTTGGTTATTAGGACACGTGTTGAGCTTTAATTTGTTGTGGCGTCTAATGTAACTGCAACTTTGAATTATGTGGCAGTTATTTTTCTATTTAACGTGTTTAACCTTCATTGTTGACACGCGCCCTTATCCCTTGGTATTCACTCAACGATTCCGTTTATTATCATAGAGTTCTTTTTCGTAGAGTAGAATAACTAAACGATTCTGTATAGCTCTACGATTTACTGTACGATTTCTTCTATATTCTACGATCTCATTTCTATATGATTAGATCTTATAAGCAAATATCATGAACTTAAGTTTAACATGTCTATCTTATTAATTTATTAAATCTAGATTCATCTAGTGGCTTAGTAAATATATCAGCTAATTGATTTTTTGTTGGGATAAAATGTAAGGTAATATTACCATTCTGCAAAACAGAATTATGTGTGATTGATATACCACTAGTGTTATCATAGAATATAGGAATAGACTTAAAATCAAACCCATAGTCAGCAAGTTGATTCTTCGTCCAAAGAATTTGAGCACAACAGCTAAAAGCTGCAATATACTCAGCTTCTGCAGTTGAAGTTGACACTGAGTTTTGCTTCTTATTGAACCATGATACCAGTTTATTTCCAAGCAATTGGCAAGTTTCACTAGTACTTTTTTTGTCTATTTTGCATCCTGTAAAGTCAACATCTGAGTATCCAATTAGATCAAAGGGAGACTCTTTGGGATGCCACAAACCCAAATTTAAAGTCCCCTTAATATATCTAAAAATTCTTTTAACAGAAATCAAATGAGATTCTTTTGGATTAGCTTGAAATCTAGCACAAATACATATAAAGAATATAATATCAGGCAGAGAGCCAATCATACCTCTTTATTGAGTTATATCAACACTTTTACCTTATTCATCTTTGTCTAACTTAGTTACAGCAGCCATAAGAGTTTTTATGGGAGTAGCTGATTCCATACCATACTTCTTGAGTAAGTCTTTGATGTACTTGGCTTAGTTGATGAATATATACCTTCATCAGATTGCTTCACTTAAAGTCGAAGAAAGAAATTCAACTCTCCCATCATGCTCTTTTCAAATTTGCTCTGCATAAACTTGGCAAATCTCTCACACAACTTTTCATCAGTAGAAGCAAATATAATATCATTCAGATAGATTTGTACTAATAATGTGTTATCTTTGTGCTTCTTAAGAAATAGTGTTGTGTCTACTTTACCTCTAGTGAATCATTTTTCAATAAGAAAATTAGTTAAAGTGTTATATCATGCTTTAGGTGTTTGTTTTAAACCATATAATGCTTTGTCTAATCTATACACATAATTAGAGTGAGTAATATTAACAAAACCTGGAAATTGTTCAACATAAACCTCTTCTTAAAGTTCTCTATTGAGAAAAGCACTCTTGACATCCATTTGAAATACTTTGGACTTCATGTGGGCAGCATAAGTAAGAAATATTTTGGTAGCTTCAAGTCTTGCTACTGGTGCAAAGGTCTCATCATAGTCAGTGCCTTCTTCTTGAGAATAACATTTAACTACCAATCTTGTTTTATTTCTTGTGATCACACCATCTTCATCCATCTTATTTCTGAAGACCCATTTGGTCCCAATGACTGGATGATCTCTTGGTCTTGGGACCAGTCTCCAGACTTTGCTTCTCTCAAACTGGTTCAACTCTTCTTGCATTGCCTCGATCCAGCTTAAATCTTGAAGAGCATAATCAATCTGCTTAGGTTCCATTTGAGATTGAAAACTCAAATAGAAACACTTATCCTGGATTGTAGATCTAGTTCTGATTCTTGTACTTGGATCACCAATTATCAGGTCTTGAATATGATCTCTAGCCCTTTTTCTTCCAGTTGAAACATCTGTCATTGTGCCTTTTTGTTTGAGGACTTCATGGTTTGGCTCATCTTTATATTCTGGTGCATGAGGATCTTCAAGTTATAGAGTTCTCATTACTGCAACAAGAGGCTCTATGATTTCTTCGATCGACTCTACGATTGCTGGGTTATTGATCGTAGGATCTTCCTATTGTATGATTACTTGATTTTGTTCTACGATTTCATCAAACATTACAGCCTTACTTGGCTCAATATTGTCAGTCTCATCAAAGGTAATATGAACTGAAACGTCAACATTTACTAATCGTTTATTAAAGACTCTATAAGCTTTTACTATCAGTAAAGTAGCCAAGAAAGATACCTTCATCTGACTTAGGTTGGAATTTAGTCATATACCTTTTTCCATTGTTGAGAATATAGCATGCACATTCAAAGATTGAAAATAACCAATATTAAGCTTTCTTCCTTTCCACAACTTGTAGGGAGTCTTCTTATGAGAGGAATGAATGAAAGATCTGTTCTGAGTGTAGCAAGCAGTATTAACAACTTCAGCCCAAAAATATTCTATAAGTCTTGTAGATGCTAAAAGTGTTCTCCCTGCTTCAATAAGAGTTATATTCTTCCTTTCAGCCACACCATTTTGCTAGGGAGTTCTTTGTGCAGAGAAATTGTGATGAATGCCATTGTCTTCATAGAACTTGTCTACTTCAAAAAAATCAAACTCTCTTTCATGATAACTCTTTATTGCTTTGATCTTTTCGCCTTTCTCATTATCAACTAGCTTGAAAAACTTGATCAACTGAGAGCTAGTTTCATCCTTTGAGGCCAGAAAGAATACTCATGTGAGTCTTGTATGATCGTCCACTATGACTAGGGAATACTTCTTTCCTCCAAAGCTAGCAATAGGAATAGGGCCAAACAGATCCATATACAGTACCTGTAGGGGCCTATTATTGGAGTTAACTATCTTATTCTTGAATGAGATTTTGGTTTGCTTTCCCAGTTGACATGCTTTGCACGACCTATCTTTGATGAAGTTAATCTTGGGTAAACCAGAGACCAAATCTTTAGAAACTAGCTTGAACATGTTCTTGAAGTTCAGATGTGATAATTTTCTATGCCACAACCAGCTTACATCTTCAGAAGCTTTGGCAAAGAAACAAGCTATTTTAGTAAAACTTAGCTTGACTAGATTCACCACATACACATTTCCATCTTTAGTTCCAGTTAGCTTGATGGAATTTATCTCTAGGTCTCTTACTTGACATTAATTATTGTGGAAGATAACTTGATACCATTTATCACATAATTGACTGATGCTCAACATGTTGTGCTTCAGACCTTCAACAAATGCTACTTTGCTAAACGAAACTACACCATTCCCTATTGTGCCATATCTTATTATCTTTCCTGAATTGTTATCTCCAAATATAACAGCATAACCATCTTTTTCTTTGAAGTTTGATAATAGAGCTTTATTGCTTGTCATGTGCCTTGAGCATTCACTATCTAAATACCATGTTGACTTAGTAGAGTTGTTATCCTGTAAAGAACTTAGATTTTACTTTGGCACCCAAACTTGCTTGGGTCCTGATAGGTTAGTTCTCTTTGGAACCCATATCTGCCTAACTTTAGGCTTCTTATACACAGGATAATCATAGAAATCACACATAGCAGCAATATAACCATAGTGATGACAGTTATAGCATTTTATATGATGCATGCTTTTGTGTGTGAATGGATTCCCTCTTTTTAAGGACATATGTGGAACAAAAACACTTACAGCCTTTCTTCTAGTCTCAACCTCTCTCTGTCTCCACACTGTTCTACAATTTTGAGAGTTCGTAGAGTAAAAATCAACTCTATGTTTCTTGCCTAGTTGGTTCATAGAATGTGAGTTAGCAGACTTTACGATCCTTCGAGGCTTGAAGGCAGTTTTGATTTTGACCTGCGATTTCTTAAATCCTAGCCATTGTGTGATCGATTGTTCTCAGGAATCACAATCTGATCAACAGAAATTGTGGAGTTTTAAATAATCGACTCTGCAACTTGTGTAGATTTCGCAAACACAATGCTTCTATGGGAACTAGAAACACTGTTGTTATTAGTCTCTAGCATCACATCCACACTACGATCTGAGGATAGGTCCCCAAATCCTAATCCTGATCAATTTGTGCTGCTTCTCTGACTAGTGATCAGGGAGTCCATAGAAGAAGAAGACATATTCCATATAGAGATTGTCTTTTCTAACTCCACGACTCTAGAAGTAAGATTTGACTCTCTATGTGCAGACTACTCAATAAGTTTTCTCAATTTCTCATTCTCAACTTCAAACTTGGAAAGAGAGTTAGTAGTTCCTTGAGCTATTTCCAACTCAAGTTGTACATTTTCTTTTTTCTTATGAAGAAGTGAATGATTCCTTGATAGAACCCTGAACCACTTCATATATTTATACAATTCAGATGTAATATTAAGTAAAGCAGTTCTTAAGTCAGAAACATTAATATCTGGGGAGTTGAAGTCAAATACCTCACTGATATCAATCTTTTAATGATCAATGGTTTTATCTGCAAAAGCTTACATTGCCATAAGATATAGGGTGGCTATCTGAGGTCCTTCATCATCACTTGACTCAGAATCAGAGTCATTCTCACTATCATTCTAGGAGCCCTCAGCTACAAAGCCTTTGTATTTCTTGTGAAACTTCTTGAAGCCTCCATAGAAAAAATAGGTCAGTAGCTTTCAACCATGTCCTACTTTGGTAGAAAAATCACCAAAACTAATCTACAAAGGATTTGAGTCTCAAACTTTCAAAGAACTTAGTTAACTCATAGATCTACCATACACAACAAACTTCACTAAAAAAGTCATTATATATTAAGAGTTATAGCTTTTATAATTTTAGTCCCAGAATTTAAGTTTTTAACCTAAACTAGCTTAAGTTCCTTAATTCCTTCTTTGTTTCTTCAAACTTTTTCCATGATCTATGGTATCTACCACCAGGATCCATCATGTTTAAGTCTAAACAAGTGTAATTCATGTTTATTTATATAGACCAAGGTCCTTACGTAAGAAAAATTGAATTTAGAAGGGTTTACCCTATAAAGTGTTTGCTTTACTTTTTGTTTGATCTTCTTTTGTTCTTGATTTCTTATTAGCTTTTTGCTCTCCTTCTTGGCTCCTATCCCAGTAGAATTCTCTCTCTTTTCTCTATTTACTTAGCTTTTTATTATGTTGGTGAAATGGAGAAAATTAAAGACAAGTTTGTTATATATAGATAAAGTTCTATACATTCCATTTTTCCTCCCCACAAGATTTTCTAGCTTATGGTCTAAACATCAAACTTTTCACATTTCTAATATACTCCCTAGGTTAATAGACTAACCCTCATCAATTTGCAAGTAATCTCCCACTTAAGAGGATAATTACATGTTTATGCTTCCAATTAGCAATGTTAGGCTATAAACATGGCAACATCTCCTCATACAATGCTTAGCAACATTAAAGCTAAACAAAATAAATATCTAACATGCTTACAAAGCCCACATGGATCATTGACTTCCTTAACCACCTTTTGCTTCATTTTTTTTTAACTTTTGCTCGTTCGCTAAGTTTTGGAAATATCTAACGAAATCTTTGACTTTTATTGACTTGACTTAATTAACTTATTGTTTGGCTATTATTCTTATATATATATAGGGAGCATTTCAAGAGCAGAACTCTTAAAAAGCATAACTAGCAGAACACCCTTTAGCGACGGACCGGGTGACGGTTTGGTCCGTCGCCATAGGTTCGGTCCGTCGCTAAAGAGTCTTCTGCTAGTTATGCATTTTAAGAGTTCTGCTCTTGATCCGTGCTATATATGTATATATATATATATGAGTGTATATACATTTACTTTCTATTACTTCATATTATAATTAAAATTGTACTCCATTAAAATGTACAATTACAATTGCATAATCCTAATTATAATGTTTATTAAAAATTTTGGATATTCCTTTTTAAAAGACTTTTTAACATTCTCGGTTATTACATTCTCCCTTAGTATCTCAGAACCAAGAAGGAAGGAAATAGGAGCCGCTCTTAAAGCCTCAAAGGCATCCTCCAAAGCTCCAATTGAAGATGAATCTAATGGTGATGAAGATATTGCTCTTCTTGCCAAGAGACTAAGAAAGTTCATGAGGAAGGGCAAATGCAGCAATCCCAGAAGATACAACAATAATAACAACCAAGACCATTCAAAAAACTTGTGCTATAATTGCAAAAGGCCAGGTCACTACGTTGCCGAGTGCAACAAGCCGCTGAGAGAAGAGCTGAAGAAAGATAAGAAGAAGAAAGAATTTATCCAAAGAAAGAGTTCAAAGGTCACAATAAGTATCAGAAGAAAGTAAGAAGTCTCGTTGCAGAGGGATCATGCAGTGACTCTGAAAATGATTCAAGTTCAGAGTCTAGTGATGATAAAAGACCTCAGATGGCCAACTTATGTCTCATGGCCATAGAAGCTCAATCAGACAGCACCATTAATCATCAAGAAATTGATATTAGTTAGATATTTAATTTTAACTCCCCTGATGTAGATATAAATGATCTAAGGGTTGCATTGCATGATATTACATCCGATCTACATAAGTATATAAAATAGTTTAGGGTTCTATCAAGGGACCATTCTTTACTTCAAAAGGAGAAAGAGAAAGTACAAGTGGAGTTGGAAACAACTCTACAAAATGCTAGCTCTCTCTACAAGCTTGAAGCTGAGAATGAAAAATTGAGAAAGATAACTGAACAATCTATACAAAGAGAATCAACTCTAGTTTCTAAGATTGAGGAGCTAGAGAAGACTATCTCTACATGGAACAGTTCTTCTTCAGTGGATTGTTAGGTTTGTATATAACGCGAACATGCAATCAAATTACATAAATAAAGCGGAAGCACGATAAAATCAGATTTTAAAATTTTATACAAACCATCACCGTGATTTTTCTTTATGCACAATTATTAATTAAACGAAAAAGATGGAGAATAAGAATTATACCCTTGTAGAATTCTAGCTTCCTCAGGTACAAGTTCACCTCCAATTCCTTCGCGTTCTTCTTGAATTCCACCGATTAAATTCCTTCGTTTGATCAACGTTAGCCGCCCAAGTGTTTGACCTCTAGAGGTGATCCACCAAGGAATAATACTTGTTCAAGAAGATGGGTGTTGGCAAAACCCTAGTTTCTATCTCTATAGAAATTGTAAGTACTCTCCACAATTCTTATGCAAGAGTGTGTAACCCTAATCTATTATAAAACTTCTCTTATTTATAGATGTAGGACAACCCTTCCCTAAACTATTTAGGATTAGGGTTTCTATTCTAATTAAACTCCTTTAATTAATTATACTCCTAATCCAATTAGGAATTCATGAGAGAGTACTTCTATTAATGAATTCTCAATCCCTATTAGGAATTAAATAATAGTAATAGTAATAATAATAATAAGACTCCTCTTATTAATTTATATTTAATATTTTTAAAATATTAAATAATAAATATTAAGCTATTTAATTTATTCTATCTCCATAGATTAAATTAAATATACTTAACTTATTATTACAATTATGTCATTTACTTCTTAAACAAATATGTTTCTTTTGTGGTGTGACCCTTTAGGTTTTTCATATTAAGCCGGTTGTGAATAAATCAATTAGGACAATTCTAATCTTATTTAAATAAATAAATTAAACTATTTAATTCATTTAAATAAATAATATTTATTTTACAATAAGGGTAAGCCCCCTTAGCGATCAACAACTTTTTAGATAATATAGATGTAATGCCCAAGAATTTTAAACCTTGCTCTCAATTCATTTTGGTATATGAAATTCATTTTATTTAATTTTACGGACTTAATTGGATCCATGGAGGTATTATTGTTAAATTATATAAATATATGGTTCAATAATTTTCTTTGCATTAAAGGGGCTCACTGATAGTTCGAATAAATTAGTGAGTTAACCCTAAGAATTGATTGGCAAGAAAATTGGGGGGAAAATTAATAAATAATTTTATTTTACTATTATCGGATTTAAATAATTCGCATGAGGAATTATTGTGGAAACAAATATTATAAATTAACTTAATTAGTTACTTAATTTAAATAATAGAGGCATAGTGTTATTAATTTTATTAATCAAGTTGGTTATTTAAATTAGATACTAAAAATATAATTATTATTAATCTTAGTTAGTGTATTGGACCATCTTCCTCTTTATTTTAAATGGCCCAACATTATTGTGTAGGATTAATTTCCCTTCTAATTCCCTCTTGGACCACTTTTCTTTTATTTCAATTAACCCAAAATCAGATGGGCTGAGCCCAAACTCTATACCATTAACAAGTGGGTTGAGCCCATTCTTTATTCCTTTACCGGTCGGGTTGGATCATGGCAACGGGTTGGATCATGGCAACGGGTTAGATCTATTCTTATTCGATTTGGGGCAACCGGTAAGTCAATTGAGGATTTATCGCAGCAAATTGGTGCAGAGAAGGGCTAAGAACCTAACAGACCCAAGCCCTCAATCAATCAATCGAACGGGCGGTGTGATGGCGAGAAGGGACCGGTCGGGGCTGTCAAGTGCAGACGCCGGCAAGGGGGAAGGCGGGTGTACCAGCCTAGTGACCGGTGGTCGTTCGAAATCAAGACCGGTGGCAGGCGTAACGGCATGGGCGACCGAGCGCCAATCGTACGGACCAAGAGGGTTTAGGCGCTCGGCGATTTGACTGGTGAGAGCACGCGGCTCAAAGGCCTGTCGGCGAATCGTAGTTGGCTTGGATGGGGCTTGACATCGACAACTGACCGCATACTCCTCTCTTACCGTTGGTTATTGACTCAGTCGTTTAGGGTATTGCCCAAATAATTGGATAAAGTTTTCTCTATAAATTGGAAACCCCACACAAACCCTAACCCGAGCTGCCAATATTGTGAGCTAAATTAGAGAGAGAAATCTCAGAGGGGAAGCTACTGGGAATGTCCGGCTGGATTTCTTATTTTGGGAGAAGGAGAAGGGCAGCAATTCGGACAAGCTCAAGGTATAATCGTGAGCTGTTGTAGTTGTTTGATTCCCTTTCCTTTCTTTCTGTAATTGAAACCGTGTTAATCCCTTGTATTGGGTTGTACTTTTCTTTCTTTTTTCTCTGGTATTTGGTTGTGTTGTTCTTGAATTGGGAATTTTGTGTAAAAGAGAACCTTAAGGTTCTGGCAGTTGGTGGTGTACCGCGATTAGGCTGGTATTGTGTTGTAGGATGCCCACCAGATGTTTGTTATGATGCCTTAACGAGACTGTTCTTCATTTTGGTACTAATTGTTCTGTCAATAACTTTGTTTATATACAGATCACACTTGAGTTTATTATATGCTAGTATCATGGATGTGCACAAGGACTAAAACGGGTATTGTTAATCAAGGCTTGTTGCTAGGAATCTCGGTTGTGGCCATGTGTGATGCGGGCGACAGCCGCGCGCTGGGCACTTCGGTGCTAAGTGGCTAAGCGAGCTGCCAGTCGCTCAGTCGGGGAAGGGGCTGGGATTGTCAAACATGTGTTAGAGGTAGTTGGGTAGTAATAATGGGCGATTAAATCATTATTAATTAATTGATAATGATACTTGAGGAGAAAATATGATTATCCCAATTAATAATATTATGTAATAATTAAATTATTATGGGAAGGTTTAATAATCATAGCTAACACTTAAAATATTATTAACAGAATCTAATAATATTATCGGGTGATGAAGTTACCTAATCACCCTCATAATAGTGTGAGTAATATTCAAATGGAATGAATAACAAGTGGAGTCTAATGGTTTATTATATCTAATAATCAAATGTGATACTATTGGCTTAATTATTGGGAATTATTTGTATTAATAATGCGCGAATAAAATGATTATTTGTTATTTAACATTAAAGAATAAATATTTAATTATTATTTACTTAATATTAAATAATAATTAAGTATGAATAAAGCTAATAAAATAATTATTTATTATTTATCAATATATAATAAATAAAGTTAATAAATATTTAATTATTATTTACTTAATATTAAATAATAATTAAGTATGAATAAAGCTAATAAAATAATTATTTATTATTTATCAATAAATAATAAATAAAGATAATAAATATTTAATTATTATTTACTTAATATTAAATAATAATTAACTATGAATAAAGCTAATAAAATAATTATTTATTATTTATCAATAAATAATAAATAAAGATAATAAATATTTGATTATTATTTAATTAATATTAAATAATAATTAAGTATGAATGAAGTTAATAAAGTAACTATTTATTATTTATCAATAAATAATAAATAAAGATAATAAATATTTGATTCAATTAATAAGAATTAGGTAAGAATAAGGCTAATAAGGATAACAATTACTTAATCATTATTGAAATAATGATTAAGTATGAGTGAGATTAATAAGTTAATTATTTATTTTTGGTCCTTAATAAATAAAGATAATAAATACTTAATGATTAAGTGTGTGTATGAATTAATACATTAAGTATTTAATTAATGTTGAATAAGGAACAAGGAATAATAATTACTCAATTACCCTTAAGGGTGAATAGTAATTAAGTGTAAATAAAATTAAATAAGTGATCAATTATTATCTAGTTACTATTAAACCATAATAAATTTATTAAATAAATAAATAAGGATTATTAACCCATACTTAGAGTCAAATAAGGGTAATAATCTGAGTATTCGAAGAATAAGTAATCATGATTAGCTATCATTTATTTTAATAGCTAAAGGTCATTAATTAATTTCTGTTTAGCTAATGTTAAATAGTAATTAAATGTAGATGATGAATTGTTTATCTGCCTAATAAATAGCATAAGAAGGTGTACCAGTATACAACTATGTCATATTAATTGATAAGTCGACTTTATCAAATGATAGGTCATCCAAGGTCGATTAATTAAAGCTAAAATTTATCTGTAGCTGAGCAAACAGGCAAGTTCCCTAACTTCATTCTTTCAGTATATTGAATGCAAGTTCCATCTTACTCAACTTTTACATTGAGCAAGTTCTCTATTCCAAAACTTTAATTGTTGCAAGTTTCTTTTCATTTGAGCAGGCTACTATTGCATTGTAGCTTGAAATTTTATTCCAAGAATGCTTAAATGGTTTAAATTAATTTACAGTTATTCCACATCAATATTATTGACACTCGCATACGGTGCATTTGAATTCGTACATTTATTAAAGTTTCGAAATTCACGAACTATTCATGATTAAGTCTGAACCCTTGTTCGGTCAGGCAAGTATGTGAGAATTTATAAAAGCTATCCGAACCAATCGATGGTAAGGATTCTTAGACTGAATGAACACCCTTTTATTATAGGGGAATACCCCATGTACCGTATATAAGGTACAACAGCAGAGTTAAATGTTATGCATATACATAGCGTACGCGAGGCTGATCCCCTCAAGTACTTATTCTGTAGCCAGTAACCAGAGGGTCATCTAGTTATTGACTCCTTTGGAAGTTATTGTTCAAAGTCTACTTGACTATCAATTGTTCTAATAGCAATTATTGTTCTTGCTTCTGATAATTATATTGTTGAAATCTCTTTCTATATTCCTTTCATCATGATATATCCTTATTGTTGTACTTTAAACTTACTGAGCAAATTCGTTGCTCCCCTTGCTATATCATGACTCCATTGCAGCTAAACCCGAGACATTAGGAAAGAGCAAAGGGAAAGAAAAGATGAAGTGATAGGCTTCACGTAGCTGATTTTATCATAAGTGTAATAAATTATTATTAATGTAATTTAAACCCTAATAGTTATTTGGGGTATGGATTTGTGTTAAGTATTTAAGGTTATTGTATCTTGGGACTAGTAACACCTTTCTAATGAACAACATATGTTTGTTATATTCCGCATTTTAGTCGATGTATGTTGTTGGAGGTGAATGTTGTATTGGATCGTGATGACCGGATCCGGGTAGTTGGAGACCCGAATTTGGGGGCGTCACAGGTTGGTATCAGAGTTGTAGGTTATAAACTTTAGGATCGCTAAACCTAGGTTATGACCTTAGTTTTAAACTCGTATTGAGTACGCTAGGATTTGAATCAAGGAGATTCGGATAATAGCCTTGTCTGGGGGTGGATTGTGGAAATCTG
Organism: Aralia elata; assembly: GCA_034770075.1. Lineage (NCBI taxonomy): Eukaryota > Viridiplantae > Streptophyta > Magnoliopsida > Apiales > Araliaceae > Aralia > Aralia elata. The sequence goes on along the minus strand of CM068385.1, from coordinate 12,915,302 downwards.
CCAAGCCGAGTTGTACATGATAAAATATCCTTTCATTTTATCGATGAATGTATTTTATTATGATACTGACATTTGTTGTCTCTGTCTGTGTTTGTAGGATGGCTGACATAGGAGAGACCAGTGGAGTCCAGGAGGAGGTATTCATAGATATACCTGTGGTTACCGAGCAGTTAGTGGGTTATGCACCTGTTGCCCCAGGAGTACCACTGGATGGGCCCGAACCAGAGGAGGATCTACCAGAGCCTATTATAGGAAGGGTAATGAGGTCCGGCAGTCAGGACCCGGATGATAGTGAGGAGGACCCAGAGACTGACGGTGATGAGCCACCTGCTTATGTTGATGGCATGGGCTCTACTGCAGATGATATCATAGAGGGACTGACCAGTAGGAACGAGGAGCTGGAGGACCGGGTAGCTCATCTGGAGGAGCAGAACTAGACCCACTAGATCAGGGAGGATCAGTATAGGGAGCTAGCTTATCAGTTGGAGCATGAGTTAGGGGTGGTGAAGGTACAGCTGCAGGGTTATGAGACCTTAGCGCAGCAGATTGGACCACTGCTACATCAGATGGTGGCCAGGAATGCTGAGCTGAGAGAGAGATTGGAACAGAAGGACATGGAGATCGCCCATCTGAAGGCCAAGCAGGAGGCCATGAAGTTCGAGTTTGGGCTGGAGACTGCTGAGAGGATGCGAGTTAGAGATGCTTGGGTCAGAGAAGCCAGAAGGGTTGATCAGTTGGAGGACCAGTTGGAGGCCGGAGCGGTGAGGATCGAGACCTTGGGATTTGCCTTAGATGCAGCCTATAGGAGGCCTCAGACTGAGATAGGAGAGTCTAGCCGCTCGGTTCGTCGCCGGGTCATGGGTGGAGCATTTTCTTCAGGTCAGTAGGCACGGATCCGTCACGACATATAGTGACGTGCTAGGATGATTGTCTTGTTTTAGGGCAGTAGGTCCCACTTTTTGTTAGGTTAGGGACATGATTGTGTTGTGAACCTTTATATCTTGTTACATGATTGGGGTAGCAGTTAAACCCCAACTTTTGTCTGTTATGAGGGATGGTCAGTTATTATTCCCCACTTTTTGTATCAGGGGAAATGGTTAATGATTGGTAGGGCATGCAGTAGCGCATTTATAGAAGTATGCCACAGGTTTAGTCTGATTGTAACAAAACAGTGGTATATAAATATAAATGCAGTTGTTTCATTTAAATCAAATGTGTTTGATAAATGTTTCTACTCTTGATCGTTGATTTCAATACCATATTGTGTAAAATATAAAACTATAGGTAAAGGTCAGCAGTTTTCCTTTATCAGATCATGCCGCCAAGAAGACGACCGCGTAACCAGCAGGTCGAAGAGTCAGAAAGCGAGGTGGGGGACCACCCCAATCCAATGAGGGTGTTCGCAGAAATGCTGGCGGAAGCCATGCAATCAAGACCGCCACATGTAGGGACCCAAGCAGCACCCGGGCCAGCGCATCATTTGGCAAATTTTAAGGATTTCAAACTGGTTGGACCACCCGAGTTCAAGGGAACTCTTAACCCGATAGATGCACATACCTGGATCGAAGAGATAGAGAAGGTCTTCGAGGTCGCTCGGGTGGCAGAGGAACAGAAAACAAGTTTTGCCACCTTCATGCTAAAAGGCGAGGCTAACTATTAGTGGAAGGCCAACAGGGGCCGAGCTGAAGAAGGCATTGTCGCATGGGAACGCTTTAAAGAGATGTTCCTGGAAAACTACTTTCCAGAGAGCATGAAACAAGAGATGGCGGTCAAGTTTCTGGAGCTAAAGCAGGGAAGTATGTCCGTGGCTGAGTACGCAGCTAGATTTAACGAGTTGGCACGGTTTGCAACTCACCAAGTTAGCACAGAGGAAAGGAAAGCTCGTAGGTTTGAGCTAGGGTTGAAACCATGGGTATACCGTTCTGTTGCGGTGTTAAAAATCAAAACATTTGCAGAACTGTTGGAAAGGGCGATCATTGCAGAGGGTGGCAGTGAGGCCCTGGCTAAATACAATCAAGAAAAGAAGAAGGGTCATAAGGGCCCGAAGGCAGGGAGCAGCGGGGGCAGTAACCCCAATAAACGTAAGTGGACCGAGAGTCAGTCATCCGGAGGGAACAAATCTGGAGGGGAGGTGAAGAAAGCAGGCATGTGCAGCAATTGTGGTAAAAACCACACGGGGGAATGCATGAAAGGGAAAAGCGTGTGTTACCGTTGTGGACAACCGGGGCACATGGCTCCTCAATGCCCTAACAGACAGAAAGGATGATGCTTTTCTTGTGGATCACCCGACCACCAGATTAAGGACTGTCCGAAGAGGAAGGGCGACGTCGGGAGTGGCAACCGGAGCAACAACAACAGCGGGAATAACAACCGGCTGAGCTATGGGGCACCAGCCAGTCAAGCTAACAGGCCAACGGCACGCACGTTCAACATGACCGTTCAGGATGCAATGGAATCCAAGGACGTGGCGTCAGGTATCATCCCAATCAATGATATAAATGCATATATGTTATTCGATTCGGGTGCTACCTGCTCTTTTGTTTCCGAAGAATTTGCTAGTCAGTTAAATTTACCTCGTGAAAAGTTAGAACACCGTATGAACGTAGAAGTAGCAAACAAGGAAATTATCCCCGTAGAATACATTCATAGGAATTGTTGTGCTGAATTGCGAGGATTTAAGCTCAATGTAGATTTGATACCAATTCGGCTGGGAGAGTTTGATGTAATCCTGGGAATGAATTGGCTGTCAATTCACGGAGCAGTTATTGATTGTAAGGAAAAGTGTATACACCTAAAGACTCCTAATAAGTCGAAGGTGGTATTTTACGGTAGTAAGTCACCGAGACAATCTTGTTGTCTTACCATGATGCAAACAAAGAAATTATTCAAGAAAGGTTGCGTGTGTTATTTGGCCCATGTGGTTGATACTCGCCAAGTTGGGGATGAGATGAGTCAAATACCAATAGTGAGGGAATTCGTCGATGTTTTCCCAAATGAGCTTCCGGGACTACCGCCGGACAAGGAAATCGAGTTCATTATCGATTTGGTGTCGGGAACCGCACCAATATCGAAGCCGCCGTATCGAATGACACCTGTAGAAATGAAAGAGTTGATGGTTCAACTGCAGGAACTGTTAGATAAAGGTTATATCAGACCAAGCGTGTCCCCATGGGGAGCGCCAGTTCTGTTTATAAAGAAGAAGGATGGTTCTATGAGGCTTTGTATCGACTACCGGGAGTTGAACAAAGTTACGATTAAGAATAGGTATCCGTTTCCGAGAATTAACGATCTGTTTGATCAACTTAAGGGAGCGAAATACTTTTCAAAAATCGACCTAAGAACAGGCTATCATCAGCTGAAGGTGAGGCAGGAAGATATCCCGAAGACTGCATTCAGGACTCGTTATGGGCACTTCGAGTTTCGGGTAATGTCATTTGGATTAACGAATGCGCCAGCGGCATTTATGGATATGATGAACAGAGTGTTCAAGCAGTACTTGGACAAGTTCGTAGTCGTATTCATCGATGACATTCTGGTGTATTCAGGGTCAGAGGAAGAGCATGCTGAACATTTGAAGATTGTATTGGAAGCTCTCAGAAAGGAGAAGTTGTACGCAAAGTTTTCTAAGTGTGAGTTTTGGTTGCAGAGGGTGCAATTTCTGGGTCACGTCATCGACAAAAATGGTGTTTCGGTGGACCCAGCAAAGGTAGAAGCGGTAATCAATTGGGAGCAGTCGAAGACGCCAACAGAGATCAGGAGTTTCTTGGGATTAGCAGGATACTATCGGAGGTTCATACAGGATTTTTCAAAAATAACATCGCCATTGACCAATCTCACTAGGAAAACAGTTAAGTTGGTTTGGTCGGAGAAATGCGAGGAAAGTTTTATGGAGCTGAAGAAGAGTCTTAGCCAAGCACCAGTGTTGACCTTACCCGACAACACTAGGGGTTTCGTAGTGTATAGCGATGCGTCACACAAAGGTCTCGGCTGTGTGCTGATGCAACACGGCAAGGTTGTTGCGTACGCATCACGTCAGCTAAAGGACTATGAGAAGGGTTACCCGACTCATGACCTGGAGTTAGCCGCGGTAGTTTTCGCCTTGAAGATTTGGAGGCACTATCTATATGGGGAGAAGTGTGAGATATATACAGATCACAAAAGTCTAAAATATATCTTCACTTAGAAAGAGCTGAACATGAGGCAGCGCCGATGGTTAGAATTGATCAAGGATTACGACTGTGAGATTCTGTACCATCCGGGCAAAGCAAATGTAGTGGCTGATGCCTTAAGCAGAAAAGGCAAGGTGAAATTGATGCAGCTGACAGTTCAAGAGGAGTTGATAAAGGACTTTGAACGTCTGGAACTGGAGGTTAAGTATCCAATGGAGACGGACGAAAAATTGTTCACCGTGACAGTAGGTCCGACTCTACTTGATAAGATAAAAGAGGCTCAAGAATTTGATGAAGAGTGCATTGTCATTAAGAAGCAACTATCGGAGGGAAAAACGTTGAAATACAAGGTTGACAGCACAGGATTGCTGAGATTCGAGGGAAGGATCTGAATACCCTACGTACCAGACTTAAGAGAAGAAATATTGCAAGAGGCCCATAATACGAGATTTTCGGTACATCCGGGTAGCACCAAGATGTATCAAGATCTTTGTCAACATTATTGGTGGCCGCATTTGAAGGGGAAAGTTGCAGAATTCGTCAGCCGGTGTTTAACTTATCAGAGGATCAAGGCAGAGCACCAGCGGCCGAGCGGATTGTTGCAACCTTTGGAAATTCCAGAGTGGAAGTGGGAGCACATCACAATGGATTTTGTGGTAGGACTTCCGACAACACAGAAGGGTCTAGACGCCATCTGGGTGATCGTAGATCGTTTGACCAAGTCTGCCCATTTTCTACCGATCAAGATCAGGTACAAATTGGAGCAGTTAGCGAAACTTTACATGAAGGAGATAGTATGGCGACATGGGGTGCCGGTATCTATTGTGTCTGACAGAGATCCGCGCTTCATGTCAAATTTTTGGAGGAGTCTACAGGAAAGAATGGGAACATAGTTGAGAATGAGTACGGCGTATCATCCTCAGACTGATGGTCAGAGCGAGCGAACGATTCAGACCTTGGAAGATATGCTCCGAGCAGTCGTAATGGACTTAGGGGGCAACTGGGACGATCACTTGCCGCTGGTAGAGTTCGCTTACAACAACAGTTATCATGCTAGCATTGGCATGCCACCGTACGAGGCATTGTACGGGAGGAAATGTCGAACGCCGTTATTGTAAGACCCCGAATTTATGAAATAAAAGTTTATTATTTTCTTTATGATTATTTTTCTAAATAGTGAAGTGCTTAATTGTTATAAATGATAGTTAAGGGTGTTACATGCAAATTATCTGATAAACAGTATGTCGGGGAATATTCCTTTTGTCGGGAAATATTCTTTCTGTCGGGAAATATTATATTCGGTACCGTACGACGGCGCCGAAATGGCAATATTGTCAATGATAGTGGGCCCCACAACGGGTTAACTGTCGGATATAGAAAGTGATAAAAATTGGCGGCAAAACTTTAACCGATAACTGTTGAAATACCCGATAATAAAAAGAACAGTAAAACGCGTTATTCCACAGTAGTACACGGTATTCCACAGTAGCACACGGTGTCGCACAATGTTTTATATTATTGATTCAATAATTGACAAAGTAACAATTGCACAATATCTTGATTCAATAATTGTTACAGTAGCATCTGCATAATATTTTTTATTATTTGTCACGACACTATAACACATATTATTTGATATGATAGTTTATCATTATTGACAATGTCTAGAAATTCTGTCAAGGAAAGGGGTTATTTAATTGCGCGCCATTTTTATGGAAGGCCCCCTCTTTCCTAGGAATAATCTGGTTACCAGTATTGCGAGTATATGCTATCTGTGATATTAATACATTTAACACAATAATACAGAAAAAGGGATTTATTTTGATAATGGAGTTATTTTTTTATGGTTTTATCTTTTGATAATGGAATTATCTTTTGATAATGGATTAATCTTTTTGAATAAATGGATGGATGATATTAATGGAAGAAAAAATGGATGGATGATATTAATGGAAGAAAAAATGGATGGATGATATTAATGGAAGAAAAAATGGATGGATGATATTAAAAGAATATGTCAAGGGTATAAGAGTAATAAACCAAGAAAATTTAGGGAAAAGACTAAAATGCCCTCACCTTGATTTTCCTATAAATAGGGAGAGTTTGCTTAAGAAATTTTCACACCTTCATTGCCTATACTTCCTCTCTCTCTCTAAATTTCTTAAGTTCTATAAGTGTGTTAGGCTATTGTGAGTATTTGTGAGAATACTAGTATTATCCGAAGTTAGTAAACTTCATAGAAAGCAACATCCAGTATTTTATTAACGAAGGTAGGGAATATCATTTCTTTCATACTCATATATAATATCATTTGCTTTCATGTTCGTAAGTGATATTATACTCATAAAGGTTGTTATTCATTCTGTATTAATTTGTGCGGATAACCTGGCCGTGCGGTATGACGCATGCCTGGTGAATATCCTTTTGTATTCAACCCTTATTATTCTATGGGAATAACCTGTAAGTACGAGTGTCGTACCTGGTGAATACTCTTCTGTATTCATTCCTTATTAATCTGTGGGTATAACCTGTTCGTGCGGATTGACGCATACCTGGTGAATAACCCGTCGTATTCATTACTTATTAATCTGTTGTGGAAATAATCTGTCTACGCGAATTATCGCATGACAGGTGAAAATCCATTGCAGCTTCATATATTCTGTTATACGCATATAACTTATCATTTCTTTTGTACTCTTTAAGGGATATCTTTTTCTTTCACATTTCTCCATTTATGATAAGAAATCCTTATTTGTTTCCAAAACCTTATTTTTAAATGGAGAAAATCCCTGAAAATTAGTAGAATATCCGTAATAGTTTGTGCTTCATCTAATATCTTTTCACTTGAATCTTTCTATACGTTATAGTTGAAGCATAAAATAATTTCTTGAATATCATTCTTGAATTTGACTCCACAATTTAGTTATCGTGTTGGCAATTTGGTCAATCTTTGATACTGATTAAATTATAAAGTTTTTCTTATCCTTAATCTCACTGTATCATTGTCATCATCCTCATCCTCATACTTAAATTGTGGTGATAGTTCTCTTTGGCCCGTAGTGCAAAGATGAACTGGCGTGACATGATTTTGACCAAACTGTGTATTGGTATAATCATGACTTTTTGTGTTACAAACAAAGGCGTATGGTGAAAATTCTCTTTGGCCGTAGTGCAAAGATGAACTGGCGTTTGGCATGATCATGACCGGTGATGTTATAAATAAATATCTTTGGCACGTAGTGCAAAGAGAGGCTGTCGAATATAAACTGTTGATTTGGATGTTCATAAACAGGAATTGTTGATTGGTGTTACAGGGATAAAATATTGGTGGTGATCCTTTAATTTATAGAAGATGGTAGATATTATAATCTACTTGACTCTTCTAATGGATTGTTGGTTCCGCTGTAATTGTTGTTGTTGAACAATTAAAATATCTTTAAATCTCTGATTTAATTCTGTTGAAGACTAAAGATAAATTTTATTCTTCATTATCTTAGTCATGATATTTCTTACTGGGCTATTTGAGCTCACCCTTTTCAGTTTTGTCCCATTGTTCTTCTCAGGAAAGGAAAATGTAGCTGGGACTAGCCGGAAAGTGGAGTGATGGTCTGAGTTAGTGGTTGTCCTCATCAAGTTATGACATAGTTTAATAATAATTGTACTGGAGACTTAAAGCATGTCTTGCCATCTTTTTATGGCATTGTAATAATTTGGGTTTGGATACTGTGGTACCAATGGTACGATATTGGTATGGGAAGTCACAGTATGTGTGTTGTCGTATTTTGCACGACAAATATTAGTTGTCTATGGAAAAATTCGTATTTGTATTTGTATTTTGTGGAATGTTATTGGCGACTCAAAATGGGTTGTGTGGACCTATTTTGGGGGCGTCACAGTTATGTTGGGATGAGGTCGGTGAACGGAGATTGTTGGGACCAGAGTTGGTACAGCAAACCGTGGAAATCATTAAAGTAATAAGACAGCGTTTAGTAGCAGCTCAGGACCGTCAGAAGAAGTATGCCGACTTGCATCGTCAGAAGCGAGACTTTGAAGTTGGCAGCTCTGTGTTTTTGAAGGTATCTCCCTGGAAAGGGAAGATCCGTTTTGGGAAGAAGGGCAAATTGAGCCCTAGGTTCATAGGACCTTTTGAAATATTAAGGAGGATTGGTGAAGTGGCGTACGAGGTAGCACTACCTCCTGAACTTGAGCACATTCACAACGTGTTCCATGTATCAGTGTTACGTCCATATAACCCAGACTACAAGCATGTTATTTCCTATGAGCCAATTCAAGTCGAGAAAGACTTATCGTACGAGGAGATTCCTGTCCAAATACTGGATAGAAAGGAGCAGAAACTGAGGAATAAAATCATTCATTCGGTTAAAATACTCTGGAGGAATCACGCGGTGGAAGAATCCACGTGGGAACTCGAAGAGAAGATGAGGGCAAATTACCCGCAGTTATTTGAGTAACCTTAGATTGAAATTTCGAGGACAGAATTTTTATAAGGGGGAGAGGATGTAATGCCCAAGAATTTTAAACCTTGCTCTCAATTCATTTTGGTATATGAAATTCATTTTATTTAATTTTACGGACTTAATTGGATCCATTGAGGTATTATTGTTAAATTATATAAATATATGGTTCAATAATTGTTTTTGCATTAAAGGGGCTCACTGATAGTTCGAATAAATTAGTGAGTTAACCCAAAGAATTGATTGGCAAGAAAATTGGGGGAAAAAATTAATAAATAATTTCATTTTACTATTATCGAATTTAAATAATTCGCATGAGAAATTATTGTGGAAACAAATATTATAAATTAACTTAATTAGTTACTCAATTTAAATAATAGAGGCATAGTGTTATTAATTTTATTAATCAAGTTGGTTATTTAAATTAGATGCTAAAAATATAATTATTATTAATCTTAGTTAGTGTATTGGACCATCTTCCTCTTTATTTTAAATGGCCCAACATTATTGTGTAGGATTAATTTCCCTTCTAATTCCCTTTTGGACCACTTTTCTTTTATTTCAATTAACCCAAAATCAGATGGGCTGAACCCAAACTCTATACCATTAACAAGTGGGCTGAGCCCATTCTTTATTCCTTTACCGGTCGGGTTGGATCATGGCAACGGGTTGGATCATGGCAACGGGTTGGATCTATTCCTATTCGATTTGGGGCAACCGGTAAGTCAATTGAGGATTTATCGCAGCAAATTGGTGCAGAGAAGGGCTAAGAACCTAACAGACCCAAGCCCTCAATCAATCAATCGAACGGGCGGTGTGATGGCGAGAAGGGACCGGTCGGGGCTGTCAAGTGCAGACGCCGGCAAGGGGGAAGGCGGGTATACCAGCCTAGTGACCGGTGGTCATTCGAAATCAAGACCGGTGGCTGGCGTAACGGCATGGGCGACCGAGCGCCAATCGTACGGACCAAGAGGGTTTAGGCGCTCGGCGATTTGACTGGTGAGAGCACGCGGCTCAAAGGCCTGCCGGCGAATCGTAGTTGGCTTGGATGGGGCTTGACATCGACAACTGACCGCCTACTCCTCTCTTACCGTTGGTTATTGACTCAGTCGTTTAGGGTATTGCCCAAATAATTGGGTAAAGTTTTCTCTACAAATTGGAAACCCCACACAAACCCTAACCCGAGCTGCCAATATTGTGAGCTAAATTAGAGAGAGAAATCGCAGAGGGGAAGCTACTGGGAATGTCCGGCTGGATTTCTTATTTTGGGAGAAGGAGAAGGGCAGCAATTCGGACAAGCTCAAGGTATAATCGTGAGCTGTTGTAGTTGTTTGATTCCCTTTCCTTTCTTTCTGTAATTGAAACCGTGTTAATCCCTTGTATTGGGTTGTACTTTTCTTTCATTTTTCTCTGGTATTTGGTTGTGTTGTTCTTGAATTGGGAATTTTGTGTAAAAGAGAACTTTAAGGTTCTGGTAGTTGGTGGTGTACCGCGATTAGGCTTGTATTGTGTTGTAGGATGCCCACCAGATGTTTGTTATGATGCCTTAAGGAGACTGTTCTTCACTTTGGTATTAATTGTTCTGTCAATAACTTTGTTTATATACAGATCACACTTGAGTTTATTATATGCTAGTATCATGGCTGTTCACAAGGACTAAAACGGGTATTGTTAATCAAGGCTTGTTGTTAGGAATCTTGGCTGTGGTCGTGTGATGCGGGCGACAGCCGCGCCCTGGGCACTTCGGTGCTAAGTGGCTAAGCAAGTTGTCAGTCGCTCAGTCGGGGAAGGGGCTGGGATTGTCAAACATGTGTTAGAGGTAGCTGGGTAGTAATAATGGGCGATTAAATCATTATTAATTAATTGATAATGATACTTGAGGAGAAAATATGATTATCCCAATTAATAATATTATGTAATAATTAAATTATTATGGAAAGGTTTAATAATAATAGCTAACACTTAAAATATTATTAACATAATCTAATAATATTCTCGAGTGATGAAGTTACCTAATGACCCTCGTAATAGTGTGAGTAATATTCAAATGGAATGAATAACAAGTGGAGTCTAATGGTTTATTATATCTAATAATCAAACGTGATACTATTGGCTTAATTATTGGGAATTATTTGTATTAATAATGAGCGAATAAAATGATTATTTGTTATTTAACATTAAATAATAAATATTCAATTATTGTTTAATTAATATTAAATAATAATTAAGTATTAATAAAGCTAATAAAATAATTATTTATTATTTATCAATAAATAATAAATAAAGATAATAAATATTTAATTATTATTTACTTAATATTAAATAATAATTAAGTATGAATAAAGCTAATAAAATAATTATTTATTATTTATCAATAAATAATAAATAAAGATAATAAATATTTAATTATTATTTACTTAATATTAAATAATAATTAAGTATGAATAAAGCTAATAAAATAATTATTTATTATCTATCAATAAATAATAAATAAAGATAATAAATATTTGATTATTATTTAATTAATATTAAATAATAATTAAGTGTGAATGAAGTTAATAAAGTAACTATTTATTATTTATCACTAAATAATAAATAAAGATAATAAATATTTGATTCAATTAATAAGAATTAGGTAAGAATAAGGCTAATAAGGATACCAATTACTTAATCATTATTGAAATAATGATTAAGTATGAGTGAGATTAATAAGTTAATTATTTATTTTTGGCCCTTAATAAATAAAGATAATAAATACTTAATGATTAAGTGTGTGTGAATTAATACATTAAGTATTTAATTAATGTTGAATAAGGAACAAGGAATAATAATTACTCAATTACCCTTAAGGGTGAATAGTAATTAAGTGTAAATAAAATTAAATAAGTGATCAATTATTATCTAGTTGCTATTAAACCATAATAAATTTATTAAATAAATAAGTAAGGATTATTAACTCATACTTAGAGTCAAATAAGGGTAATAATCTGAGTATTCGAAGAATAAGTAATCGTGATTAGCTATCATTTATTTTAATAGCTAAAGGTCATTAATTAATTTCTGTTTAGCTAATGTTAAATAGTAATTAAATGTAGATGATGAATTGTTTATCTGCCTAATAAATAGCATAAGAAGGTGTACCAGTATACAACTATGTCATATTAATTAATAAGTCGACTTTATCAAATGATAGGTCATCCAAGGTCGATTAATTAAAGCTAAAATTTATCTGTAGCTGAGCAAACAGGCAAGTTCCCTAACTTCATTCTTTCAGTATATTGAATGCAAGTTCCATCTTACTCAACTTTTACATTGAGCAAGTTCTCTATTCCGAAACTTTAATTATTGCAAGTTTCTTTTCATTTGAGCAGGCTACTATTGCATTGTAGCTTGAAATTTTATTCCAAGAATGCTTAAGTGGTTTAAATTAATTTACAGTTATTCCACATCAATATTATTGACACTCGCATTCGGTGCATTTAAATTCGTACATTTATTAAAGTTCCGAAATTCACGAGCTATTCATGATTAAGTCTAAACCCTTGTTCGGTCAGGCAAGTATGTGAGAATTTATAAAAGCTATCTGAACCAATCGATGGTAAGGATTCTTAGACTGAATGAACACCCATTTTATTATAGGGGAATACCCCAGGTACCGTATATAAGGTACAACAGCAGAGTTAAATGTTATGCATATACATAGCATACGCGAGGCTGATCCCCTCAAGTACTTATTCTGTAGCCAGTAACCAGAGGGTCATCTAGCTATTGACTCCTTTGGAAGTTATTGTTCAAAGTCTACTTGACTATCAATTGTTCTAAAAGTAATTATTGTTCTTGCTTCTGATAATTATATTGTTGAAATCTCTTTCTATATTCCTTTCATCATGATATATCCTTATTGTTGTACTTTAAACTTGCTGAGCAAATTCGTTGCTCACCCTTGCTATATCATGACTCCATTGCAGCTAAACCCGAGACATCAGGAAAGAGCAAAGGGAAAGAAAAGATGAAGTGATAGGCTTCACGTAGCTGATTTTATCATAAGTGTAGTAAATTATTATTAATGTAATTTAAACTCTAATAGTTATTTGGGGTATGGATTTGTGTTAAGTATTTAAGGTTATTGTATCTTGGGACTGGTAACATCTTTCTAATGAACAACATATGTTTGTTATATTCCGCATTTTAGTCGATGTATGTTGTTGGAGGTGAATGTTGTATTGGATCGTGATGACCGGATCCGGGTAGTTGGAGACCCGAATTTGGGGGCGTCACAATAGATTTCAACATTAATCACAAAAGAACCTTTCAGTGAATAGTTACCGCATAATTCAATCCTTCTACCATACAATGTCCCAATTAAATATATGACATGGAATTATTGTCGACTCTTATTTTATTTAATTATATGTATTTCGATTCTCAAATGCACAACTCTAAATAATGCAAATTAGAAACTCCTTTCTAATTTCATTCTGCTTTGGTCAAGGACTACTGAGTTATCATTTATCGAATCACATAGGACATTCACATCTTTTACTAGACGTGGTAGATTCTTTGTTGATCATTCACCTATCTCTATGTACAACTTATTATACCCAATCATACCCTTTGATATACCCTAAAGGTCTTAACGGACATGTCAAAGTATACCTCATCATACACAAGATACTATGATGATCTCAAGTCCAATGATCACTTGTACTACTATTACTAGAGGAATTCCTATTGACAGACGAGTAAAACTCCATTAGGTATTCCTTAGCGAGTCACGTTTAGTGAACTTATTCTCCAATAAAAACCTACATACTTGCTTTAGTGTCTCCACATAAATAATTATGAGATCAATCATCCTCTTCCTAAGAGTAAACAACGTATGTATTAATCTATCCGGATTCACTAATCTCCTTTTTAGTAATCCAACGATTAGGAACGATTTTAGTTTTAAGCTATCTAGAATTTAGATCTCATTAGCATGATCATCATCATGATTCTAAAAGCATTGCTTAAAACTATGGGTTTATCACATATAAAATAACAGCACCATGTAGATAAAGTAAAATACTTTTAATACTTTTATTAATAAATGATTAAGATTACAAAGTATATGCTACATCATATCAAATATAATTGGCTTATGTGCATACTACTTTCAATCTCCCACTTGCACTAAAGCCAATCGTCATGGTATGTAATACACATCTTCTCTAAGTGACGATCAAACTATTGTTGTGTTAAAGCTTTAGTAAATGGATCTGCAATGTTGTCTTGAGAGTCCACACGCTTCAGGGTGACGTCTCCTCTTTCAATGATCTCTCTAATCGAATGAAACTGCCGCAACACGTGTTTAGATTTCTGATGAGACCTGGGTTCCTTAGCATGCGCAACAACTCTGGTGTTGTCACATAATAAAGGTACGGCTCCTCTAATGTTAGGAACCACTCCAAGTTCAGTTATGAACTTCTTCATCCAAACAGCTTCCTTTGCAGCTTCACTTGCAGCTATGTACTCTGCCTTTGTCACTGAATCAGCAACTGTTTACTGCTTGGAACTTTTCTAACTCACTGCGCCACCGTTTAATGTAAATACATACCCTGAAACGGATTTACTGTCATCTTGGTCTGTTTGAAAACTTGAGTCTGTATAGCCCTCTAGTTTCAATTCAGACCCACCGTAGACATGAAATACATCCTTAGTTCTTCTTAAATACTTTAGGATTTTTTTCACTGCCTTCCAATGCTCTTCTCCTGGATTCGACTGATATCTGCTTGTTACACTAAGTGCATGAGCGACATTCAGTCTAGTACATATCATACCGTACATGATAGATCCTATTGCTAAAGCATAAGAAATCTTACTCATACAGTCTCTCTCCTCAGGTGTCTTTGGGGCCTATTTCTTGGAGAGATGTATTCCATTGCTCATCGGTATGAGACCTCTTTTGGAATCTTTCAAGCTAAACTTCTTTAGCATCAAGTCAATGTACTTTCCTTAGGTCAAGCCAAGCATCCTTTTAGATCTATCTCAATAGATCTTTATCCCCAAAATATAGGATGCCTCACCCAAGTCCTTCATGGAGAAGTGTTTAGATAACCAAATATTGATTGACTGTAGCATAGGAACATTATTCCCTATCAGTAATATATCATCAATATATAATATAAAGAATGAAACAGCGCTCCTACTAACCTTCTTGTACACACAAGGTTCATCCTCATTTTTGATAAAATCAAACTTTTTTATTATCTCAACAAAACGGATGTTTCGTCTTCGAGAAGCTTGCTTCAATCTATAAATGGATCGTTGTAGATTACAGACTTGATTTGTTCCAACCGTTGAAACAAAACCCTCTGGCTGTATCATATATACATTCTCCTCAAGCTCTCCATTGAGGAAGGTCGTTTTCACGTCCATTTGCCAGATTTCATAGTCATAATAAGCTGCAATTGCAAGCAAAATCCGAATGGACTTGAGCATAGCTACTGGTGAGAAGGTTTCATCATAGTCAACTCCTTATCTTTGTTTGAAACCTTTTGCAAATAGTCGGGCCTTATAGGTCTCTACCTTGTCGTCCACTCCAGTCTTTCTCTTAGAGTATATTGAATTGAGTTGAGTTAGACACATGTTGTGTCATAGGAATGAGATAGACATTATAGGTGTCGAATTTGAGAAAGAACAGAGAATGAGGGAAATGTTTTGAGGATTAGTCAATATGTCGTTTCAAAACTGTTAAACGATAGGATATTGTCATTCCTTGTTATTCAAAGCTGCTTCGCAACTATTGTTCAGTTGTTGAAGTCTTCAAAGAAAATGGTGATAGTTATTTGATTGTTGATTGTTTATTCAACTGTTATACTTGTTGAGCAATCGAATGCTCATTCTTGCTTTAAATACAACATTTTCAGCAAAACTAGAATGAACCGAGGAAATCCAGTGAAGATTATTGAAGAGATCAAGCATTTGATCAAAAGACGTACACGTTAAACTAATTGTATATGTTGCGACGTATAAAATCGCAAATGTATGGTTGTAATAGATAAATGATGTATCAATCATGTTTCTACTTGTAATTTATATAAGTATCTGTTGTGGCGGATTAAAGTCACTATTGTAATAGATAGGTGATGTAATATACATTACTTCAATGATATGAGAATATAAAGGTTTTAGAACCTGAGTTTAGAAGAAATATGATGTAATAATATAGTAATTACATTCATGTTGTTAAGATTATGTTGATTGAATAATACCGTGACGTACCGGACCCGGGTTCGAAGGTAGACCTGGATTTGTGGGCGCTACATTAAATATTTTATTCATCATCTTCTGAAATTCAGAAGGTGCGTTCTTTAAACCAAAAAGCATAATTGTCCATTCATATTGACCAAAAAGAACAGTAAAAGCAGTCTTATGTCTGTCCTCTAGAGCAATCTGAATTTGTCAAAATCCTAAACTTAAATCAAACTTAGAATATCCTTGCGTCTATAAGACACGCTAATAAATCTCTTTTATTAGGTATAGGATACCTAATTCATTTAAGAGCTTTATTAAGAGGTTTAAAATTAATAACCATTCTAGGTGTACCTCTTTCATGTTTAGAATTTTTATTAACATAAAGTGCTGAACAACTCAAAGGAGAAGAACTTTTCTGTATTAATCCTTTACTTAAAAGAAATTCTACTTCCTTTTTGTAATATTCTAATGTTTCTTTATCCATCTGAGATGGTCTAACTTTTGTTGGAATCTTTTTCTCATCAAAATCCTTTTCATAAGGAAGACTACTTATATGTTTTTTCCTTTCCCAAAAAGCATTTGGTAAATCATTACAGTCTTCTCCTGTAAGTTGTTTTTTTAATTAATTTTATTTTTTCTTGAAACTATGGTTCTTGTAACTTAGGAATCAAATTACAAGAAGCAACATCGACGTGGCATTTGGTAAATCATTTTAATTTATTAATTAATTTTATCTTGGTTAATCAACATCCAAGTCACGTGATTGACAATGCCCCGACGACATGGAATCTTGCTTACTGCATAAGTTTTTTTTGGTTTCTTTCTTTTTTTTTTAATCAACAATCTTGAGCAATTCTTGTTTCTTCTCTTATTTGAAATACGCCCTGTTATCGCCAAGAATTAGTCCACGCGTCTCAATCACCAAGAGCGCGTCAATCCTGCACAGAAACGAGACCACACTCAGAGTTCCGGGCGGTTTTGCCGCCAGGGGATAGCTCCGACGTGAGAATAAGTACAGGCTGAACAAGGTGTATAACAATGGAGGTATATTGCTTAGTACTGTAAAATGTTGATTACCTCTTGAATGAAATGAACCTCATCCCTTATAGTAGAATCCCTGCCACGCATATCTCTCGAGACACGGGCCCCTTTCTTCGGTCCAGTGTCATGGGCTTATACTGAACTTTATTAAAAGGAGATAGACGCCATATTTTCTCCGGACATACGCCTCGGGAATACCAGCCTGACATTCCAATTGTCCATGCAGTGTTAAAAGTGACCCCCACGTGGGGGGCGCCGACCCATCACCTCACCAGGGCCCACTACCCACTGCTTATTGGACTTACTTGATTTGTTGTGATACTTGGGTCTTGCCAATTTGTAATATTTGGGCTTTTATTAAACCTCGTCAATTCACCCCCCAACACGCCCCTTATTTGTTTCCTTTACATTTTTATTGTTTGAATAACTTTCCATCTAAAGTTATTAAGCTGGTACTTTCCTTTAGTATTTATTCCTTATCCTAAACTGATTAGGTTTGTGGCGTAGTTAAAATTTCGGCTTATGCAGCATTTTTGGCATATCGTTGCGGTTTCTGAAATTCAAATAAGCACACTTAAAAGGGGTTGAATAAGTGTAAAAACAAACGATATCAAATTTTTGTAATTTGAGTAATCAGTCAAAAACTTCTTGTATGAAAATGCAGTATGTTATATTTATGAATTCACCTTGCTGGATTACTGGTCTATAAGAACTGACAAAAAAACTGTTTGTTGATGCAGTTTCGTAAATTAATTTACTTGTACCAAATAAAGACCTGAGCTGAAATAAATAATTTTATGATGAATTATATATGTCTGAGTGTTTAAATTATATTTTACAATTCGAATTGGAGTATGCAATGGATAAATAAATTAAAACAAAACAATCATAAATGCACATAGGATTTTTACGTGGTTCGGCCCCTAACCTTTACTCTAATGGTCTGGTCCACGTCCAATACCAACTAGTATTGGAGTCACTTTTATTAATTAACTTGGTTTACAATTAAACCCTTATACTAGACAAGTTCTTACAACCTTTGAGTACTTATACTCCCCAAGCACCTTTGCTCCATGTGCACCTATGCACCCTTAAGCACCTATGCTTCCTTGAACTTACTTGTAAAACCCCTAATCCAACCCGGATTAGAAACAATAGACTAATCCCTTAGTCCATCAATTGATTTCAGATCATTTAAGAGATGACAAGAATATAAACTTTGATCAAAGCAATAATTATATCAAAATTCAAAACTCAACTAATATGCAATGATCAAAGTGTAAGATAAGGATATCACCGATTAAGCTCAATGTTGAAAAGCTGAAATTAAATTAAACTTGATGAAGACCAGTAGCTTTGAGAACTCTTCAAAAATAAATTATAAGCAGTTTCGTTTAGATAGTTTGTGAAGAAAGTATATTTTTAGTGAGATCGTTGTTATTCTCATAACTTGGTCTCAATTTATAAGGATATAGAAATTCCAGCCATTACAATACAAGACCAATTAGGAGAGATTTAAGCACTAACAAATTATCAAATGATTAGCTTTTGGCCACTAGTCGTTTGTATATATCTTTGCCAGCAAGATTATTTAGAAAGACCAATCAAGATTGATTTTAGTTGATCTAAAGATATGAAAATTGATTTGCTCAATCAATAAAATAATTTATGGAAAACTCAATCGGTTAATAAATTATGGAAAGGTCAATCAATTAAATAATGGACAGCTCAATCCCAAGATATATGGTAACATATTTTATAAAGAATCAAAATCTGTTTTCAAATTAGTTCCTTTAATTACGGGAAGGTTTCAAAATCAGCTTTTCAAAATTTAACTCCAATTAGTTAATATTTGATCCTTATTAATTTTGAAAGTTTAACCAATTAAATATTTCCATAATTAATTAAATTACTTCCATAAATATATCCATGATGCAATGCAAATCTTAAAGTCTTGATTAAGATATAATTAAAGCTAGAATCTTACATTAATTTCCTAGAGACTCTATTCCTATCTTCAAGCTTTCATGTTTTCGATCCTCTTTAAACTCAAGGTTTCAAGAAATCTTTTGTTGTCTCGTCAAATCCTGAAATTGCATGAATAAATATTTAGCTTAATTTATTTCTTCTTCTAATTCATTAGTTGAAGTGTTTTCAATATGTGTGTTATCATTAAAAACATCGATACAAATATCTCTCATTGCTATTTCTTTGGTTAATTTTTCAACTTCATTATTCAAATCATTAACTTGTTGAAAAGAATTTTGTTGTGGTTTTCTAAAAAATTATTTCTAGCCATTAAAATCTTTTCTTCTTGAGATGATGTCTCTTGTTCAATTTCTTTCTTTTCATCAATCAATGTATCAACCTCGTTCATTAAAGTATTTACCAAATCTTTTAAGTATGTATTTTTTTTTATTAATTTTTTATTTTCTTGTTTTAAAATATTATAATCAAAAGTGGTTACCTCACTTGATTCATTGTCAATTCCCATAAAGCACAATTGAGCTATTTCATCGTTTTCATCAACTTCCACTTTGGACTCATCATCATCACTCCGAGTAACATGGACTTTGTTCTTTTTTTTGTCTTTGTAACTTGATTTGCTTTTATTCTTTAGTTAGAAGCAATCCTCTTTGAAATGACCCGGGCGTCCGCATTCAAAACAGGTATCTTTATTTTGCTTTCCTTTGAACGTGTTTGAAGCGATGACATTCTTTTTTTTATTCTTTCTTTGTAGCAGCCCTTTGAGCCTCCTTGAAATCATTGCAATTTTTTCATCCGAATCATCATTTAGCTCTTCTTTATTTCCTACATTAAGTGTCAATACTTTCTTTCATCTTGTGCGAAAGACCAAATGCACTTAACTGGATCAGCATTTGCCCATCCGAATTTCAGCAGCTCCTTATCATGTGCAAGGCTGCAAGCGGTTTCTGGACTTCCCAGCAAACGAACTAAGGAATAATTGCAAAAATAGCATTTTTTGTAATTGTTTCGAGTGCCAAACAGCACAAAAACCCGATTATAATTCCTCCTAGCCTAACATTGTGATTTATATATTGCTGTAGCTCAACTTGTTTTTGTTTTACCATTGATTAGAAACTGAATTAAACATTTAAGTTTCTGTCTAAAAAGTTACTAACCGTGAATAATAAGTTAATAACTAGGGACTAAGAAAAACAAAATGATTGCAAGCCCTCCTTATTTGGAGTATCTTAAGCAAGAATAACTTTATTGTAGGGAACTGTTATTTTTCACAAGTTTTTGTTGTAGGGAATTGTTATTTTCGCAAGTAAAATTTGATATTTTCACCGGTTCTCTCTCACATGTGTGTGACCCATTTATTATTAATGTGAGAGACATCTTATAAAACTATTACTTTTATTTGTGAAAATATCAATTCTCTTATTTATTTGTCATGCAACTTTGGATCACAAAATATGAATCTAGAGTTTAGTTTTTGACTTATGAAAGAAAAATATACAAAAGGAAGGGCATTCGATACCAGAGGTACCTATTAACAGACTATGATACTAAAAGAAATTGGATTTGGCTCTCCTCTATTACACATTCTCTCTAATTTCATCCAATACACCAATTATTTGATTTCAATAATTTTGTTAATAATGATCCAAATATGATAATAGATAGTTAATGATATTAGTTAATGATATGATAAAAGTTTAAAAGAATTTTCAACAATTAAAATTTTAATGAAAATTTTACATGTTCATCAAATGGTAATAAAGTATCGGATTACTTTTATTTTTGGAACAATTATGTTATTCAATATAATAAATTAGTTGACCGGTCTTGATTTTAATTATATTATCCACAACTAAAAAAATACGGTGTATTGGATAAAATTGAAAGGAATGTGTAGTCGAGGGGATCCTGTCCAACTCGCTTCTCTCCATTCATCAAGACTTGACAAGGGCTGAAGGTTAGGTTAGGGGAATTTCAAACCAGCTCAAAACAACCTTGGCTTGGGTCAAATCAAATAGGGAGTTAATAAGTTGATAGTTGCACAAGTCTCTAGTCACATAAATACTAAATAAGACCCACATTCATGTGAATAGTAAAATCTTGTAAAAATATCAAATTTCACTTGTGAAAATAACAATTTTCAATCAAATAATATCCGAAAAACTAATCCTCAACCCAAAAGTTAGCCTCTTACATGCATATATATGGCTGTGCATGCAACCTGCAAAGCAAGCAAAGAATTTGTAGTTTTTAGTTTCATCATATGAAGCAGTGGACAGTTTTATGGGTGGATGAATGGAGCATAAGAATTCATTCCTAAAGAAACATAATATTCATCATCAGGCTGCCAGAAAATAAAATCTCAAACTACAGTTCTCTTCACTTCTTTTCACAAGTACTTCATCAGAAAAATGAGGAGACATGACAGGTTTAATGATCATCTTACAACAAGCCGAAAACAGAATTACAACTTTAGCAACATCTGAAGTTTGTGAAAATGAGAAATATCAAACAAAAAAATGGTCAAAAGAAGACCACTCAAGTATCTGGAGCAAGGTCCAAGTATTCCCCCCAAAACTTGTGAATAGTATTACCACCTGGCTATGGTTGCTATGGTTATCCTCAACTAAGTTGTTTATGCACTTTACAAAATCATCTGCAAAACAAGTAAACAAATTTAACAGTGCCGAAGTAAAATACTGCGTTTTTTTAAATTTATAACGGAACTATCTAAAATTTATGGTAGATCTTGCAAATGGAATGTAATGTAATCACAACAAAGTAATATGTCAAGCCATCAAGGATTCCCCTTGGAAAATTTCAAAACTCTAATGCTATCTCTAGCACAGGATAACAGTTTGGTTGACAACCAAGTACCAACCTTCTAGCATTACTTCACCATATTAAAAAAATTAAAAATTAAAAATTAAAAAAAAAAAAAGAAGGAAAAAACTCATAAAATGATATTTACACAATCAATAAGCTAATCAAAGCAAAACTATGTCAAATAGGAGTAGATCCTACACAAATCTACAGATAATGCTATGCCAAAGAAATACAGTATCTAGCAATTGGGCAACAAAGCCTCCAAGTATAAATTTCTTAAAATGATTACTTGGGATGAGGTTGGAAAAATGTTACTCGACTAACAAGTACTTGAAAGCATCAGAAGAGTATAGTCCATGTAGTAGCAAACATCTAATCAGAGCTAAAGTTGCGTACCTTTTGATAACTACTACTTGCAATCTACATAAGAGCTTCACTTCCTGCAAAATTGAGAGAGAGAAAAAAATCATATAAGCAGAAAATTAATAAAAACGCAAGTTCTCTTCCAGATCATTTGAATGTTTACGCAAGACAAACTCACTTGGTTTCAGAATCTGGCCGTGCCTTTCTCATTGGATTTTTCCTGACCGCAACACTGCCCTGACCTCGACGTCCATCTTTCTTGGCTTGTGACTTTGAAACTTGTTTTGAGACTGTTTTGCCGCTAGAAACATCTCCTGTAGTTTGCTCCTCAGCATTTTCCACCGACTGATCACCCTTTGACTTTCCACCTTTTCTAGTCATTCTTTCACTTGTCACAGGAACCTTTTTTGGCTTAGGACTTCTGATACAGATCTTTGAAATGGGGATGTCCGAATCACTATCAGTTTCTTCAACAGCTACCTCCCTCTTCACAATTTTCTTGCCTTTCAGGTCTTTTTGCAGTTCCAAGTGACCCTTTTTCTGAGATCTGGTTACCACTTTTCTTGTTGGCTCTAAATCCTTTTGCGCCTGCTTCCCTTTCTTTTCTGCAATCCCCCGCCTCAGTTGTAGAGATTTTGAACTTGTACTAGCAGATGACACATTTGCTTCTACTATGTCCTTGTCAGTTTTCGCCTTTGCTGCAGTATCCTTCTTTACAATCTTCTTCCCTGCATCACTTTTCTTCTCTTTCCCAGCGGCCTTTTCATTTAGATCTTCATCTCCTTTCCTTGAAGTTTGTGATCTAAGTACCCGTGTGTGGCCACTCACATCACCCTTTTCTTTCTCATTCTTGTTAGTGTTTTTTATTCTTTTCAATGAACTTCCAGCAACCTCTGCACTTCCCTCATGTGTTATAACTTTTCTTTTCCCAGCATTTTCACCATTTCCAGCCTCATTAATCTTTAAGCTTCCTTTTGCCCCAGATTTATTTCCCTTGGCCTTTTCTTTAACTTCCACAGGCATCTTCCCCTTATCCTTTCCATCAACTTTTTCATCTCCAGTTGTTGATTTTCGTTGTCTTAGGACCCTACCACTGCTGGTTGGGACAGATTCACTTTGTTTCTTCTTAGCCATTATTAACTCAAATGAAAATTGCACGCTCAGAAATTGTCCCTAACAGAGGAACCCACACAATCCAAAAGTTCAGTAAAATACAGGAAACTTTTAAAGCATATTAACCATTCTAGGATTTGATAAATTATTAATTAATCCCAGAAAAAACAATACTGTAAAGCATAATAGCCCCATTAGCTTTACCGAGCACACAAAGAACAAAACCTAGATTTTAAAAAGCCAAATATTTCAAAACAAATTCGTCATCTGCTAGTAAAAATTCAAAGAACAAAACAAAACAAAGAACAATCCTTTAGATTTTAAAAAGCCACTAGCTTCTACAACATATAAAGAAACTATTCTAGCAATTTTAAAAGCCCAAATATTTCAAAACAAAAAACAAAGCCTCATTTCTCATAATAAATCAAGTTATTGAAGATATATTCCAGCCAGGTAAAACACTATCAGATATATTCCAGCCAAGTTATTGAACTTAATTTATCCATTCAACAGAAATGATGCACCTTCACTTTTGACAAACACAAATTAGTATGTAACTGAAGAGAAAAATAGTGAGATGCTAGGAGAAAACAATCCCTAATCAAACTGCTCGTGGTAATTAACTGCAACAAATGTCTAGATTCCATAAATTAAAGAAAACAAACCCTTTAGTGTAAGATTTGATTAATTATTAACTAACCCCATGACAATGACTACTGGAAAATATGATCCCATTATCGTTACAAAGCCCAAAACAAATTGAAACTGATATTTAGCAACATATCAGAAAATGAAATTTACCTACTAGCTTATTCAAGACTCAAAGAAACCATTGCAGCAAAGTTAAAAGCCAAATAGATTGCCAAAAACACATACAACAAAACCCTCATTTGTCAAAAATAACAAAAAGTCATTCAAGATAAAGAGATAGCAATCCCTTTAGTGTAAGATTCGATTAACTATTACTAACCCCATGACAATGATTACTGAAGAAATTAAAACTGATATTTAGCAACATTATAAGAAAATGAAATTTACCTAATAGCTTATTCAAGACTCGAAGAAACCATCGCGGCAAAGCTAATTAAAAGCCAAATAGATGGCCAAAACACACACTCAGTAAAACCTCATTTGTCAAAAAATAAATAACAAGAAATCATTCAAGAAATTTCAAGGGGAAAAAAACCACCCAATCAAAACCCTAAACATCCTGAATAACCGATTACATTGAGAAACAGAAATTTCAGAACCCTAATTAGACAAAGAGGAGAAAAGGGCTTTCTGAAGAAAACAAACCC
Organism: Aralia elata; assembly: GCA_034770075.1. Taxonomy (NCBI): domain Eukaryota; kingdom Viridiplantae; phylum Streptophyta; class Magnoliopsida; order Apiales; family Araliaceae; genus Aralia; species Aralia elata. The sequence continues at coordinate 12,890,795 of CM068385.1, read as the reverse complement.
TAATCAAAATGCTTATAAGAGATTTCCCAGAAATGTTCAAGAAATTCATCAACCAAAATGGGAAATATATCAAACAGAACAAGAAATCATAACAGAGGGTATCAATGATTTTTTGAGAAACTAACAATTTCATCATTTAATTCGTAGAACAAAATCATTTATAATATATATATGTATATACAAAAATATATACAGAGAGAGAAAAAGAAAGCCAAGATAGGGGCAAACCTGTGCTATAAAAGAGAGATTTCCAGTAGGAGATGTGCTCTGTCTTGACTCTTGAGAAGGTCTGACCCTTCAGATTATGTACTCTCTCTATATATATATATAAGATTTCTTTTAGAACTTCAAAAGAGAAAGCAGAAGGCGGGAGAAGCGAAGTTATTTAATTAATGGATTAACTACATATCAGACCTTGAAGTATACAATGTTACACTTTGTACCCCGAAGTATAAATTCTCCCATCTCGCTCTCCAACATTTGATTACGCAAGCAAAATTGACCCTAAGTACGATTTGGGCCAAAAAAATTGACCTGAATCTTGACATGTGTCCCCACGTTGAATAGAAATACGGCTATAACTGTAGTTTACTTATTAAAATAGGACAAACACAAATTAAATACAAATCAATAAATATTATTTTTTTCGTTTCTAAAAGATGATTAAAAGTATAATTTTTTTTTATTTTTAAAATAATGAGATAAAGTGAAAAATAAATATGTCATTTAGTGAGTTCTATTAATATAAAAAATAAAAGTACTCATCACTTTAAATAATCTTATAAGACTATTAAAAATAAATTTTAAAAAAAAATTTACTTGCTTTTTTTTATTTTTATTTTTTTTAATATATATATATATATAAATTATATTTTATTAATTCATTTGGGGAAGGAAGGAATATCAAATACTCTCTCCTAAACAATTCTATTAAAATAATGAGTAAATCTATACATACATCACCTTTACTCCCTCCTTGCCGGTAGTTCATTTCGTCGTTTTGCGTAATATTTGTTTTTTTAAATCCTTTGCCAAAACTTTAATTGTAACATGGGTAACTAGTACTTGGACTAATATTGGACTACATCAATTCCCTGTCCCCAACTTCACTTTTCGAACTGTACGTAATCTTTAAAAAAAATAAAAAACAGAGGATGAAGGTAAGCACTAGCATGGAGAAAAATATACTATGTGTCAGTATAATTTGTATATTCATTAAAAAAATAAAAATAGAAAACAAATAGTAAAAAAAATTTAAATTTATTTTTAATAATTTTTATAAAATTATATAAATTGGTAAGTATTTTTTATTTTTTTTATATTAGTGGATCTCACTAAATGACTTAATTATTCTTCACTTTATATATTTTGTCCCCAAAAAACGAGATAACTAATTTTGACTTGTAGTTGTTTGTGTTGTGTTGGAATTGAAGATGAAGATGGTACTGATTTTAGATTTTAATTTTTTGGGTTTCGTGATAGAGATGGAGAAGATGATTTTTTTTTTTTAATTGGGTTTTGTGTTCTTCAATTTGTTCTTGAATTTGATTTTATTTTGCTTTTATTTTTATATTAATTATTTTGTTTTGATTTTGTATTAGACTAGTATTTAAATTCTTTCAAATATTTTATGCGGTCAAAATAAAAAAACTACTATCAACCTATATTTATACGCAGATGCCCAGAGCACATGACTACTCCAGTAAATTTTTTTGCTAGAATTTCCACTAGGGAAGTGTTACTTTGGGGTACGTAGAAAGAGGATTTATATTTCGGGATGCGATGTATAAAATGGTGTATACTTCACGGTCGAATATGCAGTTAACTCTTAATTAATTAAGGCTGAATTGTAAAATTGTCCTTCCAAATTGTCATCTAATTTCGATATGACCTCTAAACTTTTAAAAGTCTCAATATGACCCAAAATCGGACAACTCAAGTTCATTTTAGTCCTCCGATTAAGTTGGGGCTATTTTTTAAGAATAGTATGATAAATTCACCTAAATAATTTTATTTTAAGTAATAAAATAAAACAACTAAATACTAATAACTAAAAACTCTTATTAATAATTAAAAAAATAAATAATATTTGGAAATTAATATTATTTTTAGAATAGAAAAAAATAAAAATTTAAAAAATAATTTAAAAAAATTCAAAATAAGTAAAATTCCATCTACGATAGATATATATTTACGAAAAAAAATAAAAAATCAAAGCATATACTAGCATTAAAAATACATAAACATCAATTAAATTAAAAGAAATGAAGACTAACTCAGAAATACAAAACACCTTTAAAAGATATAAAACATTTTCTCTTTTTTTTAACAAAACATCAATTCAAAATAAAAACCAATTAAAAGAAGAATTAAAATACATAGATAAAGTATGTGATCGAATCACATAATTTATCTATGTAAACAAGAAATCCTATTCATTTTTATGCCCCCATTTCTCACTTCTTTAGTGCATAAAATCTTTAAATTTATAAATAAAAACATAAAAATATTAAATAGGTCTTATACTTTAAAATTAAAATCGGACTATATACAATTTCCTCCCTATAGTCAAATTAATTTAAAATATTTTGCTAATATAAATTTATCATTCCATTTTAGTACTAGGTCAATTTAAAAAATTAGAGATATATTTTGATTTTTCGAAGAAGATTTGTGAATTTTAAATTTATTATATATATATATATATATATATATATATATATATATATATATCCGTTTAAGTTTTGTAAACAACAAGTATTACAATTAATAGTACTTTTTATTTAGCTGCAACAATTATATTTTTTTCGATAATTTATAACAATTATAATTATTTATACCTATATAAAAAATATATCTCTAATTTTAAAACGTAAAAAATAATTATTGTAACTATCATAAACAATTTAAATATTAGTACTAATCACGCATATTGGTTCTTTAAAACTAAAAGGGAACTACACTAGACAGGGCCCATGCTTGGCATGGGCTACCGAGCTAATGTGATTAATTATAGGATTAATATTTTTATATGTGTATATAATTTTCACATAGTTTTTTTTATATAAGAATAATGTGGATGATATCTTCATGTAAGAGCGAATTATGTAAAAAATATAAAAAATATAGGTGAAAATAAGATTCTCCTTAGTTAAGCTCTTTTACAATGATAAATAATAATTACACAATTAGTCAATATGATTCAATGTCATAATTATTTTTTCAAAATTACATGTGACATAACATTAATTCACTATAAATGATTTAAAATAATAATTTTACAGACAATTTTTATACTATAAATTTTTTTTTTAAAAAAAAGCTTCTCATAATAACTACATGTCACGTTGGTATTAAATAATGTATGACACTTATTTTATTCTCTGTTGATTCTTTATTTTAAACAATCAAATTATTTAAGTAAATTAGAATAAATTACATAATCAAAAAGTATAAGTGAATCCAAACAAATTCACTTTTAAAGGACGAATTGATTTTTTGGATTCAAATAATCAGATCAGATTTTGTCAAAAAGGGTTGGGGTTGCTTCATGAGTTTTAAATTTTAATTATAGAATAATGACACAAAAATTTTACATATAAAAATTCAATTAAAAAACCCCACCGAGAGAAATATCAAAAATTTATTATAAAAAATATTAAAAAATAAATCCATTGATTTTTTTCTCTCTAACTCTAGCCCCTCAGTAGAATTTCTCTCTAACTCTCGTTGCTTGGTGTGTTGAACTGAGAGCCAAAGGTTTCCTTTTATAGTGCATTGAGAGGTGACAAGCTTGCTTTTTTCGAGGCCAGACAAGCTTCATTATTTTAAGGAGGCCAAAAATAAAAATAAAACAAACAAATCTGACTTGTTGATGAGTAAGCAATTTGCAAGACATGCAAATTGTTAGGTAAGCTATCCAATTTTGATGATGAGTAAGATAAATATAGATCCAATTTCAAGAATCTCCATCTTTGACTTATATTTTTAAAATATTGCATACCATAAAAATTTCTTTCTTATTATAGATATATCTCTCTTCCCAGATTCTCTGTTACGAATTTAATAATTGATTAAGTGAATTAAGTCCAAACAGTGTTTGAAATTCTTTACAAAAGTTGACTTTGTGATCATATTTTCGACATTTTTTTGTGTAAACTTTATGAACTTTAATGTCACCACTATTCAGCCATTCACGAATCTTGTGATACTAAATATCGATATATTTGGTCCTGGCATGTAACACCTAGTTCTTTGTTAAATGAACAGCACTAGTTATCACACTCTATTTAGATATTGCCTTGCTTGAACCCTAATTCTTCAACTACTCTCTTCAGTCATAAAGCCTCCTTGTTTGCCTTTGTCAATGTCATATATTCAGCTTTTGTCATTAATAATGCTACCGTAGACGACGACACTGACCTCCAACATATAGATCATCCACAAAAGGTGTAGACAAACCCTGTTGTAGATCTCATTGAGTTTAGGTCTCCAACATAGATCTCATTGAGACTAGGTCTCCAATATAATCTGAATCAACAAACCTTGTAACCTCACTGTTAGAATAAATGCATATTTGATTTGATGATGCGATAATATATATTTGTAACCTAGTAGCTTTTGTGAAGTTCTTAAAATAAAATTGATGTAAAAAGACTTAGATTAGAAGATCAAACTTGTTAGGTTGATCTATTTCGTTGAGTAACTTAAATGTATAGAATATAGAAAATTAAACTATCGTAAAGCCGTTTAGACAATCATAAAACTTATTGAATGATCGTAGAGCATTTAGGTTAAGTTCATAAAGTCTACTCAGAGATCGTAAAGTAAGTTGAAGATTGCAGAGTATGTCAAAGATCGTAGAGCTATTTACTTATTGGAGATCGTAGAGTTCATTGAATACTGTAGAGTCTGATAGAGATCGTAGAGTTCATTGAAGATTGTAGAGTTTGCCAATCGTAAAATCAGCCTAGCCCGATACTCTACGACCACCATGAAATTCTACGATTAGGAAAATCGTAGAGTATGTAAGCTCTGACATTAGACTGACAATGTCAAGACTCATAAAGCGAAGATCCCAAGATAGTTGTTAAACATCTTAAATTTAAAAATGAAGATCAGATCGAAGTGTGCCTAACAACTAGTTCGGTAAAGTGACAGCACCCACGTGAATGTCACTGTAGCAGTCTAATATGACATATCACAACCGAAAGCAAGCTGACACATCCTCTCTAAAAGTCAACAATCAGAGATTTTCTAAAATTGGAACATTAAATGAGCAACGACAACTTTTCAACGGGACAATCTCAAAGATGTCTATAAGAGACACATATTCTATCCAATAGTAACGATCACGAAAAATACAAGTTGAATTGTTGTTCATCTCTCAAAAACTCTACTTTACGATTTTAGAACTACTCGTTTCCCTGTTAAATTTTTTTTTGTTGAACTTAAAACTACTTAGCAACACCTCCAACTCAATATTTCTCTTAGTAATTATTCAAGTCTTGCATATGTATACATATATTTTAAGTTAATATAATCATAAACTCCCCCTAGGTGGCTTTTAACCGGTCGCCACCCTCTCTTTAATTGGAGACCGCCTCAAATTTAACAGTTGAATTAATCAAAATTTGAATGTTTGGCATTGGATGAAAGCTAATCTAACGGTTTAAAAAGAGGGCTTCCCACTCGTTGCCGGTGACATTCTACTCACTTCTTCATCGCGCGCGCGCACGCAAAAAAAGTCTCATCGGAATCCTAATTAATGATTAATTTGCAAAATTCTAAATTTTTAGAATAATATATAATTCTAAAAAATATAATATAATATAATAACAGCACCGTTCAGGAACGCACCTCCCTTAAGTAACAATATGGCTTAAATAACATACCTATATATAGCGGCTTTTTTTCTCTCTCGTCGATGTAAAACACATCAGACTTAGCAAAGCTCCAGATATCAGACCTTAGAAGGCTGAACAGAGTTCTCCACTATTCCAACCGATCGAACCCAACAAAGCTCCAACGATTAGCGAATCAAACCATTAGTTCATCCACGAATCTCGCTTGAAGACCATTCCACCCGATCGAAGTCACGAACCCAACGATCTGTACATCGCGATCTTGAATCGGTAAACCCTAGAATTGCTCAAATTTTGGGGAAAAGTGTACTAGCTCTTATATTTCAAATTGTAAGCCCAGATTTTGGATAAATTGGATTACTTTTGCTATTTTTGGATAAATTAGATTACTTTTGTTATTTTTAGAGAAATCTAAGCCTTTGTTTTGCTATACTTCTGGTTCGAATCAAGAGGCAATTTTGTGATTAGGTCTTATTTTGTTGGTGTATGTATATGTACAGGAGTTGTACTAGTGTATCACTCTTTGGTTCCAATTTTTTAATTTTTTTTTTGGTAATATCACTTGGCAGCAGTTTCTCCCCTGATGGTAATATCACTGGGCATACAGGAGTTGTACTAGTGTATCTTTGCTACATATGTGATCTGCATGTGTATTATGCATTTGAATTAACACAGTTGACTGATATTAAGATCCAAAGTTGATTCCAGAGTTACCATTGCCGTTGAAATATTAGAAAATTGGAATCAGTTTTGTTATGGATTATGGCCTACTTTAAATGAGCGATGTGCGATTATGACATTTGCTTGTAAGTTGCTATACCCAGACTCTAAATGCTTCTAAGTTGTTGTGTTGTATATACCTTAAGTTGCTGTGGCTATTATGATATACAAGTGGTTTAATCAGTTAGAGCAATCCTGATACACAAGTGGTCTGTTTTATTCTTGTTCTGATTTTAATTGCAACTTTGTTTGGTGACATCAGTTTGGATTAGCATGAGCAGCTCCAGTGAAATTAGTATCACAAATCACAGCGATGAATGGGAGATGCCCAGAAATCCGGTGACATGCCGATGTGGTATAGTCGCTCCGATGTGGGTAGCATGGAAGGAGGGAACTACAGATCCGGAAGAAGGTTCATCGGTTGTTCGCGATTCAAGGATAAATCATTATACTGCAGGTTTTTTAAATGGTGTGATCCACCATTTACAGAAAGATCAAGGGAAGTGATCTTAGAATTGAAGCAAAAAATAGCAAGAGACAATGACAAAATTGAGAGATTGATGGATGAAATTAAAAAATTAGGAAGAGACAAAGAAAATGAAGAAAACAATCACGAAGATGTTTTGATGTTGCAAACACAAGTCCATACATTACAGAAACAGATTGCCAAGCAAAGATCATTGGAGAAGAAATTATTGGTTGTAATAGTAGTTTCTTTTATTTTGATTTTCTTTGTATTGCAAACAAATGTTTAAATTATGGATTGTTCACCAATACTTTGTTTAGTATGAATGGAATGGTGTTTTGGCAAGTATGTATTGTGGTTTCATGACTTTGGCAACTTATGAATGGAATGTGCTCTGTTATACCATTAATCTGTTGTCACCTTGCTATACATCTTGTTTCCTTAAAATATCATTGAATTGTCTCTCCTGTGGAAATGGTTTTACAAGCAAATATTAGGATATACATGTTGGATTGGACAGTTTTGTTTTGTTATTGGTGCATGTTACTGTGGTGATGATTGTTACTCTAGTAAGGAACCATGCAGCTGGAATTACATACTACAAGTCTCAAAGGTGAATTAATAGTGGAGCAGGCAGCTAAAAGACATAAAGTGGGAATAGTTGCTGATGTTGCAAAGTCTGCAACTCCAACTTTGGTCGATCCTAGTACTGGAGCACCCTTAATTCATGGCTTACTGTTACAGTAGAAGAATTATCAAACAATGCAGCTGGACTTACAACTGTGAATGGAAAGAATGGTAATCAACTGAATGAAAACATTAGATGAACTCAAAATCAGTCTCAATTACATAAGCTAGTCTCCATTACATAAGTCATTCTCGATTACATAAGCCAGTCTCCATTACACAAAACAACTACAAATCTGAACAATATCTCAAGTCTCCATTGGACAAAATATTAAACAAAATAACATTAAAAAAATACAAAAATCAGTCTCCATCACATAAGTCAGGCTCCATTTAACAAAACAACTGAAAATCTGAAACCTAAAGACTTTGCAATTCTGAAGCCCAGTCTGTAAACACAAAAAAAACATAATATTATTAGAACTAATATAATAAATATATATTTACAAGTGTTGTTATAGCAATCTCAGTATCACCTGTGGGTGTATCACCCAAATGATCTACACTTGGATCTTGTGTGTCATCATCTGATGCTACAGTCCTACAAATATCAAAGTCAAATTTAAACAAATAAGAAGATCATTTTGAAACAAATACGAAAGTGAAAATAAGTAAACTTGCTTACCGATTATTAAGCATCGGACAGTTTCTTTTATCGTGTGTCGCACCAACTTTGCCACATCCATGACAACGTCTAACATTGGGATTCTTTGTTTTCCCTAAAGCCCTTTCTTTGCCACCCTTAAGCCTTTTGCCACACCCTTTTGCTCGCACCTGATTCGGCTCAAAGTAACTATGTTCATTAGGTACAGTCTTGTTAACTGACTTTGATACACTTGCTCCACCACACTTTGTTCCCTTGTGAATTTCAGAAGCATTCTTCCCAATAATATGATTGATCCTTTCTACCGCATTATCTAAACATGACTTTAAATCATTTGTGGCTTCTTCATTTGTGAGAGCACTGTCAATCAAATCTAAAGACTGTTGAATCAACTGACTCCGCAGGAGTAAGTATGAATTGTCATCTTTTATCGCCACACCATCATCATCAATTACACCCGTTGACTTTGCCTTCTTTGTCCACCTATTCAAAATGTATTGTGTAGGCAATTTCTCAAGATCATGATACTTATTCAAGTAAGCTAACACATGCCGACAAATAATTCCCGAACTCTCAAACTTTTTGCACGTGCATGTTGCATAATCCAACGATTTATCGTAATGTATTTCTCTGACTTTATACTTGTTCACATTCCTTCGGTAAATCTTATAGACATGGTAGTTGACATCATCACTGACAAGTTCAAACCTATAGTTCAAGCTCTCACACAACTCATCTTCAAATTTATAATACGTCGAGTGTGTATAAATGTCCACCATTTGCAACAAGAAGTCATGGCCAATCTTCATTCTCGGCCTCTCAATTAAATCTTTGTTATCCGAAACCAACTCTTCATGTCTTTGATGCTGAAGGGCTTGACCAAATTGAATCATAAAATCCACTAAAGAATTTCTTTTATTAACAAATTTTTTAAAGAATGAATGTGAACTCTCCGCTCGTTGGCTACTTGACATACCAGTTGAGAAAACATGTTTGACATGTGATGGTACCCATTTAGAACGTATGTCATACATTGATTGTAACCATTTATTACCATTCAACCCACTTTTCTCCATCAACTCTGTCCAAGTCAAGTCAAACTCTTCCACAGTCTCCGAATTCCAAATGCAATCTGAAAACTCTTTGTAATAAGAACTTAATTTAACCGAATCAATCTTCTCTGAAAATTTGGTCAAAATGTGCCAACTACAGTACCTATGAAATGTATTAGGAAGTATCTGGGAAATAGCATTTGTCATTGCCGGATCCTGATCGGTTATAATCATCTTAGGTGGATCACCCGGCATTGCTTCCAAAAAACATTTAAAAAGCCAAACAAAACTAGCTATGGTTTCATCACTTAAGAAAGCACAACCAAATATAGTGGTTTGACCATGGTTATTAACCCCCAATAGTGGTGCAAATATCATTCCGTACCGATTGGTATTGTATGTGGTATCAAAAATGACAACGTCACCGTAAAAACTGTAAGACCGTCTCGAAGTTGCATCGGCCCAAAAACAACGACTAATCCTTTTTTCATCATCTTTGTCAATTGTGAAAGTGAATGAATGATTTTTTTGTTGTTCTAACTTCAAGAACTCATTCAACATATCGCCATCATGTCCCTTCAACTCATTGCGCTTGTCCCTTTGCAAGTTATACAAATCTCGTTGTGTGCAACCAATATTTTCAAATCCTCCCGCCTGTACTGCAAGAAATTTGTATTGTTGGCATTGTGGTATATTCACCATGTCTAGTTGTTGACTCAAAGATTTTTGGGCAGTTGACACGTTACGGTGCGATCGTAAAAGATGCCTTTTATGTGGGGTTGACAATGGATGACTATGACCCTCCTCTATTTTAGTCACTACGTATAGCTCATTTCTTTTTACCACGACAAGCCTTGCAGTACAACCTTCTTTTGTAGATCCACGTTTTCTTTTTACATCCGCATCGGCTAATAATTTGCCCTTTCCTTGCTTAAAACACACATATTCCTTCCTACAAATCTCATCGGTTCCCACCTTCTTTTTCTCATTCCACTTTCGCACACTAAAACCACTCTGCATTGCATATGTATTGTAAAACCTGTGAACATCATCTAAGGTTTGAAATTCTTGACCTTGCTTAGGCTTCAACTCATCAGCTACTTGAGGATAGTAAACAAAATTTGTAGCATCCTCTCCAGTCAAATCATCTCCCTCCATTTCAATTCCCAAATTGTAGTCTAATTCTATGCCAATTTCCAAATTGTGGTCTAACTGAATTTCTGCATTATCCCCATAACTCCCTATTTCATGGTCAATGTCATCCATTTCAATAAACCTGAAAATAATGAATGTGCACATCCAATTTAGAAAATAAATCCAATTTTAAGAAAGACTGACAACAATCAAACCACTTCACAATGGAATGTAATCTGACAACATCAATTGCAAACAGACCAACAAAATTACTAAATGGGGAGAGGACCCTTCCAAAGACAATCAATGTTTAAGCAATCTGACAAAATTAGAAATGTACTTTGAATTACTTTCAAATCACCACTAAAAATTATTGAGTTGACAAGTTTTGAAGCCTTTGATCTTTCACTGTAGCCGTGCATGTACAATTTTATACGAATGTAACGAGTCATATGATGAATGCAATGCTATTGATCATGGCATCCTTGGGTTATATATGGTCTGCTATTTCTGACGAATAAGCAGTTTCCGAAAAGATTCAACATGCATGGATGTTACTGATTTTTAATTTCTCCAACAAATGCATGCAAAGCCTAAAACAATGATATTTACACTGCACAAGTTGCCAATTTATTAGATATCTACATTAATAATACCAAAGACAATCAATGTTTAAGCAATCTGACAAAATCAATTAATAGCAAAACAGAAATTGAAACACAAAAGTAGCAAAATAGACTCAAAACAAAGCTAGTTCCATTTTCCCCCAAATTCTGAGCAAGTTTAGGGTTTTACCAGATTTCAAAATGTGGTTCGCTGCTAAATGGCTTGGTTCGCTCAGGTCCGTTCGCAGCTAGATGTATCTGTACATTGCTTGGTTCGTTTGTTCCTCTATTTAATCTTCTCGCTGACTTGAATCGTTTCTTCCTTTGTTCAGTCTTCTCAATGGTGGAGAACTCTGTTCAGCCTTCTAAGGTCTGATATCTGGAGCTTTGCTAAGTCTGATGTGTTTTACATCGACGAGAGAGAAAAAAAGCCGCTATATATAGGTATGTTATTTAAGCCATATTGTTACTTAAGGGAGGTGCGTTCCTGAACGGTGCTGAATATAATAATTATTATTTTTAGAAGAATTATATTTTAATTAATATAATTCTTCTTCCGTTTTAAGAAAATATGAGATCATTGTTGACCTTTGAAAATCAATTTAAAATTGACATAAATTTATTTAATTTTAGTTAATATAATGGTAAATGTTATAAACTATATAAAAATTCTTATTAATTATTATATTTATTATTTCGTAATTAGTAATGAATTTTATTAATTCTGAATTTAAAAATATTTAAATTAACTTTTAAAGTCAATAATGATCTATAATTTAAAGCGGAGGAAGTATAATGGTATTTTTAAATAAATAAATAAATAACTCCTATCCACTTTCACAAAATTGTATAGTTTTAGAAAGTCCAATTTTTTAAAATAACTAAAATTTATAAATATGTATAACTTTTAAAAACTCAGTTTTCGAAGGCTTTTTCCTTTGTTGAGGCAATACTAGATTTTGCAATAAATAAATAAATAAATAAAACACTACATCAATGGAACATTATAATGGGACGAGTGACTAATCAAAAAATCTCTAATCCACAAACCTTTAGAAACAATTAATTTTTGGAACTTTGCTAAATTAAATGCTCTGGTTGTGGGTATCATGATGAGTCGCTTGGTGATTGAATTGTAAGATATGGTATTGGAGCCATTAAGATTTATTTTTAAGTTGTATTTGTTTTTAATTTTTATGGATGCAATTTTTATTTATTTTATTTTTTTGGATATTTTAATTATTTTAAATTTATAAATAGAAAATTAATATTTCTACAAGCATATTTAATAGTTTCACAAATCTCTATACAAATTATATTAAAACTCAAAATTTATAATGCATTTGATTCAAAATAAAGTTTAGGGTGCAAATTGATTTTAAGATTAAAGTTTAGGGTACAATTTGGAATTTAGTCGTAAACATTTCAAATTTTCAATAATCTGTTTGAAATAAATACGTTTATACTTGTTTGTACCCAAACTTGGTCATGAGGTATAATTCCTATTTTGCTCGAATAGAATACAGTTTTATTTAATGTAACAAGGGCAAATAAGGAATAGGCACCAAGGAAGGGAGAATCTTAGATTAGGCACACATGTCCTCATCTTAAATAAAGAGATTTAAGTGCAGACTTCAAAATTAAAGTCCTCAAATGAGGCATTGAATTCTCAATTGTTTGATTCATTATAAATATTTAGTTGAATTATTAAATATTTATTAACATAAAATCGTATTTTAATTAATTTTATTTGATTTACTCTCTAGAAAAGAGCTGAAAAATACTAATGATTTAAGAAATACAATATGAGTGTCAAAATTCCTTCTTATATTGCATATTATTTTACTTATTTATACTTTCAAAACATACAAGGAACCATTAACTCATAGTCAATTAAGTCTTTCCCTTGTAGCTTTGATCAGTCCCAACAAATAAAAAAATAAAAATTAATCATCAGAAATCTCAATCTTAATCATTAAGTTAGAGACTGACAACTGAGTCGGGTCAACAAATCAACCGTCCTAGATTGTTTAGCCAATATTGACATTAGTTGCTTTGTCCCCATGATTGTGGGAGCTAGATGTCTCCTTACAGTAAAGATCTGAGAAACCAAGAGTAGTAGAGTACAATGTTCCTCCCGTTATCCGCTTCACAAAAAGGGAGTTGACACAATGCACAACTTAAAAAGCGAAAATTGCACGCACAAAAAACATATTTTTCTTGATATATATAATAAAGCCAATTAACACTAAAAGAGTAATAATAATGTAAAACGGGGATTTAACTGGGATTTGTATTTCATAATTGTTAATAAACTCTGTATTACCTAACAAACTTTGAAGTAATATAAAAGTTAAAATAGTAAAATATATTCACCAGTATGTTTCAGATAAATTAACAAACACCTAGTGCTTCGTGTTCAAAGCCTCTACATTATTAAACTCGTTCAGATGTTTTCAAATATTCACAACTTTTCATTTAGTTTGACGGCTGAATTTAAGAAAGAAAATCATAAACGGCAGTTACAAAAAAACCTTTCGAACAAACAAAATTGAATCAATCAAACAGCTGAAGAAGCATACTTACTATTTTTCAATCGTTCTTGACATACTTGTTTCTCAACAACAAAGGCAAGCATAACATTGTAACCACCAAAGACCATATCTATTAGCAGCACAAGTTTGCAAATGATCTCATATTGAAGATTAAGAGTGAAGAAAATCTTCATGACTACCAACCATCAATATTTGCTCAAAACAACTAAAAACAGCAAAAACACATGGATCATATGCAAACATTAAGTGAATTCAAGACAAACGAGAAACAACTGCTCCCACACACCCTCTTGCAGTTGAAACTACAAGAGTGGCACCGCAGTAGAATAATCAGCTATCCCCATGTATGCCAAAAGTTCATATGCTAATAGTGAAAGTAACACCACACATGAATCATATGCAAACATTAAGTAAACTCAAGACAAATGACAAACAACTGCTCCAAAACATCCCTGTAGCAGTTGAAACTACAAGAGTGATAATGCAGTTGAATAATCAACTATCCCCGTGTATTCCAAAAGTTCCATATGCTAATAATGAAAGTAACTCTACACCCCTACTCACTCTAGATGTAGTAACATTTATCTCTTAGCAACAAGAGATTTTCTAATCTACAATCGGACAAAATATTAAGCTGGTATCTAATCTATAAGTTCATAGATATCTACTATTTTACCTGGCAAAGTTTTGCAGTCAGCAGCACCTACAAAGCCTTATAAATGGTTCTGCTAAGATTTTACCAAGACATCTAAATAACACTCGAGAGGTTTGCAAAAAAAAAAAAAAAAGGTGCAAATTTCCTGAACCAAAGTAAGTCATATGATAATATAAGAGATTTAGAATAAATCCCTATCTTAGCTCAACTTAAGGATAACAATAATAAGATCCAAATAGAAATGCTATAGAAATGCAGATAAACTAGATGTGTCATATTACAGACCAAGTACCTAAAACTTAAAACTATGGAAGTAACCAACAAACCACAATAGCTATATAGTCTACATAAAAAGCTAACGAATATTCATCTAGAACAGCACAGCCAGTCACTAAATATGAAACCACAAGTCTAAAAGGTTCTTCTAGGAAATACAATAAAGATGACAGTCTATCTCCTCGTATCTCTCTATGCTTGCTCACATGCAATAGGTAGGAGACACCTCTAGTGCTGAGAAAGTGCCTAGCAATGCAAGAAACTACCGGAACCTGAGTTGAACTCCCTATGGCAAAGCTCAACCAAATGCATCAAATATGCTGTCTACCTTGCATAAGGATGGTATCGACTACTGCCACTATAGCCTCCCCTCCCATAAAGCCCGCCTGTTCCACCATAACTACCACCAGGACCAGATTCATAAGCACCACCATAGCCTGCACCACCATAACTCCCATAGCCTTCGCCTCTGCCATAGCCACCTAAACCACTGCCACCATAACCCCCACTAAACCCACCACCGTAAGCTCCAAAGCGGCTAGAATAACCAAGGGAAGATTCACCTCGATAACCTCCTAGGGTACTGCTGCTGAAGTCTCCATAGCCACCAAATTCACTACCACCACTACCATACCCACCATATCCACCAAGCCTGCCAAGACCTCCTGGTGTCCTATAGGGACCTGGCCCATAGCCATCAAAACCCCCATAGGAGCTGCCAAATCGACCAAACTCATCACTGAAAGAACGGGCCCTAGACTTGCTAGCATAAGCAGGAGCAGGTAGTTGGTTTGAGGCTTTCTTTGGTTCTGCTTTCTTGATTTCCACCTACAACAAAGGAGTTTAGTTAACCTAATTTCTGCTGCATAAACTAGTATAAGAGCCTTTTCCCTGGAAATATCTACACCTGTAACAATCTCAGCCTAGCATTAGATAAAAGTCCAAACAAAATGCCAAAGTATGATTCAACATTGAGGTAAACATAGAAAATACAAATCCTACCAAAAAACCACACCCTTTAAAAATATATTGAATGCTATGTGATGCAAAAGCTCTGAGAAACATGTATCTATTTACATGATTATTTTTTGGGGACCATGCAACTAATCTCACCTGGGTACCCGCCATGTCAATCATTTTTCCATTAGACAACAATTCATCAACAACTTCGTCACTGTCAAATATTACAAATCCAAAACCCCGAGAACGGTTGGTCTCATGATCACATATAATCTGGTGTTCAACCACATTTCCATATTTTGAGAAGAAATTCTTGAGTTCATCTGAAAATTTAATAAATACTCGTGAATAGAGAGAGTAAAGAAGTCCCAAAATTAAATACATACAACTTTTAGCTATATGCATAATAGGGCAGAGAAAAGACATACCTTCACTAACCGTTGACGGTATACCCCCAACAAATATCTTCTTTGTTTTAAAATCCTTTGATTGAGCAGACCCTTTAGGAATGGTTCTTTTGATCTCAACCTGCAAAATTCTCACAAATTAAGCTCCAAAACTATATATAGAAGAAGAATATTACTATGACAAAAAGAACTACAGGTATCCATACCCTCACTGAATCAAATAATTTATCAACCCAATCTCACTGAATCAAATAATTTATCAACCCAATCACCACAATAGCCATCTAAAATTTTAAGAAAATTCTAACCTGTTTACCATTGAAGATATGGCTGTCCTCAATAACCTGGTCCACAACTGAAGGATCAGCATATGTGATAAATCCAAAACCCCTAGGCTGTCCAGTATGACGATCTTTCATTATCACCGAGTCCGTAATCTCTCCATATTTTCCAAAGTGTTTCGTGAAAGCATCTATAGTAATATTAATTATAAATTTTAAATAAATACATAAATAAATCAGCAACAACACATAACCTACTAGCAAAATTAATTAATTACTTGTATAGCTAAATCAATCTAAATCAAAGATTTGGCTTAATGTAATCCAGATACAAAGTAATACAGAAACAAATATCAACAACAGGATACATCAAGGGGCACAAAATTACACCAGTATCACCCTGTCCAGAAAAAAATACAGATGACAGGAAAGAGCAAATCTACAGAGCAACCAACCACTGAACTAATCCAACAAATAAGTAAACATATAAATAACCACAAAAGCTAACCCTAACCCTGACCAACCCAGACACAAATTAGCA
The DNA here is from genome assembly GCA_034770075.1 of Aralia elata. Taxonomy (NCBI): domain Eukaryota; kingdom Viridiplantae; phylum Streptophyta; class Magnoliopsida; order Apiales; family Araliaceae; genus Aralia; species Aralia elata. The sequence goes on along the minus strand of CM068385.1, from coordinate 12,873,988 downwards.
TATATTGTATATGCAAATCATCTCCTATAATTCACAAAATCAAATTATAAACATATATCCAGAAAAAGTTTTTAATAATCAAATCACCCTAATGAATGCATATAATATATATACATATATATGAGAAAGCAGAGAGATAGAGATCTGACTGTAATGTGTATCTTTTGGTAATCCTCCGATGAAGATCTTCCTGCAAAGAAAAAAGCAAAGAAAAATCAGAAATTTACCCCAAAAAGAAGAAAAAGAAGGAATCGAAACAATACATGGATGGGTAAGAGAATCGAACCCAGGACTCGCTCCATCGCCTGATCGAGGGTTATCGGTCTTCGACTTGGAATCCATTATCTAAAATTGTTCAATTCCTTTGAATAACTTTACACAGGGAGAAAAGAGAGGTAAAGAAAAATCTAGGGTTTGTTCCGGACGATTTAGTTAGAGAGAGAAGGAAGGGATTTTGCGTGAAATATACACAAACGGATATTAATATCTGAAACGAGCCACAAATACTCTCTCATTTACGGGGTAAGAAAAATAATATATATATTAGCATTATTTCAGCAAACAAAAATTGTAGGTGGACATGAAAATTAGATATAAAAATTGAATATTAGTGTATTTAAATTTTATTGTATTTTGACTCTCAATAGTGGATAAAAATATAAATAAGTAAAATTCAAATATATTAATATCCGATTTTTATGTTCAATTTTCATGTCCGTCTAAAATAGCTCTTCTGTAAATACATTTTCTATGGTCAATTGCGTGATGAGTGGTAAACATACATGATGCTATTCTTAGTAGTCGTATGAAAAATGTCTTAAATACCCCACTAATGTTAGATTTTAAATAGTTTAAATGTATTTATTTGTAACATAATTTATATTAATTAAATTTTATTACAATAGGAAGTTTAAATTTTAAATAATCAAATTGTCTCAATAATTGATAGTACTGTTAAATTTTATTACTTAAGAAATTATTTATACAAAAGAAATACGGTAAATATAATTAACAAGTTTAAATTTATTTATTTAAGAAATTATTTGTACAAATAAATACACTAAATATAATTGATAATTTTAAATTTTATTATTTAAAAAATTATTTATAAAAATAAATACATTGAAACTAGTTGACAATGTTAAATTTTATTACTTAATAAATTATTTATACAAATAAATACATTGAAATAATTTAAATCTAATATTAATGAGAGTATTTCAGACATTTCTCCATACAACTACTAAGAGTAACGTCAAGTGCTTAATTTTTTTTATCTTCCGCTATTAAGAATAACGACATGTATGTTTTACGCACGTTAGATCTCGCGTTAAACGGTGAGAGATGCGTTTGTTAAAATTATGTCTATAACAATCATTTGTTATGAATCACTCTCCTATCTATATATATATTCGTTTGCAAAATTAGAAAAGTTCGAGAAAGTACTTTATTTTATCTTTACCCCCCAAAATATCAAGATGTTAGCTCAATAGTGACAAAATGATGATAAAATTTATGGTAACAAAATTAATGATATTGTACCGATTTACTTTATATTGTTAAAAAAAAGAAAAAAAAAGAACAAGAACTCTTTGCATAACAACCTTTTTTATAAATGAGATTTTTTTTTAGAAGGGAGGGAGTATTAAGGCTGAAAAATTAAGACCTGATATTATAGTGAAATCGGCTAAAATTGTACCAAACCGATTGATTTTTTTATCAAATCTTCGGGATGGGTGGTGCTATTTTTGGTGTAAAAAAATTAAGACCGAAAGTGTTGCCATTGGTTTTACCTAGACCTGGCAAAATTGGCCCAGACCCGCGGGCCGGCCCAGCCCGCCCAAAAAAAGCTGGGCTCTGGGCTTCATTTTTTTAGCCCGCCAAAACTTGGGCCTTTTTGGCCCGCCCAAATTTAGCCCAACCCAACATTGGCCCAGCCCGTGGGCGCCCAAACCGCTCAATCCTTTGTAAAAATGGCCCAAGCCCGCGGGCCGGGCCAGCCCGCCCGCCAAAAAATGGGCTTTGGGCTTCACTTTTTCAGTCCACCAAAACCTGGGCCGTTTTGGCCCAACCCAATTTTAGCCCAGCCCAACAATGGCCCAGCCCGTTTGGGCCAGCACAGCCCAATTGCCAGGTCTAGTTTTACCCAAAAACTCATCTCCCCAAAAACAAACCCTAGATCTTTGGGATGGGTGGTGCTATTTTTGGCGTAAACTCATCTCCCAAAAAACAATGCAGTGTTTTTCAAGATTCATACGCATTTCAAACACTATAATCCAACGTTCCAAGCACATTAAACTAAATAGTAATTGTTAAATTGATGGTGCATCACACCAAAACCGTGAATAGAGTGATGCACAACCACTGAACTGCTTTATTTATTATATATAACTAACTAAGAGTCCCGAGCGAAGTACAGATTTATTTTTTAAATGATATAATTTTTTTTATTTATTTAATATATAATAATTATAAAATATTTCTTAAATTTTTATAAATTAATTTACTATTGCTATTAGAATGTCTATAAATTTTGCTCGAAAAGATTAAATTATATGATTAATGAACTAAAAGAATCTTATAAAAAATAAAATTATTGTAGAATACTAAGTTACTGTTATGATAAAATTGAAAACTAAAGTTTAGTCATGCAATATATATATATATATATATATATATATATATTAAGTTTTTTAATACTAATTACTATTTGGTCATAATATTTTGTCTATATATTTTTAATATATAGTTGTTTAGGAATAGAATTATTGTAAAATAATGAGCGGCCATTATGATTTTTAGTTTTAAAATTAGTTAACTAAATTTTAATTACTAATATATAAGTTATAATTGATTTTATAATATTAATTAACTACAGATCTCCTATATGAAATAGAATTGGTAACTCAAGTTTACTCGTAATATATTTTGTTATATATATAATATGTTTATTAATATTAATTATTATTTACTCATATAGTAAGTTAGTTTAATATTTTTCATGATCATAAATAGACTCCTAAAATGTAGGGTAGAACTACGATTTTGTCTTATTTATTATATATATACATATATATATATATAGAGAGAGAGATTATAACTCTTGGGTATACACTATGTGTGTGCAATTTAAAAATCATAAGGTAATTAATTTTATGTAAATTATTGTGTCATTTATTTTTAGATAGATAAGGTTTGTTTGGTTACTAACGTTTGCATCATTTGCGGTGATAACGTTTGTAGCATTTGCGGTGATACCGTTTATAGTATTTGAAACTCCGAACGTAGTGTACCACTTTTGATATGTTGTATTTCAGTCTTAAACTCTATGTTTCTAGGTTAAATAAACTACATTTGACATAGGTTAATATTAGACAAACAAAATTTTCAAGTACAATAAACGAGTTAAAATAGGTACACTATGAATTGAGCTTTTTTATTATTGTTATCTTGCTTGATTTGAATTTTAAATTCTTTAGAGATTTACTTCATTTGTTGCTGTTTTTTTCTAACTGTAATATTTTATTTCATACAAAAATTATTCTCGTCATTTTAACTATTTTTGAAGTGTTATATTTTAGATTATATTTTTGAAAAAAAATAATTATACTTAAAGTTGTTTGATTATTTGGCGATGTGATCCACAGCCAATCATCAATCAATCAATAACCAAATATAACAAGACAAAGACAAAATCATTTTTACTGATCCTAAGTGGACCCAACAATCCAAAGAAGTTTTTTGGTAACTTAGTAGAGGTTTTTTTTTGTGACTCAACAACCTAAAGTTTTTTTTATATATATTTATCTTTTTATTTTTGCATATCATAATTTTATTTACAATGACTTCTCAAATTTACAAATCAAATACATTGTATGAATTCATTATGTTGGAAAATAAGAATGATTAAACTCTTGGTGTATCAAGTGTCATGTGACTTCACTAAAAGTATCTCAACGTATAAGAATGATTAAACTCTTGGTGTATCAAGTGTCATGTGACTTCACTAAAAGTATCTCAACGTTCATACATGTAAGACATGCAAATACAACTCAGTCCGAAAATGAGTCTAGCATGAATTCGAGGATGAAATAAATGAATGAAATGCTCCGCTCAAGTGACTTATAGGCAATAAACAATGACATCTTTAATGCAAAACCAAATTAAGTCTAACCATCTGCTCAAGATTTATTGTCTTTATCTTTTTATTGTCTTTATCGTTTGATTTTGTACATCTATCTATTTTGTAACATGCTCCTCTTATTAATGCTAAAATCCGTCTGTTCACCGAATCACTAAACGAGTGTGAAACCTGCACAGTAAACAAACAACCACACTGAAAAACTTGACGGCTGGGGCCGCCGAGGGATAACTCCAGTGAGTACAAATCAGAAACATCAACAATGAATGTATGAAATTGCTTTAGTGCTCACATTAAATTGTATCTGAGACCTGAATTATGGCTGTATATTTATAGTTTACTCACACCGCCTTAATATGCTCAACCCCGAATAAGAATAGAAGTCTTATGTAAAGTTCTCTTATAACTATAAACTTCATAATTGGATTGAATTTGATTTCTTTAAAAGTAAAAAGTCAAATAGAATAAGGAAGTCATAAGTTAAGTTAGACTATAGATCCCTTAGAATGTCAAGCCTCCTGACTAGAATATCCTGCCACATGGCATGGCCCACCAAATCCTTTGGGCCCATAAAATCATACCCCAACATTACCCCTTACTCTCTTATTATCTTAAAATAAGAGAGTATAAAAAATCGCCCAACTGACTAACATACACACACATCGACACCCGATCCTCCATACAAAACCACTAACTATCCAACATTCACCAACAATATCAAATTCTTAATGCCTACAAACTCTGTGCACTCAACTTATCGGAGAAGATGTACTGGCGCCCGATGGGCGAATGGGTCGTCATCCCCCTACACACTAAGATACGGGGTTCGATTCCCCCTTCACAAATTCATCTCCCCTTTTCTTTACTTTGTCCTAATCATGTTTGCACAATTAGTGTCGAACTCATATATCCACCTCATATGCTTCATTGCCTTCTGTCACAAATGCGAAGTCCAACCCTCGCTAAACTTCTTTTTCGCTGCGTTTGCCCTGGGTCAATCTAAGGAACCAGGGTTTCGCCAACTGAATAAACAACCAAACTGACGCATTTGGATGAAAACCCCCTCTAGCAACAAAGGGTGGCACTCACAATGGGTCTTCATCAAAGGCTCTGACATCCACCTCCTTCCAAACTAGGGTGAGCCCTCAAAGACTACTTTTGGGTTCGATAACTTTCCCTAGGATCGGATCGAAGATTTTAAGGCATTCTACTCTAATATACCGAAGACAGAATGACCCATGGATCTGCTATCTGATCAATCTTGGGGTTTTAGCCATAAATGTAAGTTCCGAATGCAACATTTGTATTCTTCATACAAAATATACTAAATCCTGATCCTTAATAATTTTTCTTATGCTCGCAGTAACTATCTTCAAACCATAGCCGATCGCCTAGATCGGCCCTCAACCGACCACCAAAGCCACTTCGACTGAGATCGCCACCAAACCCAGTGCCGAAATAACCCTCAACCTTAACCAACAAACCGAACCACCCCTCACCATCAAACCAATATCTGTCATTCCTATGCCGACATCAACTAAAAAGAGCACCTTGGAAATGACTACCGAGGAAAAAATGGCTCTACTTAAAAAGAAAAAGCAAAAGTTGGTGAAGGCATCCTTGAAAACACCTCCCAAACCCTCAACCCTATCTACTAATCCTCCTCAAAACATAACCCCCCGACACCACCTAACCAACCACTGACACCAAACCCCAATAATAAACCACCCTCAAACCCCTAACCGACAAACGCCCAAGGTCCGAAGACCCCATCATCGAACCTTCAACCAAAAGGACTCGTGCCAAAACAAGCCCTACACACGTCGACCCTCCCTAAAAAACACCATCTCCAAAAGTAACCACCGAACCTCCCTCCACCTCTGAACCACCAAAAAAAGGCTTCTGAACACCGTATTGTAAGTTTGCAGAAACGAAAACATACATACAATCATATTATAAAACCGCGAAAGCAAGACATAAATCGAATTTAATTTTTTTTTACAATCCCAGGAATCACTATATGCGATATTATTAATCGAAGAAGGATAAAAGATATACCTTTACGAAGATGAATCAACTCTTTATATGATCTTCAAGTTTCAATCTTTTGCTCCTCCGTGCTACTTCAATTCCTCGGATCAAACGCAAACTACTCAATGTGTGCAACACTCTAATGGTGATTCATCAAGAGTATATTAATTGAAAAAGTAAATTTAAGTTTCTCCAAACCTTGGGTGGCTAGCCCTAGTTCTCTCTTTCTCACCTAACTGCTTATATTGTAGAGAATAATAAAATTCCAATGACTAATAAGATTTCAGTTGTGTAACTGTGTAACCCCAATCTATCATAAGGTCTCTCCTTATATAGACTTTACCTCATCCTAAACCTTTTAGGACTTGGAATTTTTTAATTTAATTCTCAATCTAATTGAGAACTAAATTATTTATAATAATAATAATAAATAATAAGACTTCTTATTAATTTATAATTAGTATTTTTCTAAATACTTAATTATAAATATTAAGCTATTTAATTTATTTCACTAATAAATTAAATATATTTAACTTATTATTATTAAGCTAATTAATTTATAATAATAATAATAATAAGTCTCCTCTTATTAATTTATAATTTAGTATTTCTTCAAATATTTAATTATAAATATTAGTATTTCTCCAAATACTAAATTATTATTAAGCAAATTGCAATTCTAAAATAATATTTCTCTTTTACGGTGTGACCCTTTAGGTTCAATATTATGTCGGTAGTAGAATAAATAAATTAGAACCATTCTTATATTATTTATAATGAATTAAACTACTTTAATTCAAATATAAATAAATAATATTTATTTTACATCATGAGGGATACCTTACATCAGTATATCATGATTATCCGTATAATATAAAATCAACGTTTAATCACACATAACCTATTTAGTAATAGTTACCGTACAATTCAATTCTTCTACCACACAATATCCCGATCAATATAAAACATGGAATTTCTGTCAAGTTTTATTTATTTGATCATATGTTTTTCAATTCAAAAATTTACAACTCTAGTTAATGTAAATTAGAAACTCCTTTCTAATTTCCATTCACCCTGGTCAGGGATTCCTGAATTGATCATTCACCTACCTCTATGTACACTTTATTATACCTAAACACACCCTATGACATACACTATAGTATTAAGGAATATGGTAAAGTATAACTCAGAATACACAAGGTATTATGATGATCTCAAGTCCAAGGATCACGTATACTACTATCACTATAAGAACTCCTATTGACAGACGAGTAAAACTCCATTAGGGTTCCTTTAAGCGATTCACGTTTAGTAAACTTATTCTTCAATAAATACCTACATACTTGCTTTAGTGTCTTCACATAAATGATTATAAGATCAATCATCCTCTTCAACAGAGCAAGCATAGTATATACTAATCTATCCAGAATCAATAACCCCACATTAGTGATGCAACGATTAGGAACATTCTAGTTTTGAACTATCTTGAATTTAGATCTCATTAGCATGATCTTCATCATGATTCTAAAAACATTGCTCTAAAACTATGAGTTTATCACATTTATTTAATTCAACCAATTAAACATAGATAAAGAATGTTTTTAATTAAATAAGTTCTTTTATTAATAAATGAACAAGATTACAAAGTAAATATTTATCACATCCAATGTGATTGGCTTGAGGGCATACTACTTTCAATCTCCCACTTACACTAAAGCCAATCGCCCCAGTATCTAATACCCATCTTCTCTAAGTGATGATCGAACTGCTGCTGAGATAATGCTTTAGTAAATGGATCTGCAATGTTGGTCTGAGAGTCTACTCGCTCTAAAGTGACATCTCCCCTTTCAATGATTTCTTCATCAAATGAAAACGCCGCAATAAATGCTTAGATTTTTGATGAAACCTGGGTTCCTTGGCTTGTGCAATAGCCCTAGTGTTGTCATAATATACAAGCATTGGTCCTTGAATGCTAGGAACCAGCTTAAGTTCTGTAATGAACTTCTTCATCCAAACAGCCTCCTTTGCAACTATATAGTCTGCCTCTATCGCTGAATCAACAACTATTTACTGCTTGAAACTTTTTTAACTCACTGTGCACCATTCAAAGTAAACGCATACCCTGAAACGAATTTGCTGTCGTCCTGGTCAGTCTGGAAACTTGAGTCTGTATAGCCCTCAAGTTTTAAATCAGACCCAACATACACTAGAAACACATCCTTAGTTCTTCATAAGTATTTAGGATATTTTCACCGCTTTTCAGTATTCTTCTCTAGGATTTGACTGATATCTGCTTGTCACATTTAGTGCATAAGCAACATCAGGTCTCCTACATATCATCTCATACATGATAGACCCTATTGCCGAAGCATAAGGTATCTTACTCATATAATCTCTCTCTTCAGGTGTCTTTGGTGACAATTTCTTGGAGAGATTCACTCTATGGCTCATCGGTATGAGACCTCTCTTGGAGTTTTTCATGTTAAACTTCCTTAACATCGAATCAATGTACGTTCCTTGGGTCAAGCCGAACATCCTTTTAGATCTATCTTTATAGATCTTTATTCCTAAATTATAGGATGTTTTTCCCAAATCTTCCATGAAGAAATATTTAGACAATAATATCGTTATTGATTTTAATATTGGTATGTCATTCCCTATCAGTATTATATCAACATATCGTACTAAGAATGTCACTGCGCTCCCACTGATCTTCTTGTACACACGTGATTCATCCTCGTTCTTGATAAAATCAAACTCTTTGATTGTCTTATCAAAACGGATGTTCCATCTTCGAGAAGCTTATTTTAATCCATAAATGAATCATTTTAGCTTACATACTTGATTTACTTCAACCTTTGAAACAAATCCCTCTAGCTATATCATACATACATTATCCTCAAGTCTCCCATTGAGGAAGGACGTCTCCACATCCATTTGCCAGATTTCATAATAATAAGTTACAATCGCAAGTAAAATTCGAATGGATTTGAGCATTGTCATCGGTGAGAAGATTTCATGATGGACAACTCATTGCCATTATTTGAAATCTTTTGCCACCAGTCTGGCCTTATAGGTCTTCACCTTGCCATCTACTCTAGTCTTTCTCTTAAAGACCTATTTACACCCTATAGGTACTATGCCTTCCGGTGGAGTAACCATAGTCCATACTTGGTTCTCATACATGGAGTCCATTTCGGATTTCATGATCATTTGTCATTTATCTTAGTCTTTAAAACTCGTAGCTTTATCGTATATAATTGGATCATCATCCTCTATTATGCGTACCTCATTTGACTATAGTGCTTTGTGGTTCTTGAACTTCTTCAAGATCTATTTTCCTCTCACTAGCCCCTTCAAGGATAAACTCCTTTTCCCAAGAAGGCAACGTATTTCGCAACAAACATCTTTTGCTCAATAGGATTATATAAATAATACCCTAAACTTTCTTAAGGATATCCCACAAATCTGTACTTGTCAGAGCGTGTCCCAAACTTATCCTTTTGAAACCTTTTCACATAAGCTAGACAACCCCAAATCTTAACATGTTTAAGACTCGCTTTCCTCCTTGTCCATAACTCATATGGAGTCTTAGGGACGAATTTTGAGGATACCTTATTTAGTAGGTATGCAGCCGTTTCTAGGGTATAATCCCAGAAGGATACTGGAATGTTGATAAAAATCATCATAGACTGCACCATGTCCAACAAAATACGATTTCTCCTTTCAGATACACCAATCAATTATTGCGTGTCAGAAGGTGTTCATTGTGAGAAAATACTATTTCTTTGAGATGATCTCGAAACTCATTGCTTAAGTATTATCTTCCTCAATCCGATCGAAGAATCCTAATACTTTGATAGTTTCTTTCACATCTGAATTCTTTGAACCTTTCAAACGATTCAGATTTGTATTTCATTAAATACACATATTCAACTCTTGAATGATCATCTTTGTTATTTCCCAAAGACATAATAAAGATCTAGAAAGGGAGTTGAATAAATCACTAAAGCTTTTCAAATTATTAGAGAAGTATTATCAAGTAGTTTATTTAGTCAAGATTAATTTTGCACAACGAAATATTAGTTTGAAAGCTCCCCTTAAAGATTTGTAAAGATCTCAGTTCTGAATTTAGTTCACATGAAAATTAGCCATTCTACATCAATCTCATCAAATATAAATGACAGAATGTAAATGACAGAAAGTAACGGACACACGCGAGTTTTAAGTGGTTCGAAGACTGAACAACTTCTACTACACTCTTCTACTTCAACAAGTAGAAAATCTACTAAGAATTCGGTCACCTAGACCAGGACACTCTGCCCTCTTCAAGCCTAGCAGACATGGATATTTAGTCACTGAGACAAGGACACTCTTGCCCTCTTTAAGCCCAGTAGACTTGAATATTTAGTCACTAAGACTGGGACACTCTTGCCCGCTTCAAGCCCAACACACTTGAATATTTAGTCACTAAGATAAGGACACTCTTGCCCTCTGAATCCCTAGGATTCCTTCGAGTCACTAAGTCTTAGAATGTTCAGTTTATTGATAGTTGTTGGAGGTGCTGCTGAGATGGCATTTAGGCTCCTTTGTCTTTAGGTACTCAGCAGCTTGAATATGATCATCCTTGAGATGTAGTTGAGTGTTGCAATAAGGCTCGACTTCTTCTAGTACTCAACATCTTCTTGTGATCATTTTTTATGCTGCTAGGATGGCAATTCAGCTCATTCTTCTTATTACTTGACATCTACTCATGATGGACTACTAAGATGACTGTAAAGCTCCTTCCTTTTGGTATTTAGTAGCTTCTCATAATTGATGCCAAGATGACGTTGATGCTCTTCTTCCTCTTGTACTTAGTAGCGCAGAACACATCTCTTATTGTAGAGTTAATCTACTCTACATCTTTATCTGTTCAGCTCTTTGTGTTCTTAGTGGGTCGTAGAGTGTGTTCTTGCATTTTTCCTTTTTGATCTTGCACTTTACGTTTTTCATGTTCATCCACCATCTCTCCAACCACTCTTTTTGATTTTGAATCTTGGTGCTCTTTTATAGTCTTCTGTAGATTGTTTCGTTGTAAAGTGTCCGTTGGAACATTTAATACACAGATATTTTGATATCCTTGATGTTGACTTTCTGGAGCTGTTATGTCAGCGTACTTTCTGGCTCTGGACTTGTCACATCAAACTGCAGTTTTACTTACTTCTTTGATAGGTCGCTTTCGGCAAACTAACCAGTAGACACATTTTCACATCCAAGGATATGTTATTTGACATTTCGGGATCTTTTCTTGCAACGTTCCATTGTCAGTCTTTCTTCACATCTGACTTTGCTCTAAGATCTGTTGCCTTAGTAGAGTAATAAGAATCGTAGAGTTGAGCTCTACGTTCTGCTCAATTATCTGCTCTGCGAATGAGTGCATTACAAAGTTAGGGCAGACTTAGCAGCTTTATGATGTTGGTGACAACTCTACGGTCTTGTTGTCTCTTTGAAGCTTTACAATGTTAGCTGCTGCTCTACGATCTCTGAGTGACTCTACGAACTTACTTATCCTTTACGACCAGGCAGAGTACCTTTACGAATTGACTTATACTTGCTCATTCTTCAACTTATCTCCATGATTTCTGAGAGAGCTTTGCTATCACCTTTTAGCTCCATAGTCAACTTTACGACTTTGCAACCTTTTTTTCATTCTAATCGTTTTTCAGCTGTTCTACAATTCTGATATGTTGTATGTTCTACGTTCTAGTGCTGATTCAACAGTCTTGTCTTTTTTTGAACGATTCTTGAGTTTCTTTAGCGATTATTTGAACCACTCTACGTCCAGTCTTTACTCACCGATCTTTGATTGTCTTTATAATTCTTCATTTACCCCGTGAGGTGAGCCTGTGTCTGACCAAGGCTCTACGATCTCATTTTTCACTTTACAGTTTTGAGGACAATTCAACGAATTTTGTTACGATTCCTCCTTTAGTTCTGAGAGATATCTCATTATAGCTTTGATTTCTTCATATCTTAGACCTTCCTCTTTAGGATGAAGTGAGCTTTACGATTCTTTGTTCACTATACAAAATGATTTTTACTTTGTGAAATGAACATTTTGACTTGTATAACTGCTCTACGATCCATCTGATGCTTTACGGTCACGAGTTAACACTGTGATCCATTTTGTCCTTGCGAGCTGACATAGTAACTTTACAAATGCAGGATTCCTAATAGCTATACATCAAATATATTCAATAAGATCAACCTAACATTTTTGATCTTTCTAATCTAAGTCCTTGTATATATGTTTCATTAAAGGACTTTACAAAACTTGCTTATACAACTAAATGTTGATCATTTTATTTTCTAAACACTTATATTACTCTGGTTACAATATTTACATTACGAGCATGCAGAGTAATTCTACGATAAGATCAACCTAACAACCTTGATCTTTATATTCTAGTCTTTGTACATGTATTTCTTTCATAAGGAATTTACAAAGTTTAGAACCCAATATATTTTAATCTTGTCTCAAGCATTTCATCAATCAAGCTGTATTCATCAATAAATATGCAATTCAATATTCAGCATCTAGTTATATAAATGAATCGCACATATCACATTCATTTTTCAACACGTCACATTTATCACATTAACACACAACCATATAAACAAGAAATCACATTTTCATTTTTATCATATAAGCACATAAGCTCATAATCACATAAACCCATCACATAGACATATGAACTCATAATCATATAAGCACATAAGCACGTAGACATAATCATATTCACATAATCACAACAGTCATCATCAAATCAAACAGACTTCAACAATATCCCCCTATTTGATGACGATAAAACTAACACATTCCTAACATATAATGTGTGATGCTCCCAAATTCGGGTCTCAAACACCTGGATTTGGTCATCACTATCCAATACAATTATTCACCACTAAATAATATACAAAACTAAATACGGAATAAAATAAACGTATGTCATTCATGCAAAAAGTGTTACTAGTCCCAAGATTCGATAACCTTAATACAGGAATACAAATTTACCCTAGTACAGTACTTTAGGGTTTAAATAACAATAGAAATTCTTTAACTACGTATGAAATAAAATACAGGCACTAGCAGACTAATACTTCATCTTTTCCTTGCCCTTGTCTTTTCCTGAGATCTCAGACTTAACTGCAATAAGGTTCATGATATAACAAGGGTGAGCAACTAGTTTGCTCAACAAGTTTAAATAACAGCAAAAAATGATATATATCATGAATGAAAGAAATATCTGGAAACGATTCAACGAAGAGAATAACGAAAGCAAGAATAATAACTTCTTTTAAAATAAACGATAGTCAATGTAGACCATGAACAATACACTTCTAATGGAATCAATAGCTAATTGATCCTTTGGTTGCTGGCTCAGAAATACGTACTCGAGGGGATCAGCCTCTAGTACACTATGTGTATGCAAAACATTTAATTTCTGTTTTGTGTATCTTATATTTAGATACATGGGGCACTCTCCTATATTTTAGGGGTGTTCATATTTGTCCAAGAATCCGCACCTTTAATGGTTTGGAAAACTTTAACAAAATTTCATGTAATTATCTGACCGAACAAGGGTTCAGACTCAATCTGAAATAGTACATGAATTATAGAACTTTAAATAATGTACAAGTCCAAGACTGTACGAACTCAGGTGCACCAAGTGCGAGTATCAATAAATGTCATAGATGTGGAATAATTTGTAAAGTAATTAAACCACTTAAAGTATGCTTGGAAATAAAGTTCAAGCTTAAATAATTGACTGCAATACAATAATATCCTGCTCGAATATAATTTGAGTAGGGTTAAGGAACTTGCTCAATAAAATATGAGTAAGGATAGGAAACTTGACAAACACAAGGGTTAGACAAGCGTTAGGAAACTTGTCTGGTGCGTCTGTTACAATATAACAACACACGCTCCTTAAAATCCTACACAATTAGGTACATATTCATATAACAATTAGTCACACAAGGACTAAATTCAAAACAGACGTAGCATTAATAAAGCACATTGATTGCCACTACGACTACCCAGTCGGGGGTTTCGCTCCCCGGTGAGCGAGCGACTGCCCAGCTCGTCGGTGAGCTGGTGGGGGTCTAAGGGGGTAGCGCCCCCTGAAAACCAAACGTAAGTTGTAACCAGGTTAATCAATTTTCGCCTTAAGACAACACCATTCTGGTTAATATTTGATATACAATTAAAGATTTAAGGCTCAACTAAATATGATTAACTGACGAATAACTAATTGTGTTTATTAATTATTCAAAACTAATAATAAATAGTTTCACTATTAACCTCATTTGCTTAGTGATTAACAAATAATAATCAAATAATTACTTAACTAATTATCCTAATTTAACATTAATTAAACAATGTCCAATTAGTTATCCTTACTTATTATTTAATATTAATCAGAATAATAAATAATTAATCTAACTGTATTTATACATAATTATTATTTAATATTAATTAAATAATAATTACTAATTATTAATTAACATTACCTAAATAACAATTTTAAATTCTTAATTATTAATTAAATTAAAATTGTTTAATACTTTAGCTGCACGGCCCGACCCGAACCAATCCGGTTTGACCGATCCGGCCAAAAACACGGGAGTGGCGCCGCGGCGCGAGGCTTAGAACTAGACTCCACGCTGCGGCATGAGTCCCGTCCTGGCACGCTGCTGACACGCGTCGATGCTGCGGCGTGAGTTTAAGCAGCAGGCATGGCGCTGCAGCGTCAGGGCCCTTAGGCGCGGCGCTGCGGCTCGACGCTGACGCTGCGGCGTGAGACCCATGGTTCCTGGCGCTGCGGCGCCATTACTGGTGCTGCAGCGTGACGAACCCGAGTCGTTTTCTCCGAACTGTTTCAGCGACTTTCTTCAAGTTTTTATGCTTAATAATAATTACCAATCATGCATAACTCAACCTTAGCCCCTTATTACCATTAATGGTAAGTTTTAAACATCTAATTTAAGAAATTAATTCCAAGTATAAAGCAGAGCATTCGTAATAATTCGCAACGAAGGTGCACTGTAACAGGGAAATGGTTACCTCCTAGACTTAGTTGCCATTCTTCTCTTCTTTCCGTAATAAAAGATGCAGCCAGGAATCATTCGCGCGCCAATTCCCTCATTCCGATTGTTCTTCCCTCCCAAGCCTTCAATTCCTCTTTCAGTGAATTTTACAATCTCAGCGCACTAAAGGAGAAGTTGGGTTTCTAATTTATAGCCAATTTATTAACCATGCCAAGCTTACCAAAGGATCACCAAAGGATCGTATAGTCAGCCAAACACTCTACGATCCTCATTCAGACAAAGCAACCAAGAACTGAATTGAATATTCTACGTTGCCCATATTGATTGCTAATATCCATATCAGTAGAGTGACCTGTCCAAGACAGTTGCTGAATACTTAATTGATCTGAACGGAGAATCAAAGTCAGTGGGGAACAAACAACTACAGTTGCAGAAATTCTGAGCACTGTTCCTGCCATCATCTTGGAGCAAGCTAATGGATGCTGACTCATCCCACTACTGCGCACAACAAGGAATAAACTATTCCTAAGTTCAGCAACAAATCTCAACTGGAATATTAGATGCAATAGTCTCATTTCAACGGAAGAATTCAGAGGCATCTTTATAAGGCAAACAGATCGAAGAATCAAATAAAGTAAGTACAACTACAAAGAAATTAAATCTGTCAAAGTCTTACTCTACGATCAAAGAAACATCTTGTTTCGCTACTAAGTTCATCAGACCATATGCTTCAAGCAACTTAGTAGCAACAAAACCAAATACTTTCGATCAAGTGAAAGGGTTAACAGGTGACCAACGAGTTCCAAGTCTGTTAGACTTGAAGAGTACTTAGTGTACTAGGTGATTCTAAGGCTGCGGATCTTAGTCTACAGTATTCCAAGTTTGTTGGACTTGACGAAGTTCAACAGTAAACTAGAGTTCCAAGGCTGCTGGCTTTGAAGAGTACTTAGTGTACTAGAGTTCCAAGGCTGCTGGCCTTGAAGGAATCTTAATGATTCAAGTTGTAAAAATATCCTTAGTGGATTTGCTACTCAAGGAGTAGAACAGTGGAGTAGGAGTCTTGTGTGCTCCGAACCACTTAAAGTCTTGTGTCTCTCTCTTTGCACTTCATAACTGCTATAACTGTTATATCACTGCTTTATCATATCTGCTATAATTGTCCTATCTTTATGGGGGATTAAAATCAATCATATATTCCGTTGTGCTTAATTAACTTGTTTATTAACTAAGTCTTTTGAAAAAGAATTAAAAAGTTTTAAAGTATCTATTCAACCCTCCTTCTAGATATTTTTTGTGCCTCTAGAAATTAACAATTGGTATTAGAACATGTTCTCTTTATTAAAGCTTAACCCGCTTGAGTAGATCAATGGTACAAACCAGAAATGGCTCTGAGCTAGGTGGAGGAAACAAACCACCTCTTTGCAACAAAGACAAATTTGCCAATTGGAAAGTTCGCATACAGACATACATAGATGCCACCGATGAAGATCTATTTGATGCTGTCATCAGTGGGCCCTACATACTAACAAAGCTAACGCCAACTACTAACGATCTAAACAAAGTCTCAATCAAATCAAAGAAAGATTGGACAAATGCAGAAAAGAAAACAGTTCAGCTGGACAAGAGAGCCAAAAACATTCTATTCAAGGCTTTAGAAGATGAGCTATTTGAAAACATCGCCAACTGCAAAACAGCAAAAGAAGTTTGGGATGCACTGCTAATCATGAATGAAGGGACTGAAGAAGTTAGAGAAAACAAACAGTCATTACTCACACAGCAGTACGAAATGTTTACCCACATCTCTAGGGAAAACATTACTTCCACACATGAAAGATTGAACGTGTTGCTCAACTCTCTTCGAGTATACGAAAAGGTCTATCCAAACAAAGATCTCATCATCAAATTCATGCGTGCCTTGCCAAGTAAGTGGGATGCCAAAACCACTTCCATTAGAGAATCAAAAAATCTCTGTGAAATGACCGTGCAAATGTTATATGACAACCTTCTCACCTATGAATTGGAGCTGACTCAGAGAGCAGAAACCTTGTCAGAAGGAAAGAAGAAGGATAGAGGAATCACTCTTAAAGCATCTACATCAAAGAGAGCTAACAAAAATGACTCAGATGATGATGATGAAGAAATCAATGATGAAGAAGCTGTCATGCTAGTCAGACACTTCAAAAGGTTCATTAGCAAAAACAGCAGATCAAAGAGATTCAACAGTAATAAAGAACAGGTAAGTGATTTATGCTACAACTGTAAACAACCAGGTCACTTCATTGCAAACTACGATAAACCTCTAAGAGAAGAATTGATGAAGAACAAGAAGAACTCACATTCAAAAAAAAACCTCAAAGACCATCACAAGTTCAAGAAGAAAGATAAGGGCTTTGTAGCTGAGAGTTCATGGAGTGACTCAGACAGTGACTCAAGTTATGAGTCAAACAAAGATGAAGATCCACACAAAACCAATTTATGCCTAATGGCCAAAAGGAAAAGTTGTGGGCTACTACTATCCACATATGCCCAAGATAAAAAGGAATCCATACTCACACACAAACATACATTATATTCAATGTTATACATGCTATAAATATGGTCATAAAGCCGCAGAATGCTATTTCAATGATTTCTATCTTGTGCTAAATAGACCTAAAATCAAGCAGATTTGGGTCCCCAAGGCTACTAACAAATCTGGACCCAAGCAAGTTTGGGTACCAAAATGAAAGTTAATCCTTTCTGCAGGTACAGAGCACCACTCAGTCAACATGGTATCTTGATAGTGGATGCTCAAGACATATGACATGTAACAAAGCCCTCTTGTTAAACTTTATGAAAAAAGATGGTCCTGCAATTATCTTTGGAGACAACAATTCTGGAAAGACAAAAGGATATGGTTCAGCTGGGAATGGTACTGCGTCATTTAGCAAAGTGGCATATGTTGAAGGTCTAAAGCACAATCTTCTCAGCATCAGTCAACTATGTGACAAAGGGCATCAAGTCACCTTTCTTAATAATCAATGCCAAGTTAGAGATTTGAAGACCAACTCATTGAAGCTGATATGATCAAGAGAAGGAAATGTCTATATTGCCAACCTTACTGAGCTAAGTCAGGATGAGACAATATATTTTCTTACCAAAGCTTCTGAAGATCTTTGTTGGCTATAGCATAGGAGATTATCCCATTTAAACTTCAAAAGTATGTCAAAACTAGCCTCCAAAGACCTTGTAGCAGGATTGCCAAAATTCAACTTCATCAAAGAGAAACCCTGCAAAGCATGTCAGTTTGGAAAGCTAACAAAAAGCTCATTCAAAGGCAAAGCAGTCAACTCAAATGATAAGCCCCTTCAGTTACTCCATATAGATCTATTTAGGCCTATCCCAACTGCAAGCCTTGGAGGAAAGAGATATTCATTGGTAGTAGTGGATGACTACACCAGGTTCACATGGACATTCTTTCTAAGCTCTAAAGATGAAACCAGTTCTCAACTAATCAAGTTGTTCAAACTAGTTATGAATGACAAAGAGGAGAAAATCAAAGCTATCAGAAGTGATCATGCAAGAGAGTTTGATTTCTCTAAAGTAGAGCAGTATTGTGAAGAGAATGACATCAATCACAATTTCTCAGCTTCAAGAACTCCTCAACAAAATGGAGTAGCTGAAAGGAAGAATAGGACTCTGATTGAAGCAGGAAGAACTCTACTTGCAGCTGCCCATCTACCTGAGTACTTCCAGGCAGAAGCTGTCAACACTGCTTGCTACACCCAAAACAGATCTCTTATTCACTCAACTCTCAAAAAGACTCCTTATGAGTTGTGGAAAGGAAGAAAGCCAAACATCAGTTACTTTCGTGCATTTGGCTGTCAGTGTTACATTTTCAACAATGGTAAGAAGTACCTGACTAAATTCCAGCGAAAGTCAGATGAAGAAATCTTTCTTGGTTATGTTATGGATAGTAAAGCATATAGGGTATTCAACAAGGAGTCTCTAACTGTTGAAGTCTCCATTCATATAACCTTTGACGAATCAGACCTTGTAAGGAAGGATGCTCCACTCAACGAAAGTGTATAAAAGAACTCTACGATTGCAGAATCAAAAATCGTAGAGTTAGACACTACGAACGTAGAACCAGAATCAGAAAACATAGAGCAAGAAGAAAATATCGTAGAGTTCACATTACCAGACAGTGAGACTCTACGACCTGAACCTGAAGTCAATCTAGAAGAACTCAGACAAGAAAGCATCAGAACAGATGTCCCAAGAAGGAAAAAATGGACAAAAGATCACACTAAAGATCTTGTCATTAAAGATCATAATGCTAGAGTAAAGACAAGGTCAACAACTCAAAATGAATGCATCTACCTGAGCTTTCTCTTTCAAATAGAGCCCAAGAAGGTAGAAGAAGCATTAGAAGATTCAAGTTGGATAGAGGCCATGCAAGAGGAGCTCAACCAATTTGAAAGAAGCAAAGTCTGGAGACTAGTTAAAAGGCCAAAACAACATCTAGTCATTGGCACCAAATGGGTTTTCAGGAACAAGAGGGATGAAGAAGGTGTCATCACAAGGAACAAAGCAAGATTGGTAGCTAAAAGTTACTCACAGGAAGAAGGGATTGACTATGATGAAATATTTGCTCCTGTTGCAAGATTGGAAGCCATCAGGATATTTCTTGCCCATGCTGCTCACATGAAATTCAAAGTCTTCCAAATGGATGTCAAGAGTATCTTTCTCAATGGTGAACTTCAAGAAGAAGTCTATGTGGAATAACCTCCAGGTTTTATCAACCCAACCTTTTCTAATTATGTGTACAAATTAGATAAAGCTTTATATGGATTAAAACAAGTACCTAGAGCATGGTATGAAACTCTTACAAATTTTCTTACTGAAAAGGGATTCACTAGAGGTAGAGTAGACACCACGTTATTCCTAAGGAAACACAAGAATAAATCACTTCTAGTTCAAATCTATGTGGATGATATTATTTTTGGTTCTACTGATGAAAAGTTCTGTGAAAGGTTTGCCAAGCTAATGCAGAGCAAGTTTGAAATGAGCATGATAGGAGAACTGAACTTCTTCCTTGGACTTCAAGTGAAGCAAACTGATGAATGTATATTCATCAACCAAGCCAAGTACATTAAAGATTTATTAAAGAAGTACAACATGGATTCAGCCACCATCATGAAAACTCCCATGGCACCTGCAACTAAGCTTAATAAAGATGAGAAAGGTAAAAATATTGATATTACTCAATACAGAGGTATAATAGGCTCTCTCCTATACTTAACAGCTAGCAGACCAGATATCATGTTTGCTACTTGTATTTGTGCTAGATTTCAAGCTAATCCCAAGGAATCACATTTAATGGCAGTAAAGAGAATCTTCAGGTATCTTAAGGGCACTCCTAGCTTGGGACTCTGGTATCCCAAAGAGTCACCTTTTGATCTTATAGGGTACTCAGATACTGATTATGCAGGTTATAAAATTGATAGAAAGAGCACAAGTGGAACATGTCAATTGCTTGGAAGTAGACTTCTCTCTTGGTTTAGCAAAAAGCAAAACTCGGTTTCAACCTCAACTGCAGAAGCTGAATATACTACGGCTGGCAGTTGCTATGCACAAATCCTATGGATGAAAAATTAGCTAGCTGACTATGGGTTTGAGTTTAAATTTATTCGTGTACATTGTGATAATACTAGTGTTATTACTATAACGCATAATCCTGTCATGCACTCAAGAACCAAGCACATATATATAAGATATCATTTTATTAGAGATCATATGCAAAATGGTAATATTTCATTAAGTTATATTCCAACTTAAAACCAGCTTGCTGATGTATTTACAAAACCATTGGATGAATCAAGGTTTAACATGCTGTTAAGTGAGCTAGGAATGCTAAATTTACATTCATAATACTTTGTGTTAGGACACACTAACTCTGCAGAGTGAAAGCCACAAAATGAACAAGGTACAGAAGAGTTCCTAGAGTGGGACTGATCGTAGAGTGGGCAAGTGTTCGTAGAGTCAAAATGACTCAAGGAGGAATCATAGAGCTTAAGGGGAGCTAATGGAAAAAATGTCTTATCCTTCATAATAAAAGACATGCCTCCATTCAGAACTAAACATGTGTCCCACTCGGATCATTAAGAGGGAAGTTTTAAATTAGTTCATAACTGTTACTACTCATTTACATATTCTGATTTCAAAAATTTCAATAGTCTCTCCCTCTCGTCAAAACCCTAGATTTCAAAGTACAAGCATACACTCAGACATTTTCATTTCTGTTTTAGGAATCAACAATGGCACCATCTCTAGTCATCCCAGGTAATGAACTCGATTTCGAAGATTTCTCCAACGCCGAAAAGCAATATCAGAAGATCATCTCTCTTCTTAAGCGTGCTGGACTTCCTGAGGCTCTAGAAATCAAAACAAGGATTTATTCAAAATTGGTGAGGGAATTCTACGAAAATGAAGTATATGCTAATGGTATTTTATTCACTAAAGTCAAAGGCACATCCATTCAACTCAGTTCATTAGAGGTAAATCTAGCCCTAGGTTTCAAAACTGAAGACCTCACCTCTCTAAGCTGCATCGATAGAGCAGCAGGGCTAAAATGAATGCACCACAAGGACAAACCTGAGTTAAAAAGTTTAAAGAAGGAGTTTCCCCAAAAGTATGAACTTCTTGCTGATATTGTGGAAAAATGCATCCTTTGCAAAGACACACCTCATGACTCAATCAGTGAACTCCAACTGAAAATCATGACTGCAATCGTCTTCAAAATCGATATCAACTTCGGAGCCTTGTTGATGGAATGGATTGGCAACCGAGTTCAAAATGCTGAGAAATCCAAGGGTAGTGGGAAAATATTCTATGGAAGGTTCATAAGCCTCTTTCTGCAATCAACACTAGGTGATACAATTAGGGATGATGAAGGTGAAGTTCTCAACGTCAACAAAAAGATCACGAATAAGTTGTTTATAAACTGGAAGAGAAATCCAGTAGAAAACTTGAGAATGATCTAGTCTAAATCTAGTGGACGTACAAGTGGAGCAAAAAGGCCCCTGATGAGGAACTTGTCAGTTATTGAAGACACTAAAGAAGTAAATCAAGAACCCCCAGCTTTAAGCAGAAAGAATAAAGGGAAGAAAAAGACAAAAGAGGTGCCTCAAATGGAGGACGAACCTCAAGGATCAACAAATGAGACTTCCCAAGCACGAGAAATTCCTGTTCTGTCTACAGAACAACCACCAATAAAGAAAAGGAAGCAGAAACAAATAGAAGAAATCTCTGATGTGAATACACTTATCCTTCATGTGTATCATAAGAAGGGAAAATGTAGCTCAAAGAAAAGCCTCCCTACGATCATTGAGGATCCTAACTCTACGATCATAGAATCAAGAGAGGAAGATGCTGCCAATAAGGCTGGTCAGCCTGACACTGAAGGTGTTGCTGAAGAGCAAATAGCTAGGATGGTTGTAACACCGAAGCTTCAAGAAGAACATGAAGAAATGGCTGAGAAGGTCGCTGAACCCAAGCCAAAGAAAGTGAAGAAAAAGTTGATGACTGTATCCCAAAAGGAGCTCAGAGAAACAATGATGTGGATCAAGGACGAAGAAAGAAGACTGATGTCCTCTGATAAATTTGCAGTTGATATTGAGGAAGAAACCCTAATGCCGATCCCCGTTGATGCTGATTCTGCAATAAGCCTTACTGTCTCTACACAAGAAGATGTCCCTACTGAGGGGGAGCAACACGAGGCTGCTGAACCTAGTAAAGATCAAACTGAGGGGGAGACTCCTAAAGCTCCTGAGCAAATTTCATGCTTAGGTTGAGGTGGAACGATCAAAAGCTCATAATGAAACCCTCTCAACCCCTCAAGTAATAGAACCTAAAGAAGTAAATAAGGAAGAGATATTGGCTGAAGAAGTTGAGGCCGTAGAGATCAGTGATGAAGGAAGTGATGAAAGTGAAGATGAAAGCCTGGAAATTATTGCTGAATACATAGATGAGGAAAGGCACATCAATTATAACTACTTATTCTCTTACTTACCAAGGATGTCCTTCCACCAAGCTTTAATCCTAAATTCTTGGGATCACATGTTTTGGGCCTTCAAGACATACCCAGCAATCTCAGTGCTTGCCCAAGGATTTCCAAGAAATGTCACATTTGCTCAGAAGCTGCTCATAAACAGTTCATTCCAAACTAACGAGCAAAAAGTATATTTCATTCCTTCCTCCTTCAAGCTGAATCATACTCCATCGTCAAACTTTTATCTTTTTGATGAAATACCCAGATGGATTGAGGTCATCCCTGACCCAAGGAACCAACTTCCAGTCACAGGGTTTCAACACTTTGTGACTGATGGACCAAATGACCATCTCCGGCCGTAGAGTCCCTACACTCTACGACTGATGGCCAGCTAAGCCTTCTCACTCAAAACGTAGAGTCACCCCACCTTACGATCAATTCTTCGAACGTAGAGTGCAATGACCCTACGACCATCAATCACCAAGTCTCCATTCCCACACAACAAATCACTGCCCCAATCACTCAGTCTGATATCCCATCCTCCTCGCACAATGAATTCTTTGACATTATCACTGCCCTATCCAATCTTCAAAGAAGCAATCATGAAGAACCCTCAACTGAAGTAAAACAGATCCTTGATCGTGTCAACCTACTTCCCACTAAGGATCATATGGCCGACCTAACAGTTCACATGGCAACAGATATGGAGGAGAATCTTGAAGTCAATTCTCTAGCCCTCCATCGAAAACTTGACAACGTCATTGACGCTGCAAATAATCACTTTAACAGTTTGGGTACTGTACTGACCAAACGGCTGAGGGAGATACTCAAAGAATTGATGGCAGACATAGATCAAAGGGATAAACTCTATCATGCTGAAATTTCCAAACACAAACCCACAGTTATATCCCTCCAGCAAGTCGTTGAACAAACCAACAAGGCCACCACTGACTGAATCCTTGAGCTTCAAGACTCCATTCATAATTTCAAGGAAGCCTCCCTTCAGTAAATGCAACGAATAGATGCAACCTTGGCTATGATACATCACCAAAGAATACAGACTGAAGAAATGGTCCAAAAAAACAGAACTGACATTCTTCAGTCTCGTTTGCAAATGTAAGAACGGGTGCAAGGTATGCAGTAACTAGCTCAAGATGTTCGAACCCTGGATGCTAACATAAAGGGGGAGAATATTCATAAGGGAAAGAGGGGAGAGTCAAGCAGAAGTGGGGAGGAACAACAAAGGAAATCGAAATCTTCCAATCCTAATGATCCCATCAATGCTATTCCAATAAGGAGTGAAGTCCCTAGAAGACAACTTGATGTAACCACCACTGGAGTACGCATACTGTCAGGTGATCTTGCTATCTTAAATCGCCATTTGCATGGGACTCACCACTATGGTGAAGAAGGAAGTCACATGCCATCTTCCAGACTTCGTCAAGAGCAGATTGAAGAATTCCAGCGTATGACTGAAGAACAAAGAGAAATGCACAGATAAAGAGTGGCTTATGAGCATGTTAATCCCCCAAAAACCAAAGAGGAGCAAGAGGAAGAGGTAGGAACTAAGGTTTGAAAACGTCTTGTAATTTTCCTTTCTCCTTGTTAATGTAACTGACATTTATTATAATATTCATATGTTCATAATAAAATTAATGATTTTATCTAAAAATACAGTTGCTCACTATACTATAAGACATGTTTATTTTTATAAGCAATTGCATTAGAATTGCTGAGATGATTCAAAACTACTGGTTTATGTCAACATCAAATAGGGGGAGATTGTTAGGAATTACATGTTTTAATTTGATGTTGTGATATTAATGTATATGTGTTTCAGTAGCTGAATTGTAAAGTCCTTATAAAGATTTGATGTACAAGGACTTAGATAGAAAAGATCAAACTTGTTAGGTTGATCTAATGTATTAAGATGATAAGGCTAGACTGATCATTGAGTACTACACAAGTCATCATAAAGCATCCAGTGAAGGATCGTAGAGCAGTCAGCTTAAAGGTGCGCAGAGGTTGCCAGGCAAACGTAGAGTGAAACTCGGCCAGTCGCATTACAGTATTTACCAGGCAAACGTAGAGTGAGGATCGGTCAGTCGCAGAGCTCCCTCCTGGCATCGTTGAGTTTGCCACGCAGACGTAGAATGAAACTCGGCCAGGCGCATTGTAGAGTTGGGCCAGGCAAACGTAGAGTGAAACTCAGCCAGATAAACACAGAGTGACTCGGCAGATCGCAGAGTTAATTCTATCATCAGTCAAGCTCGATCGTAGAGTCACATCTACATTAGCAAGACGACAGTTCTCAAGAAGCTAAAGGAGCAAAACATTGATACTGTCCTAAGTGATCTAAAACGCAACATGAAAAGATCACAGTGAACGTTTGCAAGAAGCAAGTCTCACTAAAGGATCGTATAGTCAGCCAAACACTCTACGATCCTCCTTCAGACAAAGCAACCAAGAACTGAATTGGATATTCTACGTTGCCCATATTGATTGCTAATATCCATATCAGTAGAGTGACCTGCTTAAGACAGTTGCTGAATACTTAATTGATCTGAATGAATAATCAAAGTCAGTGGGGAACAAACAACTACAGTTACAGAAATTCTGAGCATTGTTCCTGCCACCATCTTGGAGCAAGCTAATGGATGCTGACTCATCCCACTACTGTGCACAATAAAGAATAAACTATTCATAAGTTCAGCAACAAATCTCAACGGGAATATTAAATGCAATGGTCTCATTTCAACGGAAGAATTCAGAGGCATCTTTATAAGGCAAACAGATCGAAGAATCAAATAAAACAAGTACAAAAGAAATCAAATTTGTCAAAATCTTACTTTACGATCAAAGAAACATCTTGCTTCGCTACTAAGTTCATCAGACCATATGCTTCAAGCAACTTAGTAGCAACAAAACCAAATACTTTCAATCAAGTAAAAGGGTCAACAGGTAACCAACGAGTTCCAAGTCTGCTGGATTTGAAGAGTACTTAGTGTACTAGGTGATTCTAAGGCTGCGGGTCTTAGTCTACAATATTCCAAGTCTTCTGGACTTGACGAAGTTCAATAGTGAACTAGAGTTCCAAGGCTGCTGGCTTTGAAGAGTACTTAGTGTACTGGAGTTCCGAGGCTGCTGGCCTTAAAAGAATCTTAGTGATTCAAGTTGTAAAGATATCCTTAGTGGATTTGCTACTCAAGGAGTAAAACAGTGGAGTAGGAGTCTTGTGTGCTCCAAACCACTTAAAGTCCTGTGTCTCTCTCTCTCTGCACTTTATAACTGCTATAACTGTTATATCACTGCTTTATCATATCTGCTATAACTATCCTATCTTTAGGGGGGATTAAAATCAATCATATATTCTGTTGTGTTTAATTAACTTGTTTATTAACTAAGTCTTTTGAAAAAGAATTAAAAAGTTTTAAAGTATCTATCCAACCCCCCTTCTAGATATCTTTTGTGCCTCTGGAAACTAACACATACATACAATCATATTATAAAACAGCGGAAGCAAGGTATAAATCGAATTTAAAATTTTCCTGCAATCCCAGAAATCACCATATGCGATATTATTAATCGAGGAAGTATAAAAGATATACCTTTATGAGGATGAATCAACTCCTTGATATACTCTTCAAGTTCCAATTCTTTGTTCCTCCGTGCTACTTTAATTTCTCGGATCAAACGCAAGCTACTCAATGTGTGCAACACTCTAAAGGTGATCCACTAAGAGTATATTAATTGAAGAAATAAATTTAGGTTTCTTCAAACCTTGGATGGCTAACTCTAATTCTCTCTATCACCTAACTACTAAGATTGTAGAGAATAACAGAATTCTAATGACTAATAGGATTTCAGTTGTGTAACTGTGTAACTCCAATCTATCATAAGGTCTCTACTTATATAGACTTTTCCTCATCCTAAACTTTTTAGGACTTGGGATTTTTGATAGGTGCAAAATATTCTATATTTTTGGTACCTTTATGCTTAGTATTATTATATGTTTTCTGTGTTTATGGGCTTAATTAAGGTGTTTATAGATTTGATGAAGAATTGATGTGATTTTACAAATATGGAGTTTAATGCTGAGTTTTATGTTATTTTGCAAAAGTACTCTATGATCAGTATTAGGATTCTACGTTCATAGTGTTAGAGTGCAGTCTGGCAGTTCTACAATTGTAGGTGAAGATGTTCGACGATTCGTAGTTACACTCTACGATTGCTGTGATTCACTCTACAACCATGCACAACACTCTACGTTTTCAGTCCAGCGGCTAAGTCTACTCTACGTTTGTCTGTTGAGAGGCTCTACTCTACGATTATTCCAGTTCACTCTACGATGTCATGTTTACTCTACGAAGTACTGGTGCAGAGTGTTACTCTACGATTTTGGTCGACATGCAGATTTCCAATTTTGAATAGGATTTGAATTGATGGGATGTTAGAGTTAGATTCGTATGAGGATTTGAAGATGGGATTATAATCTTACATAGAAAGTATCTCTGATTATGGGAAGTAGAGTCTGATATAGAATCTGAGTTGAAGTTCAAATATGGAAACTGAATCGAATTGGAAAAGGAAATTGAGGAAGACTTGGATTTGGAAACTAAATTCTAATTTGATAAGGAAGTTACCTAAAGCTGAATTTCAGAGATTGACAAGGATTTAGAATCCTACCATATCTGCAAAGTGAAGACTTCCGAATTAGAATAGAATTAGAATTCTTCTAGGGTTTTAAAACATCTATAAATATATGTCACTTGCAATCAGTTGGGAGCATCTTGGGACATCTTGGACATCCTGGATCATCATCCTAGATCATATTTTATTTATTCTCTAGCATGCTAGGCTAGTTTATTTTTATTCAGTTCTAAGGGGATGTGAAACCTTATTTTCAGTTAATAGTATAATTGAGTTTCGTTATTGATTCCTTCTTATATGAGATTTATTCTGATAATCTGTTTTAACTGTTTATATGCTATTTGATTTGATTAATTTGATGCGGCCAGTTAGATTAATCTAATTAATATCATTTGCTAAATTCAGGAATAGTATTGCGTAATTGATATTGTTTCTAGTCACATGTAGCAATTAGTGATACTGATTGTGGTCAAGCTTTTGGTTATTGCTATGGTTATCGGAAGACAGGTTAAATAATTCGAGTTTATGTGTTTGTTGTTTGGAATAGTCTAATTCCTTAGTTCTTAATGATGCTGTTATATTAAATCTAGAGAGCTTATTCTAGGTTGTATAATGGTTAAAATTTTGTGAAGAGCTTGTTTCATTATAATCTAAGAGGAATTTCGGGTAGCAAAACTTGTTGTTGCCTAGGGCTATTAATCTTATGGAAGGAAGAAATTTTGTTAACTTGATTAAACTGTTTCTATAAATTGGTGAAACTGAACTGAAGAACTGAAGGTTTAATTTATTTGATTATATTTATTATTTTAACTTTGTTTTCTTTAGTTAATCATAATTCAAAACCTCCCAATTCTTTATTTATTATTTTTAGTTAGAAACATTATAATAGTTCAACGCAATATCATTCTTTGTGGGATCGATCCTTACTTACTACTGTGCTTATTATTTAAATTTGTAAAGTAAAAATGAGGTTTATTTTTGAATTGCTTAACGATAGCTTCCCAAATTTTAATTTAATTCTCAATCTAATTTGGAACTAAATTATTTATAATAATAATAATAAATAATAAGACTTCTTATTAATTTATAATTAGTATTTCTCCAAATACTTAATTATAAATATTAAGCTATTTAATTTATTTCACTAATAAATTAAATATACTTAACTTATTATTATTATTAAGCTAATTAATTTATTATAATAATAATAATAATAATAAGACTACTCTTATTAATTTATAATTTAGTATTTCTCAAAATACTTAATGGTAATTATTAGTATTTCTTCAAATACTAAATTATTATTATTAAGCCAATTACAATTCTAAAAAAATATTTCTCTTTTGCAGTGTGACTCTTTAGGTTCAATATTATGCTGGTAGTAGAATAAATAAATTAGAACCATTCTAATATTATTTATAATGAATTAAACTACTTTAATTCAAATATAAATAAATAATATTTATTCTACATCATGAGGGATACCTTACATCAGTATATCATGATTATCCGTATAATCTGAAATCAACGTTTAATCACACAGAACCTATTCAGTAATAGTTACCGTACAATTCAATACTTCTACCACACAATATCCCGATCAAATATAAAACATGAAATTTTTGTCCAGTTTTATTTATTTGATCATATGCTTTTCAATTCAAAAATGTACAACTCTAGTTAATATAAATTGGAAACTCCTTTCTAATTTCCATTCACCCTAGCCAGGGATTTCTGAGTTGTCACTTATCGAATCGCATATGACATTCTCTCTCTTTACTGAAAGCGGTAGATCATTTGTTGATCATTCACCTACCTTTATGTACACTTTATTATACCCAAACATACCCTATGACATATACTGTAGTCTTAAGGAATATAGTAAAGTATAACTCAGAATACATAAGGTACTATGATGATCTCAAGTCCAAGGATCACTTGAACTACTATTACTATAAGAACTCCTATTGACAGACGAGTAAAACTCCATTAGGGTTCCTTTAAACGAGTCACGTTCAGTGAACTTATTCTCCAATAAGCACCTACATACTTACTTTAGTGTCTTCACACAAATGATTATAAGACCAATCATCCTCTTTAACAGAACAAATATAGTATGTACTAATCTATCCGGAATCAGTAACCCCACATTAGTGATCCAACGATTAGGAACGTTCTAGTTTTGAACTATCTTGAATTTAAATCTCATGATCATCATCATGATTCTAAAAACATTGCTCTAAAATTATGGGTTTATCACATTTATTTAATTCAACCAATTAAACATGGATAAAAAATGCTTTTAATTAAATAAGTTCTTTTATTAATAAATGAACAAGATTACAAAGTAAATACTTATTACATCCAATGTGATTGGCTTAAAGGCATACTACTTTCATGTATGGCCCGATGATATGCCACTCAGCTTCCCATATGATTATTATGATGCCTTCGTCCTCTTGGGAGACGACAAGATATATGACGGACTCGCTCCCGAGGATCTAATCATCGCCACTACGTTCATCAGGGTCGAGTAAGTACTCTTTATACCCTCTTCCATATTTCCACCATTTTCATAACCTGAGCAAAGTGTGATTAGTCTTTTATGTTGTTTAGGCCCTAGCATCATTCGACCGTTTGCTGAACAGGATAAATGAGGTATCGGACAAGAAAAAGCAACTGGAAGCTAACGTCGAACGTCTTCAAAAGAAAGTCCGATCCCTGACATCCGACCTGGAGAAGGAGAAAGAACAACATGCCAATGCCCTCCTCCAATCGTAAGAACTTCAGCACCAACTGAAGACGATGAGATGACGGTTGTCCGAAATGGCCGAACAAAGGACGAAGCTTCTGGACGATCATGTCGGATTGAAGGGAGAGAATGAGAAATTAAAGGTCGGTGTGTCAACCCTTGAGAAACAGCTTCAGAGATGCACAAAAATCTAACGAATTTGGTTAAAAGTGCCTCGGAGTTGGAGAAGGAATTTGTAAAACTTAAAAACAAAGGCCCTCTAATGACCGAAGCCAATAAACAAAGAATCATCACTAAATACAGAGCATCCCCCAAACTAATCAAGGTTGTCTTGGGCTAGTTCGATGAAGGCTACCAACTTGTCAAGACAAAGATGAACGAAACAATGATAGCAACTGGCCTCGACCCTCAACTCCTCAACTCCTCTGATGAAAAATCCGAAGTCGATAAGTACTGAGCTTCGGGACACCAATAACTTCATAAGGTCCCTCCCAGTTAGGCATGAGTTTTCCCGTATTTTGAGGAGTAGAAGCCTTGGCTTGTCGGGCTTGCCGAAGCACCAAGTCACCAACCTCGAATCGCCTTTGTTTAACACCCCGATTATAATGTCAAGCGGTTCATTGCTGGTATTTCCTGTTCTAACTCCGTAAACTTCTGTATAATGGAATCGAGTACTCCCTTCGGGGGCGTTCCAACATGCCGACCCCACCTAGATGATGACTTCAAGTTGTCTACCCTCTTCGGGGACCGAAAGCTTGCATCATTTTTATAAGGGAATTTAACCCAAAAGATGTGTATCCCAGAGGATGTGTAAATCTTGGTCGGATAGTCAATCCCCACGACGTTCCCAATCACCAGCCAAACCTCCTATAATAATATCAAGCATCCGCCGAAGGGATTCGACCTGATCGGGTAGCCGCTCCCCAAGGCATTCCCGATCATCGTTCTCCTGTCTCCGTAGGATGTCCCACTGAACCTCCCGATACAACCTCCACTCTCTGCCGAACGGGTTTGACCTGATCGGGTAGTCGTTCCCCAAGGCATTCCGGATCATCGTCTTCTTATCTTTATTAGATGTCCCATCGAACCTCCCGATACAACCTCCACCATCCGCCGAACGGGTTTGACCTGATCAGGTAGACGTTCCCCAAGGCATTCCCAATCATCGTCCTCTTACAATCACATCGACCACCCGACGGACGGGTAAATTTTGGTTGGGTTGCCAATCCTTATGACTTTCCCGACCATCATCCTCTTATTTTCGTTCCAACCCTTACCGACCTGCAACATAGTGGACCAACTCTCTATTCTGGACATTTTTTTTAATCATATTCTTGAGTTGTTAACATGCCTCAGTGGAATGCCCCATGTTTTAATCATACCGACAGAACAAGCTCTAATCTCCTCTCGATATACGGTTGTTGATTGGGCATAGCTCGAAGAAAGGTTATCTCTGATCTCTTCGAGGATTTTGGCATGATCGATATTAAGAAATTATATAATGTATTGACACTCCGATTTCAGAACGGAGGTCGGTCGTTTCTCGCGGGGTCGATGCCCTCGGTTGTGTCTCCGGCTTAGGATTGTAACTTCGGTCTTGATCCCGATCTTGATCCCAAGGGCGATCCGTCTAACGCGACTACAACTTCAGACTCCCCATGGCATCATCAATTGCAATAAAAAAAATTTCCCTTTCATAAGCTTCTGACAGATCCTTTATAGGATTGAACATGATGTCTTTTACTAACTTTTTTGAATTCTCTATATCTAACCCTGTAGTGAAGAGCCTAAGTGCCTGAGGGACTTTGAGGTTTGTCACAATGCCAACCGCCTCCCTGAACCTCTTTACGTACTGACTCAAACTCTAGTTCGATTACTACTCGATTTGCATGAGGGAAGCTGCCAACTTTCCCTTCCTCCTGTTGCTTCCAAACCGATCGTGAAATTTGTTGCACAGCTCCTGCCAAGACCTGATAGAATTAGGTGGCAACGACGTCATCCACAATCGGGCGCCTTTCTTCAAAATACTGACGAACATCTGGCATCGGGCGACATCGAAGTGATCATAATAGTGCATGAGACAATCATATGTGTGTGTATGATCGTAAGGGTCACCAGTGTCATCGTAAGTCTCCAAAGGTGGCATCTTCTTAGTCAGATCGGCCCGAACTCGATTAATTTTTGGTGTGAAGGGCGACTTTGGGTCGGTCGGCAACTCATTCACCTAGGTCGTCGTCGCTATCTTCTACTCCAACTTTGCCAGCTATGACGTGATCGGGTATCTCCCTCGGGGGGATGCTCTACACTGATCCCTCACATACTCTGGGAGGCTACCCGTTACCGTCGTTCAGACCTTTTCTGTCCTTCGTCACTATCCTGAGAGCGTGACCTGTGTCTACTCCTTTCCCTGGAAGAATCTCGCATTCGGTGAGATCTGGATCGGCTCTGTGGTGTAGACTCCCAATGCCTATGCCAACTTGGGGATATCTCTCTTTCCCCTTCCAATTGAGCCAATTCTGTATCCCATTCTGCTTGTTATAAGCGCAACGTCTCCAGAGCATCCTTCGCCTGCTAGATTTTGTGCCTCTATATCAACTTCCGCCTATCCTGTCCGTCCTGCTCCCAATCCCGCTCCTGGTGAGTGTGTTTGGGACTGACCGTCTGTCCCGTGACTGTGGGAATCGTGAGTCTTCTAACCGATGGAGAATAATTATCGTCGAATCGGTTCTGACTGAGCTTTTATCCCGACCACAACGGGGTTGTTGGGCCCAAGTCTATCTTTAACATATTTACAAATTTGTGTTGGAGGGTTGACCGAGGACCTCTCTTGGTTATGAACCGATCTTCTGTTACTCGTCATCCGATTAACTTAAAGTAAACTGGTGATTGTAAAAGCAACACTAAAATTGTCGTCCTTCTATCTATTCGCTGAATCACCAAACAATGAGCATGAAACCTGCACAGTGAACAAACAACTACATTGAGAAATTTGACGGTCAGGGCCTTCAGGAGATAGCTCTGTGTGAGAATAAGTACAAGCCAGAAACGTCAACAATAGAGATATGAAATTACTTTAGTGCTTAAAGTAAATTGTACCTGAGACCTGGATTATAACCGTATATATTTATAGTTTATTCACACTGTCTCAATACGCTTGTCCCCGAATAGGAATAGAATTCTTATGTAAAATTCTCTTATAACAACAAATTTCATAATTGGATTAGTGATAGACACATAATTCATATATTTTATTATCCCTAATTTTGTCCTTTTAATTATATTAGTTTATTTAATTAATATATTTTATTTTATTTTGTAGGATTTAATATTTTGTTGCGATAAAGTCAAAATCTTAGTGATCAAGCAATATTTAATGCTCTTATTCATGTAAGAAAATATCCAAAAAGAATCCCACAAGAAAAAGGAATGAGGTGGAACAATCTTGGTGTGCAAGTTAAATCCAGCAAGAGAAATGAAAGTCTATCTAGAAGATCTCTTTGAGAAGTTGATTGTCATTAGGAAGTTGAAACCTATATGGAAAGGGACTCTTGGGAGATTACCATGTAGAGATTGAAATCAAGAAGTAAAGAAGAGGAAAAAAAAGGGAACAAAAGAGGCCAAGTTCAATGAATATAAATTAGGGCACAAATTTATTTTTCCTATAAATAGGTCTCTTGTTTTAGAGAGAGGATTAGGTTTTTTTTGAGGTATTAGTTTAGATTAGGAGTAAGAGTAATATTAAATTATTTCTTCATTGTACGCTCGTTGAATGATCGTTATTAAAGGGAGTTTTATTTTATTTTAATTTTTTTTCTTCTTTATTTTAGTTTGTTTATTTATTTTCATATCTAGTTAATTTCTTTAATCTATGATGAAGATGAAATTAAATAATTATTCATGATAATATTTTTCATCTCTTCTATTATTTATGCTTTTATGTTTAATTGATTTCGTCTTCATGTTTTGTTATTGAAATACCTTCGTTTTATAGTTCTTATGTGATTTTAAATTAATTAAGAGGTTTTGATAGATTATTGTTAAGATGTGAGTTTTTCATAATTCATGCTTGCTCAAAGAAGTTTTGATGGGTTATAGTTAATCTTTAAATTTTTATAATCTATGCTTGCCCACGTTAATTATAAAATTACTAAATTAAAGAGAAGGGAGATCAAAATCATAATTAAGTTATAAAAATAGAAGAGATTAAATTACTTGTTATGTTTATTATTTAATGGATTCGGATTCCTAGATTGCTTCCTTATTATTAGTTAGTTTAATTATAGTTAATTGATTCTCAATCTTTATTTCTAATTCGCCTGAAATAGATATTAAGGATACATTAAAATTAATCTAGTCTGTGTGAGTTCGACCTGTATTTGCCACATCAAGTTTTTGGCACCCTTCCTTGGCCCACAAACCACCCATTCATTTTGCATAGCATTGCCTTAATAAAATCAAGTAGACGTTGGCCTCTAAGACTCTCGAGCTCAATTAGGATAAGCAACTCCAAGAGGAGGCTGAATTTTTAATTAATCAAACTACTAGTGTCTAGGCAAGTTGTTCAAAAGGCAAATGCCTGAAGAACGTGTGGTTATTCAATTAGTCATCGTACCCACGAAGAGACTCCCACCGTTCTTACACTTACTTGGCTAGTGGTGTGATTAATTTCGAATTTTGTGGACCTTGAGGTGTAATTTGGAACAGTTAGGAGCTGTCTAGATTTTATTTAGGTTAACCATAGTATTAGAATTTTTATTTTATTTTATTTATTTATTTTTGTGTGTGACTTTCGTGGTTAGTTGTCTATTTATTTTGTGATTTGTGGATAGATGGTCTCCTATTATGGTTGAAATAATATTTTTGCTTGGAAACAAGAACCTTATGAAAATTTTAATACACACCAAGTAAATCAATTTTTTCCATCTTATGAAAACCCTTATCTAAATTCATATTCATATCCATATTCGGATCCAGAACCCCAATATCCACAAGAATTTTTAAATGAAAAAGAGGAAAGATTCAGTACCTTAGAGAAAACTACGGAAACTTTCATTCAAAATACGAATCAAGGTATATCTCGTCTACAAATTCAAATGAGTCGGTTAGCCATCATAATAAATGAACAAGAGATGGGTGAATTTTCTAGTGACTCTGAGGTTAATTTTGAAAATCATGATGAGTGTGGAAATGATGAGAAAAATGAAAATGTTGTATTCAATTATTTCCAATTTGAGTCAAGCCAATTTAAGGAGTCTAAAAATTATGAGTCTATGCCTAAAATTGATCGTGTCACATTTAATGAGTCGGTTGAAAAAGTCTATAAGCCTAAAACCCCATATCCTGAAAGACTTATTCCTAGAAAATCATCTAGTGATTTTTTGGACCAACCCATAAAAGTAAACATGATCCAAGAGTTGTCCATGACCCAAGAAATAATTGAAAATAGACTCATGCTTGAAGATGATCCAATTGATTTTTTCTTAAATCACCTTGACCAAAATTGGGATGAATCTAAATATTTAGACAAGGTCAATGAGATGTTGAGATCCACTACACATAAGTCACCCAAATTAGAACATACATTTGAACCAATTCGTCCACACTTTGAGCATATTAGTGAATATTTTTTCGAGGTAGACTTTAAGCACATTCCTGATGAAAATTTTGACTATTTTCAATTTCCTAGGCCTCCAAAAAATCATGAAAAGTTTACATTCACTTACCCTTTTGTATCTTTCATTCATTTATAGTCACATACTTTTTAAGATATATGAAATTTGTAGGTATGTACATTAGTTTTCCTTCTCACCACATTTTCATGCAGCACAATACCCCATATATAAGGTACAATTCTTTCACATCTCTGTTCTCTATTTTTCATTTGCATACATTGAAGACAATGCATGATTTAGGTATGGGGGGAGTTTGTTTGTATTATTGTTGTATTAGATTTTTTTTATTTGTATTTTTTTAGGAAACTGTAGAAAAAAACCACACAAAAAATTCAAAAAGTTTTAAAAATTTGTTTAAACTTTTTATGAGTTGGATTAATTCTAATAAGTGTCTGTGGAGTTAAAACTCATGAGTAGGATTAAAAGATTTAGAACTCTTGAACCTTTGAGTAGATACAAAATCTTAGTTTGAAATACCATCTGGAATAAAATTGATTCATATGCATTTTTGCACTTCACATTTGCACTAATTCTTAGTTGTGGGTATGATTCGAGCAATTTCAAGAAAAAATTTGAAAGAGAAAAAAAAGAAAAAAAAAGAAACAGAAAAGTTGGAAAAAAAAAGTTAAAAAAAATATATCACTGCTTCAATGTCCATTGAACGAAATAACTGGGTATCCAAGTCTCAGAAAGTATCGATATTCACGCTGAAAAGTGTGATAGATAAAATCAGCTTGACTAGTCTAATTTTGTGGCATTTGTTACTTGAGTTAGTAAGCCCTTAGGGGTGTTTCTACACCTAGTGCTCTAAAGTCAACTGTTTGGGAGTCATTGGTCCAACGTTCGCTACATGGGTAACTCTGAAAAGCTTAAGAAAACGAGACATTGCACAAGTCAAGAAAAAAAATGAGAAAAGAAAAGAATGAAAAAAAATGAAAATGAAAAAAAATGAAATTGTTTGATTTTCATGGTAAAAATCCTTACGAAGAGTTACATCACATACACATGCATGCATCACATTAAATAAATTTTATGAAGGATGGTGTCTAGAATGAAGATAGAATATTTTTGATAAGGTGAAAGTGTAATTTTGAATTTAATCTTGCTTATGTATAATGCCCATGTATACTTAGAAGTTTTCTTTCGATTTCATAATTAGTTAAACTCAAAAATATTTTATTTTAAATTTTGAATTTTGTAGGTATATTCACTGCAAACCCTCACGAGACACAACTCGTCCACTTGGGGTAACCTTAGGGTTTAAAGGCTCGTTGCACATGCTAAGTGCAATTGTGTTTCCTACGAAAATGGGATAGTATAGTTTTTGTTTTTATTTTATTTTCCTTTTATTTTACTCGAGGACGAGCAAAAGTTAGGTATGGGAGTATTTGATAGACACATAATTCATACATTTTATTATCCCTAATTTTGTCCTTTTAATTATATTAGTTTATTTAATTAATATATTTTATTTTATTTTGTAGGATTTAATATTTTGTTGCGATAAAGTCAAAATCTTAGTGATCAAGCAATATTTAATGCTTTTATTCATGCGAGAAAATATCCAAGAAGAATCTCACAAGAAAAAGGAATGAGGTGGAACAATGTTGGTGTGCAAGTTAAATCCAGCAAGAGAAATAAAAGTCTATCTAAAAGATCTATTTGAGAAGTTGATTGTCACTAGGAAGTTGAAACCTACATGGAAAAGGACTCTTGGGAGATTACCATGTAGAGATTAAAATCAAGAAGGAAAGAAGAGGAAAAAAAAGGGAACAAAAGAGACCAAGTTCAATGAATATAAATTAGGGCACAAATTTATTTTCCCTATAAATAGGTCTTTTATTTTAGAGAGAGAATTAGGTTTTCTTTGAGGTATTAGTTTAGATTAGGAGTAGGAGTAAGATTAAATTATTTCTTCATCGTTGAATGATCGTTATTAAAGAGAGTTTTATTTTATTTTATTTTATTTTTAATTTTCTTTTTCTTCTTTATTTTAGTTTGCCTATTTATTTTCATGTCTAGTTAATTTCTTTAATCTAGGATGAAGATGAAATTAAATAATTATTCATGATAATATTTTTCATCTCTTCTATTATTTATGCTTTTATGTTTAATTGATTTCGCCTTCATGTTTCGTTATTGAAATACCTTCGTTTTATAGTTATTATGTGATTTTAAATTAATT
Source organism: Aralia elata (assembly GCA_034770075.1). NCBI lineage: Eukaryota > Viridiplantae > Streptophyta > Magnoliopsida > Apiales > Araliaceae > Aralia > Aralia elata. The sequence continues at coordinate 12,835,432 of CM068385.1, read as the reverse complement.
AAGAGGTTTTGATAGATTATTGTTAAGATATGAGTTTTTCATAATCCATTCTTGCTCAAAGAAGTTTTGATGAGTTATAATTAATCCTTAAATTTTCATAGTCTATGCTTGCCCACGTTAATTATAAAATTACTAAATTAAAGGGAAGGGAGATCAAAATCATAATTAAGTTATAAAAATAGAAGAGATTAAATTACTTGTTATGTTTATTATTTAATGGATTCAGATTCCTAGATTGCTTCCTTATTATTAGTTAGTTTAATTATAGTTAATTGATTCTCAATCTTTATTTCTAATTCGTCTGAAATAGATATTAAGAATACATTAAAATTAATTTAGTCTTTGTGGGTTCGACCTGTACTTGTCAGTTCTTCAATTTGACATTGTGCACTTGCAGTTACATGTTTTTATCATATCAATTAGATTTAGTTTCTTTAAAAGTAAGAAGTAAAATAAAATAAGAAAGTCATAAGTCAAGTTAAAACTGTAGATTCTTAGAATGTCAAGCCTCCTAATTAGAATACCCTGTCACGTGGCATGACCCACCAAATCCTCCGAGCCCAAAAAATCATGCCCCAACACCTTCCTATCAAACGAGATAATAATGAATAATTGTCAATGTGTATGAATTGTTTTTACAAAGTGAGATTGTCATATGAACCAAAATGTATATTTAAAAATACATAACATAATACAAAACGTATAACATCATATCTAAAAAATACATAAATAATACTTTTAATTGATAAATGATTTTTAAAGTTTACCTGTGCTTTTGCTTCCACTTTTGTTTCTACTTCTAATCCAATTTTTTGAAATCATTAGCAGAAAACATTTTGGTAATTGCTTCTGTTACATTTTTTTTCACATGTTTCTACTTTAATTAATGAAAAAAAGTTGGTCAACATTGTTTGATAACTATACTTAAATGTTAGTTATATTTTATTTTATGAAAAAGGTAAAGTTTCAAATTTTATTATTAATAAGATTTGATACCTAAACCTCATTAGAGTTTAAATGGCTCCTTGTGTTGCCAATTGAAGAAACAACTTATTTGTGTTTTCACTTTTTTTATGTCAACTGGATTTTACTTCCACGTTTTGCAAAGCAAAAAACAGTTACCAAACACCATTCTTCCAAAAAATTGAAGTAGATACACAAAAAGTTGGAAGAATAAACAGTAGTGAAACGGTATTTCAGAAAAAGTGGAAGCAATTTACCTTTTGGCAACAAAAGAGAGAAATCACCAAAAATTTGCTTTTTCAATTTTCGTAACAAGGAACAATTTTAACTTTAATGAGATTGAAACATCGAATCTTATCAAAAACAAAAATATAGAACTTATTTTTTCGTTAAATAAAATGAAACTAATATTTTTAAACAAAGTACAAATAGTGTTGCCTAATTTATATTTCCTATCGTGAAAACAATTGAAAGAGTAGACCTGATGAAAGTATTAATAAGCTCACTCATGATTGCCATCTCTATATAATATGCATATCTTGGAATCTTTAGATTACCGCTAATGTTAGAACACTGAAAGGCATCAAAACTGGCTTAAGCTTCACAACAGCCCCTAGTAAAAAGCATATTCATACCTTTTCTAGTACCTGGACCTGTCCTTGCATGGTTGATACTTGACACTAGCTCCCAAAAGCTTCAAACTTGCCCAGCTTGGCACTTCTAAAAAATACAGTAACAGCAGAATTCGAGAATTTTCACCAAATAAATGCAACTGATATATAGATATTGTGTTTGTTGTCTCTGCAGACCCTCCACAGGCTGTAATTCAATGAAAAGATTAATCTTCTTCGTATTCCAAGTTGAGATCAGACCTGAAAGAAGAAAAACAACAATAGCTTCTCTAATTATGATACAAACATTAACACAAAGCACTGCAAAATGTTCTAAATTCAAGTTCTATAAACTCGCACAATATTGTTAATAACCCAAAAGAAATTAAACTCCCTCAACACAAACTACCTCTAATACATAATACATAAGATCCCACATTTGCACCAGACTTTAGACAACCTTAAAATAAATAAATAAATAAATAAATAAATAAAAACTCCCTCCGCACCCTCTCACTTTCATTCGCCAATGAAACAGACCACACCTCTAAAAAAATGGTGCACAAATTTCTTACAAGAAAGCACATTACAATAACAAACTGTTATCACACTCACCATGTTCAAATTTTCCCCAAGCAAATAATATTTGAAAATCATAAAGATGGATTAAAGGGTAAAACAGATTATAGTTGATACATCAAACCAGCTAAGAATATACAAAAGAAACAAAAAAAGAAAAAAAGCCTCGCATCAGCCAATACTCCCCCACACATAACTCACCCTCCCACTATTCAAATACGAAAACTTATCATCAGGGGTGGATCCACTGCTGGGGAAGGGGGGCACCTGACCCCACTGAATTTTTAGGGGGTCAAATAAAAAAAATTATTTGAGGGGCTAAATGAAATTATCATATTTTACACTTAAAAACCTATTAAAATTCCTAAAGTCAATGGACCAAATACCAATCTTACTAATAGTCTTAGGACTCTGTACTTCAATTGTAAACAGCTCCTTTCTTCTCCCCATTTCTTCCTTTTCATTTTCCTTTTCTTTTTCCGTCCGTTAGATTCTGAGATGGCAAAGGTGAAAGATATATAAATTATAATTATGGAGTTTTTTTGAGTTCCAGTCTTCCAGATTACGAATGATATCAGCTGGAGGTATTCACTATAAAATGTTCCATCTCTATTGCTACTGCTTCAATCCTCCATTTTTGTAATTGTTTATGTATTCTTCTTTTTTGTACTTTTATAAAATAAGGGTTTTTTACTTCATAAAGCAACACTGCAATAATGAAGAGAACCCCATCAAATAAAAGTTTTTCAAGTATGTGTTCTATTCTATTTTTACTTTTTTAAAATTTTGTAATTGATTTTGTAATGTTACTTGGTTTAATTGAGATTGTTTATTGTTGGTGCTAATTACACCTATCTATTCATATTGTATATTGATATTGTTTTGACGTTGAATTAGTTTTTAAATATTTATTGATTGTCAGGTATGGACATACGTAATTGGGTTACAACAACTAAACATTTTTTGTAACTATTAAAAATGAGGCTATCATGCAACAATTTCAAGCAATGAAACCTCGAAAAATGTTATTATAAACAATATTTGAGGATTATTTTTATGATTTATTTTATTAAATTTTTATTCTTAAGGAATTTATTTTTTTTAAAATTTGACCTCACTGATATGCGAGGCTGGATCCGCCCCTGCTTCTCATCAAGAGTAGTACCGTGGATTTGCCATCGAAACATGGAAGATAAGTAGAAGATAAAGAGGAGAACATGTAAGTATTGAAGTCTTAAGTGGGTAAAAAAAAAAATAAGCAAAGAAACAAACTCTCTGACTAAGAGAATATATATACATATAATAGGAATTACATAGTATAAACCAATGAACTGGTATTACCGGTTCGGTAAGTACCGTTTGGACCAAATTACATCCCGTTACCGGAACTGAGAATAACCGGCATATACCGAATATTTTTACCAAAATCGAACCGGACAAAGAATATACCAAAGTGGTTGTACCGAACCGGCCCGGTAATTTACCGAATGTTTTGCACACCCCTACACAAAACACTCAAAAGAACATACAAAAGGTCATCCAAGAAATGATCCCCCATTAAGAAGACTCCCTCGCCAATACCTTTCAACTATTACACCAAAGAACCCAACATTAATCAGCTCTGAAATTGTGGTTATGTGTAACACTCAACAGCAGTTACTAATTGAAAATTGGCACCCACCAGCAAATCCAACCATTTAATCCAAATTAGTTTTAGGCTAAAAGAAAACATCCAGACCTTTTACACTCCTATATACTGATATTCATGATCGCAAAGCTCTCACTTTCAAGCTTCTTACAAAATCGCCAACCGATACATCATAACTGTATTACTGTACTTAAATTAGTGGTTTTTTGTCTCCAATAGAGTTTTCAGAATAATTTGTAAAGTGTTTTTTTTTTCTTTCAATTATGACGTTAGCTCTCTCAATTTTGGATGGCTTACTTTTCCTAATAATTGAATTTGTCATGATTAGCTTTATGTTCTTTATTTATTTTTAATCCTCTTTTTCTACAGCAAATATATATAGAATTATCAAATAAGTCTTTCTTACATACAATCGTCTTTTAGTTTTACAGCTAATTGAGAGGCATCCATTGAAATACTAGGTAGATAATGGCAATGCCAGATCAGTCTCTACTAAATCTGTGAGTGTGTGTGTAGTTCAGGGGAAGTGACCCCCTTCAATGATCCAAAAACAGAATAAAAATAGTATTGTTCTTGTGTCACATCAACGAAAGAATTATACTAAGAACTAATCATGTATTCTCAATCAATTCGGGAATCAACAGCATGATGGAAAGCAGAAAATAATGAATAATATGAAGTACCATCAAGTAAAATTTTGAATCAAACAAATATAAAATGTAAAATTTTGATGAACTTCATCTCTTTATATGTTTGAATTGTTTGCACGTTGCTTCTTAGAAGCGATATTACATATAATTTTTTATAAAAAAACAACAAAAAATAAATGACTTAATTTAATGTATATGTAAAAGAGATTACTTTACACTGGTGAGAATAGGTATGCCAGTAGCATGTCCTCTTGATGCGGGAAGGACAGTATGTAATTTCTTTATCAAATGGTCCAGCATCTTCAGCTTCTCCATCTCTCCTACCTCCAGTAAATACCTCTCTAGCATCCGAAACACTACTTCGCTTATATGCCTTCCTCTTTCCAACATTTGTTTGGAGTATTCAAAGGCTTCTTCAACCCTCCCGCGGGAGCACAATCCTGTCACCAAAAGATCCAATCCGTGATTGTGAGGACAATATCCTCTCTCCATCAAGTATTCCCACAAATTCGATGCCAAATCGATCCTACGGTTTTCGCAAAAGAATTTCATCAACATCACCACTGTTCTTGTCTTGGGCACAAAATTTCTCTCAATCATCTTGTGATAGAGCTCAAAAACATTGTCAATATCTTTTGACCTCTTGAATCCTAAGAACATAGTATGATACGTGATGTCATCGTGGCCAATATTTTTCTCTTCCATTTCATTCATTAAATCAGCTGCAGCCTTCACATCTCTGCATCTGATGAGAGAGCTCATTAGGGCATTATAAACCCCCGTGTCAGCCCGCAAATTTCTCTGAGAAATTTCATTGAACAACTCTTTTGCCTTGGTTTTGTTCCGAGCAACCCCTGCTCCATGTATCAAAGTAGTTATAGTTTCTAATGTAGGCATGCAATTTTCTCGTCCCATTGCTTCAAAAAGTCTTAAACCATCTCCAAAAGAACCTTTCTTGCAATAAGCATCAATTCTGATATTGTAAGTTACATTGTTAGGCTTAAAACCTCTTCGAACCATGTCATGGTAGAACAGCTCAACTGAAGTAACATCACCTGATTCCTTGAATCCCAAGAGCAAAATATTCATTGTCTTGGTGTTGGGAGAAAATCGAGGAATGCAGCTTATTGAATACAGCTCGCGCTTCCTTCATCTGCCGCTGTGTGCAAAATGCTCGAAGAAGCATGTTGAACTCCTCGGTACCAAATTTTTTCCCGATATATATATCATTCTCCATTCTCTCAAATGCTTCGAGGGTATCTTCAAATGATTGGAATTTCGCAATTCTTGATAACATGATGCTTATTGACTTGAGGGTGAGCAAAGAAGGGTGTTTTTGCTGGATTTCTTCCATTAGTTCCCAAGCTTTGTTAAAGTAGCGCATTCTTGTAAGTATGTGGAGTGTCTTTTCAAAAGCATCTGAACTAGGACAAAACTGGGAGTTTTGAAGGGCGAATCTAAAGAATTCAAAGGCTTTAAGGCCATTAGAGTGGGCTGCAAAAAGGCGGCCAAGAACACATTCCACGAACGAGGTGGAAAGGACAGCTGGGGGGATCTTCTCAGAAAGCATGGGCTGAAGTTGATGGCCAGGAAAAGGATGATCATTAATTATTTTCACAACTTTTTCAACTTCTTTTTCTGTCTCTGCAGAGGAATGAGGCTGATAGGTTGATTTTAAAGCAATACTAATACATAGGGTGCTCTTGTGAGAAATTTGGAGACTTTGATTGGATTTACTCGATTTCAGTAGAAGCAACATGTTTTCTTTCAGAAGAGAAAGATCGGCTTTTGGACTTCCATCTGTGTCTAAATGCTGAAAAGATTGTCAAAACCTGCTGAACAAAAATAAATACATAGTTTACTTGTTATTCATAAAGAATAAGATGTTTCTAATACTAAACAAGATCCTAAGTTAACAATATTTACTAAGAGAGGGTGAAGAGAGAGAGAGAGAGAGAGAGATCCAACTAATCAATGTACACAAGCTCAATCAAAAGGAACCTGGTATAGATTACTGGTAACAATCAGATAAAACAAGATCCACAGTTAACAAATCTTACTGGGGGTGGGAAGAGAAAATAAGCGATATCCAAATTTAACAATGTACACAAGCTTAACCAAAAATAACCTGTCTCATCACTCATAAGTTTCAGAATGACCAACAAAACAGTTTTACACAAATTTACAAAGTTATGGCAGTGACTTCACCTGCATACAATACTGAGTGAGCTACATAGATAAGCCATTATCTGAAGAAGAAAAAAAAAACACTCGCACACGATACATAGCTCAAAAACATGACGGTGAATAGCTTTGCACCAGGGAGTTGTAGTCTTGTAGACTAAGTATTACCTTCAAAAATCAATTTTCACAGAAGAACCAAACATCAAACAAAGAATCATATCTTCACATCTCCATCAAACTTCACATAAGTAATCAACTAAGATCTCACATCTTCATAGAATATCCATAACCAAATTAACCCAAAATCATAGACAATGACGGCTCTAATAAATCACCCAAAAACATATATCTGAAACAAAATGGAAACCACGCAACCCAACTCCATAGGCAAGAGAGAGAGAAAGTTGAGAATTTGCTCCAGATCTCTCTATCTCTGGCTGCTGCAGCTACGTCCTTTGTGCCTTCTTTTTTGGTCTGACAGTTAGGCAGAGCGGGAGTGGGAGTGAGAGTCCGGAGGGAATGGCGGCTGGTGTGTGGCTATGGCAACTTTGAGGCAACGTGGATGGGATGCAGAGAAAAGAGGGACAGGAAGATGGTGTGTAGAGGAGAAAAAGAGGCGAAGAGTTGATTTGGTCTTTGAAATCCTATACATATCAGCTTTCAGGACTAAAATGCATAACTGACCCTAATTTATATGTTTCTCAAACGTGTTCCCTGAACTTCCTTTTTTTAGGAAAACTTACCCTCAAACTTGCATTAGTATTTAGACAAGGGATCACGAGACCAATTCCTTCAAAATATTGAACAAAGTTATAGTCTTTGCACTACAGAAGTGTGTTACAGCCCAATCAAAATTGATAACTCATGTAAAATTCATCTTATTTTTACCAATTTTCAAAGCTTCCACTGAATTTCAAAAGAATGTGAAGAATATTAAAATTAATACTTTGAATATTTACAAATCTTTATTATGATTTTCTGTTAATTAGAAACAAATATATGGGACTCCCAAAAGTATTAAAGAATCTGACTTCTCACAGGCATTTACACAAACATAATGCGCACAGTGGTTTACCATGGATGTAATAGCACCTGGTAAAAGAGGGTTTTTGTTCAGTTCCAGTTATGACTAATTTTGAGGAACAATGGCAATTTAGAGTAGTAAAATGACTTTACCAGGTATAATTGTGAGTATATATATACACATCCCATGCCATTCCAAGTCTGTAAATTTTAGCATGTTACAAAATTGTTTTCGTTTCTTCTGTCAAATTCATAAATTGAGTCCAAAATTTCTATCAATATCCAATTCATTTACATGAAACTCAACGAAAATCATCAGAAAGAAAAATAATCAAGTCCCTAAATCCACTTAAGAATGAAGACGAAGCAGTAGCAGCAAATATGGTGGTACATACCTGATTGGTGGCTCTGGCCCTCTATGGGCCTGTTCGGGAATGCCTTATTTTAAAATGACTTATAAGTTAAAATATAAGTTGACTTATGAGTTGTTTTAAGTTGTGACTTATAAGTAAAAGCGTTTGGCTGATAATGACTTGTAAGTCACAAATTAAGTTAAAACAAGTTATGAAGGTGTTCGGCTGATAATGACTTATAAGTTAAAATAAAATGTAAAAATTACTAAAAAGGACATTATAAAAAGATAGATTAACGCAATATCATATCATAACAATTATTCACAATTGCACTAAATAAAAACCTAAACAAATTCTCTAAACATATCAAGTACAATTTTATTCAAAGTTAGAGATGGCTAATGTAATATTATCTCTCATTGCTTGCATAATTAAACCATTAGTAACTGAAGTAGATCCACCCTCATGTACAATATTGTCATCACCGCCACCAATAACATCTTATGGACGATATCCCTCCTTTTCAGCTACTTGAAATGCATTGTCTGAGGTAGAATTTTTTCTTATGTAGTTGTGAAAGGCCATTGATGCAATAACAATGTTTCTTTGTGTCTCGATTGAGAAAAATGGCATATCACGCAAAATAGCCCATCTTGCCTTCCACACTCCAAATGTACGTTCAATAACATTTCTTAAAGAGGAATGTAAATAATTAAATTTCTCTTTAACCCCTTTTGGTGCGCGTAGTTCTCTTGTTCTACCACGACGAAAATCTGGGAGGTGATACCTTATAAATTATCCTGTATAAGGAGCCATGTAACCCTTTGTGTTTGGGTAACTCGCATCGACAACATAATATTTATCTAAGAAAATACAAAAAACTAATTTATTCAATAAATAATGTTATATAAAAATGAACAAATAAAATATAAAAATATGAGACCATACCACCAGTTGGGTACGAAAATTTGAGCCCTTCTCTTATAAGTGTTTGTGTGAATATACGAATGTCATGAGCACTACCCTCCCATCTAGGCCATATAAATGTGAAGCACATGTTAAAATCACATACTGCCATTATGTTTTGTGTAGGAATGCCTTTTCTCCCAATGTATGGAACTTCTTGCCCTTTAGGAAGTCGAGCTTTTATGTGTGTACCATCAATTGCTCCAATACAATTCGAATAAAATATGGAAAAGAAAACCTTCATACAACATGTATAATTAATATAAGTTTTATTAAGAGAGAAAGAAACATTTATACCTCAAAAAATGGAAGATATCGGTCATTCTGAGGCACATGATATTGTGCTCCATTATTATAATTGACATCCGGTCTAATAATGTCTGTAGAAAGTTGTAAGACAGCATTTAACACCATATGAAAATGTCTACTGATAGTATCTTCCGAATGTTGAAAAGTCTCTTGTATCAATCTATTTCCAGTCCCATGTGCTAAAGTCATCAAGAACATGCCTACTTGTTCTTCCACAACGATATCGAATGTGGGTTTCAATCCATAATGATTTCTAAGATCACCACACAATTTTAAAAATGTATTTTTATCTAAACGAAAAGCTTGAAAATATCGTGATTCATGACCATTTAGTATCTCCATTATCAAACATGTTTCCAGTTCTTGATGAATTCCAACATGGTTCCTTACAAATAAAACTCTCATAATACATATAAATTCCAAGACCAACCATTTGAGACATTAGTAACCATTCATTGTCTTCTTCCTGCCACTTTTGAATATCCAACTCTCTATTTCTTATAAACTCTTACTCATTGTTAGCATCGTTATCAAAGAAACTAGCATTAAAATAATGGAATAATTGTTCATCCACTTCTGCTTGAATATGATTCATATCCATTTTAACTAAAATTTAGAAAAGAAAATAATAAATTAAAACAACTTCATGATCAAAACAACTCATATGACTTCATGATCAAAACAACTTCAATTAACTCAACACAGTGCAATAGTCCAACCAAGTCAGCCACACAGGCCAACTGTTGTAGTGCATGAAATGAAACTAACATTATTTTAATGCTATCGTTTGTACCGATGAGCAGCCACTCTTTTTAGAAAGCCATAATCCTGAAATCAGTCAAATTTAGTAACTGATTGATTTACTGCAATCGATTGTTACATCCAAACAGTGAGAAACACAATAATGGAGGGCCGAAACCCCAATTCATCTAAACAAACCTCAAAAAAAATAGTTAACCTAAAAGTAAAAAATGTGAACAACATCAAATGCTAACACAACGCAGCTGAAAAGAAATAAGAGTACAAACCGATTCTCCACTGAAATTCATATAAGATTGAGGCTTTGCCAACAAAACAGGTACCTCTCCTATATAACCTGTACTGTAGCACAAAAAAGTCAAAGAGTACCCATCAAACTCACAATGAGGTGTTACATGCTATAGAAGCATAACATGTGCAGTGCTGCGATTTCCAGCACAGAGTTAATTGTAAACAGAAAGCAAATGATTGTTGGCTTCCATTATAAACAGACCAGAATTGCAGTCATTCACAAATCATGACAAACCAGAATTACATCTTAGTATCTACATAAAATGCCAAAATGCTCATTCATTCACAAATAAAACTATTTAACACAAACCCAATATTCTTAAACATAAAAAAGAACACATTAAGAGTGACCAAGGCAATCAGAAGCCTTTGGAATGAGATTCATAGTATACATATTACAAACGAGAACTTGATAAAAATATAATCTTACTAACACATCGCATTACAACAATAGATAAAATATTCAAACGATAAGTTGATGAAAACTAGGTGGGGGCATCGTAGAACTCTTCGTGTCCACAAGTGACTTGATGAATGATAGGCGTAAGTCAATATCTGGTTGAGCTGCAAATAATTCTCTTGCAGAATTGCTCATGAAAATTTTGCATGCAAAATTTCAAAATGGAGTATTTGGATGGACATTTGGAAGCTCACTCAATAACTTGATGCATGCAGTTGGAGTAGGCACCAATGACTCTTGTATAGGATATGTCATTGTGGTTGCACTTCTGTTTGACATGAGATTTAACATTGAATCAATTTGATTGGACAGATGCTCCCGAGTTGTTACCTTTTTCTTTTTGTTTACATTACTACGATTCTCGTTTGATGGCCTCTTTCCTTTACTATTTGATGGCCCAGAAAACACCTCGCGGACACCACTACCCTCACCACCGTTATCTCATATCCCTGGATCATCACTATCTCCACTACCCTCGCCAACAGTACCACAACCATATGCATCTCCTTCGATATCAACATCAAAGTAATTATCATAACTAACTCCCGATCTCTGCGTAGACACTAATGGAGGGCCGAACCCTTGACTTGGTGCATATGCACCCTCACTCGTAGCAACCACACTTGCGAATAACTCATGATACTCATTATTGTATATTGAGCAATTTTTGTTCTGAAATTTGGCAAAGTCTTTGTTCATCTATATATAGTGTAAGAAAAAAGAATTTTAAGAGAGTAACTTAAAATAATTAATAAAGTCTAACTTACTATATAATAATTGCGTAAAGTTTATTGAGGATACCTTAATTTTGTTTACCCACCAATCATCAGACGCAACAACATTCTGCTTAGCAGCATCCCAACCCAATCATATATCCTTATATATTAATTATTGCCACAACAACCAATCTCCTCTCATTTGAGTCTAATGATTCTTTATTTGTTTTAAACTGTAATTTCTGATCATCTCCGTATTGAAATTGGTCAATATATAATTCCAGCCTACTTTGTTGAAATGATTTCCATCTCTATTTCCTTTTCTTACCTCATCCACACATAATTTAACAAACATTTGATGGGCAATTTTATCCCATCTTGCAGATCCTTGGCCTGAGCCTTCATCAATGTGTTTATCTCCCCTACCCCTACCCCTTGCCCCTTGCCCCTTGCCCCTACCCCTTGTTTGAAGTTTTTTCAATCCACTTATTCCTTCATTTTCCATCTAATTCATAAACACGAAATAATAATATAACATGAGACATGATACCACCAACATACATAGTATAACATTAATAACCATTAACAAACAAAAACTCATATAAATAACTAACATTTACTTTTTAGATTGAGCTCTTATAATCCTTGATCTGATTTTTAGAAATAGTTTTAACCAAAATTCACATAGCTCATATATCTGCCTTGATCTCCATGGAATAATTTGGTAGTGATGAAGTTGCTCTGACCAAATTATCTGACTGCAACACTACCAGAAGGATAACCATGCGAGAGAAGGATCAGGTACAGATATGCAAAAATTCATACAATATGGAACAAAAAAACATACAATATTTGATTAAAGCATACAAAATTCATACACTATTTTATTTTATGTTTGTCTTCATAATTAATTAAAGCTCCCTGCCAATGTTTTTTCTTAAATAATAGGATTATATTGTTTTTTGATGCTCTTGAATATCACCAGTTTATAATACAATACTAGTTAAAAACTGCAATCTTATGCATCATACAAAGAAAAAAAAACTACAAAACTTTCATAACTCAACATCACAAGTAAATTAAAAAAAAATCCAAACATATAATTGTTGCAGTAATTAGTTGAACAACTGTATTATATGAGCATAAACACAAAGAAAGAGAACTTCAACCATAATTTCACCTCTAAAAATCCCTAATTCCTAACCAGTATAAAGGACAAAGAAACAAGGACGAAAAAAGGAGAGACGGATAAGCCTTACCTGGTCGTCGCCGGAAGGGAAAAACCACAAAACAGTTGACACCAGAGAGATGAACTGCAGCTTGGAGAGAGGGAGAGCAGATCGGAGAGAGAGAGAGAGAGAGCAGAGCAAATTAGCCGTTGGGCAAAAATGTTTACGTTAGATAGAAGAGAAACAGATCAGGCTTTTTAGGTTAATAAGGGGTAGGTACGTAATTTAACAAGACAGATAAGGGGCAAAATAGTCTTTACATTTGGTCAAAATAACTTATTCAGAATGACTTATAAGTCATTTTTCAATAAGTTAAAAATTGTTACTTATTATTTTTGACTTATAAGTCAAAAAATAAGTTAAAATTTAAGTAGCTCCCGAACACGCAAACAGTACAAAACTTCTTATAAGTTGGTTTGACCAACTTATAAGGAGGATCCGAACAGGGCCTAAAAGCTTCAAACCAAGAAAGCATAGGCCATGTTCGGCTCCTCCAACTTATAAGGAGTTTTGTACTGTTTGCGTGTTCGGGAGCTACTTAAATTTTAACTTATTTTTTGACTTATAAGTCAAAAATAATAAGTAATAATTTTTAACTTATTGAAAAATGACTTATAAGTCATTCTGAATAAGTTATTTTGACCAAATATAAAGACTATTTTGCCCCTCATCTGTCTTGTTAAATTACGTACCTATCCCTTGTTAACCTAAAAAGCCTGATCTGTTTCTCTTCTATCTAACGTAAACATTTTTGCCCAACAGCTAATTTGCTCTGCTCTCTCTCTCTCTCTCCGATCTGCTCTCTCGCTCCAAGCTGTCGCTCATCTCTCTGGTGTCAACTGTTTTGTGCTTTTCCCCTTCCGACGACGACCAGGTAAGGCTTATCCGTCTCTCCTTTTTTCCGTCCTTGTTTCTCTGTCCTTTACACTGGTTAGGAATTAGGGATTTTTAGAGGTGAAATTATAGTTGAAGTTCTCTTTCTTTGTGTTTATGCTCATATAATACAGTTGTTCAACTAATTAATGCAACAATTACATGTTTGGATTTTTTTATTTTTTTTTAATTTACTTGTGATGTTGAGTTATGAAAGTTTTGTAGTTTTTTTTTCTCTGTATGATGCATAAGATTGCAGTTTTTAACTAGTATTGTATGATAAACTGGTGATATTCAAGAGCATCAAAAAATAATATAATCCTATTATTTAAGAAAAAACATTGGCAGGGAGCTTTAATTAATTATGAAGAGAAACATAAAATAAAATAGTGTATGAATTTTGTATGCTTTAATCAAATATTGTATGCTTTCTTGTTCCATATTGTATGAATTTTTGCCTATCTGTACCTGATCCTTCTCTCGCATGGTTATCCTTCTGGTAGTGTTGTAGTCAAATAATTTGGTCAGAGCAACTTCATCACTACCAAATTATTCCATGGAGATCAAGGCAGATATATGAGCTATGTGAATTTTGGTTAAAACTATTTCTAAAAATCAGATCAAGGATTATAAGAGCTCAATCTAAAAAAGTAAATGTTAGTTATTTATCTGAGTTTTTGTTTGTTAATGGTTATTAATGTTATACTATGTATATTGGTGGTATCATGTCTCATGTTATATTATTGTTTGGTGTTTATGAATTAAATGGAAAGTGAAGGAATAAGTGGATTGAAAAAACTTCAAACAAGGGGTAGGGGGCCAAGGGGTAGGGGTAGGGGAGATAAACACATTGATGAAGGCTCAGGCCAAGGATCTGCAAGATGGGATGAAATTGCCCATCAAATGTTTGTTAAGTTATGTGTGGATGAGGTAAGAAAAGGAAATAGAGATGGAAATCATTTCAATAAAGTAGGCTGGAATTATATATTGACCAATTTCAATACGGAGACGATCAGAAATTACAGTTTAAAACAAATAAAGAATCATTGGACTCAAATGAGAGGAGATTGATTGTTGTGGCAACAATTAATGTATAAGGATACAGGATTGGGTTGGGATGCTGCTAAGCAGAATGTTGATGCGTCTGATGATTGGTGGGTAAACAAAATTAAGGTATCCTCAATAAACTTTACGCAATTATTATATAGTAAGTTAGACTTTATTAATTATTTTAAGTTATTCTCTTAAAATTCTTTTTTTTCTTACACTATATGCAGATGAACAAAGACTTTGCCAAATTTCAGAACAAAAATTGCTCAATATATAATAATGAGTATCATGAGTTATTCGCAAGTGTGGTTGCTACGGGTGAGGGTGCATATGCACCAAGTCAAGGGTTCAGCCCTTCATTAGTGTCTACGCAGAGATCGAGAGTTGGTTATGATAATTACTTTGATGTTGATATCGAAAGAGATGCATATGGTGGTGGTACTGGTGGCGAGGGTAGTGGAGATAGTGATGATCCAGGGATAGTAGATAACGGTGGTGAGGGTAGTAGTGTCCGTGAGTTATTTTCTGGGCCATCAAATAGTAAAGGAAAGAGGCCATCAAATGAGAATCGTAGTAATGTAAACAAAAAGAAAAAGGTAACAACTCGGGAGCATCTATCCAATCAAATTGATTCAATGTTAAATCTCATGTCAAACAGAAGTGCAACCACAATGACATATCCTATACAAGAGTCATTGGTGCCTACTCCAACTGCATGCATCAAGTTATTGAGTGAGCTTCCAAATGTCCATCCAAATACTCCATTTTGGAATTTTGCATGCAAAATTTTCATGAGCAATTCTGCAAGAGAATTATTTGCAGCTCAACCAGATATTGACTCACGCCTATCATTCATCGAGTCACTTGTGGACACGAAGAGTTCTACGATGCCCCCACCTAGGTTTCATCAACTTATCGTTTGAATATTTTATCTATTGTTGTAATGCGATGTGTTAGTAAGATTATATTTTTATCAAGTTCTCGTTTGTAATATGTATACTATGAATATAATTCCAAAGGCTTCTGATTGCCTTGGTCACTCTTAATGTGTTCTTTTTTATGTTTAAGAATATTGGGTTTGTGTTAAATAGTTTTATTTGTGAATGAATGAGCATTTTGGCATTTTATGTAGATACTAAGATGTAATTCTGGTTTGTCATGATTTGTGAATGACTGCAATTCTGATATGTTTATAATGGAAGCCAACAATTATTTACTTTCTGTTTACAATTAACTCTGTGCTGAAAATCGCAGCACTGCACATGTTATGCCTCTATAGCATGTAACACCTCATTGTGAGTTTGATGGGTACTCTTTGACTTTTCTGTGCTACAGTGCAGGTTATATATGAGAGGTACCTGTTTTGTTGGCAAAGCCTCAATCTTATATGAATTTCAGTGGAGAATCGGTTCGTACTCTTATTTCTTTTCAGCTGCGTTGTGTTAGCATTTGATGCTGGTCACATTTTTACTTTAAGGTTGACTATTTTTTTTGAAGTTTGTTTAGATGAATTGGGGTTTCGGCCCTCCATTATTGTGTTTCTCACTGTTTGGATGTAACAATCGATTGCAGTAAATCAATCAGTTACTAAATTTGACTGATTTCATGATTATGGCCTTCTAAAAAGAGTGGCTGCTCATCGGTACAAACGATAGCATCAAAATAATGTTAGTTTCATTTCAAGCACTACAATAGTTGGCCCGTGTGGCTGACTTGGTTGGACTATTGCACTGTGTTGAGTTAGTTGAAGTTGTTTTGATCATGAAGTCATATGAGTTGTTTTGATCATGAAATTGTTTTAATTTATTATTTTCTTTTCTAAATTTTAGTTAAAATGGATATGAATCATATTCAAGCAGAAGTGGATGAATAGTTATTCCATTATTTTAATGATAGTTTCTTTGATAACGATGCTAACAATGAGGAAGAGTTTATAAGAAATAGAGAGTTGGATATCCAAAAGTGACAGGAAGAAGACAATGAATGGTTACTAATGTCTCGAATGGTTGGTCTTGGAATTTATATGTATTATGAGAGTTTTATTTGTAAGGAACCATGTTGGAATTCATCAAGAACTGGAAACATGTTGATAATGGAGATACTAAATGGTCATGAATCACAATGTTTTCAAGCTTTTCGTTTAGATAAAAATACATTTTTAAAATTGTGTGGTGATCTTAGAAATCATTATGGATTGAAACCCACATTTGAGATCGTTGTGGAAGAACAAGTAGGCATGTTCTTGATGACTTTAGCACATGGGGCTGGAAATAGATTGATACAAGAGACTTTTCAACATTCGGGAGATACTATCAGTAAACATTTTTATATGTTGTTAAATATTGTCTTACAACTTTCTACAGACATTATTAGACCGGATGTCAATTATAATAATGGAGCACACTATCATGTGCCTCAGAATGACCGATATCTTCCATTTTTTGAGGTATAAATGTTTCTTTCTCTCTTAATAAAGCTTATATTAATTATACATGTTGTATGAAGGTTATCTTTTCCATATTTTATTAGAATTGTATTAGAGCAATTGATGGTATACACATAAAAGATCGACTTCCTAAAGGGCTAGAAGTTCCATACATTGGGAGAAAAGGCATTCTTACACAAAACATAATGGCAGTATGTGATTTTAACATGTGCTTCACATTTTATGGCCTGGATGGGAGGGTAGTGCTCATGACACTCGTATATTCACACAAACACTTATAAGAGAAGAGCTCAAATTTCCGCACCCAACTGGTAGTATGGTCTCATATTTTTATATTTTATTTGTTCATTTTTATATAACATTATTTATTGAATAAATTAGTTTCTTGTATTTTCTTAGATAAATATTATGTTGTCGATGCGGGTTAGCCAAACACAAAGGGTTACATGGCTCTTTATACAGGACAATTTATAAGGTATCACTTCCCAGATTTTCGTCGTGGTAGAACAAGAGAACTACGCGCACCAAAAGGGGTTAAAGAGAAATTTAATTATTTACATTCCTCTTTAAGAAATGTTATTGAACGTACATTTGGAGTGTGGAAGGCAAGACGGGCTATTTTGCGTGATATGCCATTTTTCTCAATCGAGACACAAAAAAACATTGTTATTGCATCAATGGCCCTTCACAACTACATAAGAAAAAATTCTATCTTAGACAATGCATTTCAAGTAGCTGAGAAGGAGGGATATCGTCCAGAAGATGTTATTGGTGGCGATGATGACAATGTTGTACATGGGGGTGGATCTACTTCAGTTACTAATGGTTTAATTATGCAAGCAATGAGAGATAATATTGCATTAATCATCTCTAACTTTGAATAAAATTGTATTTGATATGTTTAGAGAATTTGTTTAGGTTTTTATTTAGTGCAATTGTGGATAATTGTTATGATATGATATTGCGTCAATCTATCTTTTTATAATGTCCTTTTTAGTAATCTTTACATTTTATTTTAACTTATAAGTCATTATCAGCCGAACACCTTCATAACTTGTTTTATCTTGATTTGTGACTTATAAGTCATTATCAGCCGAACGCTTTTACTTATAAGTCACAACTTAAAACAACTTATAAATTAACTTATATTTTAACTTATAAGTCATTTTAAAATAAGTCATTCCCGAACAGGCCCTTATGTGAAATACCATTCCCTCAAGTTTATATTGACTTATAATAAATTGCTAAATTTTCAATTTTATATAAAATCGTAATTAAACATTCAGTTTTGCCTAAAACTATATTACTCTAGGAGTTCAAATTAGGAGAAAAAGGAAAGGAAAGCTGGGGGGAAAAAAATTTGATGAGTGTCTTTCAGTTTTTTTATGAGAGAAAACTAAAGGAAGTGAAGAAAAATGTCTCACTTTGTCTTTAAAGTTTTTTTCCTCAAAATTGGGAAGATTTAGAGTGAGAATAACTTGATTTAATAATATTTTCATATTACCAACTTTGCTCTTAAATTTTTAACTAAATATAATTTATTTTCATTTATATCCTAGGGATTCTAATATACCAATTTAGTAAAAGTGACATTTTTTTTTCTTTTTTTCTCAACTTCCTAGAAAAAATATATCAATTCATTTTCTTTTCTCTTCACAAACTCCTAAACACGATTAAAGAAAATTATCGCACTTTTTCTAACATTCTTTTCTTTTCTTTTCTCTAACTTTCTGTTTTTTTTTCTTCTCATTAAACACTCTCAAATACAATGTATCTCTCTGAGATTAATGTCTTTGAGTTTTAATTTGGATAGAAAAGAAATGAAAGTGAAGAAAAACAAAAATAAGTGGTGTCTTTGAGTTTTTAAATAGTAGAGAAAAGAAAAAAAAAAGTGAAGGAAAGTAGTGTCTTTGAGTTTTTTAATAAAAAAGAAAGCTAAGGAAAGTGAGTGTATTTTAAGCCAAGAAATTTCTTCTCCCTTTAGAGAAGAAAACTAGAAAAAAGAAAGTAAAACTCTCTCTTCTTTTCCCTTCTCTAACTTTCTTTTATTTTCTCTTCTACAACTAAAAAACTCTCGCACACTAATGTGGAGCTCATTTGAACTTTATAAGGGCAAACTACTCCCATTTTATTTTTGTTAATTATTCTTTGTTTTTCTTAAATTGTTGCCTTGTGTTAATTAATACTTTCTTCGTTCCAAATTATATGATCATTATTGGCTTTTGAAAGTCAAATTGAGATATTTTCAAATTTAAAATTGAGATGACTCAATAAAATTTATGAAACAATAAAATTTATAATGAGGAATATTTTTTAAATAATTTATAATATTCATCATTGTATTGATTAAAATCAAAAGAATGTATGTCAATTTTGAGTTTAAAAATCTCTTAAGTTGACCTTAAAAAGTCAACAATGATCAAATAATATGGAATGGAGGGAGTAATAGTTTTAATTATTCTATTTGGATTAACTGATTAGGTTAATTGTGTTATTTATAATATTAAGTTGATTAATTAGATTAATTATTTTATTTTACTTTGATTTTGTATTATGTATGTTGCACCATTCCCCACTGTAATTCTATTGAGAAAGTACCATATTATGATCTTGAAAGAAGTAAGTTGACTTTTTTTTATGAAATATTTTTTTCACATCAAATGAGATTCTTTTTTTATAGAATAGGGAAGTATTACTTAGATGACCTCTTATAATAGCACTTTAGTAACTTCGAAGTTCCACCCGCTGGATAAATGAGTCTTTAAAAGTATAAATTCTTCGTATATAAACCCCCAAGTATGTATAAATAAGTACGATAGATGGTTATTGAAAATTTGACGTGTTTTATTATCGAAAGTATAACATGTGCGTGTCACGTGACTTAAAATACAGTTTAACTATATTTAACTCGCGTATGGAAGTTATATAAATACAAATACTTATTGTTGAGAGAGTAATAATATTAAATCCAAACAATTAAACTCGAAAATAACTAATCTCAACTTCCACCGCCACCCCTTTCTCTCTTTCCTTTCTCTCTCCTGCTCACCATCACTAATCTTCCACCATTTTTATTTCTCTTCCCCACCATCACTTCATCTTCCACCCTCTTTATATCTCCTCCCCACCCGTTCCACTTCATCTTCTTAGAAATCATCATCTCATCTTCAACCTCTCTCTCCTCCTAACCACCACCATCTCAACACCACCAACACCATTAACAGTACCATCAATAGCCATCACTAGCCCACAATCCTAAACCACCTCCATCAACAACCGCCACCATGACTAGCATGCATCATTTGAACCCATTACCTTGGATCTATCCAACCCATAAACACTCAAAGATAAACCCATTACCTCAGATTTGTTCAACCAATCGATCATTTTCTCATCACTATCAAATCTAGATTTTATTATTTTCAAACAAGAAAAATAGCAAATAATAAGGACAGAGACGAGAAAAATTGCTAACCACGATTTTGGAATAGACCTCACATATTTGTAGAAGATTGATGAGCTCACAAATTTAAACATATCTGCGAGGAATTCGGATTTGGTGACGATGGCGAGGGAGGTGTCGATGATCTGCAGCGGCGGGGTAGCAAAGGAGGTGCCATGTAGGCGGTGGTGGTGGAAGAGGAGAGAGAAGAAGAGGAAGAATTAAGTTGGTGTTGTTAAGTTTAATTGGGGATTATAAGTAGTTGGAGAAAGGCCATCTTGGATGGAGACGGAGCTCATATTGAAGTGAAAAGATCGACCATTGTTAACGCCAAGATTTGCCCACGCACTTCAATCACTAAGAATGCGCTAATCCTGCACAATAACGAAGCCACACTCAGAGTTTCGGGCGGTTTTGCCGCCGGGGGATAGCTCAGGCGTGAGAATTAGTACAGGTTGTCTCAAGGTTTTGATAACAATGGAGGTTTGGAGTTTAGTGTTAAGTTTTACATTACCTTTGAAATAGAGAGGGAAACCTTGTATATATACCTCCTTATTCACTCATCACGCCTGGACCCACTTGTCAATATAAAGCATATGTCTCCATCAACCAAATCATAATAAATGCTTGAGTCAAAATATAAGTCAACCCTAGTTAGAAAGTAATTTCCTTAACTGGATCACTTCTCCCAACCAAAATCCCTTCATGGGATCGGAACCTCCAGGTGGGGTCGGGTATCCCGAACCCAGAACCCAACATTGCCCCCTACTCTTTAATTATAAAAAAGAATTATAATAAAAGAGTATAAAAAATGAATCTAGTTTTAATCACCGATCCAAACAATCCCTCAACAAAGTAACCGCCTCAAATTATTACCGCCATTACTGCCCTAGCCCCACGCGCCATTATTGGGCCCACCACACTTAATGAAGCGGCGCCGTTTAAGGGAATCGTGCCGGATTCAAAAGGGTCGCCCTCAATAAAGTTAAACCATCCCCAAATTCAACCGCCACTTTTATCCCTAATTTTTCAAATTCGTCAATCTCTTCTCTGCCATTTCCATCGCGATTTCCAACCTTCTCCGACTGATTAATCCTTGCACCTTGCCTTTCTGCTCATCAATGGCAACCAACGACGCTTCAAGCTCATCCAACCCATCCAAAACCAGCGCTTCCGTAACTACCGCTAATGAAATCCCAGCTCCTATCATAGCGGTAACAACAGAAGCCACCACAGTCACTACCACTGCCGTCCCAATAGTCATCACCACCGCCATCCCAACAGTCATCACCACCGCTGCTGGAACCAGCTCCACCTCTCTCGGTCTCAGCACCTCATCCCAAGATCTCATCACAAGCTCAGACTTCCCTAGCAACCCCTTTTCTACCCCATCACTTAGAACCGAAGCCGAACTCCAAAATATGAATATGCTAGAGGAATATTCCTCAGATAAAACCTTCATTCACATAAATACCAAATCTTCCATCCAAACCAAAGACCTTGCAACTATTCGGGAACTGTACCAGATCCCCATATCTTACCAGATACGCACAGCCGACCTCAACGAGAGAATGTACCAACGCCCCAACGGTTGGACCGCTGTATCCATCCAAGCCCTAAAATATGGGCTCAGATTCCCCCTTAACCCCTTCATGCTCACGTTTCTTAGCGTCGTCGGGGTCGGGCTCGCCCAGCTAGTTACCAACTCATTTATCCACCTGGTTTGTTTCATAGCCTTCTACCATGATTGCCAGGTCGAACCGACCCTGGACTTCTTCTTCGCCCTATTCACCGTGATCCGCTCTCGAGAGGCAGGGTTTCGGCAAATCAGTAAGCTGTCTGTCAAAGGGGCTAAGAAACGATCTCTGATGAAGACCCCGACTAGCAATAAAGGTTGGTACTCCCAGTGGTTCTACATCAAGGGACCTGATACCAGCTTGATATCGGATTGGATCGGCTTCACCAAAAATACCAACAACATCGAAGCATTTCCAGCCGATCGTCTGGACGAATTCAAACAATTCGTCAGCAAGATGCCCGATGAGGAGTGGGACTTCGAGCTCCTCGACAACCATACTTAGTTATACGATCACGGATGTAAGAACTAATTCCCGAACCTCAATTTATATCTTCACTGCTTATAATTCCTTTTAACTCGAACTGAACTCTAACGCTCATCTTCTTTCAGTAACTCTCATCAAGCCAGTCGCCCCAGCTGACATCGGCCGAACCGTTCCCCGGATCACCGAGCCGAACTTCGTCGATCCCGAAGAAATTCCAGGCGATGAGCCTTCAAGCCAAGTGCCGATAGCCGCCCGCCCGATCACAGCCATTCCTATGACTCAAGTCTTCAAGAAGAACACCTTGGAGATGAGCAGGGCCGAAAAGATGGCTTTGATGAAGAAAAAACAACTGAGGAAGAAAGTGCCGCCCAAATCCGTAAAGACTCCTGCTCCTATTCCCGACCCGATTCCTCTAGGAATTATCGACGAGGAAGACACCGAAGACGAAGCACTGGAGCCATTAGCAAAAAGACCTCACAAAGAAGCTTCGTCTTCTTCGGCACCTCTGCCCGTACCCGCACATCAGATCGAAGCCCATCAAAGCGAAGCCCGATCATCCAAACCCCCAGCTTCGTCTCCTTCCTCCAGCAGCCTGCCCAAACCTCGAACCCTGTGGCCCCAAAACTCATCTGATCCATTTCCTTATGACCTCCTCGAACGGTTCGTCATGCCAGCCGATGACGATCGGTTCAAGAATCATACCCCAGATCAATACTTGGAAGACTTCATCAGGCTTCAATTCCAGGTAATTTTGCTCTCGGTATTCCTACAGAAAGTCACTTTACTACTTGATCTCCCATCTGACTCATAGCTTTTTACAGTCTAATGCGGTGTTTGCCCGATCTCTCCCTTCATTGCTCAAATTTACAAAGAAGAACAAGGAGATCGAGGCAGAAAATGAAGTCCTGAAGGGTAATATTCAGACTTTGAAGTCTGATCTGGAGAAGGAGAAGGATCTTCATGCCGGTACACAAGATAAGCTCACCGAAGCCAGCCGGGTGAGTTATCAACTTCGGAACCGGATAAGCATCCTTCAGAATGAAATCGCTGAACATGAGAAGCAGAACGACCGACTCATGGAAGAGCGGGTTTTGTTGAAGGAGAACGATGCCGACCAGAAGGAGGCAATTGCGGCCCTCAAAGAACAGATGGAGCAAACACACTCCAAGATGACCGACCTGATTCAAGCCCCCAACTCTCTGGAGGAAGAGAACACACAATTGAAGAACCAGGGGCCTCTATTGACCGAAGAGGTCAAACTCCAAATAATAGAAGAATACAAGGCATCTCCTGAGCTAGCAGATAAGGTCATCCTTCAATTCTCCGAAGGATACCAGAGCCATAAAGAAAAAATCAAGGAGAAGATGATGGCGGCAGGGTTAGACACCTCAATTCTCGATTCTTCAGATGATGAAGAAGAATCAGAAGAACAACCTCCTCCCCCGACCCAAGAGGATAATTTCTATTTTATTTGCTTTTCTTTTTCGAATGTAAATGGTAGAACTTGTAACATCAACGAATATCAATGAAACAGTTCAAAATCTCTGACTATACAATCTGATATTATTTCCTTTCAATAAACATACAAATTTACATTATTGGTAATAAGAAATAACCATGACTTACTGGTAATATCTCCTAAGTCTCCCAGCATACCACGTATTCTTAATATCCGAACCGTCCATAGCCCGAAGCCGGTAAGTTCCTAGCTTGGGTACCTCAACAACTTCGTACGGCCCTTCCCAGTTCGGCATAAGTTTGCCTGAATTCTGGGGAGTTGATGCTGATGCTTCCCAAAGCACCAGATCGCCAACCTCAAATCTCCTAACTTTCACCCCTTTGTTGTAGTGCTTGGCGGTTCGTCTTTGATAAGCTGCCAATTTAATTAATGCTGACTCCCGAACCTCATCCAACAGATCAAGGTTGAGGCGAAGCCTCTCATCATTGTATAGCTCCTGATATTGACTGACCTGAAGTGAAGGAGACCCGATCTCAACAGGAACAAGGGCATCGGTCCCATAAGCGAGACGGAAAGGCGAATCTCCTGTCGTCGTTCGGGTTGTTGTCCGATAAGCCCATAACACACTAAGCAATTCTCCAGGCCATCTTCCTTTGGCTTCGTCCAATCTCCTTTTTATTCCGTTGAGGAGAGTTCTATTAGTGACTTCTACCTGCCCGTTTGACTGAGGATGGGCCACCGAAGTCTTTCGGTGCTGAATCCCCAAATCTGTGAGAAATTCTTCAAACTTCGCACCCACAAACTGTCTCCCATTGTCCGAAATGAGCACCATCAGAATACCGAAGCGATAGACAACAAATTCTTTGAGAAATTTCAAACACTCCTGCTCTGTGATCATTCGGAGAGGTTTGGCTTCTACCCACTTTGTCATATAATCGATTGCCACAATGACAAAATTGACCTGCCCCTTAGCCTTCGGCAATGGTCCTAGAATATCAATTCCCCATATAGCAAACGGAATGGGTGATAAAACCGAGAACAACTCTTCGGGAGGTTGGTGAGGGATTGTTCCATTCAGCTGACATTTGGGACACTTCTTAACATATTCTTTAACTTCTTGGAAGATGGTTGGCCAATAGTAGCCCTGTCTCAGAATCTTATATGTTAATGCCTTAGCGCCCATATGGTCTCCACATATACCCTCATGAACTTCCCGAAGTGCATAATCTGCTTCGGAAGGAGTCAAACATTTCTGCAACGGCGAAGAGAATGCCCTTCGGTATAAGTCTCCATCGATAAAGATGAAGAATGAACTTCGATGTTTGATTTTCTTGGCTTCTATCCGATCCGAAGGAAGGACGCTATCGGCCAGATAAGAAATATATGGGGTGAACCAACAATCCATTCGCTCTATTGGGAACACTTCTGACCTTCGAATACTTGGGTCCCCCAGAACTTCCAGGTATACTGACCCACTAAAAGAGGTAGCCTCTGTTGTTGCCAATTTTGCTAAGGCATCGGCTATGGTGTTGTTTTCTCGACTAACTCTTTGTACACTATACGATTCAAAATAATGCAGTCGGTCTTTAACCGCGGCCAAGTACTTCGTCATCCCATCCCCACGAGCCTCATACTCCCCCAATATCTGCTTGACCACTAATTGGGAATCCCTGAAGATGACCAAGTGTTTTACTTCCAGACTTCTTGCCAACCGCAATCCGGCCAAAATGGCTTCATATTCTGCCTCATTATTGGTCGCCTTAAACCCAAAGCGAATGGCCTGTTGGACCTTAAATCCCTCTGGGCTAATCAAGATAACTCCCGCTCCACTGACATCCGAAGTCGAGGAGCCATCCACATAAAGCGTCCATGATGTATAACTCGTCTGAGCGCCTGATACCGAACTCACAATCCGATCAGGAGCGTCTGTATCGGGCTCAGTAAACGAACATTCCACCATGAAGTCGGCCAGCGCCTGACCCTTTATAGCAGTCCGAGGGTGATACTCAATGACGAACTGGGTTAATTCCATCGCCTAAGCAGACAGACGCCCTGACAAGTCTGGTTTATTCATAACTTTCTTCAAAGGTTGATCAGTATAAACTACCAACAATCTTCCTTGGAAATAGTGCCTGAGCTTCCTGCTGGCCATCACAAGCGCATAGGCAAATTTCTCCAAGTTGGGGTATCGGGTTTCGGCATCCCGAAGCACATGACTGACATAATAGACTGGGCACTGCCTGCCCCCTTTCTCCCGAACCAATACCACTCCTACTGCCATTGAGCTCGCCGCTAGATACAGATACAGGGGCTTCGAAGGGATGGGTTTTACTAGAAGCGGAGCTGAGGATAAATACCTTTTAATCCCTTGGAACGCATCTTCACACTCTGAAGTCCATTGGAAGGTCTTTTCATTCTTTGGTCCTTTCAAAGTGTTGAAGAAGGGTAGACACCGTTCCGCCGATTTTGACATGAATCTCCGAAGTGCAGCAATCCTACCGGTCAATCGCTGAATGTCTTTGAAAGATTGGGGAGACTTCATGTCTAAAATGGCTCTGATCTGTTCCGGGTTAGCTTCAATCCCCCTCTTGCTGAGCAAATACCCCAGAAATTTACCCGAACCGAGGCCAAAAGTACACTTGGTCGGGTTCAACCGAAGCTTGTACTTTCTTACCGTCTCAAAGCAGTTTTCTAAGTCATCCAGGTGGTTCCGAACTCCCATGCTTTTGACGATCATATCGTCCACATATACCTCCTTGCTTCGGCCCAATAACTTGGCCAACACATAGTTCATCATCCTTTGATATGTAGCTCCCGCATTCAACAATCCAAACGTCATTTTCTTGTAAGCGTATATTGCTCGATGCGTAATGAACGCCGTCTTCGGCATGTCTTTTTTATCCATAGAAATTTGGTGATATCCAGAAAAAGCGTCCATGAAGCTAAGCATGTCGAACCCAGAAGTAGCATCAATCAGTTGGTCAATGTGCGGGAGAGGGTAAAAGTCCTTTGGGCATGCTTTATTCAGATCGGTGTAATCTATGCAGACCCGCCATTTACCATTCTGCTTCTGCACCAGTATCACATTTGCTAACCACTCCGGGTAATCAATTTCGTAGATGAAATCCGCCTTTAGCAGTTTGGCAATCTCATCGTCAATGATCTTTTGTCTGTCAGGAGCGAAGATCCTCCTCTTCTGATGAATAGGCTTCTTAGAAGGGTCAATACACAACTTATGAACCACCACCGATTTATCAACTCCAGGCATATCAGAAGGCTCCCATGCAAAAATGTCCGCATATACCCGAAGCAGCTCTATCAAATTTGTCCGAAACGGCTCTACCAGTCCCGAGCCTATCTTGATCGACTTATCACTTTTTTCCTACAATCAGTTCTACCTCCTCAGTCTCCTCGGCTGGCAGCGCTAGGGGTTCGAAATTTCCGTTAGTGAATGGCTCGACCTCTATAGCCATCGTTTGTTTTTGCTTGCTGACCCCAACCGCAGAAGATATTAGTGAATTCCGATAGCACCTACGGGCCATGTCCAGATCACCCTTTACCTCACCGACCCTCTCCGAAGTCGGGAATTTCATCTTGAAGTGACATATTGAGGTGACCGCCTGTAGTGCCGCCAATGTGGGTCTACCCAAAATGGCGTTATAGGCTGAATCTATTTGGACCACAAAAAATCTGACTTTGACTTCTACCTGCCTCGGTGCCGTGCCGAAGATTACCGGCAGCTCAACGGTCCCAGCCACCCGAACAGGATCATTGCTGAAGCCATACAACGGGGATTCTTGACCCACTTCCATCTTCACTTCCCCCAGGTCTAACCTATTATATGCATGAGTAAACAATATGTCGACCGAAGATCCATTATCGATCATTATTCGCTTCATATCCATGGATCCGACCTGGGTTGTGATGGCTAACGCCCCTTCATGTGGATCAATTGGTTCCGATGGGTAATCCTCCTCGGTAAATGATATCACCATATCGGGAAATTGCCGATCTCTCACCGAGGGTCGTTCCGAAACCGATAACACGGCATCCATCAGTCCCCGTCTCTTCTTCCCGACTTTCTTTCCGTACATTCCCCCAGTGATGACATCAACATAATTTCGCGGAGGGTTCGGAGGGGGTGGTGCATCGAGACGTCTATCGCGGTTCGATCCTCTTCGGTTATCCGAACCGGAATCCTGTCAACCCACGACATACTGCACCAATTCACCATTTTGGATTTTTTTCTCGATCAGATCCTTCAGGTTATAGCAATCCTCTGTATCATGACCAGAAGTTTGATGATATTCACAGTAACGGTTAGGGTTGCCCTAGTGGGATCGAGTTGTGGTCGGACAGGGTTCAAACGAGGGCTGATTTCTAATCTCTTCGAGAATCCTCGTCCGATCCTTAGTGAGAGGGGTATATATTTTATTCACATTCTTCTTCGGGAAAGGCGGCCTACCACCTCCGGAGTTAACCCCTCCCTGACCATTTCCCGACCCGCCTCCACCATAGAAGTTGCCCTTCGGCTAGTTGCCGGGCCGAGGAATATAGTTCCTATCTTTTCCCTTGGACTTATCCTCATACGGATCTTGAGGATTTAAGCTTTTGTAGGCTTCTTCTATGGTGATGAGACCTTTAACTCGACCATAGGTTTCAGCCAGGTCCATTGGCGGATTAAGAATAAGATCTTTCCACATATCTTTCGACTTCGTGGCATCCAGACCCGTGGTAAAGAACCCGACTGCCTGCTGTACATTCAGGCTAGTCACAGTACCAACCATGTCGCGGAATCTTTTCACGTACTCACCCAAACTCTCCCCCGATCTCTGTTTTACTTGGGTCAGAGCCATAGTTAGCTTTCCTCTCTTCTTGTTGCTCCCGAATCATGCATGAAACTTGTCACTCAAGTCTTGCCATGATCCGATAGAGTTCGAGGGGAGGGACGCCATCCATTCACGAGCTGCCAGCTTCAGTGTGGTGACGAACATGTGGCACTTGGCAGCATCCGGATGATCATAATAATTCATTACTTGATTATACCCATGAGTATGATCATAGGGATCGCCAGTACCGTCGTAGGAGTCCAAAGGAGGCATTTTCTTGGTCTTGTCTGCTTTGACCTGCTCAATCTCCCTGGTGAAAGGTGAATTTGATATGTTCGGCAACTCCTTGGTCTGAACCACCGCGACTAGTTTTTCTTCCAACTTAGCCAATCGTCTGACAATGAGATCGGTTTCACTCCTTCGGGGTGGCGACCGAGGCCTGCCATCCGGTCCGGATCCCCTTCTTTCAATAACATTTCCGTCCCGAGAACGGCCTACCCGCTTGTTCCGATCCGGAGTGCGGCTCATGGGCCTGCTTCGGTCCTGTGAGCGGCTCCTATGCCTTCTGCGGTCGGGGGAGCGGCTCTGATGCCTGCTCATCTGGCGCAAAGGGCTTTGATGCCTGCTGCGGATTAGGGAGTGACTACTTAGCCTGCTCTCATCCTACGAGCGGCTTCGACGCCTATCATGGACGGGGGAGCGGCTCTGTCTCCTGCTCCGTACGGGGGAGCGGCTCTGTCGCCTGCTCCGAACTGGTTCGGAACCATCCGAACGATTAGTCCTAGACTGGTTCCGATCAGTGTGCTGTCAGCTAGGGGGTCGGCTCGAAGAGACCTCCTCCTGTCCTTCCAACCTAGCCAAATGCTCAGCTATTTCACGTTGTTGCTGGCGTAAGGCCTCCATTATTTCCTGGTCCTTTGCCCTACGTTGGGTCAGGATCCATTGTCGTTTATCCCCATGATCGACATTACTGCCTGAATAGACAAGGTCGAGCTGGGTTGGCAGCCATGTGAGTTGATGGTTCTGGCGTCTGCTGGTTAGTATGAAACAGACGACGACGAACCAGGGCAGACTGGACTTGCAAAGGAGCCCTAGGCTGGCCCCTTGGCCCCAATCTTTCCCTAGCCGACGATCTGAGTCGATCGAGGACCGACCTACGCGTTGGTGTATGAGAATCAGCTGACCCTTCTCCTCCGTTAAGAGCTGTATTCACCATATCTATTTTCTAGCTTTAACAGTGATTGAGAATTAACATTAAAGGCCCTCCTTCTAGCGCCAATGTTAATGCCAAGATTTGCTCACGCACTTCAATCACTAAGAATGCGCTAATCCTGCACAATAACGAAGCCACACTTAGAGTTCCGGGCGGTTTTGCCGCTGGGGGATAGCTCAGGCGTGAGAATTAGTACAGGTTGTCTCAAGGTTTTGATAACAATGGAGGTTTGCAGTTTAGTGTTAAGTTTTGCATTATCTTTGAAATGGAGAGGGAAGCCTTGTATATATACCTCCTTATTCACTCATCACGCCTGGACCCACTTGTCAGTATAAAGCATATGTCTCCATCAACCAAATCATAATAAATGCTTCAGTCAAAATATAAGTCAACCCTAGTTAGAAAGTAATTTCCTTAACTGGATCACTTCTCCCAACTAAAATCCCTTCATGGGATCGGAACCTCCAGGTGGGGTCGGGTATCCCGAACCCAGAACCCAACAACCATCAAATTGGTGGTGGCAGTGAGAGAAGGTGGCGGTGGTGAGGCTGTGAAGATGAAGAAGAATTGGTGGGGTTGGTGTTAAAGAATTCTGTCGGGATGAGGAGAGAGAGAGATACAAATATAATTTTTCTAGTAGAAAAACTTATTTAAAGGTATTTTACGCATATTATATACATGTATTTACAAAATAAATATCTCAAATTACATAAAAATACAATCAAAGTGTATTTAAAATCGTGTGTGTCGGAGCATGCAACTATTCCGGCTACTTTTCTCATTGGATTTTTAATAAGTGTTGGCCGTGCTTATTTATATGTACTTATATGGAGAATATTTGTACTTTAGGGACTCATTTATTTATAAAATGAATGAAACTTTAAGTGATAAAAGTGCTATTAACCCCCTCTAATCAGTATCTTGTGTGTGTATATATATATTTATAATAAGCCAACAAGATATTCTTAATTTAAAATAATTGTGAGTTGACTCGGGTAGTCTCTCAGTTAACTTAGATGATTAATAATTGCTTTCCTTGGTTGTTTATGTCTTCTAAAATTAATGCATACATATATAGGTCAATGTAAAATGACTTTTGGTGTGTATACATGTATTCGTATTAAATTCTCATGTTAACGTATGAATGAATTACAAGAATCACATACATTGAATTGCAAATATTAAAAAAATTTAATTTATATTAAAGTGTACTTATGCAATATTGTTCATGTGCATATACTAATCATTTCTATGTGTTGTAAATGATATTTTTATACGAACAATTTTTATATCGTTCATTTTACTTAGTTACATAAATATCTTGATCAAATATTATTATTAATAAACAAAGTCGGTACTTCGCACGGGCTATTACACTAGTATTAACTCAAAGTTAAATTAGCTGTTACCATTGAACAGAAATTAATATTTGGGTCTGTAACTTTGTGCCAATAAGTCTTAACCTCCTTATATGGACTTTGCACTAATAAACAGTCCACAAAAAAGTACATTTTAGAAGCCCTGGCAAATGGGCTGAGCTTTGCCCAAACGAGCTGGGCTAAAAAAGTTCAATTTCTACTCTGTTACAAAAGTGAGGCTCATAACCCAGATCATAATGGGTTGTGTTGGCCCAAGAGTTTTTACATTTTTTAAAAAATTTAAAAAGATAAGCTCCTTGTAAATTGTAATGTAAATGAATAGTAAAAAGTCAATTCTGACTAACTCACAAATTATTTTTTATTCTTTTAATTATTTTTTTCTTGTCACATATGTTTACTTATACACAATTCAAACATTATATAATATATTTTAATTTTCTTGACAAAATAATACTACATGACTCGACATCATCTGTCACAAATAATTGAAGTACAGATGTTAAAACACTAAAAATCAATAATAGAATATAATGATTTTTTTTATATTTAAATATCACAATCATACAAATTTCAATTTGACTATATATAGAGAAATGAACGCAACATTAAGATGAGTGGAAGATAGAGAGAGTGAGATTGGAAGATAGGAAAAACATGACTAGAAGTGATTTTTTTTTCTTTTTTTTTCTTTTATTTTTATAAAATAATTGAATTTGACTCTTGAGTAATGTTATAGTGGAATGGATTAGTAAGCTAAATTAGTCTCGGATATTATTAAGGGATAAGTTGGGTCACCTGCGGGTTAGACTGATTTAAGTTGGGCTAAAAAGGTCAGGTTTTATTGGTTCCTTAAAAATATGAGCCCAAATCTCACTTCTTTATGGAAGGGTTGGCCTGATCCGTAAACTTGGGCTGCATTTGCCAGGTCTATATTTAGCCTACATGATTGTAATTAAAAATTTAAAAGTATATGATGATAATTATAATTTTTTTAAAAAGGCATTCAGCTGGTGCTTACAACTTCTAAAACAGTATTTACGCGTTTTGTTTCAGATACTCCACCCAGATCTTACTATAACTAATTTTACAAGGTTATCCCTAATCCTCTCAAATGAAATTCTATATCTATGAATAAATATTTGATGTTTAAAAATCAAATAATAATATCTTTAATTATAACGAACTATATTTCTCAAGGTATAATAAAAATATAAAAAACACGTGTGATAAAAGAGACATATGGATATATAATGATAAATAAATATTTACTCCTCCATTAACACTTTCATGTAAAAAGAAATCTCAATAAAATGAACTCTTTGCGTAGATAATAGTCTACATTAAATAAATGAATTGATATTTTCACAAGTAAAAATGATAATTTCACAAGATCTTTTTCACATAAATAATAAATGAGTCACACACTTATGTGAGACAGAACTTGTGAAAATATTAAATTTTAGTTGTGAAAATATCAAATTTTTTTTATATATGTATATACATATATATATATATATATATATTGTATTACTTAATGTTTGTTTACTTAGAGACCGTCTACTGCATTTATGGGCCGTTTCATTTGTAGGAATTGAGGGTAGGAAAGGAATGGTCATTTTGACCAAGAATTCATTTCCTACATTCAGTATGCAAAGTTTGGTCGGAATGACCATTCCGACGAAATCGCGATTCCTTTATACATTGGAATCGCGATTCTTAAACCCTACATAAGGAATCGTGAATCCAATGAGTAAAGGAATGAGAAAAAAATGTTAAAACAAAAATGCCCTCATCCATCTAAATATATATATATATATATATAATATTAAACATATTAATAGGTATTATATTTATTTTGTATTATAATGTATATTATCATTGGAATCGCGATTCCTTATGTGAGGTTTAGGAATCGCGATTCCAATGTATAAAGAAAACGCGATTCTGTCGAAATGGTCATTCTGACCAAACTTAACATACTGAATGTCGGAAAGGAATTCTTGGTCAAAATGACCATTCCTTTCCGCTCCTCAATTCCTACAAATGAAACGACCAATAAATGCACCAGAAGGTCTCTAACTAAACAAACACTAAATAATATATATATATATATATATATATATATATAATTGATATTTTTACAACTAAAATTTGATATTTTCACAAGTTCTATCTCACATAAGTGTGTGACTCATTTATTATTCATGTGAAAGAGATATTGAAAAGTTATCATTTTTACTTGTGAAAATATCAATTCATTTATAATACATGTATTCTCAAAGGGTTCATTTTACTAAGATAATTATATATTATATTTTCTAACATGTATTATATTTGTTTTATATTATAATACATGTTAAAAAAAAAAATATGTATTATATTTATTTTATATAATATATTATTCTATTATATATTATATACATAAATATATAGAATACATAATATAACATATAATATTATAAGATTATATATGAGTATATAATATTATTATATTATATATTAATACAGTATTATAATATTAATATGTATATATATATATATGTATATATATGTATATATATGTAGTTAGTTAGTTAGAGATATTTTAGTCATTATATTTTCCATTCTGATATAACGTATAAGTAACATACCAAACGCATGAATGAAGTGTTCAACTCTGATTCCATTATAATCTTATTCCAATTTCAACCATCATTCCATTCCGTTCTAAAATGATTCCGTCCAACGAAATGACCCGTTAGTGTATTTGGTGCGTTTAAAAATTTAAACATATTTTAAAATCTTGTTAGAAATAAATTATTTCAAACGTAACTTATTTAACCCATAAATACACTGCACCAAAATTGGTGCGATGAGTTTAGTGAGTTTGGAAATCCAAACGAAGCATACATTACTACTGGAAAAGCTACAAATACTAATAGCCAAATAAATACTTAGCAAGTTAACCTCACTTACTAGTATGAAAACATAAAATAATTCTATGTACACAAATTATATACAAATAGTAAGACATTTGTAATACATAGAAATCCAAATAATAGATAGGTCCACTTCTTATTTTTTTTTTAAATTAGACTACAATATTTATCTTTATTTTTATTTTATTTTATTTTGCTAATAACACACCCAAAATTCAAAAACGCTACTGTATAGTAATTTGCAAGTTCTGTATGTGTAAAACAAGTTGAAGTGAGAAATAATTATGGGTTTTTCTTTATGGATTCTCCAAGAAGCCTTTATTGAGCTTGGAAATTAATTTTTTTGAAACCCCAATTTTTGGGAATATATTAATCAAATATATTATTAACTATTACAATATCAAAAATCAATTGTATCTCACTCTTAATCACCGGTTAAAACTTCATCCGCTATTGAGCTTGGAAGAAATGAAATGTGCCTAATTATGTGATTATGGGATCATACTGTATAGTAACTAGAAAGATAGCATATTTTTAATTGCTTTTGAGCTTGTATAATTATTTACTTATTGAGATGAGTTGCTCAGACTAATAGCATTGGTCCACTTCAATTTTCTATAATGAAAGGTACTGTGATCAATTTGTTCAATTCTTGTGAAAATAAATTTTAATTTCTAATTAAATCCATTAAATTATTCTATGTTGACATCTATATTATTAATTGTGAGACTTTTTATAACCCTTTTTTGATATTTTTGGATGACATATCTCTTATTATAAAGCGTGCAGAGAGTTCTATTAAAATTGATAAAATAATAACTAAAAAAAATTTCATACACCATTTAAAAAAAAAAAAAACCAATTCACCACATCTAATCTTTTCAATTTTCACAAACATCACTTTTAATTTATCTGTAATTTTTCCTCTCTATCAAGTTAGAACTCCTACTATCCATGTTTTATAAAATATATTTTCCTTTAATTTTATGTTTTACTGTAATTAACGATGAAGAGGAGAAATTAATACTCCCCATTCACAATCTTCATGTTAAGATTAAATGAAAACTAATACGCAAACACATATAAACTTATATATGAATCGATTAGTATTCACGAAGCGAAAACGGTTGAACCGAAATGCCAAATCTACTAGCAACGCCACGAACACAGCTACTACGATCCTTCGTACAAATGCTTCTCGTCAATATGAAGTTGTTACTAGCAACTATGCAAACAAACTTAGGTGTTCACACCAAGTACACCCAAGCCTATTAATGAAAGCTTGAAAAATACTAGAGAGAGTATTTAGGAGAAAACTATCTAGGAAAAATAAAACGTTATTTTTCCTTAGCCCTACACTCTGCAGGAATCAGTATTTAACGATAAATCCCAATTAATATGGGATAAGTTTACAACTGAATAAATCAGGAGATTTATCTCATATAGAGTCTTAACCATATCAAGTATTATCTAAAATACTTCCAAGTGATATGGGACTCTTCCAATCCTAATTGGGTTATCCAGTATCCATACCCAAGTGGATGTCCATGATCCATGGGTCCAACCCGGATCAATTACTAACATCTCCCACTCACTTGGGTTATAAATGTATATACTCATCTCAAATCAATCATCTCTAGATTTCCTCGTACAAGTGCCTTGGCGTGCGACTGGCAAGAAATAAATGATCTCAAGGGCGAGAGCTCACATACTAAGTCTCCATCATGACTAACATGAAGCATCTCCAAAACAAACTCGTCATGTCCTATACCAGTTGATCACATTCTGTTGAGTATTTCGAATCCCTCATTGATTACATTTCAGAAATACACTCAACCCCATTTGTCTTGGTATGCTCACCTTTTAAAAAATATATACATATAGTATAATATATAAAGTTTAAAATAATTGCACGCGCATAGCATAACCAACGACTGAATGTGATGCCAGACAAATGTCTTCCCTAAACTCTCATGTCAATCTTCATTAACTTTGCTGCTTTCCCAGACAAGTATCCATGGAACCTCATTATGTGAACTTAGGAATACAAGCTAAAGTAGCAACACAAAGTCTTTGTTTTATGACATAGGTTCAAGTTACTAAGGACAATAGTTAATGTATAGGGCTCACACAGTGATTGGATAGGAATCTACCATATCACTATTTTGTATTATGTCGCTTATCTTGCACAAGAGGAACAATTCTTATGTTACGGTGGATCTCTAAAAAAATTGTCTCTTTAGCTAAAATAACACCGTACAGATAATAGTTAATCGCTCACTAGCGTTTAACCTTAGAAAACATCCCTAGCTACTTCAGATAGTATCTAGTATGAATCTAATGTCTGGAAATACCAAAAACAAGGCTACACCTCTTACAAGTGTTTGGTATATAATGATACCTCTTCTTGGACCCAACCAAGGCGAATAAATCGTAGTGTCTCAAAAAAATGGCGCCCGACCATTTAGACCTCTACAAAATAGTCTCATCTCGCTATTACAAGCGTCGAGGCAGGTTATCCGTGTGAGTAGATCAACCTTTTTGCCTTGTGACACTTTATATGTGTGCTTGTATATATATACAATAAGTTAAAAACATAGAACTGAATAAAAATCAACATTAACATAACCTTTATTGTATAAAACAATAAACAATATCCAAAAGATGTCCATTATCAAACATAAAACAAATCAAGGCCTACGAAGTCCCAAACTCCTAACATGAGCTCGAAAAACATCCCTAGGAATGGGCAT
The DNA here is from genome assembly GCA_034770075.1 of Aralia elata. Classification (NCBI taxonomy): domain Eukaryota; kingdom Viridiplantae; phylum Streptophyta; class Magnoliopsida; order Apiales; family Araliaceae; genus Aralia; species Aralia elata. The sequence continues at coordinate 12,798,266 of CM068385.1, read as the reverse complement.
AGTCAAGGGATCAGCAACCATGTTGCTCGTAGAGATATGCTTAAGGACCACCTTCTTTCGTGCCACAATATCCCTAATGTAGTGAAATTTAGTCTTAATATGCTTGGCCTTTCCATGGTACTTGGGATCCTTCACGTAAGACAAAGCAGCCGTATTGTCACAATGAATAGTGACAGGGTCACTCGAATGTGATCCAACACGCAAGCGCTTGAAGAATCTCCGTAACCATACTACTTCTTGTACTGCAAAACAACATGCAATATACTCTGACTCCATGGTGGATAAAGCAACACATGATTGTTTCTTGCTCAACCAGCTAATGGTTCCACCACTAAGCAAGAAGTTATACCCAGTGGTAGACTTGCGCTCATCCAAGTCGCTAGCCCAATCTGCATCGTTGTACCCCTGTAAGCGTAGCTCACCACCCTGATAACACAACATATAGTCCATGGTACCTCTTAAGTATCTAAGTATCCTCTTAACTGCCACCCAATGAGCAAATCTAGGATTGCTTTGAAACCGACTAACCATCCCCACTGCAAAACTTATGTCGGGGCGTGTACACATTATTGCATACATCAACTTACCAACTGCACTTGCATAAGGAACACGAGCCATCTACTCTTTTTCTTGATCATTCTTAGGGCAAAGATCCTAACTTAGTTTATGACCCTTCTCAATAGGAGTGTCAACGGGTTTAGAATTATGCATACGAAAATGCTCTAAAATAGATCTTATATAAGTCTCTTGACTTAAACCCAAAAATCTTTTAGAACGATCCCTATGGATCTTAATCCCGAGCACAAATTCTGCCTCACCCATGTCTTTCATTTTAAAATTAGATGACAACCACTTTTTAGTGGCGAAAATTAATCATATATCATTTTCAGCTATCAAGATGTCATCAACGTACAAAAACAAGATCATAAAGCTTTTGTCAACCCGTTTAACATACACACAATGATCTTCCTCAATCATCGTAAACCCATCAGCAATGATAGCTCGATGAAATCTAAAGTACCATTGTCTAGATGATTGCTTTAAGCCATAAATGGAACGTTTGAGCTTGCACATTTTACGCTCTTGTCCCTTAACCTCAAAGCCAACTGGTTGATCCATGTAGATCTCCTCATCTAGTTCTCCATATAGAAATGCAGTTTTAACGTCCATCTGATAAAGCTCTAAATCTAAACGTGCGACAATAGCTAGAATGAGGCGAATAAAGCCAATTCTCATAACTGGTGAGAATGTCTCATCATAGTCCACACCTCCTTTTGGGTGAACCCTTTTGCCACAAGACGAGCCTTATACTTGCCGATTGATCCACCTACCTTACGTTTAATTTTGAAAATCCATTTATTTCCAATGGCTTTACGACCAGGCGGTAGATCAACCAACTCCCAAACCTGGTTCTTTCCCATAGAACCGATCTCATCCTTCATAACATCTATCTATTCATTACGAGCAGGTGAAGAGAGAGCTCCCTTATATGTAACAGGCTCATTATCATCCTTTAGAGCGCATATAAGGGCCTCTCCTTTAAGCACGAGAAGGGATTCCTCTTCAATTTCAAAAAAATTTCGAGGTACTTTTGCACGTTTGCTTTGACGAGGCTCAAGATTTTGTGAATCAGGTGCCCCGTTAGGCGGTAGATCACTCCCACCATCCTTAGTGACAAAACGATGAGAATCAAATCCCCTTCCTTCGCTAAAGGATGATGAAATGTCTCCCACTAATTCAGCCATCTCATATAGCTCAAAATCCTTTCTCGTGTCACCCCTGCTTGGAAACTCATTCTCTATGAATTCCACATCTCGTGATTCAATCAAAATCATTACTCCATCAGGTTGTTTGCATATCATCACATAACCTTTTGAGTGTTCAGAATACTTTATAAAGATGCCCTTCTTTCCTCTAGAGTCTAACTTCCCAAGTTGTTAGGAAGGAATGCGCACATATCCTGCCGACCCCCATGGTTTTAAATGATCTAGGGTTGGTTTTCTGCCTTCCCAAGGCTCATATGGTGTAGAAGTAACTTACTTACTAGGCACGCGATTAAGGATGTAGGCAGCAGTCATAAGTGCATCTCCCCAAAAATTAATTGGAAGATCAGCTTGCACCATCATCGACCTAACCATCTCTAATAGCGTACGATTCCTTCTTTCTGCAACACCATTTTGTTGCGGAGTGCCAGGAATCGTTAGCTGTCTGATGATACCTTTTTTCTCACTGAGTCCTTTAAATTGCTCAGATAAATATTCATGGCCACGATCGATCCTAAGAACCTTTATGGATCTATCCCTTTGATTCTCAACTTCAGCAATAAAACGTCTAAAGCAGTCTAGTGCTTCCGACTTATGAGAAATCAAATAAACATATCCATATCGCGAATAATCATCTATAAAAGTGATGAAATAGTTACCACCATGTCATGCTCTAACATTCATTGGACCACAAGTGTCTGAATGAATTAGCTCTAAAGGATTAGTGGCCCTCACTGCCTTCCCAAATGGTTTTCTTTTTGCTTTCCCTGCTAAACAAGGTTCACATACTGGTAGGTTAACTTTAGCGAGTGAGCCTAAAAGGCTTCTTAAGCTAGCCTAGTCATCCTATCTTGGCCAATATGACCTAATCTAGCATGTCATTTCAATGATTCATTGATAGTATCATCATGAGAAGCAATATAAGAAAAATGGGATTCACCTTTATTCAAAACATAAAAACCATCTGATAAAGTACCATGTCCTACAAAATCATTATGAAAATAAATAGATACGCTACTACTGTCGAAGGAAAAAGAATATCCTTCTCTAACTAAAGCTACAACTGATATTAAGTTCCGTCGAATTCCTGGTACATAAAGTGTGTCCTCAAGGATCAGTGTGCGGCCATTTCGCAAAGTCAGCTAATAAGCACCAAAACCAAGCACTTGCTCCTTTGAACTGTTCCCCATAAACAAACTTTGACTCCCTTTGGAAACTCATCGGTACTCAGTGAATCCCTCCCTATCACGAGTTACATGCTTGGTTGCTCCTGTGTCAATAATCCACGAATGATTAGATTGGGCAAGAAAAACATGTGAACACACAAAGTATTCATCGCAATGAAGAAATTTAGATTGTACCTTTTTCTGCTCAGTGCATTCACGAGCAAAATGTCCAACCTGCTGACAGTTATAGCAAGTCATCTTCTTTTTTCCTCCTCTTTTGTCCCTACAGCGCTTAGCATTACCCTTCTGTTTTGGTGCGTCAGCCTTAACCTGATTGTTGCCTTTAGCTTGTCTTTTGCACTTGCCTTTTGCATTGCGCGGACCAGCTTGAACCATGAAGACAAAGCCGCCATCTTTAGCACCACGACGCTCATATTCAAGCTCAAGATGCCTTTTGAGATCAACAAGAGTTTTGATACTATCATTATGTATCATAGTCATCGTGAAAGGCTCCCAGGCATCAGGTAAAGACCTGAACACAACTTGAATCTGTTGCTCTTCGGTAAGGGTTGTGCTAGCTGCACTAAGCCCGCGGATCATAGCCGACATTACTCGAAGGTGCTCCACTATAGTGTGTTTAGGCTCTTTCTTGAAATGGTCCAGCTTATAATTAAGCTCACGCAACCTAGTAGCAGTAGTCCCACTATAGGACTTCTTAAGCATATCCCACATTTCCATTGCAGTTTTGCAGGACTCAAATTCACTAATAAAGGCGTTGTGCATGCTGCTTAACATAGTAAAGCGCGCACAACAATCCTTTTTGACCCATTCATCGTAGGTTTTTTTGTCTCGACGGTGTTGTACAGTGGTGCCCTCCTCAAGCGGTTCCATAGTGGTAGTTAAAGTTTCTAGCACATCTAACTCATTAAGTAGATATTGAATTTTCTTCGACCAAAGGTAATAATTTTTATCATCCAATTTTCACCTTTGTTAAGGTCAGCAATCACATTTTTAGAGGCCATTTCACTACAATAAGGTTGCACGAAATATGAATATTAGCACAGACATAATAATTTTGTCATTAAATCCTAATTAATCACAATTATTTAGTTTATGGATAGAAATCGAAAAAGCGCTAAGCTCATAATCATCATTCCATGTCATAAGATAAATAATTATGATTAATTTTATTTTATATGACAAAAAATTCAAATAGCCCATTACAACAAAAATAAGGATGGGGTTTTTAAAACAAAAACCCATATTGATAATTTAATTGTACTTTGGGAGGTAAAATCAATTAATTGAAAAACAAGTGCAAAATTACATTCCCTTACAAGGCTTCGATATAAATACATCAATACCAAAACTTTACATCAAAGATTCCTACTACATCAATCTAATACGAAAATTGGGAATGTTACATTTGTCTTCTCATAATTATTTTATCTCAGGTCTCTATCACAAAGTGAGAGCCCATCTCCAAAAACAATTAAATATCAACCCTTTTTGGTCCATCCAAAACACCATGCAATAACAAATAAGGGGTATGTGCATGAATGGTCCCGCCACAACTCCCACTAGGAAGTCGGATGTATTTGGTCAAGTCCTAAGGGGACGAACGCAACAAATATGCGTAATAAACATAATATTTACACATAAATTCACAACAATAAATATGAAAAATTATTCAATGTTACTCAAAAATTGACCAAATATTTTTCTAACAATATGTATACATGTAAATGAAATACCGTGAATTTTCTGGATTTTTTGATTTTTTTTTTACTATTTAATACAATTATTTTTTAAATAAATAATAATTAATATTAAAATAATTTAATACACCAATTCAATCCAATTCTCAACACCTCTAACTGGAGAACTTGTAAACATCCTCTGAATGCACAGAAAAAAATTTTGGCCCAAAAAACATTTCTGGACAATTTTTAAACAATTTTTAAAGCACTTTAAATATTTACTAACAATTTTCGAAAATATTTTTCATTACTGAAAAAATTTAAAAAAATAATTAAAGTGACCAGAAAATAAAAACAAATTTTTCCGCAAAAAAACTTTTTTCAAAAAATATCCAGAAGGTGGCGCGTGGACTCCACGCGCTACTGGCACGTGGACCCCACGCGCTACTAGCGCGAGTGGGCATCCACTGCAGCCCTTTTTTTTATTCTGGCGCGTGGCCCCACGCGCTGATGTCAGCTTGGTCTTCTTCCTCAGCAGACCAGAAGCAAAATTACAGATTGGTACCCTTTTTTAAAAAATCATAACTAATTCTACAGATGTCCAAAAAATACAAAATTTATATTTCTGGAATCGTGGCGACATGTACTATTTTAGTATGTAAAGAAAATAAAATTTTGCCTTCTGTAGAAAAACAGTTTTTTATTTTAAAAAACGTAAAAACGCATTAGGGTTTGCGTTTTCTCTCAAAATACAAATCCGTTCGCAACAAAATTTTGCATGTGTCATAACATGCGTATAGACTACATTATACTGTATTTTTAGCCTTTAATATTTACTCTAGCATATTATGCCATTAATGTCCTATTTCAAGCTGTCTAGCGAAATAAAAAAAATGACAGAATATGTATGCGAGATTAAGCATAGCATGGCTCTGATGCCAATGTTAAGATTAAACGAAAACTAACACGCAAACACATATAAACTTACATATGAATCAGTTAGTATCCACGAATCGAAAGCGGTTGAGCCGGAATACCAAATCTATTAGCAACGCCACGAACACAGCTACTACGATCCTTCGTACAAACGCTTCTCGTCAATATGAAGTTGTTACTAGCAACTATGCGAACAAACTTAGGTGTTCACACCAAGTACACCCAAGTCTATTGATGGAAGCTTGAAAAATACTAGAGAGAGAGAGTATTTAGGAGAAAACTATCTGGGAAAAATAATACGTTATTTTTCCTTAGCTTACACTCTGCAGGAATCAATATTTAACGATAAATCCCAATTAATATGGGATAAGTCTACAACTGAATAAATCAGGAGATTTATCTCATATAGAGTCTTAACCATATCAAGTATTATCTAAAATACTTCCAAGTGATATGGGACTCTTCCAATCCTAATTGGGTTATCCAATATCCATACCTAAGTGGATGTCCATGATCCACGGGTCCGACCCGGATCAATTACTAACACTTCATGTGTTATATTTTACTTGATCCAAGATCACAATCTTCAATGGGTGTTCCTTAATCCTTATACCATATCCATCAAGTAAATCAAGTAAGCACTTCTCCTTTTTATCCTAGTCATTTTTTTCATTTTTCATTTTTTCTTTTTTTACTATAATAATTTATAAATCAACATCTTTCTTTCTTTCTCTATGGTGTGTGTATATGTATTTAAGGTTGTTATGTTATCTGGATTTATGAAAAATATGTTTTTAGAGAATCATGATAAAATATTATTTAATTTAAAAGTTTGTGATATCCATATATAAAATTATTTTATTTCATAAATTGATTTTAAAAATATGGAAAAAAAAATTTATGTATCCATGCACATTTAGTCTTAATTTTTGGGAAAATTTATATGTTTCAAATATATAGAGTCTTTGCAAGATCCGTTCAGGTCTTAACCTAGTAGTAAGACTGAGTTATTGTGACTTAAAGTCGATGATGTCTTAGCCTAGTAGTTAAAACTGAGTTAGTGTGACCTTTAGCTCTTAGGTTTTATTCTCACTTATGTGAGTTTATTTCTTCCTTTATGTAAAATGTATTTTCTCTTTTATGTGATACTTATTTTGTTTGGGAGTTTATTTCTTTCTCTTCTAGTGAGACTATGTGAAGTGTGCTTCTACCTCTATGTGAGGCTTGTTTGGTTTGTGAGTTATTTTTTCCTCTTCTAGTGAGGTTTGATTGGTTCTTGATATTGTAATAGTAATGATGTATTTGATTATGAATTATATTCTATTCTCCAAAAAGTAAGAGGGCTTTAAAAAAAAGTATTTTGCAAGAAAAAATACCACTAGTCATTTTCACAAAAAACATTTTCCTTGAAAAAAATGGAGCAACTTTTCCTACAGTTTGAAATAGTGCAAATTGATCTTGATGAACGTTTTTTACTTCATTTTCTCTTAGAATTTTTTTTAAAAAAATAGACTAGAATTAAAATCAAATAATGTGTCAGTATGAAAAATTATACCATATACTTGATACATTAATAAATTTGAAATCTTGTTAACTAATTGCATACAAATGTTTGCCGCTATACTTAAAAGTATGTTTGGGATTGGTTAAAAAATGTGATTAGTAATTTTGATTCCTGCTTTTATTTATAATCAGTTTTAAAAAAGTAGTTTGTGTTTAGTAAATAAAAAATATTTAAATTAGCAAGAAGTTAAAAATGTTTGGTATAATTTTTTTTATTAATCACTTATTTCAAGTATAAATAATTACTAAAAAAGAATGATTTAAAAAGTAAATGTGGGTAATGGATGAAATTACTAAAATAAATAAGGATAGATTAGTAATAATTAAATTTAATCAAACCTAATTATTAGATTTAGCAAATAATCAGAAGTTCCAAATTAGAGCTTCTGATTATTTCCATTAAAAGTGATCATATAAACAATTTTAAAATCAGTTTACCAAACACTTTTTTGCTTCTTTAAACTGATTATAAGCATATTTGAGTGCTTATAAGCGATCCCAAACACCCTCTAAATCATGAGATTCATTCATTCACTAATTCTCCGATCTTGAGCGGACACTTTATACTATACCGCGACATTTATTTGCAAAAATGATGGTTAGCAATTTAGAACTATCAATGCCTAATTCTAAAAGCACGACACTCAATTAACATTCAATTGAGCGAGTTAATTTGGTTGATCGAGTTAATTTAAGCGAGTTGACGGTTGATCATGACTCATTAAACTGAGTTTGAAGTGAGTTAAGGACAAGTTGTGGAGTTCGTTTTGTGAAACGCTTCACCTTTTCGTTTTTTGTATGACAATTCTTTATTTTCCTAAATCACATATCATCTCTTTTCCTCCTATAAAAATCTTAATGTGACTCTCCTTCTTCCTTATGAAACCTTCTTCTCCTAAATTAACCCGTATAAATCATTTGATACTCCCTCCATTCCTAAATATGTGACATTTAAGGTTTTTGAACAGGGATTAAGGAAGCTATTAAATAGCTCTAATATGAGTAAAAAATAATTGCACAAGACTAAAATACCCTTATTCAATAAATATTCTTTCTCTCCTAGCTCTCACACCTTTCCTTATCTTTCTTTTATGTTCACGTTGAAAATTTTCTTTCGCCAAAAATTGAATCCTAAATTTATGTATATTGTGATTTCCCACCAAAATCAATTTTCAATCTAAAATTATGAATATTTTGATTTTCCACCAAAAATTGATTTATAAAATGAGTATTGATCCTTGAAGGTTAAAATATGGCTACAAGGCAAAAAAATCAAATGCCTTTAACTAAAATAGATCTAAATGTGGATGTAGCAGATCAAGAGGAAACACAAAAAATATTTTTGCCAGATCTTAATGAGCCATGCCTAGAAGATGATATACAAGTGAAAGTGGGAATGCATATCTCACAAGGAACAAACTTGAATACTGGTATCAAAATTTTATTTTATTCCGGTCAAATCTTATTTTGTCTTTTTATTTGACTTTCCTAGAGTACCTTTTTTCTTCCTTTTTCTTTGTTTATTATGCTCTGGCTGCACTATTATGACGTGCATATATGTTTCATTGTGAATTGTTTTCCCTTTCCATTGACTTTTCTGTCTCTTTTTTTCTCCTATCTATTTTATTTGACTTCCATCACGTGTAATTTATGTATTTTTCCAGTTACAAATGTTTAACTGTGTAAAACTAAGTGGATGTATGCTCACTTTGTGTGTTTATATTCCCCACAGTTCATAATCTTACATTCTTTCTATATTCGTATTTTGTATGTTTATTTTGTGTGTTTATACATTTGTCAAACAGAAGAAAATACAAATATGGAACTGCCACAAGCACAAAGTCACATTAAGAAATTAAAAACTTTGTGTAATGATGAACGTCGAGCCATATATGATATATTACTATAGAAGAATGTTGATGTAAAATTAAAAAAAAAAAGGTGACAAAAATAGTGGCATCACAATTTTCAGTTTTTATCCTTACAATTTAACACAATTGGAAACAATCAAAAAGCAACGACATACATGTTGATGTGTCTCATCGGAAGACAAGAAATTGTAGTCGTAAAAGAGTTCAGTCTGACTTGGCTAAAATGACTGAGATCCCCTTACATCAACGGACAACTCTTCAATCTTTATCTTGCGCCATGAATGTGAGCAAGACCACATTATTCAGGCTTCTAAAGTCAGGAGCTATACAACGTCATTAGAATGCTATAAAGCCTTATCTAAAAGAAGAAAATAAAATATCTCGATTGCAATTTTGCATATCAATGCTTGATAAAAGTAGCATACCACATGATCCAGCTTTCATGGGGATGTATAACATTATTCATATTGATGAGAAGTGGTTATACATGACAAAGAAATCTGAGAATTACTAATTGATGCCAAGTGAAGAAGATCCAATACGCACTTGTAAAATCAAAAATTTCATTGGAAAAGTGATGTTTTTAGTTGCTTTAGAGCGTCCAAGGTTTGACACACAAGGAAATGAGCTTTTTCTGGAAAAAAATTGGTGTATTTCCTTTTGTCACACAAGAGCTAGCCAAAAGGACTAGTGTTAATAGAGTTGCAGGCACACTGGAGACCAAGCCGATTGATGAGTGAGTTTTATACCTACAAATCGGATGCATTTGGGCTTGAATTCTTGTTTGTTATCAGGTGTTTTGTGTTACTTTTGATACATTTCATGTGTTTTTGCAGGATATATTGTATTGGGATTGGATATATATGGTGGAATTGGAGGGATTGTAGCAGAAGAAAAGCTTAAGGAAAATTTTGCAGCTAGTGTGGCGCGGCAGTACCGGTCCCAAGAGTAAATCTGGCGCGGCAGTGCCAAACTAGGAATTTCAGAGGCTTGTTGGAGTATGAGCGCGACAACGCCATCCTTAGTGTAAAACCTGACGTGGCAGCGCCAGGTCAGCTGTCAGGAAGCTTTATCTTTTGTAATTTCTGAGGAATTTGAGGGTGACTTGGAGTGTTACTTCTTGAGGGTTTAGGACTTTAATTGGGGAGTATAAATACAACATTTTGGACATATTGAAGACAACTATTGCTAACCCTAAGATTGAAAAGGACTTGGAAGCTTGAAACAGGTTGATCAAAAAGGAGGAGCAAGATACAAGGCTAAGGAGGAGGAACAAAATTGCATTAAGAACAGTTTTTCTCTTCTTTCCTTTCCTTTTTATTTTGTAAATCTTGGATGATGAATAATTTGTGGATGAAGAATTTTATTTCAGCTAAGAACTAAGCTTTATTTTAAGATTACAATGGAACTTGATGAGTAGTTTCAATTGAATTGCTTCTTTAATTTGTTCATTACTATTGATTATAAATGGATTGTCTACTATATCTTATGCTTAATTGTTTAATTGCTTGGCCAGTAATTAGCGTGGTAATCTATATGAAATTGGTAAATGGATTATAGATTTAGACTTGGATATAATAGCATATGATTATGTTTTCTGCATGAGATGGAATTCGTAATTTGTGTATAAAATAGAAATATACCTATATGCCTTATGTAATCTGAAAGAGAACTTGAGTGTGAAATTCTTGTTAATTCCAATTCGCATAGAAATATAGTGAGTTGATTAGCTAGGGTATTTTTTCTAATTCTAGTCTTAATTGGATTTAGGAAGATTTGTTTATAAGATCATCGGAAGGTGCTTATAAATACTAATGAGTTCTTGATTAACAATCCATTATAATTAATATAATTTGACCCGAAGTTTTGAAATTGAAGTGAATCATCAAGAGAAATTGTAATCTTAAACCTTTTAAATCTGAAATTGATCTTTGGTAGTTAGTGATTAGTTAATTTAGCTTAATTTATTTTCAAAATTTCATCAAATTGAGATATTTGTGTTATAAAATTAATTTAATATAAAATTAGTAGTTGATAGTTATTTTATACAATTCTCTGTGGGACGATACCTTGTTTGCCATTATATTGCTATTTGACCACGTATACTTGTGTGTATTGGCTAGTGTAGAAATAGGCAAACACCGATAACTTCAGTCAAAAGGGAAGTTATATGATCATACTTAATTAAAAAAATCCTACCTGCTACCAAGGAAAAATGGCCAAGAGAGGACATAAGATATCCAATATTTATTCAACAAGACAATGCAAGAATACACATTGATCAAAATAATGATAAATTTTGTCGAGCAGCTACATAAGACGGATTTGATATTCGTTTGATATGTCAACCTGCAAACTCTCCAGATTTGAATGTTTTATATCTTAGGTTTTTTAGAGCGATTCAATCCTTGCAGTATAAGGAGTCACCTACAACTGTTGACGAGCTTGTTAATGCCGTTGTGAAGTCATTTGAAACATTTCCTATAATGAAGTCTAATCGTATATTCTTAACATTGCAATTGTGCATGATAGAAATCATGAGAGCAAAAGGTTCCCATAAATACAAGATCCCACATATTAATAAAGCAAAATTAGAGAGTGAAGACCGACTTCCTACTCAAATGAAATGCGATCTTGCATGGGTAGAAGAAGTTTTAAATTATTTAAGTTAAATTTTGCAAATCTGCCAGTGTAGAGGAGTGGAGGGAAGATTATGTGTGCCCAGCAAGTTTCAGACTTGTTTATTCCGTGAAGTTGCTTCAGTTAGGCTTGTTGAAGTTCCTTCAAGGTTAGCCGAAGTTAATGTGGTGTGGGGTTTTATGTATGAAATGCTCAAGTGGTAATATTTGTTATAGCTGTGAACAATTTTTTTGATTAATCTGACCATTTTGATGTTTGTTTTCTTCTAATTCAATGCTATTCCTTATAAGCTTAGCGAGGGAATTAGCAAGTTACAGTTTGAATATGACATGACATCTTGAGACCAAAGCTTCTCAACTACAAAATTTATTTGGGTAGGCAATGTTTCTTCCCTGTTGGCATCATTGATGAAGAGCTAAAATATGTTTTGCAGAGCAACAAAGAAAAAATAAACCTACAGGTTCAGGGATAAAAAATCAAGCTCCATACATGATATTCCTAGTAAAAGTTGGGAAGATAAATTTTTAACATGATTCTGACCACTTGTTGGAGTTCTTTTTCTTGAAAAGCTTCTTCTCCTTCATCAGGAAACTTGTTCAAATCAAATTCATCGGGTAGCTTGTTCAAATCAAATCTGTGATATGCAAATCCATTGAAGGAGAAATCTAGTGCACCTTTCTTCTTTTTTGGAGAATCCAAATCCATGGAGTCTTCACCTCCTGCCATTTTTTCTTTTTAGAGAGATGTAAAAGCATTTGCAATATCATATATATATATATATATATATATATATATATATATATATATATTGCACATTAAGATTGCCAATGTTATGAATACGTATTAGGAAGGAAAGGAATATGAAAGACACTTAGTCTACACCTAATCTGATGCAATGAAAAGTTAAAAAAAAACTAATTATTGTGTGCAGTTATTAAGCACTTATTGGAAAACAGGGACAAGGGTAAATTTGGAAAAAAAATATTAATTCTGCTTTGGTTTCATTAAACGTCAAATATTATGGAATAAAAAAAATTATGTAAAACGTCACATATTTAGGAATAGATGGAGTACTAAATTAAAGAAAGTAAAAGCAATATCCTAAAATTAAAAGATTAATGCAGAGATAGATTCATAAGCTTCCAACTATAAGATGAAAAAGGCCCACTAATTGTTTAAGTCATATACATTATAACAGATAATATGAAAAATGATATCCATATATCAGATGAAAATTGCCAAAAATTAAAACTATAATCTATTAAAACAATAACTCTATAAATATTTTTTTAAAATAACATAACAAAAATTTTAAACTATTATCTCAAATTAGTTCGTGCCTCGTACGGGCTATCAAACTTGTTTGTACAAATTTATTACTATTACAGACTATTTTATCTCATAATTAGTTTATTGTTTAATCTATATATAGGCAATTTATTATTATTTTTAAAGTTATTTGATACCTCAAAAGAGAGATTATATAATAATATAATATCACGTTCTTGCTTGTGATTATATTCTATTATCCAATGAGCTTAAAAATGACTAAACATAGTCCATGGAATTAAAAGTTCATAATAAATTAGTAAAAATAGTTTTATTCCACCCAATCATTTTTTGTAAACAAACAGCCTAGGGGAAATTATTGCTGTAAAGCAATAGAGTGGTAACAATTTGGATGAATTGGAGGAAACAAGAATGATAAAGGAGATATTGATGGAGGTGACAAAAATTATAAATATAGTGAAGTTGAATGAAAACACAAACCCTGCTGATATAATTTTCCGCAGGTTAACTCACTATTGAGGCATTTGTAGCCGACGGAGTAACTTGGACCACAAAGTTTGACGTTGATTAGCTTCTTGAGGCACAGAAACATCTACTTCTTCAACAAATGAGTGCTTTATGTCTGATTCTTCATCAGAGACCGTCCCAGAATTATCTCTAACCTTCTCCCCCATAGCTAGTAGATGTTGGAGTTTGCATATCGTGATCAAGAAGATGAGCTTTCTCTGAATATTCGTATAGGGAATTGTTTTCTAAACAGAAGACAAGAACAAAAGCACAAAAATAAAGAGGTTAAATTTGATGAGGGACATGTTTGTTTGCAAGTATTACATACTTGAACTATATTCTCATAGATTATAATCTCATGACTATTAATCCTACGATTAAATAGTCATAGTCTCATGTTTGTTTAGAATGGGATTAGGTATATCTTAAAATTATCCCATGTTATGTTTGTTTTGTCTATGATTATTTAAAGATTGGATAAAAATTTATAGTTTGACTATTTTACACTTACTAGTAATAACAAAGAGATTGTATTCTCAGTAGTGTGAGTATAGATGGAGAGATCGTATTCTCATGAGTATAGATGGATAGAATATGATACATTGGTCATTTTTTAAAAAGACCAAAGTTAATTTTGTTCATAAATTTTAAATCCCAAATGGTGAGGATTGTAATATGTGGTTGAACATGATATCAAATAGTCCTCCATTCTAAGTTATTTTATTATCCCTAAATTAATAATCTAATTCAAGTGTTATCCTTGCAAATAAATATAACCTAACAGTACTGTATACACGAGCATTGCTAGGATTATGACACGTACGTCATTATAATAGAGATAATTTTGCTGATGTATCATAATTCTAACACCGCTCGCGTATACACACTGATGGTGCATGAAAGTTCAATCCAAAAAGACAATGTGCACACTCACAAAAAGCTTACCTGCATCTTCGGTTAATTGAGCTATGGGGGCATATTCATCAACAGCATGAAATGGCGAAGGAGTTGATGGCCTGGGTACATCAACAAGCAGAAGAAAATCATTCGATACATAATAGCCGCCCAGTGGAGTCTTGTCTGGCCAATAAGAATGTTTGAGAGAAGCTCCTAGTCACATTATCCTTTCCTGTCAAACGCCCAATCACTCCTACAATCACCCCTTCATCCGAAGTTTCCTGGCCACAGACATTTATTATGTCTTGGAATCCATGTAACCGGAGGCCATGAAGTTGTCACTAATTCCCTGTGCTCCAAGATAGATAAACAATAGTTAGCATAGGCATGTCGTGACCCCAAAAAAAACTTTATAAAGTACAACTTTAGTAAAGATATTTGGAACAGAAAGGGATATTAGACACCCTAATTATGCATTTTTTTTTCACCACATCTTTTAAACTAATATTTCTGAGTTTGGGATAGAAAAGAAAAGATGAAAATTAAATTTATAATGGAAATCCTCTTCCTCATAGATCCCATGTTGTTACTGAGTTTATAAAAAAAGAAAAGATAACTCAAGTTTCACAGTTAAGTTACTAAGTTACCTTTATATTAGTTTTATTTTGTTTATAATTTAGAGGGTATAATAGATATTATAAAAGATGACCTTATGTTATTTAGTTTTTCATCTAAATTCATCCATTTTTTAACGGAAAAGTTTGACAAGAAAAGTGACTAAGTTTGTCGTCCATTTCTTTTCTTTTCCGTTCATTAAAAAATTAATTAACAAATTTAGACTGAAAACTTAAGTTTTCCGACAAGTGTTGCATCCTACGTGGACCAAAACCACAGACTAATAGACAACGAAGATGCTTAAATCTCAATAGTAAACCATTCTCACATTCATAATGTGTGTGAGTATATATTATTCTTATGCTTTGAGGAACAATGTAACATATCCTAGTGTGTAAAACAACTGGCACATAGCACAGCAACTACATGGCATTTTCATATGTATAACATGAGGACATTATATCCATAAATTACGCAAAATTATAATTAATGTCTTATATGACTTTGTCAAAAACGACATCAACTACATGGCATGTTAATATATGTAACATGAGGACATTAATTATATTCCATAAACTATGCAAATTAAAATAATGATTGATATGACTGTGTTAAAAGATAGTATTACTAAAACAATTTTACTTTGTAGAACTATTACAGCTGGCATTGCTGACCAGCCTGATAAAAAAGATGAAACTAATGAACCTTTCAAAGAGCTTACTTGTAGGGTTGTCACTGATGTCATTATACCATTGTGTCCTAGCCTGCTTAGCACACTTGAATCATGATAATATTTGTGAGCTAGTTCAGGAGAATTATGAATAATTTGGTAATACTGCCGCAGAAAAGCGTTTGCAACTGTTTCAGCAAAGAGCGGAGGGGACTTCTTTGATGTTTGAACTGCCATCTCTGCATATGTAGGTGTGTGTGTGTGTATATATATATATATATATATAGAGAGAGAGAGAGAGAGAAAGGAGATCTGCTGATAGGATATAAAAGCAGCAAGCACGTACAAGAGCAAAATATAATTAAGGCATATAAGTTAGTACGTAAAGGGATTGAGCTAATAAAAAATGCTGACATAGAATGGCAAAAATCCTAAAATGCACAGCCAAGACAAACCTAGTTTGAAAAACTTGTTTTCTACTTTAATGGATGTAGTGTAGAATGAAACAAAGACACCAACAATGGAGATAAATGAATTACGAAAGCAAAAGAGATTTCAACTCATCAATATCACATACTCATGCTATAAAAATTTGAGACCAAATCCTAACCCTATCTTAGGATCTCCTATATAAAATGAGTGGAAAAGAAAGGAAAATGCAAAGAAATGAAAACGTCATATATGAACCAATTGATTTGAATACTTATAAGGAGATTCTACAAGAACAATATTTGTGCTATAGATGCCGCCTTCGTCTGTTTGCTAGTGCTACAATCAATGTCTTCTTGTCTTTTTAGTTTTAAAAAATCTTTTTCTCTATAATGTATTCATGAAACTAATCTGTGGAAATTAATTAGTAATTTAATCAGTCTGTTCGGTGAAATCAGATATTAATGTAAAAAAAATATAGAGAACTGAAAAAAAGCAAGATCATCTATATATCTGAATCAATATTGACAGGAGTAATTGAGATTGAAGAGTATTTGATGAAACAAATAGATTTATGTGGTGAAATTATGGCTCGCGTTAGCGGCCTATGTTTCGGAAGGTCATTTTTTGATTTGGTATCGGTTTTTCGGGCGATACACACCGTTAGTTAATTTGAAACTTTAAAAAAAGTTAAAAGTTACGAAAAAAATTCTAAATAATAAGAACAACAAGATGGATCAATTGAATTCACAAAAAATACTATCTAGTGGACATAACATTCTCCAAATGATAAAATAAACATCTCGCATATATGTTTAACCAATTTACGTTTGAATAAAGTTAATATTGATGTTCTCTTAGCTCAAATGATTGAACACACATGTTTTGTATTCTCTCCGTTTCAAAATTAGAATACATTTTGACTTTTTTGAGTCAATTCGCGAAATTCTAAAATTTAAAATTGATATGAAATTATTTAGTTTTAATACAAACAAATATAAAAATTGTAAATTAACTATAAAGTACTACTAATTTTCATCTTTGTTATTTCCAAAACTTGAACGAAATTATATCAATTTTGAGTTTTAGGATTTCGCAAATTGACTTTAAAAAGTCAAAATGTATCTCTAATTTTGGAACGGAGATAATATTATTTAAGTACAATTCAACTTAACTAAGTATATTTCAAATACAATTTTTTTAAGTTGTACTTAACTAGGTACTATATAAGTATAATTTAATTATAATTCAATTACAATTTAACTTAACTAATTATATAATAAGTACATTTTTCTTATATTTTTTAAGTTATACTTAACTAGGTGTTGTACATGTACAATTTAACTTAACTAAATACATTTTAATTATAATATTTTTTTATTTTTCTAAGGTATACTTAACTAGGTACTATATATGTACAGAGAAAGGTTCATTCTCTTTTATCGTATTCCTTCTATAACTTTGAGCATATTTAAATTTTTTTTGTAGTGTTTCTCCCTTTTACGCGGTGTTTTCTCCTTTATTTGGTTCGAAACCGTTACGTTACTCCGAGTTACCGAAATTTCATCGAAAATTATCCTTTACATGAATAATTTCTAACTTTACAATTTATGTCGTGGTTGTGGACTTGCGATTCGATACCAACTGATATCTAACCGATACGCCGATATTTCGACGCAACCACTTATACTTTTGAACCATGGGTGAAAAGTACCTAATGACATGAAGGAAGTAATAATTATTGTAATTGTACCTTTTTTTGGGCAAGGAGGCATGGCCTTCCCATATATACCTTCACTCGTTCAAAACTATTGATGCAGGAAGGGAGAGGTTGATAAGACTAGTTAGAAGAGGGGGAGAAAATATATAAAACTTGGTTGGTTGGTTGTATGGGAATGATGTGACAGTGGAAAAAAGATTTTAGCAATTTTTATTTATTTTGAGAGTGTGAGCCCAAATATAAATTAGGGTTCACATATGACCTAATCGAATTGAATGCACAAATTAGGGTTTGCATTGTGACCTAATTGAATTAAATGAATAGACAAAATAAGCCAAAAATAAATATACGAGACCCGAGAAAAGCCTCCACATGTCCCAAGGCAGAAGACTCATAGAGGCGACTCATTATTTTGGGAATTAATTGAGGGATTGGATTGGTGGCTAGAAGGACATGACGATTTGGGCATTACTCGAGTAACTAAGGGTATTTCTGGAATTTTCCCCGAGGGCATGTGCCTGGCACATGATCACTTTCTAGGAAACCCTATAAATACTCCTTCCATTCTATTGAGGAAGGGACTTTTGGATTCCTGACTTGGCTTAGACCTTTGGAGAAACTAAAGACTTGGAGATTCTCTCTCGATCCGAAGCACACACTAAGGCTCTTTGGATCCTGGTTACTCTAGAAGGCACTTAGATCCTAGGAGTTCTACCACGTGTTACTAGGGTAATCGCCTACCTGTTCTTCTCCCTTCTTCAATCAATCAATCAATTCCGTACTTTTCGTGAATTTCTCTCCTCCTCAGCCAACACGAAACCTTAACCCTATCAAGGTACGATTTCCTTGCCCACATTTTCTTTGGCGACTCTGTTGGGAAGGTGTAGAATTCGTGAAGGGTATGCCCACAACTCGAAGTGGGAGAACTACAGGAAGAGTTTCACCGACAACAAGCATCACTTCACTGGATCCGATTCCAAGGCAAGCAAATCCAGTGTTCTAAAGCGCGAATCTGGATCTCGATCCTATCTTAGAAGACGTTTCGGAAGGAAGTTTCACATCACCATACATGGTTGATCAACAACAAATAAATGTCAGGCAGACAAGCACGAGAAGGCAAGGTGAAAAAACGAGTGGAGAACAGACAACTGGGAATGATATGCAGTTGGAAATACTTAAGGCATTAAAGGAGGCACGGGAAGGACAGGGAATGATGATGACAATGATGCTGGAGATGCAGAAGAAACAAGAGGAAATGGAGAATTTCTGCCAGCAGTTGATGCAAATCCCCACTTTCAAGGCCATGTTCCCAGGAAGTTCGCAGGGGGAATGAGCAGGAGTGGAGGACAACAACAACAACAAAGAGAATCAGACTGTGCCTCCAGCAATGGAGAGTTAGCCGATTCCAGTCATCAACTTGGAGCCCTAGAACAGTGGTGATGTGACACCACTTAGATTGAAAGCAAGCCAGCCTCAGCCAAACATCATCCCGACTACACTCCCAACATTTTCACAAGTGCAGATACCAACCATCCTAAGCCACATACAACCAACAATCCAGCAAGTACAACCAATACAAGCTTTGCATAATGCAAGTGTGCACCAACCAATTTCCTTACCATACGCACCGCCAATGCATCAATATATCACAGCCCCTCAAAGAGTCCATACCACGAGCCAGTATGTGACGAAGAATGATATGATCGATGTAATCAATTAACTTTGCAAGCAGACATCCCGACCTTCAGAGTTGGACTTTACTCCACCTTACCCGGCACACGTTCAGAGACAATCTCACCCGACAGAGTATATTGAGCACCCCCTATAGTTCCCAAAGTATAACGGGGAGAAAGGAAATGCTAGGGAGCATATTGCCAGGTTCGTGGAGTCGATGTCTCCATGGTTGGGTTATGATGAGGTGAATAACCACAACCTGTTGATGAGGGAGTTTAATAAGACCTTGACAGATGGTACTTTCAGTTGGTATTATAACTTGGAGAAAGGGTCAATCCATGATTGGGATGATCTAAAATTACAGTTTTTAAAGAAATTTCTGTGTGAAGAAGCAAGTAACCATTGTAGAGCTCATGTGATTCAAGCAGAAGCCGAACGAGGAGCTATCAGATTATGTGGACAGATTTAGGGCTCAAGCACAGAAGTGCGCTGAGCCAATTGAAGAAAAGAACTTGGTGAATATATGCAACAATGGTGCCATCGATGCCTTCAAGCCCCACCTCATCACAAAAGCCTGCGATTCATTTGTAACTCTCTCGTCTTTTGCATAAGACTTGGGAGGAATCATGACATTCCCCACCAGTCATGCGACGGTTACATGAAAGGGCAAGAAGATGACTACTGTGGCTTTGGCAGATTCTCAGCCAAAACCACAAGGGGGCAAGAGGGAGAAGAATGAGAAAATTTTTGAACGGAGCAGAGGAAAGCCTGGGGACAAGTATGCAAGAATGTCAATCTCGGAGGCTATTACATGCAGTGAGAAGGCGTTTAGGGACCTGTATAAACAATGGATAGAGCATGGAATGGTGAGGCCTCCAAAGCCCAGGTTTGTTGTGACAGAAGAAATGAAAAGAAGACCGGACTTCTGTGTATACCACCAATACGCAGGACATTCTACTATGGATTGTTATAGTCTGTGGAGGATATACCATGAAAAGTTGGCGGCAGGAGAAATCGAACTGGGAAAAGGAAGCAGCGTACATGACAAGCCACTGCCTAATCACAGGAGAAAGGAAACGTGCAACACTATTACTCATAGTGAAGCACCAGAAGTGGAGATGATGGAAAATTTAAAAGTGATAGAAGAAAGGGAGAATGTTGATCCTAGCCTGCAGGTGACAACCTTAATAAATGGCGCTAAATTCAGAAATTTTTTCGATCAAATAGGTTTAGCCAAGGAAGCAAGGATAGAAGCAACCAAGGCAATCATTAAAGCTGCTGAGACACAGGAGACATGCATGGCCGTGAGCAAAGGATTTGTGAAGACAATGGAAGAAGAAGAAAGCAAGATATCTTTCTCTAAAGCTGATAGAGAGATAAGATACCCGCACAACAAATCGCTGTATGTGACAGCAATAATAAATGGCATAGAAGTGCGGAGGGCGTTCGTCGATAATGGAGCGTCTATAAACATTATGCCCTACACTGTGTTCAAGCGGTTAGGCCTGCCAGAAAAGAAAATTGTGAAGGAACAGACAAACATCACAGGCTTTGCTGACCAAAGCACGAGAACCCTTGGACACATCAAAGTAGATATGCAAGTAGGGAAAATCCGGGGACCCGTGATGTTTCATGTGACAGAAGTTGATGCAGCATATCATCTGTTGTTAGGTAGGGCTTGGCAGAATGACTACGGGGTAGTACCCTCAGTCTTTCACCAATGTCTAGAAGCTATTTGGAAAGGAAGAGAAGTGAAGGTACCTGCGATAAGGAATCCCTTCGGACCAGAGGAGGCACACATCACCGAAGTAACTTTTTCGATGATGTCGTTGAAGAGGAAGAAAACCAGATTGCAAAGCCCGACTCCCTAAGACTAGCAAGCTGGAAGGAAGTGCAGGAAGACCAGTTTATGCCTGAAAAGAAGGAGAAGAAGAAGACCCCGGAACCAGGGGAATGTTCCAAAAAGCCAATAGTTGTGGACTTGGAGAAGGAAGGAAAAGGAGAAAAGAAGAGGGTAGCTGACCCTGAAGATGCAAGAAACATAATCAATGCAGAGCGAATAACCCAATCAGAAGCTAGCAAAGAAGATAGAAGAAAAGAAGAACAGAGGACGAAATGGGAAAAGGGTTATTAAACCCGATGGGAAGATAGTGTTTCGCTTGTGACGGTGCAAGGGGGATGAAGCCAAAGGTATACCCAAACCTGACGGCTCAGGAGGAGTCCCCCACTCCAATAGTGAAGAAAAGGAAGAAATTGTGCAGCAGCAGGTAGAGCCAGCTCCAGAGTGCTTTGAGGATAGACCAAAGCCTCAACAAAATGAATTAGAAGAAGTTGATTTGACAGCAGATGGAGGAACACCAAGACCAACTTACATTAATAAGGAGTTGAATGCCAATCAGAAGGAAGAGCTGGTAGAGCTACTGCGAGAGTATGGGATGTCTTTGCTTGGAATTACAATGAAATTCCTGGGATTGACAAGGAGTTAGTAGAACATAATCTGAACATAAGCCCGAGAATTAAGCCAGTAAAGCAAGCGACTCGTAATTATGCACCAGAAGTAGAAACATAAATAAAGGAGGAGATCAAGAAGCTGCTGGAGGTAGGATTCATTAAGCCAATTCAACATCCAATATGGTTGTCCAACATTATATCAGCGAAAAAATCCAATGGGCAGTTGCGGATATGTGTAGATTTCAGAGACTTGAATAAGGTGTGCCCAAAGGACATGTACCCGTTACCCAATATAGACACTTTGGTAGATGCAACGGCAAATCGTGAGATGATGTTGTTCATGGATGGGTTCGTGGGCTACAACCAGATTAAGATGTCCGTAGAAGATGCAGAATTGACAGCCTTCCGTACCCCGTTTGGGAATTTCTATTATGTAGTAATGTCATTCGGGTTGAAGAATGCTGGAGCAACTTACCAAAGGGCAATGCATGCAATCTTTCATGACATGATCCATGACATAGTGGAGGATTATATGGACGACATAGTGGTGAAATATAAAAAGGCAGCAACCCATGTAGAGGACCTGAGAAAGGTGTTCGAAAGATGTCGAAGGTACAAGTTGAAAATGAATCCGAAGAAGTGCATTTTTGGGATGACAGTTGGAAAATTTTTGGGCTTCTTGGTGCACAATAGAGGTCTAGAGGTAGATCTAAGTAAGGCAAAAGCTATTACAAAGATGCCCCCACCAAAAACGCAGAAGCAATTGAAGAGCTTTCTAGGAAAGGTTTCCTACTTAAAGAGATTCATGCCAGCATTGGCAGAAGTGACGGAACCTTTCGAGAAGTTGCTAAAAGAAAAGGTAGAATGGGATTAGGGGAAAGACCAGCAACAAGCCTTTGAGAAGGTGAAAGGAATTCTTAAGTCAGCACAAACAATGGTAGTACCACAAAGAGGAATATCATTACAGCTGTACATCACTTCTACCATAAAGTCTGTAGGAGGATTGATCACACAGGAGGTAGACGGAGAAGAAAAGCCTATGTATTATATTAGCCGGATCATTAGAGGACCAGAAACTCGATATTCACAAGTAAAGAGACATTGTTTGGCGTTGGTGTTCATTACACAGAAAATGTGACATTATTTTTTGGCACATAAAGTGAAGCTTGCAACAAGAACTGACCCGATCAGATACTTGTTGACTAGGCCAGCATTGGTAGGAAGACCTGCAAGATGGATGATGATCCTTTCAGAATATGACATCCAGAGTGTAACACCGAAGGCAATCAGATGTCAGACTTTGGTGGATCTACTAGCTCAATTTCCAAATGGAGAATACGAACCTCCCTCCGAGGACCTTCCAGAGGGAGAATTGGAAGAAATTGACATAGTAGATGAAGACTCAGAATGATAGAATTTAGCATTTGGCAGGTCGTCTGCTGAAGGGAAAGGTGGAGCAGGTGTGGTGTTGACCACCAAAGAAGGAAAGGAAGTGGCTTTGTCATACAAGTTGAATTTTCCATGCACAAACAATGAAGCAGAATATGAAGCATTCATATTAGGATTGTTAGCGGCTCGAGAGTTAGGAGCCAAACTCCTTAAAGTAAGGGGAGATTCAAACTTGATAGTGCAGCAAATAAGAGGGCAATTCGCAGTAAAGGAGCCTATATTGGCACCATATCGAACTGTAGCACAAAAAGTGATGGAGGACTTCAGGAAGGTGGCTATTGAGTACGCGCCAAGAGGACAAAATAAGCAACCTGATGCATTAGCCACAGTAGCATCTAGAGTATATGTCCAAGGAGAGGATCTAGATGTGAAGGTTGAAAGTAATATGCCCTCAAGCCAATTATATTTGATGTAATAAGCATTTACTTTGTAATCTTATTCAAATATTAATAATAATAAAAAGGCATATTTTATCCATGTTAATTAGATGAATTAATAAATGTGATGAACCCATAGTTTTCGAGCAATGCTTTTAGAATCATGATGAGATCATGCTAAGTGAGATATAAATTCAAGAAAGCTCAAAACTAAAATGTTCCTAATCGTTGGATCACTAATATTGGGATTACTGATCCGGATAGATTAGTACATACTATGCTTGATCTTTAGAAGATGATGATTGATCTCATAATCATTTGTGTGAAGACACTAAAGCAAGTATGTAGGTGCTTATTAGAGAATAAGTTCATTGAACGTGACTCGCTTAAAGAACCCTAATGGAGTTTTATTCACCTGTCAATAGGGAAGTTCTTAAGTGATAGTTGTACAAGTGATCCTTGGACTTGAGATCATCATAGTACCTTGTGTATGTTAAGTTATACTTTGTCATATTCCTTAATACCTTAGGGTATGTCATAGGGTATGTACGTGTATAATAAAGTATACATGGAGGTAGGTGAATGATCGACAAAGGATCTACCACTTCTGATAAAGGGAGAGAATGTCCTATGCGATTTGATAAATGACAGCTCAAAAATCCCTGGTCAGGGTTGAATGAAAATTAGAAAGGAGTTTCTAATTTACATTAATCGGAGTTGTGCATTCTTAAATCGAAATGCATATGATTAAATAAAATAAGACTTGTCAGTAATTCCATGTCATATATTTAATCGGGACATTGTATGGTAGAAGGATTGAATTGTACGGTAACTACTGCTGAATAGGTTCTATGTGATTAAACGTTGATTTCATATTATACGGATAGTCATGATACATTATCGTAAGGTGTCACTCATGATGTAGAATAAATATTATTTATTTATATATGAATTAAAGGAGTTTAATTCATTATAAATAATATTAGAATTGTTCTAATTTATTTATTTTACTACCGGCATAATATTGAACCTAAAGGGTCACACCGCAAAAAGAAATATATTATTTAGAAACAATTGGCTTAATGATAATAAATTAAGTATTTAATTTATTAGTAGAATAAATTGAATAGCTTAATATTTATAATGATATATTTGGAGAAATATTGAATTATAAATTAATAAGAGAAATCTTATTATTATTATTATTATTTAATTCCTAATTAGATTGGGAATTTAATTAATACATTTATTGCTAAAGAGTTTAGTTGTAATAAATGCTCCTACAAATGCAAATGCAAAAGAAATGCAAATGCAAATAAAATTCAATTTCTAGATCAATATGTGTTACTTGCTTAATGTTGATTAAACAAGTAACATATGTTATGTGTGAAATGAAGCCTACATGTGGGTTAGGAGAATATGTATACTTGTAAGTATACAACTAGAATGATTACATGAATACTTGCATTATTATTTGCAAGGGATCATGAGATGAACCCTAATAGAGATTAGGAAAAATCAATAATTATTCTTGAATTTCTTAAGAGTTAGGAAAGAAAGAACTATTTGGATTAGCCATCCTTGATTTCTAGGAAATCATAATTTGTTTCTTCATTAATCATTTCTTGGTGGATCACTTTTAGAGTGCTTCATACACTTTGAAGCTAGTGTTTAATCCAAGGAGCAAAGAAAGGAGGAGCTTGAAGAAATTAACAAGGAGTAGATCTTGTAGCGGTTCAAAGGTTGGATCTATTAAGGTATTTTCTCTTGTTATTCTTCTTCAATTAATAGCTATGCATAAGGTGATTCATGGTTAAGTTGCAAAAATTTTAATTTCCATTTTCCGTTGCGCATCTCAATTAAATTGTGATTTTGCACACTTACAAAGGTAATGAAGAGAACCCTCCCAACCACGGTGCTAGACTTGTTCCCTAAAAATAGGACAGATGATTGGAGACATGACATATCCCATCAATTACAAATGAAAGAGGGGATAATATCACTAGTGGAACTTAAGAACTACAACATCATCAATGGAGTCTTGTACCATAAAGAAACAGATGGGATATTGACACGATGCTTGGGGAGGCTTGAAGCAAAGAGAGTTTTGCATCAGGTGCATGTAGAAAATTGTGGATTGGCAGATATCGGATTGTATAGGAGGTTGCAACGCCAAGGGTATTATTAGCCCGAAATAAAAAAGGAAGCAGATGAACTTCAGCGACAGTGTCTTTCGTACCAAGAATACCCTAGGGAAGAGGAATGTGCCTTCATTGATGACATAGAGGATTGGCGAATCCCATATGTGGAGTTTTTATAAAGCGACAGTCTTCCTGCTGAAAAAAAGGACACAATTATAATAAAGAAGAAATCACAACGATTCTTCTTACAAGATGGAGAATTGTTTAGAAGAGGGTTCAATGGCAAGCCCTTACGATGTTTGGAGATAGGAGAGGCCAAAGATTTGGTTTATCAAATGCACAAAGATGAACATTAAGGGGGAGCCAAGTTGTACAAACAGTTAATTGATCATGGTTTCTATTGGCCTAGGATGGAAGGAGACTGCTTAGAATTTGTCAAGAAATGCCACACTTGTCAAATCCATGGAAATTTGATCCATGCTCCTGTTGTGGACTTGCAAACTATAGCAACGCCATAGCCCTTTCATACATGGGGAATGGATCTCATCGGTCCTATTCACCCTAATTCTAAAGGCAACATATGGATCTTGACTGCTACTGAGACGTACACAAAGTGGGTAAAAGCAATCCATTTGAAGAGGGCTACGGGGCCAACAGTGGCAAATTTCATCAAGGAACATATCATTTGTCGTTTTGGGATCCCGAAGATCATTTTATCAGATAATGGAACTCCCTTCATCAATAGGGACGTTAAAAGCCTGATGGAAAGATACAGGGTGAAACACTACAAATGATCACCCTACTACCCGAAAGGTAATGGACAAGCAGAGGCCACAAATAAAACCTTGATCAAGATTCTGTCAAAAACTCTAGACGATCATCCGAAGACATGGGTAAAGCAATTACCAATAGCATTATGGGTATATCGAACTTCAAAAAGAAAGCCTATAGGTGAAACCCCATATGCTTTAGTCTATGGTGAAGAAGCTATCTTCCCGGCCGAAATAGAAATCCCTTCGGCTAGGATGAGACTCTGAAGCTTAGTTGAGGAAGAGAACTGGCCAGCTGCCTTAGAGGCCTTAGCTGACTTCCAAGACAAAGCTAAAGAAAAACTAGAATGGTATCATGAAAGACTGCGACGACAATACAATACCGCAGTGGTACCACGACAAATTCTGGTGGGGGACTTGGTGCTCAAGACAGCGTATCAAGTCATGAGGGGAACACCAACCACCAAATTTTACCCCAAATGGGAAGACCCGTATAGGGTACAAGAGATCTCCGAAAGCGGGTATTGCAAAATATCTTGTGTGGAATCAGATACTATCTCATGCCCATTAAACCTGAAATGGGTAAAGAAATATTACACATGAGATAGTTATCACAAAAGTTATACTTTCAACTTCAAAAGTAATCGAGGAACCTGACTTTACAGCCCTCGAACCCGACAAGTTATCCTTTCAACTTTAAAAGTAATTGAGGCACCTGACTATAAGCCCTCAAAGTTATACTTTCAACTTTAAAAGTAATTATTGAGGCACCTGACTATAAGTCCTCAAACCCGAACTAAAAGTGGCGAACGTTATGCTTTCTCCGATAAAAGCAAGATTTATTATTTTTATGAAAATTTTGAAACGTTATGCTTTTCGTTAAAAGCAATCTGATTATCAATAAAATGTCAAACTTTCACTTATACTTGAATATTCTTTGATTTTAAAAGTATGGATTCAAGTGATGGTTTACGAGAAATCGAAAAAAAAACATGTTATTTAAAAATTTTCATGTTTACTCTTATGTTATGCATATTGTTGTCTTGGAGTATTAATTTAAATAGATTTAATGTTAAACATTGGGTCTTAAGAAAAAATTCAAGTTAAAGGCAATCAATAATACTAAAGAAACTCTATTATGATAATTGACATATAAATGAGTTCTTTGATGTAAAAAATAATAAAAAGCTACAAAAAGTCATGGTCTAAAGCTCAAGACATATCAAACTGAAAAGGTGACAGGGCTAAGGCCTCCATGTTGGCAATGGCAGTGTCCTGAGTTTTTACATTTGTGGCCATCAGTTCTTTAACATCTCGGGCAGTTGATTCTGAGTTTTGAAGTTGGGACTCCAAATCCCGAAGCTGGGTCTTTATTTTGTGTGGTTTCTTCAATATTTGAAAGTTGTACTGGAAGCGAGTTACCCTCATACTCACACATAGAAACCTCCGAGCGTAAGGAGACAATGCAAAAATTGGAACTAAGGAGATCTAGCCTCTCGTGAAAAGGAACCATGTCTAAGCCCATAGAGGCGAAGTCAGCAACCTCACAGCTAAACCTATGTAAGTCCTCTGCTCGTAAAGAATAAAGAAAAAGACTGTGCATCTCAAGAACAAGGATTGCAAGGCAGTCTAGCAAGAAGGTCTGGAAGGCGGTCCTGCGAGTATGCATCTGATCAAGTATATGCGAAAACCGAGCTAAGAGACGATCGAGGATTTCCTGACTAGAAGAGGATATCTGAAAACCCCTCCAAGGAACAAGATCTCCGGTTGGATTGAAGGAAACTCTAGTAGGAGCCACTTTGGAAGCAGCCATAACATCCATCGGAGTGAGAGTCGTATGAATCGGCGGCTGTAAGACTACCTCTGGCTCCATGAGACCCTAACTGTTAAGTGGATAACTAAGGTCACTAAACGGTGAGATAACACAATCAGGATTAAGAGAATCAAATAAAACAAGTGCCTCAACAGGCAAAGGCAGATCCTTCATTCTCTTGCTCTGAAAAGGAAAATGACAAAACATAATATATTATGAAGAAGAAAATTTAAGGAGACAAGTATATGTTAACTAAAGAAAATACACACAATGTAATCAATAGAGAGAGAGAGAGTCGTGAGGAGCCATGGAAAGCAGAATATCAGTGCCCCTACCCAAAGTGCTAGAAATAGTACCCTCCCGGGTACGTACAATCTCGGCAGAATCCCCCTGGGGAGGATGAAAATCAGCTATAGGTTTAGGCAGATTCTTCCTCGATGAAGAAGGAGTCACGACTATAGGATCACTAACATTAGCATTAGTTTCATCAATACCCTCAATACTATCATGAAAAGATGCAGTAGGAAGCTGTAATGGGGGCAACGTACCACGACCAGCAGGACTCGAGTCCACATCAGATAAGGAATCTACAGCCTCAAGGCTGACACGAGCATCATGAGATGAAGAGGACTCGATAGCAATAGGGGCGAGTCGAGAAGGCTCACAAGTAGTAGAAGTCACAGCCCCGTTAGTAGCATGTGTAAGAACCCCAGTAGGGATATTGTCATCATCCTCTTCCTCCTCTTCCTCAGCAATCTGGAAAGTAAGGAACAAATAATATTATGAAATATAGAAGAACAATGCGAATGCTGACAGATATAAATGAATTGAAGAAAAGGTATACCACGAGTTTCCGACGTCTCTTGCCCGAATCCACGGCTACCGGTATACTAGAGTTAACATCGTCATGAGGACGTTTTGACAAAGGCTTTAATATAAGGGTGGTCCCATTTGACATTCGCCTAATAATAGACTGACCGACTGGGGTCACGCTAGAATCTATAGGGGGCACTACCTCAGCAACAATACTAGTGGGGGCCCTCGCCTTAGAACGAGTAACCCTCATTTCCTCGGCAGCCGTGGATCCCTGGGGAGGAGCTGCTGGAGGAGGAAGAATCTGAGATGTCACCCGTGGTGGAAGACGCCTAGAAGTAGTAAGGGCCTGTGCTGGAGGAGCATCTGGAACATTCTGAGGAAGATCCTCTACTAACAAGAAAGGAAGAGACTTAGGCATTAAAGCCTCTCGTTCAATAAGCTGACTGCTAGCTGGCGAATGCTCTGAATGGGTATTGAGTCTGGGAGAACATAACATCTTGGCCCATTGGAGACGCTTGGGAGGAGAAACTGGTAATGAGCAAATCATGGTATCATCCTGCCACATCTTTAGGTTGATGAGCCAGAAATTGCGCTCGCCAGTAGTGTAGCGCCTTTTCCGAGAATTATCTGGTATGACGAAGGGAAGAGGGTCATGAGGAGCAGTTGAAGACCTTGGAAACTCCCATGCAAATGAAGGGGATGTAGGGATGAAATTGAGGAGAGCACTCTCGTAATCCCCCTGGCAAGACTGACCAAAAGGCCGATCTTGATCAAATCCAAATTGCCGCATAACTCTGTGAGGAGAGTAGAGTACAGTACCAAACTCCTCATCCTCAACGAAATAGGGGAGTTCTGCAGCTCGGAGGAATAAGAACCAGGAAAGCGAAGACCCATTCAATTCTCTAACGCTCGAAAATGAGCGGAAGTTGCTCCTATAGAAGTGAGGCAGAAGACCGCCTTCTGGAACAATGGTATAAGGACGAGCAATGAAGCGTGAAAAGTCATCGATGTAAAGCCGCAAGTCCGAACTAGTTTTATGGTCAATCCAACGAGTAATACGGGGAACAATGTGGGGCGATGAGAAGGGAGGTGGAAATTTCTTCTTCTTCTTCTTAGAAAGATACACTGAGGTAGAATGGCCCCAAAAGCGCTCGAAGAGAAAGATTTGAAGAAATGAGCCCAAATAAAGCAGTTCACATCATACCTGAATAAATGAGAGAAAGGTTGATAAGCAAAAGAGAAATGCAATATGAAAGATTGCTGACACAAAAATAAAATCGAAAAGGGAGTACCTTCCTACAGATTCTCTCATGGCAAGGACAGTCTCGTCCAAGCGGCGATACAGGGTCCCCAAGAAGAGAGGAACAAGAGGAACTTCCGTACCCCGAGATAACATAGTTGTCAAGCTAAACATACGGGCTGAAGGACCATCGATGGGTGACCCGAGGAAGATAAATCGGGACAACCACATAGCCAGATAAGCAGCCAAGTGAAAAAGGCAAGGCTCTTTATGAAGAGCGAGAACGGACTTGTTGTGGACAGAACTGTTCCAGTGACTAGGTTTGTAATTGATGAGTGTGTTTTATATACACAAATTGGGTACTTTTTAGCCTTAATAATTTGTAAGTCTTTAGCTATTTCGTATGGTTTTATGTGTTTTCATCTTATTGTTGTGTAATGTAGTCTTGTATTACTTTTATATGTATTTGTGTGCTTTTATGTGTTTTTACGTTGTTTTGTAGGTATTGAAATAAAGGCCCCTTCGACCGTTACGTTTTTGGCTCGAATCTAGCATTTCCGCTGCTTGTTTCTCAATTTGATCCATGATGCAATCCGAATCTCTCAAAATGCAAAGAACGAAAGTTGTAGATTTTGATCTTAGCTTTTCAGAACATCCGGAATCATCCAATTTGAAGTTCGTATGAGAGAGTTATGGTCCTTTTACCATCGGATTTTGCATGAATTTTACACAGCAGCTGCTTCGGGGCCAATTTGCGCCTTGCTCTGGCCATTATCTCGTCGAGCTCCAGTTATGAAAGTTGTAGAGCTCCTTCTTAGCTTTCCATAGCCTCCTTAATCGCCTTAATCTGAGTTCGGACGAAGAATTTATGGCTATTTTACCAACAGACGTTGAAACTGTCTCGCGGTACAGAACACCGCCGGGGCGAGAGCGTCGCCTGGGCGACGGAATTCAGGCCAAAATTGGCGCCGGGGCGAGAAACGCTTCTGACTTTGCGAATTTTTTGGTCCAAAACTCGGGAAATGCTAGGGTTTGAGACACCCAACTCTTATAACATCCAGGGGGTAACAAAAACATATCATTCTTCATTTCTACTTGCAACCTAGAGTGAGAAAGAAAGAGAGAGGCGGCTTAGAGAGGGAGGCCATGGCTCTTGGCCATGGTTCTTCAAGAGCTTCATGGAGCAACAATGGTGGGAGCTTCAACAAATAATTAAGGGAAGTCATCCTTTCTTTTCTTTTTCCTCTAGGGCTAGAACTCATTTTAGGGGATCTAGTGAGACCATTTGGAACAGAAATGGAGAAAAGGAATGGAATTAAACTTCTAGTTTTTTTATTTGATACTTGTATTATCCATGGATGATTACCCAATATTTGGAATAGTTTGATTTATTTGCTATGAATTAAACTTTTATCTTGCTTTCCTTTTGATACCATGTGAATTGGTTCTTTATATTTTGTGCTTAATGTTTAATTGCTAAGGAATTGGTGATTAGCTTGGTTATCTATATGAAATTGGAAAATAGATTATAGATTCATACCATGAATATAATGACATGTGATTGTGTTATACATAATTTGTATTTTGTCAATTCATTGTGACCACCATGATCAAAAGGAGAGTTAAGAGATTTGAACAAAGTGATGCACACCAAGTGTTTGACAAAATGCTTGAGTGTGGATATTTTGTTCTTAGCTCTTTACCTATCTATTTTTGCTTTAATAAATTTGTTTAATTAAGATCGGGATGCTTTAAAATTGTTATTGGGCTACATTAGAGATAATTCCTCGTGGGATCGATACTTTACTTACTCTTTATTACTTGTTGACCGCGTATACTTGCGCGTAAATTGTTCATATATAAAAACTTGTTGTCCGATTTATATAATGACAAATACGCGCAAGTATACGCGGTCAACAAGTAATAAAGAGTAAGTAGAGTATCGATCCCACGAGGAATTGTTACTAGTGTTTTCCAAGTACTAACCTTTTATCATCTCAATCTTATTCAAACAAATGATAGTTGTTTTTGTTGTTTTGTATTAATGAAGATAACAAATAATTAAACAACTATGGAAAGCATTAAGATAATGAAATCAAATATTAACAAGTCTAAGATTGCAATTTCCCCCAACACTTCACTTGAATATCCTAACTCTCTCTTTTCAACTAGTTAAATCACAAGGATTGTTATCCGAGAATTTACAAGTATATACAACCCTCTCTCGATGGTCAAATACGTATTTCCCAATGCGGTGTATAAATATCTCTATTCTACACACTAGCAAGAATCCAATATCAAGAATAATCAACAAGACACGTGTCACCAAATCTCATTAATCACCCTATCAATTACCAACTTTCGCAATGGAAATCATTAAGCATGATTCTCAAATGGATACATGTGGTATTTAGGTATATGTCTATCCTAAATACAATCAAATTATCCATTCATGAGGGTAATAAATAAAACACACGTCACTTAATTTCATAAATTACCCATAGGAATATCTAATTTTCACATGATATCATAACAAGGTCTCAACCTATACTTCCTCTCTCAATTCCATATAAGTTCCCAAGGTAATTACTAGCTAGGCAATTAATCCATAAAGCATAAATTATGATACCCAATTCACAAATGAATAACCAATATCCAAGAGAGAGCATTCAATTCAAACTACATATTGGGTTCCATTGAAATCTTAGAAAATTAGTTCTAGTTCATGGTAACTACAAATAACATCATATTCAAATTATACATCATGTTGGATTACAAAATAGAAGAGAAAACTAGAGATAGAACCACTTTTGTAGATTTTCATATGATATTTGATGGGTTGATGATGAACACTAGCTTCTCCTCCTTGATTTTGCAATGCTTGATGTTTTTGCTCCTTAGCCTTGCTTGATGTAGCTTGATTTTAGCACTTTGGCCCTCTAATTTGATGTATTTGGTAGCTTCCTTTCTCTAGATTTTGTGTTAGAAGGTGTTAGGATGAGTTAGAATGAGTGGGTATGTGTTAGAATGAAGTTCCAGCTGCCACTTTGGTGTTATAAGAGATGGGTGTCTCAAACCCTAACATTTCCCGAGTTTTGGACCAAAAAATTCGCAAAGTCAGAAGCGTTTCTCGCCCCGGCGCCAATTTTGGCCTGAATTCCGTTGCCCCGGCGACGCTCTCGCCCCGGCGGTGTTCTGTACCGCGAGACAGTTTCAACGCCTGTTGGTAAAATGGCCATATATTCTTCGTCCGAACTCAGATTAAGGCGATTAAGGAGGCTATGGAAAGCTAAGAAGGAGCTCTACAACTTTCATAACTGGAGCTCGACGAGATAATGGCCAGAGCAAGGCGCAAATTGGGCCCGAAGCAGCTGCTATGTAAAATTCATGCAAAATCCGATGGTAAAAGGACCATAACTCTCTCATACGAACTTCAAATTGGATGATTCCGGATGTTCTGAAAAGCTAAGATCAAAATCTACAACTTTCGTTCTTTGCGTTTTGAGAGATTCGGATTGCATCATGGATCAAATTGAGAAACAAGCAGCGGAAATGCTAGATTCGAGCCAAAAACGTAACGGTCCAAGGGGCCTTTATTTCAATACCTACAAAACAACGTAAAAACACATAAAAGCACACAAATACATATAAAAATAATACAAGACTACATTACACAACAATAAGATGAAAACACATAAAACCATACGAAATAGCTAAAGACTTACAAATTATTAAGGCTAAAAAGTACCCAATTTGTGTATATAAAACACACTCATCAGTAATCCCGGAAGAAGTAACGTACCCAAGAAAGCCATGAAGTCTTCTGCCGATTAGAGGTCTCGAAATTCGAAAGGATCGAATCCCCCTGAAACCGCGAAGTGTAGTTGGAAGTCTGCTTGAAAGCCTCTGTTAAATAAGCAACACACTCGGCATCCCTAGAGGACAGGCTCGATGGGCTACAAGAAGCCAAAGCAGCAATAGGAAGACTGCAAGATATAATTTAGAACAAGTGCATAATCAAAGAAAAATAAAGCAGAATGAACGAAACAGAAGAGGGGCTTATTGATAAATGGCATAAATATCCTTTAGAGTAGGGGTGAATTACCCCTAAATAGTGACGAATGTACATGTAGAGGAGCACCAATGAGAAATCAAGACGGTAAGAGCATCATGGTCCTGATGGATACGGAGATCCCTGCATAGCTGAATGCAACGCAAAATGCCAGCCTTCTCCAGTATACCCTTCATAATCAGAATTTTTGAGGACCTCGTCGATCCAATGTTGTCATCCTTGAAGGCGACTGGATGAGTCGGGTAGGATACGAATAGGACTATAGAGGTACTCATGTTTTTCTATACACATGCGGGGAAGCTGTCTGAACTTTCGCAGTCTGCAACATATAGAAATAAGCCTTCTTTCTCAGGTGGAGGAAAGGCTGCACGATCATAATTCTTCACTTGTTCCCAGAAAGTGTCAAAAGACCCATAGAAGGGAGCTTTTCCCCACTCACTGATGAAAGGAACTTCCTTTGTAGTTTTTGGGTCTGTAGAACGTTCACTGGAATTGGCCTACGACAAGAAAACTTAACATGAGAATTATGGAGAACAATAAAAACGAGTGAACAAGCATTTAAAATTAAGTGCTTACCATGGCAAGAAAGAAGACCTAAAATTCACAATAAAAATACCTTGTCAAAAAAAGACAGATCACGACTACTTGAAAAAAAGAAATAGACGAAGCAAATCAAGAAAAAACCCAAAGAAACAAGACAATTAAGCAAGAAAATGAAAAGAAAGTGAATACAAGAGGAATAGGTAGGACCCCTAGGGTGCGACCATCCCCCAAGATTCGGCCTTATAGGGCTAGACTCTTAGGGTTTGGCTACTCAGGGAGGAGTCCCTCTTGCCTTAGTCCTTTTGCTTACTCAGATTAAAGAGGAAGGGGTGGGACCCCTAGGCTTCAGCCACTTCCTAGGGTTCGGCCTTATAAGGCTAGACCCCTAGGGTTCGGCTACCCACGGAGGAGTCCTTAACCAAGTCCTTTTGTTTGTCCGGATTGAAGAATGTTTGCTTGATGTTTTTTGATGGCTTCCTGATTCTTAAAAAAAGAAGAAGAAGAAGAATATACCCATTTGATAAATTTTTTAGCTGTATAAGAGAGGGATGGTGGTTCTCCCACGTGCCCTCGTCATGACATCAGGCATCTTTGTTAATTATATGAGTGGATTTCATGAGTTCTGATTATGAATAGGCTTAAAAGAAACGAGCCGGAAAAAAAAATGGCATTCACGATGGGATGAACCTACTATATGAACCCATTAATATGAACTTATTAATATATTACCTATTATTATGTGACGAACCTTCTGTATAGACCTATTAATATATTACCTATTAATATGGGACAAACAAGCCATGTGCACATATTACCTATTAATATGAACCTGTGTTGACCATCATCCGAAGGCACGAATGGATATGTACGCTTGGAGTTGAGATTAATGACATCCGTTTATACAATGATCCGAAGGTCGAATAAACTATCAAAGAGTGTTGCGTGCTTTATCTGATTCGCTAATGGCACTATATGACAGAGACTTGCTACAACCGATCTTCGGGGTCGAAGTGAGCGAGGGTTCTCTCGGAAGCAAGTCACCTACAATAATCGAAGCGAATTATGAATTAGAGTTCGATTATTAGCAAACTCCCTTGGCCTTGTTGCAAAACTCTAAAGGATTGCATAATTTGGATTGATGATGAAAAGCTTGTGATTGAGTCTGTACCTTCAAAAATAAAAATAAAAAATCGAGTATTGGGTTTGTCAGTGCAATTGAAGTGATTTCTGCTCCAAAAGATTTGATTGTTGATGGTCAATGTGGGCGATTATAAAGTGACCCCTTTTAATGATTCTTTGTGGAGGACTTGGGTTCCTAATAATGAGTTCATGAAACCGAAGGAACAGATGCTGGTCTTCCGAGGAGTAATCTAATTTTTGTGAGAACTCACGCAAATATCCGTGGAATTGATAAGGTGGGGGAAAACAAATACTTAAAACTGTAAGGGTTTGAATTAAATTGGGAATTATTACGTTCCTTCCATTACCATTCTATATCACGTTGGACGATAAAATTGTAATTCAATTCCTACCTAAAATGAAGGCAATTAGTTATCTTTATCCCTGACTCGCGGCGTAAGGAAGGTTCGGGAGTGAGAATTATAGCGTATCAATTTATATAGGAAACCTGCTACATGTATCATAAGAAGTTTTTGGTCCCTGCTTTGGATACGTACATGCATGCAGCCACCTAGCTTAATCATGTATACAAGTGGGCGAATTAAGCTTTGCTGGCTATTATTAGAAACAACATCTATAATATTCATGGGTGCATTCCCATTGCAAATACAAAGTACCTCATCAACGTGGCAACAAGACTTATAATGGTAATTAGGATGGGAGCAATGTGGCAGTGGATTATATTTTAAGGATATGCACTCTTTCCTTTTAGATAAAATAATTATATATAAGGAAGGATTTGATTTTGTTTCCAAAAATACAAGGAGATATTTAATCTTGTTTTTAAATAAAAATAAAGATTATAAAGATTTGATTTTATTCCCAAAATCAAATAAGATTTTATTTTATAATATATAATTTCCAAATTTAATTTGGTTTATTTTGATATATATATATATATATATATATATATATATATATAAATTACTTAAGAAAACAAAGATTGTGCAAGGTTTGGAAAGATATAATAAAAGATGCCCAAATATATCTTAGAAGAGCTCCCCTTGGGGTTCCCTCTCCTAGGATTTTTTCGTTTTCAAGACTTGCAAAATCGAGCTCTGCGGATTGTTCAGAAAATTGAAGTTGAACTCAAAGATTTGAAGTAATTTGCACGATCGTCACTCCAAAGGCGCGACTCGCGTGCAGGGGGCAAATGTGAGCCCAAGTACAAATTAGGGTTCACATATGACCTAATCGAATTGAATGCACAAATTAGGGTTTGCATTGTGACCTAATTGAATTAAATGAATAGACGGAAAAGCTGGAAATAAATGTGCGAGACCCGAGAAAAGCCTCCACGTGTCCCGAGGCAGAAGACTCATGGAGGCGACTCATTATTTTGGGAATTGATTGAGGGATTGGATTGGTGGCTAGAAGGACATGATGATTTGGGCATTACTCGAGTAACTAAGAGTATTTCTGGAATTTTCCCCAAGGGCATGTGCCTGGCACATAACCACTTTCCAGGAAACCCTATAAATACTCCTTCCATTCCATTAAGGAAGGAACTTTTGGATTCCTGACTTAGCTTCAACCTTTGGAGAAACTAAAGACTTGGAGATTCTCTCTCGGCCCGAAACACACACTAAGGCTCTTTGGATCCTGGTTACTCTAGAAGGCACTTGGATCCTAGGAGTTCTACCACGTGTTACTAGGATAATTGCCTACCTGTTCTTCTCCCCTCTTCAATCAATCAATTAATTCCGTACTTTTCGTGAATTTCTCTCCTACTCAGCCAACACGAAACTCTAAACCTAGCAATGCACGATTTTCTTGCCCACAGAGAGTTTCCTAATACTTATCCAATCTCTTTATACTTTTCTATTTCTCTCTCGTTATGCATAATTATATGTAGTAGTAGTAGTATATAAAATTATAAGTATACCCGAGTGATGAGCTTTTTATATTTGTCCCATACTCACTTTTGCTCTCTGACTCTAGTTAGGGTTTGTTTGGTTATTAGCTCTTGGAACATTTAGTATTTGTAACTTTTGGATTTTTAAAAGCAACACAACATTTTTAGTGTATTGTCTTTAAGTATCAAATGTTATATTTGTAAGTTTAATAAATCGCGTTTGAAATAAGCTATTTCTAAATGAAGATGATTTTTAAGTGCGTTTGAATTTCTAAAAGTTTCAAATGCACTAAACACTTCAAATGATGTATAGACAAATATACACTTATTAGTATATCTTAACTTGCTCTCCATGTGGTTATCCTATCGGTAGTTAATTTCTTCCATTACCAAATCCAGAGCAACAACTACTACTGGACTAGTCTCTAAAAAGATAACTTTTTTTTACCAACAACAACAATACCACCACCCTTTTCTACTTATGGACGACTCCTCCTCCACTTCACTCTTGTTACCAAACATTATTATTTCCCGAAAGTAGTAATAATAGTAGTAGTAAGATGTTGCGGTTTTTGAGGAACCAAACAACAACAACAATCCTTTCTTTATTTAGTAGTAGTTGTAGCAACAATTGAGGAGTATATTCTTCTTAAAAATACTCCTCCTCCCAATATGGACCACAACAAGAGGAAGTACTACAACTCCAAACATGCTTATTCTTCCTTCAATTCTAATAGTCCTCTTTCCAAGGTATTTTTATTAATTATATTCTATTATCCTCACCACATATAATTGGGCGGATTATCACACAAAAATAACGTTATTTTGTGTAACTAAATATATAAAAGATATATTTTCGCCCATATTGTGTACAATTATTATTATTATTTTTCAAAATAGTGTTATTTTGGGGCAGCTACATAAAACCGTGCCCTATTACATTATTATTAACTCTTCTTTCAATGAATTAAACTCTGTAACTTAGTTTCCATTTCATATAAGAATATTACATCACATTATTAACTAATTGATGCTCATTGATTTATTTTTGGTTTAATTTAATGATCGATGTTCATTATTGATGAGAATAAAATATGTTATATTTTTATCCCTTGATGCTTAATCTTTTGTATTTATTTTGTGCCTAAATACACTCATTATTCTTATATTTTTATTTAAGGTGCAATTAAATGTTTTTCCTTTTTAATTATATTAGTTTATTTAATTAATATATTTTATTTTATTTTATAGGATTTAATATTTTAAATTCAATATCTTAGTGATCAAGCAATATTTAATGCTCCTATTTATGGAAGGAAAGAAACAAGAAGAATCTTACAAGGAGAAGGAAGGAGGTGGAATAATCTTGGTGTGCAACTCAAATCCAATGAAGGAAATGAAAATCTATCTAGAAGATCTTTTTGAAAGAAGTTGATTGGCACTAGCAAGTTGAAACCTACATGGAAAAGAATTAATGTCTTATGCCTATAAATAGACGATTACCAAGAGAGCTTAGGGACTTGTCTAAAAACTTTCCTCTCTATAATTCTTTGGTGTTTTCAAGGTCATGTGTAACTAAATTCTTATTCTTGGATTAAGGAGACGGAAGCCTCAGATTATTACATTGTGAGATCTAATTGATTTTAATTGTTCAATTTATATTTTGAGTATTGATTATTTTTTTGTGCTTCAATTAAATGATTGAACTGTTTAATTACTAGGTTGCAAACTAGTTTATTATTCATTGAAATCTACTGCTAAATTAGATATCAAATCCGTAATTGTTTGGTCACTCTAATTTGCGAAGCAACTAAGGTTAATAATTGACTGCAATCACGAGATTATTATATCTTAGAAAGAATACTCAACCAAATTAAATGCAACTACTTGTGCTTGTGTTGTTTAGCTTCATCAGTTTTTCTAATTCTTAAAGCATCTACTAGATTAAACTTTTAGCGTTTGTCTGAAGTTGTTTAGTAGTTAGGGTTATTTAGATCACTTGTTTCTATCTAACTAAAATTAAGAAAAGACATGGAATGATTCAGAATGGTGAATTGATTCTAACGGTAAATATTCAAAATATTAATTGATTATACTTGAGTTAATGATCAGTGTAAGTTTTTGAGGTGGAAGTTGATTTAATTCAAGGTTTGTTTTCTCTGATTTACTTTAATAAGTTATTTTGCATTATTTTTAGTTTACTTTAATAATCACAATTAAAACCCCCAATTTTAGTTTACAAAGAATAAATTTATACTAATCATTTTCTGTGGGATCGACTCTTACTTGTATTACTACATAATTATTTTTCGCAGTAAGGTTTTATTTTTGGTTGCCTGCGACAGCACATCAATTATATATATATATATATATATATATATATATATACACACACACACACACAAACACACACATAGGACACCATTGAAGTAGTACTATCCAAAGTCGAGAAAAAAAAACATAGAGTGACTTAACTCTATGAGACTATATTTCAGTATAAAAACATAGAGTTAAGTCATTCTACGATTTGAGGATTTACTCAACGTTTCACTCTACGATTTGAGAATTCACTCTACGTTTCTGAGGATTCAGTCTATACTTCTACACTGTAATCTAGTATCGTAGAGTTAAGTCATTCCACGATCTGAGGATTCACTCTACGATCGTAGAAACGTAGAGTTAAGTCATTTTACGATCTGAGGATTCACTTTACGTTTCACTCTACGATTTCAGAATTCACTCTACGATATGAGGATTCACTCTACGTTTCTGAGGATTCAGTTTATGATTCTACATTAAAGTCTAGTATCGTAGAGTTAAGTCATTCTACAATATGAGGATTGAAGGTTATCTATATATTACTAACTATTTAAAGGGTATTTGACCCAAAAATTACTAATTACATCTAATAAATTTCAAAAAATCAAAAAACCCAAATTTTCCTTAAACCCTAGAACTTAGATGGAAGAAATTGAGAGTAGATTTCACTTACCTGGAGAAGAACTAGATTTCTTCTTCAATCGACCTCGCAAATCTCTTAGAAATCTCACAAATTTCTCTGAAGAAATCACTCAGAACTTAGATGATCGTTTGAATTTTTTTTTTGTCTCAAATATTCTATGTAACGAGGTTAATTGATGGGGGCAATGTAATTAGAGGGAAATTTCCCTCCTGATCCATGTAAGAGAGGATTTCATCTACCACTTAATTAACATTTATTAACTGTTGGTCTACTCAGCACTCCCGTTCACTTTTTTGGACGAAATGTTAAGTAATGACCATTTTGTAATTTTTTTTCGAGTATATTAATGTGTTTATAACAAAAAAAAGATTCGCTAACCACAATAAAAATTGACCCCTAGTACAGTAATCAAAACATCAATTAACCGCTATTTAGTACTACTAGATTTTATTGTTTATTATTTTTATCAACTTTTAATTTATTATTTCAAGTTATTTTTTATAATATTTTAATGTTTTGAAAAATATAAAAGTTTCAAAAAGCTATTTTTATTTTCATATATACAATACTATATACAGTTTTCTGAGATCAAATCTATTATGAGAACAATCTAAGTTTTTTTATTTATTTATTCAATTTCTTAGTTAGTACTCATTTACTTTTGAAATACTTTAATTATCTAGGTATATTAAATCTTATGAAAATGCTCTACTTTTATAAGTTGTAAAATTTGTAAGCACAACAGATTCTAAAATACTTGAGGTACTAGATTATATATATATATATATGGAGCATTTCAAGAGCATAACTCTTAAAAGACATAACAAGCATAACACCTTTAGCGATGGACCGGGCGACGGTTTGGTCCGCCGCCATAGGTCCGGTCCGTCGCTATAGCTTTTAGCAACGGACAACATATAACAACAGACAAAGATATAGCGACGGACCAAGCCGTCGCCCGGTCCGTCGCTAAAGGGGAGTTATGCTCTTTAAAGAGTTATGCTTTTAATCCTCCCTATATATACACACACACACACATACATACATACACACATAAAGAAAAATTAAGCTACGACCGTTATACTAAAAAGTGGCAGATCCAACCACGAAAGCGAGGTCTCATGTGAGGTGGAACTGTTATGATTGTTATACTAAAAAATGGCAGATCCAACCACAGAAGCAACACAATTGAAAAAGAACACTAGGGTTGTATGATTAGATTGGGTCATTGGGCCATAACTAGGTGTGAACCAAATTAAAAACATAGTCCCTTGGCACAAATAAATACGAGAGACTGTTTCATAAAATTGAATAAAAAGTTTTGATTGTATAAAAGTGTAACAACCCGGGTCAAATCCCGAGTCATGAACAAATCTTGGGTCAAATTCCAAGTCCGAATCGAATCAAATCCATCCAAATAAAGCCTTAAATCACTGGCCCAATAGTATCTTCTTGGGTCATCTTAGCCCACCACAGGCTAACCCAAAAGGTCATGACTTGAAGGTACTATTGATAGTAACTCAATTCCTTATATAAAGACAAACTTTTCCCTTATCTTTCGATGTGGGACTGGGGTGTTACAATCTCTCTCACTTAAATTTCTGATGTCCCCGTCAGAACCGATCACACACACAGTTCACAAATCTTTGCATCTCTAGCCATTGTGGGATAATACCGGCTGACTTCGTGTCCCCACCTCCGGACCTCCTTCTCTCCATTATGGGATAATACCACCAGCCTTCGTGTCCCCACCTCCGATAACCCGATCGGATGACCCGGCCCGAGCTTTCGAGAATCGGCTCTGATACCATATGTAACAACCCGGCTCAAATCCCAAGTCTGGAATAAATCTTGGGTCAAATCCCAAGTCCGAATCGAATCAAATCCATCCAAACAAAGCCTTAAATTACTGGCCCAATAGTATCTTCTCGGGTCATCTTAGCCCGCCACAGGCTCACCCAAAAGGTCATAACTTGAAGGTACTATTGATAGTAACTCAATTCCTTATATACAAATAAACTTTTCCCTTATCTTTCGATGTGGGACTGGGGTGTTACAAAAAGAATCTGAATGAGCTAAATGGAGTAAAAGTTCTGAATACGGAATAAAATGATTAGGCCTGACAACGGGGCGGGTATGGTCCGGGGGACCCCTCCTTATATTCGCGCCGCTAATATGGAGCAATCCCAGAATCCGACCACGAAAACAAAACTCCATATCTGTCCCATCCTCGACCCTGTTCCGTTTACCTGATTACTCACATTTTTTTCCAAATTAAAATTTTCTAATTTCTTTTATATTTCTTTGTATAACTATTTTTAATTCAAAATCAAACAACATGTAATATTTCTATTACTAACAACATATTATATTACAAATGTTATGAATTTATAATAAAATAATCTAAATAAGTACATAATTATATATATATAATGCTAATTTTAAATAATTTATGTATATACATATAATCGGGTTGGGGTATATATACCCGACACTAACCCTATAGGGTTTGAAAAATTGGGTCCCATTAGGGTCGAGATCGGGCGGGCTCCATCGAGTTCGGGAGAAATTATCAGGCCTATAAATGATGTGTTTGATAATTGTATGTCTAAAACATCTGCATACGTATGTTTTCCTATTTTAATCTTCAGGGTTGTTGTGAACAATTTTTGATCCAATCCTGGTCAGGCTCGCATCAAACAACATTCACTCAACTCGAGTTCAGGAGGATCATCAGATGATCGGTAGTGATTGGGTGGAAATCCATTCAAAAATGCTTATTTTAGAGCTTAATTCAAGGGAATTACGAGGAGATGATCAATTATGTGATTTAAGATTGCTATATACCATCTATTTTGTAAGACCAAATTAGCGCACGCCAAGTCATCAAAGTCGTGTTCATTTGTATCGCCTAATCCTCGACAAAGCTACATTTCATTTCATGGGAAGATTAACATTTACGCGATATTGTAATTGTCCAAGCATGATCGAGAGTACTTTACATTCTATCAAGCGACAATACAAGTTTAGATTACACGCAATGAAGGGAATGGTTTCAAACTACATGGCAAGGCATTTGGAGTTTAAAAGGGCAAAATGGTCAGTTCTGTCAGACCGGTGCGCCCTGCGCCAGTTTTGCACTAGAAGTAGCGCGCCCCGCGCCGGACATACAGAGGGTCTGGTCACCCACCCCCCCCCCCCCCCCCCGCGCCAGGCACGCGACACAGATTCTAAGAAACGCGTTTTTGTCTAAATTTTCCATATTTTTAAGATTTTGTTAGATCTTTTTCAGTTTTAATGGTATTAGGATGCTTATTAGATAGATTGTGCTTCCTAATTAGTTATTAACTTGTATTTCTATTCCTTATAGGATTCTAGGGTTTTATTCTATTTGTATAAATAGAATACAAGGCTTATGTAA
This sequence comes from Aralia elata, assembly GCA_034770075.1. Classification (NCBI taxonomy): domain Eukaryota; kingdom Viridiplantae; phylum Streptophyta; class Magnoliopsida; order Apiales; family Araliaceae; genus Aralia; species Aralia elata. The sequence goes on along the minus strand of CM068385.1, from coordinate 12,753,736 downwards.
TAGAAAAAGATAGTTTACTTTTGATTAATAAAATTATTGTGAGATTCTTCTCGTCTTTTGGTTCTTTAAGAATTTCTAGACTATGTCTTAGTTTTCTTGAGATTCAATTATCGACTTATCATACAATAATTCATAGTTGTGTGTGGCGTCTTCTACCGCATCAATCGTCGATTGTACCAAGATTACCGCTTACATATAAGCGAGGGGTCAATGTGTCGTTGGTATCCATTCAACGCAAGCTTTCTTGCGCAGAGTAATTGTACCAAGATTACCGTCTACATATAGGCAAGGGGTTGAGGTGTTGTGAGTGTTTCACCTTATAACTTGCTGGAAACGATCGGGACGTCGACCACCTCACACTAGCGTACCGTCGAGTCTATCAAATTTATTATGTAAATATAAATAAATGATGTTATTTAAGAAAAATTAAATATAATTTTTTTGAACAATCTTTGATGGAGTATATACTCTTTGTAATATAATTTTAGAAATAAAATACTAAAAATATTAATAACATTATATTTGTACATAAAATCAAAACAAAAAACTATAATAATATTCATTAAATTGGTTTATTGACCAATTTATTAAAGAAAAATAAAAAATAATTTGTACATAACAAAATTTATTGACAATAGTAAATAGAAGATGGATATTGAATATAATTTTTAATTTTTAATTTTTAATTTTTAATGAGGATATGTAAGTAAAAAAATCATTCAACACTACTTCTTACTAATTCAGTCACAAATTTTTGAATGAATCTTTCAGATATATTCAGAGTTTAAAAATTATAAAACAAACGGTCTAAATGACTTATTCGATTAGACTGAGACTCATTCAAAAATAAACAAACAACCCCTAAATAACAACGTTCAACTTACATGTGTTAGCATATTTTGATAAACTTTGATTTTATGAATTTTTATGTAGGACATTATCATAATATATATATATTTTATAAAACTTTAAGTATAGACATTAATTTTTGAGGACTTTGAAGTATTCGTGGAATAATTAATAACTTAAAAAATCTTTAATAATTATCATATAAAATTCTTTACCAAATACAATTAATCTACATTAACTGATTAATAGATTTTTTCCATTATTAATTCATATATTATTATTATTCATATATATAGGGTTAACAATTTAACATAAACTTTTATAAAAATGCATAGGGCGGTGAATATAAAGGAGGGGGTGATCATAAACCCGGTGGAACAATAGTCCTAAAATACGTCATCCTTTTTTCTCTCTCCATATATATATAATAAATAAATATATAAATACATGCTGCTTGTACTGTTGTTCTGCTCCCATAATGAATTTAAACTCCAAATAATTCCAATCTCCCATCATCTACCTAGTTTGTTTTTTTAATTATACACATAAATTCTTATATATATATATATATATGCATAAAATATTAGATACAGAGTTATAGTAAATTTTTTGTTAGTGATTTTTTTTTGGTCCGCCAAAAAGATGAGCGGCGGCGGTTCTAGGGTTTCGATTCCGAACAATGTTCGGCTGATAATCGAAGAAATCAAAGAGATCGCAGGTAAACACACTGATGATGACATATACGCCATGCTGAAGGAGTGCAATATGGATCCTAATGAAACCGCCCAGAAGCTCTTGTATCTCGGTCGGTACTCTTTTTTTTTTCATCTCTCTCTCCATACATATACACACATGTATCTGTTGATTGTGTTATAATGATGTGATGTTGTAGCGTGCTGGTTTAATTTTCTTATTGGTTGCTGAGAAAAAATCAAGGAAGATTTTTCATTAGTGTAAAATTTTCTTATAATGAAGATTAATTCTTATTGTGAAGAATCAAAGAGTACTACTTTTATATTTGTTCTTTATAAAACCTAAATAAATTCACTTTAATTTTAAAATATATAATTTTTCTTTTTGCATATTAATAAGCTTAATAACTAGTCAAAATTGTAGATTACATGCTATTTCCCCGTTCTCTACAGGACCACCCATTTTGATTTTTTGAATTCAATTTGCAAAATTGTATAATTTAAAATTTATTTGAATTTATTTAGGTTTTATAAAGAACAAATTTTATTGCAAGTAGTATTTTTGATTCTTTACCATAAGAATTAATATTCAGTATAAGAAAATTTTACACACCAATTTAAAATTTTAGTGTCTCGCAAATTGATTTCAAAAAATAAAAATGACACTCTTTTATGCAAAGGAGGGGAGTATATATTCTTTTTGCCTTGAAAAGGACTAAGATTTAGTTTACTTTGGGATGAAGGTTTAACTAATAAATAAGGTTTTATGTGTCACCTTTTATCTTTTTAAACCTTTATATGAGTCTGATATGCGGTACTTATGTAGTCTAACAATTTATTCAGGCTTGTCTATCTGTCTAAGTGGCAGTGTTTGATCGTCAATTTGTTACTGCAATGACTTCTGATTTGAGTATGTGTTGTGTTTTTGTTTTTGTTTGAGATAAATAAGTTATTGCAAGTATGGTGGTCTTTTTTGATCTGTAAGGCTTGTTGGAATATATCCAGTTTTCCACCATGTCCTCCTTTCCAGTGATATTTGGATATTAGCAACAAGCTTCTTCCCCTCCCCACCTTCAATGGGTTGACACACCATAGAACACAACTGATATATTGGTCCCAAGTCGTGGACCTAGCAAATAAAATTGGTAAATTCACATGGACATAACTCAACTCAATATAGTCTTGTCTCATCTATTTGGGTTGGAATGCATGAATCCTGAATCCTTTTTTTCTTTCAATCTTTTGTATTTAGAAACTTCTGACTGACCACAAAGCTATGACATCCAAGTAATTTTTTGGACTTATATGCATCATTAATGCTAGTTATATTTATTTTTTCAGATTATGTATGCTATCTAAATTATAATGAATCCATCTATTGTACTTTTTTGTTGACAAGTTAGCGAGTCATTATCAAGATGCATTCTATTGTCAGCTAGACATAGAAGTTTTTGTTTTTCCCCTTGTTATATTAAGATAACGGCTTAAAGTATAAATTATTTATTTATATTATTGAATTTTCAGTTTTCTATGTTAGCTTGATTTTATGTTTTCTTTGTCTTATTTATTTATTTACTTATTTTTGATAAGTTGTTTTCTTAGGTTTTATATTTTCTGATGAGTTGTTTTAGTAGGTCTTAATTTTTTTTAAAAGTTGTTTTATTAGATCTAATATTGTATTAGAAATCTATTTTAATTAAGTTTATGATGAATTAGCGATGTCATATCACTTTCTTGTTATAAATTATCTTTTATGGATGTGCTGGTGGTTATTGTTTTCCAATCCATGTTTTGTGTTTATGTTTCTAATAAGAAAAAACCTAAAAGAGTTTAAATCCTTAGTCAATCTGGTTGGTTGTCAAAATTTTCAGTAAATGCAAACACACTTGACTAGATAAACTGTGCTCTAAAAGGTGGAAAGTGTGTGTACAAAATTTTGGTAGTTGCATGTGAAAGTTCTTATATAGTATATGGAAAATATATTGCCTTCATTCTACTGGGGCCAAAAATTACCTATACATATATGTATTGTCATCATTCTTGGTTACATTTTGTTACTTGGTCATTTTTTTTATTTAAAATAACAACTACATTGTTTTGCTTGCAGATACATTTCACGAGGTCAAAAGAAAACGTGATCGCAGAATAGTGGTAAGCGTTGCAATCGATTAATCAGTCCTTTATATGATTGAAATAATTCTGTTTTCTTACTTAACAAAAAATAAATTCTGCTTTACTGTCCTCTCTTTCTCCGCTCTCTATTTCTTATGGTTTCTTTTTGTTAGAAATTAACTCTCTCTCTCTATTTATTTTTATTACCAGAAATAGAATAGCTTAAAGTATGTTAATATATGTTTAGTTTCCACTAGAATGTGAAATTCCCATTTTTCAGTAGAATGTTTGAATTATTGCCATAAATTGTCAGCACAGCTCTCAGTTTTTTTATTTAATTTTATATTTATTCCAATCCTATTTTGGTTGCTTTTATATGTTTGTGAGTTTAAAGGTTGTTATTATTGCCATAAAGTTTGTGTAGTATCTGCAGGCTACTGGCTAGTACCCTATTAACCAAGCAATGCCTACATTTTCTGTGTAATGGTGTTGTAGAGTTTTTCTTGGTAGTCTGGTTTAATTTTTCCTTTCATTGTGATTATATGAGATTTTGGGTTTTCATTATTTCTTGAAGTACTGTAAATTTTTGCGCGAATTGCTTTTATAAACCTCAGCTAGGATGTAGATACTCTCAAGTAGTATCAGATTACTGATGGAGCAAAATTGCTTCTATATAGTGTACTTTCTACCTGTTAACCATCAGATCACAAGCTTGTGAACTTTACCACATAAGATCAACAATAAGTTGCTCCATGCTGAAGAAACATTGCAGGTCCTGGATTATATTGGGGGCAAATAAAGATATCTTTTTCACAACACAGACATGCATATACAAATAAGTTCTTTAACATTTATTGATTATTGCTAGGATTTTGATTAGTGTATATATGGGACTTCAGTATCCCAGAGTATCTTTTGTTGGCCAGCGCATCATAGCTGGTACATTGGTTTCTTTCTGCATGCATTGGGTTTTGAATATCGAGGAATACATGTCTTTATAAAAAGAAATTTTCGTGGAATACTTGTGTGCACATATCTTATGCAGTTATGCTTTATATATGTGTTGGTGTGCGTGTTTGTATTAAATTTCTTTTTCTGGAGAGGTCTGGACATCTTTTGCTTGGGATCTTGGTTTCTTAACACTGTTTGTTACTTTTTTGCAATTCAAATAGGTTATAGATGTTGATAAACTACTAATAATTGTATATGATATGGTATTTTGTCCATGTCAGAATGAGAGCAGCAGAGCCTTCGAAGAATATAGGTGGACACCAAGCACGCGGTGGAGAGAGGCTAGGGGTGGTCGAAGGAACAATTCTTCCCCTTATGTTGCTGATGGTATACTTCTCATGTTACTGTGAATCTGTTCCCATTATGGATTTCTTCTCTTAGTTAGGGTTAATCTTTGTTGTCCTCTCTCTTTGGTTTAGAAAAGATAACGTTTCTTATACCTGTCTGGTTATTTGATCATAATAATGCTTACATCCGGGTTGTGTCATGACTGCATTTGAAATATTATCTCTTAACTTTTTAAGAATTTTGAATTGGAAAGTAGATTTGGATTAAGAGAGAAAAATAGAGGAGACATTGGAATTACCCAACATTGGATACCCATATTTCCTTCTTTCTGTAGATATTAAGCTCATCTTGTCGGGGTGGAAATTGATACAAAGCTTTTATATCTTGACCTAACCTTTAATTACTGATCTGTTGCACTCTAATAATTTTTTTTCCACTTATATCAGATGTGAGAGGTGGGAGGAATGTGAATGGTCGAAAGGAAAATGGAGTCATTAACCACACAGACGAAGGATCTACACCCTCTAGGCCAATTCTGCAGAAAACAGGAAATAATGCAACACCTCGTGCCACAAAGTAAATTATTATCTTATTAGGAAAACCAACTGTTTCTGAGCTCTATCACCCATTTGTTTGCAAAGTTCTTAACTTACGGTTCAATTTACTATTATTACTTTTAGCAGTTCTTCAACTCTACCTGCAAACGGTCCCACAAGAGTCTCTAATAGGAGTGCTACCCATGGACCTGTGCGCCAACCTCGCTCTTCTGCAGGTAATATTGGTGACCTTGTAAAAGATAGTTTAACTTTTGATGTTAATTACTATTTTGTAATATTGTTTCCTCCACCTACTGTTGCTGCCAAAACCATCCCCCCAACCACTCGCCCTCACCTTTGCCTCCACTATTTTGTCTAGAGTTAGAATTAAAGGGGAATATCACACATCAAGTCCTAATCCAGTCACCTGCTAATTTGAGTTCATTAAGCATCTGTTTCAGGTATTAATAGCTCTGCTTCAGATCCTGTTTTAGTGACAAGTACTGGTCAAGATGTTGCAAATAGCAGTCAAGCAGCCTCCGGAGTTGTTAAGTCCCCCAATGAAACAAAATCGGGAATATCACAGGGCGTTGAGAAGGGTCAGTTGTCCGAGATTTCACAGCTCTTGCTTTTGTCTACTCATAACCAGCAAAATGGCCCTTCTGAAGGTACTTGTTTGCTATTTATTTCTATTCCATGTTTTTATGCCATGTTGTCTAGCCCTTTACTGTTCCTCATTGTATGTGATGTAAGAAGATTCCTATCTTGGTTGTTGAATCACATTAACTTTAGTAAAGATTGCTTGGTCATGTTATGTTTTGTTTCTTTATTGCATTTCACCAAATTTTCTGTTGAACGATGTTTTGTCCTATCCCAACTTTATTTATATAGTATTTTTTTCTTCTTTACTGCATTATGTAAATGGTAGTCAAAATTTATCTATAGCTAGGTGACGAAAAATGTGTTTATTTATTTCTGTGGTTTATGTTCTATGCCATCACAGTTAGGTGCTACATTTTCAGGAGGTAGAAGCCTAATCTTGGTTTCTATGTTACTTTCAAAATTAAGTTTCGAGTATCATTTTAAAGTCAATTTTAACAATATTTCATATGCTTTTGTATGAGCCTACTTGTTGAACTTTTGTCTCTACATTATTATTGATATATATACTTCTCTCATCTCCTTCACTCGTGCATGTAAGTTGTATATTTTCCTATAAGTATTGTATTAAGCCAATCATAGTTTGGGTCATTCTGTTATCTCCTCGTATGAAGTCTCAAGCATATAGGAGGATTAACTATATATAACTGTAACTTCACAATGTAATACCTTTAGAGCCCCTCTTATTCTCCCAAAGAAAGGATTCTCAATTGACACCTCCTGGTACTCTCACAATCCTGTATATTTGTGCATTCATCAATGTGTATATATTGTTTGCTTGTTTCCTTCCCAATCTAAAACATTAAATTTTGATATTTTTGAATTAAGAAAAAGTCACTTAACTTCTGAAGCAGTAAAGAATATATGACCTAGTGCATTGGATTTAAGCATGCTGATTTCATTGATGTGGTATGCTAACAGCAAACTGGACTACATATTTGAGTTGCTTTGAATTTTTTATGAAGCCTCAGTTGTCTACATTTGACAAATAGGTAGGTCTATTGTCAGCCTTATATTCAAATGATACACATCCCAGGAATTGCATTGACCTTTGACACCTTTAGATGCTGCTGTAGGAATCAATATATGATAGTATATAATTGCTTACATACGTATTTACTTATATGATATATAGATTCCAACTTGATACTCGAGAATCATTGCCACAAAACATTGGTAGTCTCGCTTCAGGGTGGTTCTTGCATGGATGTGCCGAAACCCAGAGGTAAACAAGGTGGCAACAAAAGATTTTTTGTTGCTCTTTTAATGGTTGAAAGTTGCATCAAGTAGAAGTCTTTATCTTATTATATATTTCTTGTGTGTTTCCTGTCTTTCTTTTCAACAACCATGTTAAGGTATCTACGTTAACTTATAATTTTAGATTTTTGTATTCTTCTGCTCATACTTGTTTCATAGATGGTGATGTCACCTTTATCATATTTTCCAACAGTGGTTGTACCTGTGGCTGTTGACAAATTGGAGTCGCTCCCTGCAAATAACCCTGTGAACGCAGAAACTTTAGAGCTTGATATGAAGTTAGAGAAGCTAAAGATATCTCCTTCTCAGTCCGTTATTTTTCCTGATCATCTCCAAGTCCCGGAGGCCTTTAAGAATCAATTGACCTTTGGAAGTTTGGATGGTGCTTTTGGCGGTGAAGGCTCTAGTCCTGTGGTTGAATCTGGTCAGGAAATTGGCGAAGGTGCTGGTGAACCTTCTCTCAGGTAATTGGTTCAGTCCCATTCTTTTTTTTAATATGTCCCATTTTCTGTTGTGTACTTGTACTGGACTCAATTTCTATATTTGAGTAAGGAGTTCTCTCCTGCTGCACATGCCACCATATTTTTCCTCGTGTCTTTGACTATAACTGGGATTTGGTGGTTAAATATAGGCTAATGCTTTTGCTGTAGAAGCTTATAACATCTCGTTTCACTGGCTGTTCACAGCATTGGCAATAAGAGCCTAAATACCAACTCTGTCCAGTAAAGTTAGTTGGATTTTTTGGGTGCTTCTGCACGGATTTCAGGACATGACAAAAACACATTACTCCGTCACACTTTAGTTTCTTACATTTGTTTTAGTGGCACGAATTTTAAAACTCAATAAAAGTAAAGTTAAAAGCTATATGTTTAGGGGAGGACTATTTCCAGCAATTATATTGCTAGTTCCATCAGGTTCCCTCTCACATCAGTGTTTGTCCCACTCATTTGAGGGGATCTGGTGGAACTAGCAAAATAATTAGTGGAAATACCAATAACCTATTTTGCATATATCTGAGATTATACTTTAAATTATGTTGCACATGTACCTTTAATGTTTTAATTTGTTTTGTGCATGTCATAAAATTCGTGCTGTAAGCACTAAAAGAATTTATCCAATAAAGTGTGATGTGGAGATTATATTTTAATTCGATATTTTCATATTCTCAGCATATTGTTATGTTATATTTTCAAGTATAGAAAATAATTAGAAAAATAGAGTGTAAATGTGTTCATAAAAGCCATGACAGAAACACCCAAAACAAACCACATAAATCTCAAGAGAATTGTAAATATTGGTGTTATAATTCAAACGCTAAAGCTGCCTCATGTTAGATCCCTTTGTTATCCTGTTTGAGTTGCTAAGTTTTTTGGGGGTTAATGTTCTTATCCATGTCTGGGCTACATTTGTATAGGGTTTTAGGTGTTCAACTATATAGTAATTTGCTTTGCTTCAGGATGATATACGTGCTTTTTTAAATATGATGTTGCAGCAATCAAAGTGTCTCCTCAACTGCTCAAGAAGGTGACAGCCCAGTCCATCCACAAGCTCATCATATGCCTAAAAATTTGTCACTGTTGGGAGATAATGTTGCATCTGGTTCTGTTCTTAATCATGACCTGTCAAAGCAGGAAATAATGTCCTCTATAGGAGGACCTCATTTCCCACTTCTACAACCAGGCCCAAACTATAGCTTTGGTCTTGTGCCACCAGTTGCGGGGCCCCATGCTGTGCAACTTGAAGGACCTGAGCTTCAGGTATTGGATATATTTTTCTTTTTAAATTTTTAATTCTATACGTGGCTGTCATTATCTTTTTGCTTTTAGTTATGCAGCTTTTAACTTGTAAAATAAATAAGTATATTTATGAATCTTTTACATCTTATTATTTGGTCTATTTAATTATTTATAAATCGCCTTGCATTTTTGAATGAGCCCTTAAATTTCTTAATATGTAAAGCTAACCTTGATGAATCATTGAAATTGAAATGTGATGCTTAATATTTGACATGTGAAGGGAATTGTATTTTGATATTCTTGGAGCCATCTTAACCACCCTAAGCAAAGCAAAAACGTCATTTGCTCAGGATGAGTGAATAGTGTGGCCCAATTCTGTTGAGATTTGTGGTCTGGATCATATGGAGCTTGTGTTTCTTGAGTTGTTGACACTTGACAGTATGGAGCAATGACAATATTATTTGTTTGGGGTTTACCGCGTTGTTCACTTACCTTACTCTCATTTATCTCAAGATGACTGGTGCATGGTAGCCTTAATTGGCAATTGAAAACTAGAGTTTTGTTGGAACATGTAATTGATTACCTATTATGATAAGCATATCTGATTGAAATAAATAATCTGATGTATTTTTTTCCCTAAAGAACTTTTTGGGGGTTATCTCAGTGCCTAATTCTGAATGCTGGTTCTTACATTATTTTCCACGTGGAAGTTGTTAGAACTTCTTGCATACATGCTTCTTACACATGCCTGCAATTTCTAATGGATAAAGTTCTATCAACTTTTAGGGCTCACAATACATTTAACTGTTTAAAGATGAACACTTCTTTGATATCTGTGTAACCTCCCCCCCAAACCACCCAGCACACACACAAACACCCACCCACACCTAGCCTTGGCTTGTCAAGAAATGTTTTTGAGATCTGATATTGCTACCTTTTTCGTTTCACCAGTTATCTATTGTTGCTAATCAATATCTACTGTTTGATTGTAGGGCGGAAATTCCATGTTTTTGTCAGCATCAGGTACACCACCACCTGCAACTCAACCTGTGGGTGTCAGGCAGAGTTCTTTAGCTGTACCTCCACACCTATTTCCTTTGTTTCGGCAACCTTATCCTCCTAACTACATTTCATATAATCCATATTTACCTCATATATATATGCCCCAAAATGCTCATCAATTTTTAGGCCACAATGGTTTCCCCCAGCCACCTTCTACTGGTAATGTATATATACCACCAGCTGCAGCCGCGCCCGGGGTTAAATTTCCTGTTGCACCACCATATAAGCCCGGAACCAATGCAGGACTGACCCCCTTGGGGATTCCGTCTGGCTATGCGTCACATGGCTCCTCCGCTGTTGGTTTTAGCCCCAGTGCAGCTATGACTCCTGGAAGTTCTGCTGGTCCTGAAGAACTTTCAGCATCTGAGCTGAAGGAGAAGAATTTGTTTCTCAGGGTCGTTTAACGACAGGTTGGTTGTAATTTATTTATCTTAATGTTCTTGAATATGCGTTATGTAAGTGCAAATCAGCAGAACTGTAATTTCTTTTTCCTCTTTATCCTGCCCAATTTCTCATTACATTGTGAAGGATTATCTTGAATCTTGATCTGGATACCTTCTATCTTGTCAGTGATAAATTGAAATGTGATCTCTGCTAATCTGCTACCTTACTTGTTTCCTTGCAATATCTGCAAGTAAAGAATGAAAAAATAATCATACAAAATTTACATCGATGATGGTGGGTTTATTCATATGTTAGCAATTGAGGTTATTCATATGTGCCGCTAATACGGTGATATTTACTGGAAACAATCCTTGCAATTGCAAAACATTCACGTGACGATCGGAGTTTAGATGGATGGCCGCACAGTACGTGTCCACTCCCTTCCGCCAGAGAAAAAGAGAGTAGTCCCGCAATATTTTTTTTTTTGCAAAAAATGATTTTTTAAAGTCATTGCAGTAGTTTATTCTACTCTAAAACTAGTACTGTTTTTTCTTTTCATTTATCTCGAGAAATACTTGATGCTGAGAGTATGTTCGAGTTATTGTTATTCCTTTTTGAGTAATATTTAATGTATTCTTGTTCTTATTCTTGTTATTATTATTATTACTATTATTATTATTATTATTATTATTATTATTATTATTATTATTTATTTAGAGTTAACATTCTAGTTATTGTTGCTGGCTGATAGTATGAATATGAGAAGCGAAGCGTATGTTCTGGCAGTTTGTTTATCATGTTGCTCTGACAAAAGGCTCTGTCAAATTCTTCAGCAAGTTGTTTTTTTACTACTCCATATTCTACTGGAGAATGAATGTTATGTTTTTATTTGCCCATCTTATTTAATTCAAGTATCAAGCACTATGACTATAGGGTTATATAGCATTGTCTTGGATCTATTACTATGACTGCTGTTTTCTCCCTGACTTGCTTTCTCGGTATACTATTCTGCAAAGTCTCTGTTTTTTCTTATATAATTTCTTGTACTAGAATGGTTACATAAACCGTCTCTTAAAGCTGCAGGGTGAAGATTCACATGCTTGGACTCCTTCAGCAGCTGGCCCGGATATATCCAGCTTGCAGAATTACTTCTACAACCTGCCTCAAGGGCATCACATTGGTTTCTCGCCTGCTCAAGCTAGCCATGGAGCCTTTGCTGGTATTTATCATCCATCTCAGACGATGGCTGCTCCACCAACTGTGCAACCACATTTACATCAATCTCAAGCCATGGCCGGTTCGATTGAATCTGTGTTGCCTCCTTCTGTCGCTTATCAGCAGCCTCAACATGCGCAGATGAATTGGAGCAGTCAATTACTTAGTAGAGAACATATCCGCTGACAAAGAATACCCGTAGACAAGGGGGTATTATTATTCAAGTTTGGAAACAGGCAAGTTTTTTGGGGAACGTGAATGTCGACCTTAATCTCAGTGTATATACGAGGAACAGTTGGACCATGAAATTCAAAAATTTGGAGGGGGGGGGGGGAAAGGGGTTTGAAGAAAAGTTCACACCATCTGACATATTTGGACTATATAGTGCGTATGCCTTTCTTTGCTTGGGACAATTTTGTGGGTCCCTTTACTCTTCCAATTTACTCATGGTAGTAAACTTTCCATGAAGGCCATAGGAATTAAGAAGGTTTAACTGGAGCAGGTGGGATATTCAAATCTTACCCTTCTTTCTCACCTGTACATCAAATTATAGATTTATCAATGAGTTAAAACTGTAGTTTGGTCGGTACTTAAGTTTATTATATAATCTATTTGAGTAGTGCAAACTCTTTCATTCAATGGTTGTGAATCTTTTCTGATAGCTTTCTACATCAATTTTTTGTTTGAAATGTGGAACAGTCTACTGGCCCTTTTGATTTTTACTCTCAGCTAATTGACAATTTATAAAATGATTTAGGGGTTTCAAGTTATTTGCCCCACCACCAAGTGCTCGTGACTTGTGAGTCATTTACAGTCTCTTACTTTGTTTGTTAGAACCGTCAAAAAGAACAGTGGATGAATAAGGCTTTCCTCATTTTAGTGGAGGAAGGGTCATGGAGACACGTCTCTCTTTTCAAGCCAATCATGTTCTTTCCTCTTGAAAATGTGAAGGAAAAGTTAGTTTCATTGTTTGTCCATTATTTGAACTCTCTTACTCTTACATGTAAGGTTTTGAACTCTCGTACTCTTATATGTAAGGTTATATTGGAGGTAATACTTTCCCCTCTACTTTCTCCTACGTAGTTGTAAATGAGTCGAGTTATTCACAAATCAACTAGGCTTGTTTAACTTGGACTTGATTCAACTAGGCTTGTTTTACTTCATTTACTGAGTCGCTTGTTTAACTTGGACTTGATTCAACTGGGCTTGTTTTACTTCATTTACTGAGTCAAGTTCAAACAAGAAATTTTGTTCATTTAATTAAACTAGTCAAGCTCTCCAACTTGAGCCGATTTTAATCTCACTCGAGTTCGTCTAAACTCAACTCATTTAGAAAATAGTTAGAACATAACTTGCAATAATAAAACGTTTAAATTCAACTCGTTTAGGAAATGTTTGGAACACAGAATTAACAACAATACAACGAATAATACGGAAGAGATCTATGTATTTAGTTAATTAAATTTACATTTTATATATACAAAAGTAATTAATTCCATAATATTTAAATTTGATTTAGCTGGCTCAACTCGAGCTCGACTATTTTATAAACGAATTGAATTTGAACAATACTTAAAAGACTCTATTAGAGCTTGTTTAACTTTAGTTGAGCTCAAGCTTGACAAGCCAAATCTCAACTCGAATCGTTTGTACCCCTACTCTTACAACATGAAGGAATCAGTGTTCCCTTTCCCTTGGGAGAATGCCTTACCATAGTAATTTTGTTTTGCTTCATTCTGCAAGGTCATTGAATCGTGTGATATATTTCTGATATGCACCAACTTCACAACCGCAACATACCCTGCATTACCATTTGCCAAACTGTGTGCAGGTCCGTCATATCAGACACTATATTAACAGCTCATACTTCTGCATGATAAATGGAGTAGTGTTTTGGCTAAGCTGAACTATTTTGTACAAATGCTTCTATTCCAAGCTAATTAAAAATCAACAAAATACTCGAGTACTGTTTTTCCAGTTACACAATGAGAAACTCCCTCTCCTGACACATTTTTACAGCCCGCATAGCATAATAAGCGGCATCCCGAAAACATCCAGGTTGAAATATGACTTTCAAATTAAGTTTCGAATTAGTGGAACCTGCCAAAGGGAGTTGCGATACCATAGGCAAAAACGAATAGTCAGACAACATTTGATACGGTAACGTTTACGCTAGATTCTTCTTCTGGCTTCCCTTCATCAGTCTTGGGTTTCAAAGTAGGTACATTATGTTTTGGAAGCTGGGGACCCTCAACCTCGGGTGATCTTTTCAAGTTTAATGATGTGTAAACTGACATTCCACCAATAGCTACTACGGCACCACAAATGCTCACAAACCCTGGATCCGAATTGAAAACCAAGTAGCCTCCGAGTAGGATGACACAAGTTTTGAATTGCCCTAAAACAACATGAGACGTGGCAGAAGTTGCACTGCGTAAAGACGTTAGTTGTTAGTCTAGGAGATAAAATCCACTTAGAGATGGTAAAACGTATCATAATCTTGCACATTTCAACAACTTTGAAGATTTTACTCGAATCAAGCGTTTATATTTTGGCACTAGATTTTTTAAAAACTTTTTTGGGTAAATGAAACTAAAAACGAACAAACTTTCACAAATTTTCTTTTTTACCAATCAACTACAATTTTTTCACTTTAAACAATAAACGTCAGAGAGAGATTCTATTTTCTCTAAAATCATTGACATATGTTAGTTGACTTCACTTGACTATTTATTTTTTTTATTACGTGTCAACTATCTTCTATTAACAATTTTAAGGAAAATAGAATCTCTCTTGGTTTATAGCATAAACTGAAAATTTATAATTGGTTGGTAAAAAACAGAAAGTGTGTGAAAGTTCATTAGTTTTTAGCGTCGTTTACCTTTTTTTTTTCCCTAAATGGAAATAACAAATAATTTAATTCCTGGGAGTAGAATTTCTCACCCGAGTGCTAAAGCCCCAGACCATTGCAGGAGAAAACCAAGAAGAGCTGATACTAGAATAGCAGTGGAATTGCTGAGATCCCACTTGAAGGATAATACACCTGGGGGGTCTAACCATGGCATGAGAGCTACTAAGAAGAAGACTGTCACAGGGGTAGTCTTCCACATCAACCTACATGCAGATAGATATATTTGTGCATATTGTTCATCCCTAAGAAGAAAATATATACAAAATCGATACTCCACAAGTAAAATTCTAAAAGTGATAGTTCCACAAGTTCTCTCTCACGTGAATAATAAATGGGTCCCACTCTCGTGTTTGAGGGAACTTGTGGAAATATCAATTCCCACTATATACTGAAATTGCATTACTAGTAGTACTCACGCAAGAGCAGTCCAGTTGCTTCGCTGTTGGAGACTAGACCAAAGGATCTTATTAATGGCACTTGGAATTATCCACGCGATTGCGATACAAGCACCAAAGACGTTGAATTCTAAATCTGTTACAGTTGCAATGGCAACGCCTAAAGACACGACAACTAGAGCCAAAACCTGCATCCTTTGCATGAGTTTCCAGATGAATTTGCTTGAAAGTTAAGAAGTTAACATGTAAAAATGGACTTTCAGTTTCATTTATAGGAGACAAAGAAGTTTTTTAAGTGCAATCAAAGTTTAAAGGACCAAATTATTGAGTTTACCTTGGGAAAGGAAATGGTTTTCCTGAAGAGAAAGAACTCTGCAAGGACAATTGTAGGAGTGACAGCGATTTTAGCCATTTGGTAGAAACCTACACTGCATTTGAGCTTAATAGTTAGGTAAAAGGAGATTATATAGCAATTCGGCAAGTGGGAAATTATTAATGTGCCAAGTAGAAGCTCATGTATAGGACCTGTTATGCTTTAAACTAGTATTAGCAAGGCCCGAGGCGAAAGCCATGACAGCACCAAGAGCAAAAAGTGAAGAGAATGGAGTAGATTTTGAAGGAGGAGAGGCTGGAAGCAGTAAAAATATCTTGAAAATCGCAAGTAGAACCCAAGCAGAGGTGTAGTGGATTAATGTTAGAAAGATTGGGAAATTAAATCCAACTTTCCCCATAACCTGTCAGCACAAACAGAATCCGTTAAAATGATCTGAATAAAAAAGTTTTAAAGTCTAAAAATTGGATTTGCTTAGTTTTGATTGATTTGTCTTGTTATCTTCCTAACATATTAGAGTTCAAATTTGATACACTGACAGTACATACACGAACGGTGTTAGGATTATGACACATTGCAAAAATAAGGGTAATTTTGTCTAACATAGGTACTTTATTACTGATGTCATGATCCTAACACCTCGTATATATTGTCGGTGTATCAAACTTTCATTCAAAATATTAACAAAAAAAAAACATATGAAAATCAGAAGAAAGTTGTACGAACTAATTTGTTTGCAAGAATTATTCCAACAGCAACCATGAAATTGAATGTCATTGCCACAACTGGACCACAAATTCGTTGTTGTTGGCGCTTGGCTCCTTCGGATGTTCGAAGTTCATTATACAGAGTGCCTCGGAGTTCTTCCAGGGCTCGACCTTAAAATGTTATAGGAAGAGAAATCAATAATTTTTCAGATATCAGAACAAATTTACACTTGGGCATAAGCTATTGTTTTCTACTGCCTAATTAACTTTTAATGAACAAAAAAACTCGTATCATTATTAAAGAAATCACAGACAATACTTAGATCATACTCCCTCCATTCCACAAAAAGAATCTCGTTTTAAAAATGACTCTCATCATCCTTCAAGAAATTACACAGGTGCTATATTTGCTCAACTGGACATGCTTATGTCATACTCCCTCCGTACCCCAAAAAAGGTCTCATTTATATTTTTATTTCATGTTTACCCCTAGTCATGGCACACTCGAGGATATTGTGTCATTTACTAATACCATCAAAAGAAATGAGATTCTTTTTGTGGAACGGAGGCGGTAATTAACAATTTATCAGCATATTCACTCAGGGAAATGAATGATTTGCTATTCCCACAACTGATTCATCTCATTTGCACCAAAATCTCAAATTGATTTATTGTTCTACAATTCCACCATGACCAATACTTAAAAAACTGAACAAAATTCCAGGCAATATGATGAGAGGAGAGTTATGTCAAGAAGCATAAAAAGTAATCTATTAACAGTATTGGGCTCCAAATCCACAAAAATTGCTTCACATTTCTATAAAATACCATTAATCTTTAATCAATGTTAAAAACAAACTGATAAGTACTGGTACCAAAAAACCCAAAATCTCATTATTGAATGAAATGCATGAACCTGTTCATGCATAATAATTAATGATATACAAATAGAAATTAAACCCATGAAATTCATACACATATATTGATGAGAAATTCAAATAAAAAGAAAATTGAAGAAAAATATGAACTATTTATTACCTGTTTCTCCTGCATCACTATCTTTGCGCTTAATAAACCTTCTGCCATTTTTTTCCAACAAAGAACTGAGCAATCCCATTCCCACAAATTACAGAGCATCTCTCAAACAAAATTATAAATCTAAAATACCCATTATAGTAACTAGTCCCCACTAAAAAATAATAATAATATAAAAAAAATATATGGTGTGACTCAATTACACCAAAAAGCGGTTCTTTATAATATAGGTAATTCTAATAATATAAATTATTATTATTATTATATAAATGTAAATTAAAATTTTTAGGGAGAGATATTATGAACTGAAGAATAGGAGGAGAAGTCCACTAGGTGAAAATGAAACTGTGTGAACAAGACAACTGCAAACCCAAACAAAAATTTGAATTAAAATAAATTAAACTGAGATTTGTTAACATCACCCAGCTGTGGTTTATGTTATGTAGTGGTTTATTGTGTGGTGATGTTACTGATTTACTAAAGGCTGGTGAGGATATTGTTTCTTTGCAAACTGTAATTATATAAAATCCTAGCTTTTGATTTTAACTAATAGTAAAGAAGAGGGAAAGAATTAATCTGTTTAGGTTTAAATTGCTAATTAAAGGGGATTAAGAAAGATTAATAGCGTTGACCCTCACGGATTTTGAGGGGTAGTCAAAACCACTGCTGTATATGCAGGAAGTCACGGATCTGGGCTTAAGGTTAATTCCCAATTAAATTTTGCCAAGTCAATTAGGTAATTTCAGCAAGGAAAATTGTGAGTTTATTTGGGGAATTGATATTGACATGGCTAAAATTAAGGGAATACTGAAATTTATTTATACTTGTAATCTCTATTAGAGTATGTTTAAAATTGCTTAAAAAATGTGATTAATGATTTTGATCACCGCTTTTGCTTATAATTAATTTTAAAAAGTAGTTTGTGTTTGGTAAATGAAAAATACTTAAACTAGTAAAAAGCAAAAAGTAATTTGTATAAAAAAATTGTTAATCACTTATTTGAAGTGTAGATTACTAAAAAGGAATGTTTTGAGAAGTAAATGCGGGTAATGGATGAAATTACTAAAATAAATAAAGATATATTAGTAATATACTTGGTCAAATCTGATTATTAGATTTGGCAAATAATCAAAAGTTCTAAATTGAAGTTTCAGATTATTTGCATAAAAAATGATTATAAGCAGTGTTAAAATCATGTTACCAAGTATATTTTGCTTTTAAAACTGATTATAAGCAGGTTTGAGTGCTTAGAAGCGATTCCAAACACCTTAAAAACATTAAGGGCATACTGAAATTCGTTTGTACTTATAATCTCTATTAATAAAGCCTTTAGCTTTTGATAATCGTTTTTAGTGATTTTGGGTCACAAACTAACATAAAAAAATAAAAACTAATTTCTATCTATATATTGTTCTCTCCTACTCTCACATTCTACTCTCACTTACTTATCTCTTCACTACTCTCACATTCTACTACCACTTATCTATTTATCTCTCTTCATATATTTCTCTTTTCGTTATTTCAAATTTCTTTTATTAGTTATTTTTAATTATTTTTAAAAAAAAATTACACACACTTGAGTGTGTGTCCAGCAAACTAGTAATAATATAATGAGAACATTTCTATGTATATAAAAGACCTCACATTCCATAAATAATAAATATCTTTTGCTAAAAACCTATTCTAAGTATACATTTTAGTTTTATTCTAGTGCTTATGAGTTGGGGGAAACTTGAGGGAAGGGGTCAGGGGGGATTATGGGGAAACTTAAACCCTATTTGCTTTCAGAGAAGTTTTCAGAAAATAATTTTTAAAAAACTCTTTTCTAAAAACAATTTTCTATTTTTATTTTATGTTTTTCAAAAATGCGTTTGGTTACTAAAAACAGTTTTCTAGGTTTTGGAAAACTGAAAATAGAAAACCTAATTGATGACTGAGTTTTCCAAATTCAATTCATAAATAACACCATTAAGTTATATAAAAGATATAAATTATATAAAAGATATTAGCTATATTTAATAAAATTTGGAATGAAAGTTTCAACTTTAAAATAACACCATCTAACGACTTTGACTGGAGTATATAATGAGTAAGTGCTTCAACAACTTTGACTGAGCTTAAAATCATAATAAACCACAAACGATAACCCCTGATTATAGGAACAAATATAAGGGTTGCTTGTGAGCTTGTTTTACATTAATTGCAATCCTTAGCTGCTTACTGAATTACTTGGTCTTTGTGATTCGTACACATAAAGTTAGCCATAAGTCAATTGTATTGACAGTTCCCACAATTGCATATTTGATAAATCATACATATATAAACCAATTAAGTAAGGAAAATGATTCATAGTAAATACTTGTTATGAATCAAAAATGGGCAAACACCATCATTAACGTCCAATACAAGAACTAACGGCTGAGATTAAAATTGAAAAATTCACGTCCGCTACTATTAGTAGCAGACGACGGGTTACGTCCGCTACTAATAATAACGGATGACGGGTGTCGTCCGCTACTAATAGTAGCGGATGCCATTGAAAATAGTACCCTCGTTCGCTACTTATGGTAGCGGACGTAACCCGTCGTCCGCTACTAAACGTGAATTTTTCAGTTCTAATCTCGATCGTTGTTTCCTATATTGAACGATAGCGATAGTATATGCCCATTTCTGATTCATAACAAATACATGCTATGAATCATTACTGATTAAGTAACTATCCATATAAAGTGCATCTCCACCAACAATCCCAACGCCATGAACTTCAGGTTCATAGCTGTTGATACTCTTTAAAAAATCATTGTCCTTGTTGTTCTAGCAATTTGCTTCAACCACATTAATTTCTATTCAATGGTGAATGGAAAGGATGCTAGCAATTTGAGTCCAAGGCAATCAGATTTTGGGTATTGATCAGGAAAGTAGTAGTAGTGAAATCATGTGGGTATAGCACCAGCTGTGAGGATATATAAAGACTTGAAATCAAATTAATCAAAAGCTGAAATCAAGAAAATACCTAAATCCAAAAAGAAAAAAAAAATCCCCAAATCAAAAAACAAAGGCACCCAAACATATGCATACACACAACAAGATCTAGAAGCATAACTATAATCATATACTGCACAATACATGATCTATAATGAGAGAGAAAAGCATACATGCGTAAAAAGAAAGGGAGATATGTCGGCAACAATAGTAAGAATGTGCGTGTTTCGATTTAATATGAAACATAGCTATGGGGAAGATTCGATCGCTAGACACTGAGGTGCTACTAGTTAAAAGTTTAAGACCTATACTTGACCGCCTTATCAGGTTCTTTAACAATTAGGAAAACTTCATTTCCGTGTTTTCCAAATTGGGCTTTAAGAGGGTTTTACCATGTTTTCAATTTTCTAAAAACTTTTTTCTTTTCTTTTTTCCTAATTTCCTTCCACCAAACAAGAAGTTTTCACCATTTTTCTAATTTTTAGAAAAATGAAAAGTAAAAACTGGGGAGTTTTCCGAAACCAAACAAGTCCTTAACTTTTTCATTTAACGCATTTGTTAATTTTTAATATTTTGATTTCTGTTGAGTTGAGCGGTAAACTCGAACCTATGACATTGTACATTAAAGAGAGAGATATCAAACATTAGACTATCACATTTAGTTTCCAAACATACAAGTCTCAAAGTAAGCATGAAAAAAAACACCACAATAAAAAAGAAAAACACATTATAAGTAAAAAATAATTAAAAATAAAACTCACACAACTAGTGAATATCAAACTTGAGACCTAATTAGGTCATAAATGCTCCGTCTTAATTATCATACTAAAACTTCATTAGTAAGAAATTTATAATTATTGTACCAAATAAAGAACAATAGTATTCTCAATGACAAAACTAATAATTCGACCGCAATGTATGTCGTGCATACTTGTAGGGTATGTTCTATTTGTTGAAGCTTGAATAAAGGATAATAATATTTTTCGTTCTAAAAATATTAATTTTAATTAATTAAGCTAATGAATTCGGATAGTTATTCAAAAACAAATAATATTCGAATTTGAATAGTTTCGAATATCGAATTCGAATGGTACCTTAAGAAATCCGTTGAATATCAGATACGAATACGGATAAAAAAAATTTTTTAGATACGAATACGAATATCACTGTATTTGAATTCAAATATGTCTGTTTACAGCCTGAGTGGATGGGTCAAAGTCATTCTAATTCCAGTCCACATGAAATTTATGAGGCATGAATTGAGCGGACCTAGAGGTTGGGCCTAAATTTTGTTGCCCATATACCCTCCCGCATAAAGATCATGAACTTGGGTTAGTTTGGGTGGATAGCTATTAAAAAAATATAGGGTTCTTTACAGTAATATACAACTTTTAGTAAACAATTACAAAAAGAGTGCACAAATAAAATAATTATAAAAAAAGTGCAATATGGACAAAATAATTACAAAAACATATCATCATCAAATCCCTGAAAAAGAGGAAAATATAGAAACCGTTACTAGTCAGTTACCATTTTTTTCCAAACCCAAACAAATTGTTTGGGGTAAATAATTCAGAATTCTCCATTGCCGACAACTCAGATTCCGCCATTGCCGAATTCAAATCAAAGTAAACAAATCTTTCAATTCTTTGTCAACAGCCGAACTTTTCCACGCACGTCGTCACCTTCTTTCCCACAGTAAGTATAATTTTTACAAACGAATTATGATGATGATGATTATAATTCGATCTGTGTGTTTCGTTTTTTATTTTTTTTAAATTTAATGTTGGTTGAAGTTTGATTAGTAGTTTATTGATTGATTACAGATGAGTAAAAAGTATTACTCTGTTCTGCAAAATTTGTATATTTTTTTGTAGTAATAATTCACTTTCAGATGAATTTCTGAATTTTTTTTGAATTGGTTACCTTAAATTAAATGTTTGGTTACGTAGTTAGAATTGTTTAAGATGTTAATTGGTAACCAGAGCATGAAACGAATCGCTTTGGGTATTATCTGGATGCAAACAACGTGATCCATAAAATTGGTTACCATTTAGATATATTTTGGTTACTTACATACAAGTAGTTGGGTACTTTAGGTTACTAATTAAATATTTGAATGTTCCCGATATTTTGACACGCATAGAATTGTTTATAGGTTTTAATGTAAAAAAATATGTTTCCTATTTATGGTTACCTAAAATGAATATGTTTTGTTACTATATAGGTTTGATTTGGTTACTGATAATGTTATATTTTGGTAACCAGTTAGCTATATTGTGGTTACTATATAGTATTGATTTGTGTACTAACTAGCTATATTACTAAAATGTTTTGGTTACTATCTAGTATTTACTTGGTCACCGATTAGCTATGTATTAGTTATTAATGAATGACTTTTTTAATTTTATAGTTAGATAAAATTTGTTTACTAACATATGATTAATAGGTTAATTCATTTTACTTGTTAATCATTTAAATGGTTACCAGTTCATGATATACATTGTTTTGATTATTATGGAACAAAGATGTGTTTAATTTTATTGGTTACCAGTTTTATATATGTTGGTTATTGTGTACTTTAGTATGTTTACCATTCACATAAGTTAATTTTTAAATTCATGTTGATGAGATATTGTTTAATATTTCAATGGTTCTTATGTAATGATACACATTGATGTGATTATAAGCTGGTTAGTGAAAATGTGTTTAAAATTTATGTTATCCAATAAGCAGTAATTTAGTTACCATAAACTTTTTATTTGGTTACAATTTTTAGTGTTGGTTTTTTGTAACTGCTTGAATTCCATAGTTTCTATAAATATATTAATTGTTTACCATCATATAAATGTTTGCTCACATTTATTTATTTATTTGTTAAATAAAAGTTTTAGGTCACCTATGTTAACATTTTTTTTTGTATTTTTTAATTTAAATATGTTTTGGTTACTGTCGAATAAGCAGTTGATCACTAATATTTAATTGGTTATTATTTTATTAGATCCCTGGTCCTGATGTGCTTAAGTTAAATTAAAAAAATATGCTTCATATTTTTGGTTACCACTTAGATACATGTTGATTACTATGTATTAGTTATTTGGTTACCATTCATAATAATGTATATTTAAATGTGATGCAGATACCAGACGATGGATATGATTCCAATTGTACTTTATTTTAACGGATCGTGGTCTGACAGTAATCAATACAACAATTTTGAAGTTACAGGCATCGTAGTCCCAACTACTTGTTCATTTTCAGAAATGAGAAACTTGATATGCAGTGCAATAATGGTAGACACCAACACAACAGAATTATCGATCAAATTTCATATAAGAAACAACATTCCCCCTATCATTATATCAAACGAAGCAACCTTCAGATTTTATATGGAAGTGTGTCGAAAATCAGACGAACAAGGCAAGTTTCCATTAATTATAGAGGAGATATGCAACGATGGAGGCAATTCTACCTTACAAAACTTGAGTATTGAAGAAAAAAATAGGATGCAACCTGTAAGTACAATCATGTCTACACAATAGAATTCAGACCTTATACCAATAGCAACACAAGATTACCACAGTGGAACATAATATGCTGAGCAACTTGCAATTGAAGCTATTGAGCAAGAACAAGAAAGACAACATGACATGGTACACGCTGAAGCACAAAGTGATGATGTCATATCAGATCCGAATGTAGGTGAAGTGAAAGTACACCAAACATACAAAGATAAAAAAGTCCTAACACAGGCAAGAAGGCTGCATTCAATTAGACAACATCGACAACACAAGGTTCAAAGAACAAGTGGTAGAGACTTTGTTCTAGTGTGCGTAGAAGATGAAAAATGCAAATGGAAGATTAGAGCATCAAAGTTTAAGAAAACCACTATGTTTAAGGTTAGAGAATTCAATAATATACACACTTATTCGTCGGACATAATGATGGGAGATCATAGACAAGCAAGTAGTGAGTTGGTTAGTGACTGCATAGTGCATAAATTATCAAATTTGAAGAAAGTTTACACACCAACAGATATTGTAGACGACATGATGACAAAGTATAATGTGTCAATATCCTACCAAAAAGCATGAAGAGCAAAAGAGAAAGCATTGGAAAAAGTGAGAGGCAACCCACACGACTACTCTCTGATCCCTTCATGGTTGCACATGTTGAAGAAAACCAATCCAGGTAACGGTTTAATACTGTTATTTAATTTTTAATTCATATCTGAAAACCCAATTTACTTAATTTGGTTACTTGTGTTATAAGGTTTGGCTACCAACAGAAACATTAAATACATATAGAAACCAAATGTTTTTAATAGATACTACATACATTTATATTGACATTATCGAAATGTAATATCAGGTTCAATCACAAACTTGGAGTTGGAAACAAATGGACGTTTCAAGTATCTATTTTTTGCAATAGGAACATCCATTGAAGCATGGCATCATTGTTTCCCAATCATTATGATTGATGGCACATTCATCCAATCAACCTACGGGGGAACACTACTCATAACAAGCACACAGGACACAAACAGAAACATTGTTCCAATTGCTTTTGCAGTGGTTGACAGTGAAAATGAACTATCTTGGAGATGGTTTTTCATCAACTTGAGAAAGGCTTGTGGAGTAAGAGAAGGACAATGCATTGTTTCAGATAGACATGAAACAATTATACAAGGACTAAACTTTGTGTTCCCCGATGTGATGCATGGTTCATGTACATATCATGTTCTGAAGAATATAAAAAACAGATTTAAAAAGAAGGGAGACAAACTAAAGAAAGCATACAACGGGGCTTGTAGAGCTTACACTGTTGAAGAATTTAACAGACATATGGCTGTACTTGATGATATTGATTCTCGCATAAGGACATATTTGGAGGAAGAGGTCAAGTTAGAGAGATGCACAAGACTACATGGTACTGTTAGCAGATATTCAACCATGACTTCAAACACAACCGAATCTGTCAACAATGCAATCAAATGTATCAGGGATCTTCCGGTTATAACAATAATTGAATGCCTCCGTTGTATGGCTCAAAGATGGTATTTCACAAACCAACAAGCAGCTATATCAACATTCAGTATACTATCTACAACGGCTGAAAAAACACTGCAAAATAATATCATTGAGTCAAAGAAGCTTAAGGTTAGTAGTTCACCTTTTAAAATTATTACATGAATGTATAACAGAATTTGCATTTGTATTTTATGGATTTTATTCTCACTTGAGGTTGTTTATCAGTGGCATTCTTTTTTTTAACCAACTGGGACTGCTACAATTTTGCTACTGTCTTTAGCATGAAACTGTTACAATACTGCTAAATTGGTTACCATCTAATAGGTGTTGGTTACCTTCATATAAGAATTTGGTTACCTCAGTTTATTTATTTGTTTACCTAGTTGTGTCTGTTGAGTATTTACTTGATAATTAATACAGTAGATAAATAAATATGAGTATTTGGGTACCACTAAATACTTATATTTATAATTATACATACTACCTACATCTTTAAATTGTGTGGTACGTTGATACATCAAATTTATTGCTTTTGGTATTTCAATAAGTTTTTTTTAGGATTTCATTCTCAATTATGGTTGTTTATCAGTGGCATTCTTTTTTTTAACCAACTAGGACTGCTACAATTTTGCTACTGTCTTTAGCATGAAACTGTTACAATAATGCTAAATTAGTTACCATCTAATAGGTTGTTGGTTACCTTCATATAAGTATTTGGTTACCTTAGTTTATTTATTTGGTTACCTAGCTTTGCCTGTTGAGTATTTAATTGGTTATCAAAGCACTACATAAATAAGTATACTTATATTTATAAGCATACATACTACCTACATTATTAAATTGTTTGTTAGGTTGAGACATCAAACTTGGTGATTTTTACTGTTTACGATGTCTACACACACTTTATTGTGAACATGGAACAAAGAACATGCACATACAATAAATTTCAGTACCACGAGATGCCTTGTGCACACGCTGCTGCTGTTATCAACAAAAGGAATTTGAGCTGTTATGACTTTTGCTCAGAGAAGTACTCAAAAGCAACTTTGGTAAAGACTTATGCATCTTCCATCATGCCATTAGATGATAAAGAGAAATGGGATGTGCCAGAAGAAATACGAAACATATGTGTAAAACCACCAAGTTCAAGAAGACCGGCGGGAAGACCAAAGATAGGGAGGTACAAACACGCATCTAAAAACAAAATTCAAAACAAATGCAGCAGGTGCCAAGAAAAGGGACACAACAGGAAAACATGCAATAATCCACCAATTTTACGATCGAAGAATGTTTGACCTGGTACATCAGCAAAGAAAATTGTTAGTTATAAAACAGATATTTGTTTACTTTGAGTAACCAATAGACAGTCATTTACTAATTTTATTATTGATGTAAAGTTACTAAAATTGGTTTACAGAATATTGAACATTTTTTTGGCATTTATTACAAAATTACAAAAATGAAATAAATAATAACAATGTTATTCAACAATTTAGAAGTGATAATATTTAATAAATAAATTTATTAAATATTATATTAGTGGTAATATGAGTATTGTCATTTGGGATTTCGATAAGTGTTTCTTAGGATTTCATTCTCAAATGTGGGTGTTTATTACTGTCATTCGTTTTTTTTAAACCAACTAGAAATGCTACAATTTTGCAACTGTCTTCAGAATGTAACTATTACAAAACTGCAAAATTGGTTAACT
The DNA here is from genome assembly GCA_034770075.1 of Aralia elata. Classification (NCBI taxonomy): domain Eukaryota; kingdom Viridiplantae; phylum Streptophyta; class Magnoliopsida; order Apiales; family Araliaceae; genus Aralia; species Aralia elata. The sequence continues at coordinate 12,726,829 of CM068385.1, read as the reverse complement.
TCATAAAAGTGGTTGGTTACCTTAATGTAATTGTTTGGTTAACTTCATATAATTTTTTGGTTACGTAGCTGTGCATGTTCATAATTTAATTGGAAGTTAATGCACTACATAAATAAATAAAATAATTTGGGATTTCAATAAATGTTTCTTTGGATTTCATTCTAAAAAATTAATGTTTATCAAGTGCAACTGTCTTAAGCATGTACGTATTACAATTGCAAAATTGGTAACCATAATATTAATGATTAGTTACCTACATATAGGTGTTTGGTTACCTTAGGATAATTATTTGGTTACATGGGTGTGCCTGTTCAATATCTAAAATGTAACCAATACACTACATACATAAATATATGTATTTGGATACAACTAAATACATCTGTCCAATAAACCCAATATGAAAAAATAATAAATGTCAAACCATTGGTAATAGAATCAAATACATAATTCCATTAACATAATAATTCAGTACACAATACCAATTCAGTAATCACCACAAATACTTATGAATTTTCAAAATAAAAACAGTTTCTAAAAAACAACAAAAAGAAAAACTATATACAACTACTTTGCTGGAACAAATCCGCCTCGATATTCTGTATCTGAATCATATCCATCTAATTGCTTGTTCCTTGCATAAATGTATAGGTTTACACATAATTTTTTCCTGTACTGTATGATGGGGAATGGCTTAGGTATTTCTTCAATCTTTTGATGAAGAAAATGTTCAGCAAAACAAACCGTGAACATCCCACAATCACTACAAAAAACAAACAAAACAAATCAATCCAAGCATCATACTAGATAAAATACTATAAGAAATAAAAGAAAATAATAAATCTCACCCATCAATCTGTTCTGGCAACCCTTCAGCAAACTCCAGTTCAATCAAATCCAACTCCCCCTTCTGGATATATGGAGCACTTTTAAAATCAATATCTGACCTAGTCTTCCAAAACCCACATTTAGACAATATTATGTGAAGAATAAAAATGTAAGGCTCACAAACATCAATTATGCTTGTTCGTATTACTGTCTTGGTAGGTTGAAGAGAATTGTAAACCACTAAAACTCTGCGATGGACATCAAAAATCAGTAAAAATCAATGATCTGGTGCAGTCATATTAATGGGGAACATAACAAAATCAACATTAACCCAAGGTGTGTTCGCATCCATACTATATCCTCGAATGTACTGAGCTACATCACTATATACAACTACTTTGCTGGAACAAATCTGCCTCGATATTCTGTATCTGAATCATATCCATCTAATTGCTTGTTCCTTGCATAAATGTATAGGTTTACACATAATTTTTCCTGTACTGTATGATGGGGAATGGCTTAGGTATTTCTTCAATCTTTTGATGAAGAAAATGTTCAGCAAAACAAACCGTGAACATCCCACAATCACTACAAAAAACAAACAAAACAAATCAATCCAAGCATCATACTAGATAAAATACTATAAGAAATAAAAGAAAATAATAAATCTCACCCATCAATCTGTTCTGGCAACCCTTCAGCAAACTCCAGTTCAATCAAATCCAACTCCCCCTTCTGGATATATGGAGCACTTTTAAAATTAATATCTGACCTAGCCTTCTAAAACCCACATTTAGACAATATTATGTGAAGAATAAAAATGTAAGGCTCACAAACATCAATTATGCTTGTTCGCATTACTGTCTTGGTAGGTTGAAGAGAATTGTAAACCACTAAAACTCTGCGATGGACATCAAAAATCAGCAAAAATCAATGATCTGGTGCAGTCATATTAATGGGGAACATAACAAAATCAACATTAACCCAAGGTGTGTTCGCATCCATACTATATCCTCGAATGTACTGAGCTACATCACCATCCCCCATCAGTAGAGATTTATCTGCATTATTAGCACCATATTGTCCATATAAAACCGACAACTTCACATGGAACCAACAATCTGTAGTAGTGACTCTAATCTTAATATTGGATGAGTGTCTAGCCAATTTCCTGAAGTAGTAGAGTGAAATGTTGATATGCTGAACCAAAAAACAAACAAAAAGCCATAAGTTATGAAATATAAATTTCATCTAAAAATAACAACACTTGTGTGACCTAGTGACCAAATCACATATATAATGTAACAATTAATAATTTAATTAAATGTCAGTTTGTCTATACAATTTAAATAAGTAGATTAAGGTAATGTTGATATGCCTAACAAAGAAAGAAACCAAAACCCCTAAGCTATACAATATGACTATTTGATAAAGGTAGCCAATGTTTTTTAAACTAGTGACCAAAACACATGTAAATGGTAACCAATAATACTTAAATGCAATATCATAATGTCCTGCCAATTTCTTGAAGTATTAGCAGACATTGCTGTTATGGTTGCCCAAAAAGGTCACAAAAATCCATAAGATGTAAATTTTAACTTTCTGACAATGGTAAACAATATTGTCTAATATAGTTACCAAAACACAACTTTCAGGTAACTAGAATTAAATAAGTACAATATAAAATAACTAAATAAACCACCTTCTAAGAACTGCGAAATGAAATGAAGTTTAACAAAACACATGTTCACACATACTTATATCATGGTCAAGCCACTGTCCATGAGAATTTAGATTGTACAACCACATCACATATATAATGTAACAAAATCACATATATAATGTAACAATTAATAATTAAATTAAATCTCAGCGTGTCTATATAATTTCTTAAAGTTGATTAAGGTAATGTTGATATGCCTGACAAAGAAAGAAACCAAAAACACTAAGCTATACAATATGACTATTTGATAAAGGTAGCCAATGTTTTCTAAACTAGTGATCAAAACACATGTAAATGGTAACCAATAATAATTATATGCAATATCATAATGTCCTTCCAATTTCTTGAAGTATTAACAGACATTGCTGTTATGGTTGCCCAATCAGCAAACAAAAATCCATAAGATGTAAATTTTAACATTTTCTGACAATGGTAAACAATATTGTCTAACCTAGTGACCAAAACACATCTTTCAGGTAACCAAAATTAAATAAGTACAATAGTAAATAACTAAATAAACCACATTCTAAGAAATGCAAAATGAAATGAGGTTTAACAAAACAAATGTTCACACATAAAGATACTTACATCGTGGTCAAGCCACTGTCCAGGAGTCTTTAGATTGTAGAACCACATTTTAGATGATATTTTCACAGACCCATAACTGAACGCAGGCTCTATCTTATCATGATGTCCAAAAAAATTTTCATGCCTGCAATAATAAAAACATAAGCAAAATAAAACATACTATTTATTTTTTTTAAAATAATATGTTAGTGCGTAATGTGAAATAACGTACCTTTTCCTGTTATTTAACTCAATCTTGAACCATTGATCAAACAACACGTTTTCAAATTGGGATGGCATACCCATGCATTCATCGGAAAATGCAGAAACAGCAATGCGTGTATCTGAAAGCACCACATCAGAACAGGATGAAGCAGCAGAACCAAACCTCGAAGTATATGGACTCCTCAAAGCCGCACTCTTTGAAGCAGCGCGAACCGGTCTAGTACAAGGTTTGGACGCATTCTTCTCCACTTCAGCACAAACCATTATATCCTGCGTAGTTAAAACCATTTCATCGAGCACCGAAATGGGTTGTGCCTCCAATTTACCCACCTTTAACAAATAACAAAAAGGTCACTATAAAATTTGAAGTAAAAAATTCAAACTGACTGAGAAGTAACATAAGTAATATAATATAATAACCATTTCAGTTTATAGCGGTAACTCATTCTAAAACAAAAACAAACCTCAATAGGAGTATAAACAACAATCTCTTTCCCAAAAGACTCGTCCAAAATATCAAAAGTTAGATTATCATTCTTCATGCCAATCTGTGAAAAAAAACAAAAAAGAAAAAGCGATAAAACAAAAGCGTATAACAAATATAAAAAAAAAACTAAATTTTTTTACCTTATCATAATCTCCACCAGTTTGATCACCACCCATATCACCTATATCATCATTTTTTTTAACATTAAACAGTTTTTCATCGTCCGAACCATGAGCCAAATCATCGGCATCATGAGATTTATCCTCATCATCATCCCCGCCGTCTTTCCCACCTTCACTCACATCAAAGCGGCCACGTAACTTCTTACTCAATATCTTACTAATGTCCCGTAAAATCTCGATACGGAACACTCGTAACTCTTCCTTCATTTCAGCCCCCAACACCTGAATTTCTTTTTTAACTTCATCCAATTTCTTCTCCAAAGGGCAGACCCGTGCATCAACAGTATGCTTGAATCAGAAAGTTTAAAACCAAAATCTGCATCCTTTCCGTTTTTATCCTCTTCTAGGTACTCAACATTGGACCCACCATCATGTCCTTGTAAAAACTGAAAACCACCCAAATTCAACCGCTCATTCTCATCAGCCGTAGGAAAAAGCAATTGAATCTTCAGCTGAAACATAGGGTGAACAGTAAATATAGAAACTTTAAAGTACTAAACAATTAAAATACACATAAAAGAATAAAAAAAAATAAAGTTAATACAAGTAACCAAATATAGACATAAAGGTAACCAAACATAATATACATAGTAACCAACATATCTTTGCAGAACTAAAAATCAAATCATTCAGCTTGTCAAATGAAGGAGCCTTCCCCAATTCCTTCCATTTAAATAATCTAACATCTGACTGGTGATCATCAATACATAACCCCTGCTCTTTCAAATCAATAATTGTTTCAAACAAAAAAACTTGAAAAACATATGGCAAACCATTCAACTTATAATATCTACAGTAATTGTCCTTGTAAAAATTATATACAACACACCCATTCCTGCCCTTCTTAACCTGTCCCTTCACAGCAACGGACAGCGACCTCTTCGTCTGTTCAAAGGCGTATTTTCCCCAAGGATAACTATCAAAGTTGCCATAAGATAGAAAATTAAGCAATACATCATCCACGTGATTTTCTAAAACAGTAACTAGTATAAAATTAAAAACCAAGAATATGACAGACATCCTAAAAGCCTTCTCATCATTATCAAAAATAGCCCCCCGATATATCTTCCTAATACTGGAACGTGTAACAACCTCGTCTCGAAAAAACTTTGAAACTAACATATTTTCACTTCCCTTGAACGCTGAAATGTCTTCATCTCCATGGGAACGCAAACCGAAAATCAAACAGAATTCGGGCAACCCAAATCTTACCCTTTTGTCACCAAGTAGAAACCACATCTCCCCATTGTCCTTTTGATAAACTTCTCTAACCAAAGCTTGGTGAATTAACTGTGAAAACATTTGAGGTTTACCAACATTGATAAATTTTCCAAAACATGACGACTCAAGCTTTTCCAGCTGAGTTATAGTCAACTTATTAGTGATCACACTAGGAACGTCCATATCACACCAATAAATAATCTTTGCCGAGAAATTGCGGTGGCGCTCATTGTAATATAGATCCCAAAACTGCATATATAATACAGCAACAAAAAAAAAGGTCAGCTATTTCCTCATATGTATCGAACTAGTTTCCAAAACACAAGCAACAGTTTCCAAAAACAATTTAAACTAACCTAAAAAGTGTATACAAAGAACATAATAACCAAAGCATAATATAGCAGTAAACTAAACTAAAATTGGAGGGTATATAACCATTATAACATAATTTCATTCATCAATAACCAGATATAATATCACCATTTCCAAAAACATATTCAAAATTATACATTAACAACACAATAATCCAAAAAAATAATTTAAAATAGCTCACCTTAAGAAGCTTTTGCCGAGGGATAATATTCGCGCTAGATAATTGCTATTAGAAAAATGAAATTATAATTAAAAAATGAACAAACCTTTATTGTCGAACAAACTCAACCAAATCAAAAGAAGCACCAGCAAAAACGGATATGAATTCGCCGAAAAAGAACGAAATATCTCTGTCAAAAATTAAAAAAATAAGAACCAAAAATAGGTTTTCGAGTTCCCAAATAGCAAAATAAAGGTTTCCAGTCGAAGAACTAACAGAAAAATATAATGGTGCTAACAAAGAAAAAAACCTGAATCGGCGAACGGCAGAAATCGATCGACAATCACGGCACACCAAACCGAATGAAATGAAAAACCCGCAGCAACGAAGAAGAATTCCCAAAAAAATTTCGCGATAACTATGGCAGAAGAAGAAATTTTTCTCGCTTTGGTTTCCGAGTTCCCAAATAGCAAAATAAGGGTTTCAAAACGAAGAAGCTTCGACCAAAACGGAATATACACGAATATAGCGGTTACCAATTTTAAAAAATATAATCAGCGCTAAACATGGGCCATATCAATAACTGTTTAAAATAGACAACTAAATAAAAGGGATAAGATTGCACTATTTTCTAAATTAAAAATTGGAAATGCACTTTTTTGTAAATATTTTATTTATGCACTTGTTATGTAATATTTTATTAAAAGGTACTAATAAATGTAAATGTTCCAAAAATATATTAAAAAGTTATGATAATTTAGTAGTAGAGACTTCTCATTTTATTGTGCAAGATCATATATTCTAGAATTAATCAAGACATTACATGAAGAAGATAAGTTTCCCCTATTCTATTAAGTTATGATAATTTAGTAGTAGGGGAGAACAAGAAATTGCATTTGTAACCGCAACCGCATAAAACCGTACAATTTGTAGATGCGGTGTGGTGCGATTATGCGGTGTTGTTTTTATTTTTACTAACCGCACATTGTGATTGCGGTTGTGGATAACCCCTAAAACCGCACCACAAAACGCACCGCACTTTATAATAAACTATATATATATATATATATATATATATATATATAGGGTGAGGATGAAGAGGATACCCCCTTATATGACATACCAAGCATACCCCCTTTAGCGACGGACCGGACGACGATTTGGTCCGTCGTCATAGGTTCGGTCCGTCGCTATATGTTTGTTCGTCGCTAAAAGCTATAGCAATGTATCCTTAACATCAAATTGTAAGAAAATAATTTTCAAAAAAAAAAAAAAGAAGAAGAAGAAGAAATAATTCATCATAATTTTGGGTTCGTTGAATTTTTTGTTAAAATCATAAGCTAAAATTAAAAAAAAAATCAGTATGAGCTACCAAACAATGATGATAAGAAGGAAAAATGAGCCGGAAATTATTATTAAAAATTCAAATTATGTTTAACTTTCCACTAGTAAATACTACACAACATAATACAATAGGTACTAAAGCAAATTATTATATAAACAATAGAATATATATTTTCTAGTAGTATTAAGTTTTCTTATGTGTCAGAACAATAGTATTTGATAATCGGAAATAGTTAAAAGATAAGAATCTAGTGATTAATTTGATCAGTATTTTGGAGAAGGAAGAAGGAGATAATGATGGGTGGGGTAAGTTTTGAGGGTTTTTTTTTCCTTATCTCTCTTTCAATTTATATCATATATGTATAAAATTTAACTTTAATTGTATTTTTGGATGTTTAAAATTTGTATCATTATTAATTCTATAGTTTTTATATTTTGATTTTTTAAAGATTTTTTTTTTCTAATTTAAAATATACAAAACAAATATGAGAGGTAGAACTATCTCTCATAACACCTGCTTTGAAGCATATACCTTCTTATTCCCTTCGTCCCAAATTAATTGTATTTCTAGGACTTTTTAAAGTCAAATTGACTATTTTTAAAACTAATTTTTTTACTATTTTTGCTAACATATAGGTGAAGATATTATAACCAAAAGAAAGTATATACAATTTATTACTAATTTCAATTTTTATAATTTTAGAAATATATTTATATATGCTTAATTATTAATTTTAAAAATAGTCAATTTGACTTAAAAAAGTCCTAGAAATGCAATTAATTTAGGACGGAGGGAGTATTATATATGTGTCTATGCAAAAATACATAACACCTGCTTTTTATAAGGTGACAACTTTATCATGAAGCAAAATAAACGAAATCAATTACTCCCTCCGTCCCAAAGTTTTGACTTTTTTTTAGTCAAATTGACTATTTTTAAAATTAATAATTAAGTATATATAAATATATTTGTTAACATTATAAAAATTGGTATTAGTAGTAAATTATATATACTTTCTTTTGGTTATAATCTCTTCACCTATATTTTGACAAAAATGGTATAAAAATTAATTTTAAAAATAGTCAATAGAACTTTAAAAAGTCAAAACTAAGCATTGGGACGGAGGGAGTATTTTCAAAAAGCATACTAATGAAAACATGATACCTGAATTTAGTGAACAAGAAATTGGAAGCAATTCACAAAATCAAGTAAAAAATAATATACGTAATGTTAAATGGCTATGTTAAATATATGTATGATCATCATACGGATAATTGTGTATGATATAAACTGAGATTATTTTTTATAGTTAAAACTTCAAATATTTTTTATAGTTAAAACTTCAAATATATATATATATATATATATATATATATATATATTTACGTCAACTAAACATGTTTGTTTCGTTTTTCTTTTTAACTAGTCTAATTCTCGTACAAGGCACGTGCTGTTTTAATATGTATTTTTATAAAAAAAAATTTATTATTAATAAATAATAATAATTGTATTAATATCTTACAACAAAATAAATTTTTATTAATCATTATTTATACATTTTCTTTACTTCAAATTGATTTGAAATACATAATATTTATGTAATAATATAAGTAAATTAACTTCAATAATCAATATATAATTAAATTACACTAACCGTTGGATACAACCTTTTAATCTATTTTGAATAGAATATTTTATCTATGTGCAGTTATTATTATTAATATTTACTTAAAAATTTTGTGAAATTTATGAGAGTTTTTAAAAAATAAAAATTTTAAAATACTTGTGCACACTTCTTACACATTACACACACACACACACACACACACACACACACATATATATATATATATATATATCTAAGACATGTCTTAGTCAAGTTAGCTAAGACTATTTAATAATTTCAATGAAACGACGAATTTTTGCATAAAATTTATAATTAATTTTTTTTTAAAAAAAAAACTCTAAAATAAAAAACTTAACCCTAAGAATAAAACTATGTCGTTTTTATAAAGTAGTCTTAAATAAACTTAGCTCAGGTGTAATATTAGATTCTTTTTTTTTCATATATTATAACTATCAATAATGTATAGTATTTTATTTTTGTTGCAGAATATCATAGGTGTCTGCAAAGTTATCAAGGCACGAGTTATTTTAAAAGAGATGATAATAAAATTAAATATTTTACAATAAATTAAACTTTCATTAATCATTATTTATGTAATTCTTTTACTTCAATTGATTGAAAGTACATTATAAATTGTATAAGAATATAAATAAATTTCAATATTTCGTAAAAATTAAATTACGCTAACCGTTCAATGTGACTTTTTGAGTATAGAAGAATACTTCATCGACGTGCTCTTGTCTCTTTGTATTTTTGTCTATGTTTCGATATTAAAATCATATAATTATCTGCAAATTAAAGTTAGTCACAAAATATCAATTTAAATGAACATCAAAAATCATAATATTATAATAAAAATAAAATACATGGCAATAATGTAATACTAACAAAATTGTGGTGGTGGACTAACGTTCATTTTGTCTCATACATAATATCTACATATCATTATTACATTAAAGTCATATAATATTTTAAAATCATTATTCGATTAAATAACGGAATAGAGAAATTGAAAAAAAAATCATACCGATACTCCAATAATGAACAAAAAAATTGCATTTCCTAATTTATAAATAGCTATTAGTTGTCTTTTTTCTAATAATATATTATTGATGTATTTTTGCTTTTTTACATGTCTTTTTTACGTTCTAATATAGAATTAAAATAAAAAGTCCTAATATAGAATACTATCATTATTGATAATTTAAAACAAAATAAAATATCATACATAAAAAAAATATTGATAAGTCAGTATTTTTTTTAAGTCCTACACTGACAATTCAGTTTGATTCGTACTCGTTTTGTTTTTTCATATTTTATAGATTGATAAGCAAATTGAGTGCATTCCAAAAAAACTAAGAGATTCACATGTTTTAAATCACAAATTTTTATAATTTATTCTGTGTCAATGTTGCACTAAATTATATTTCTCGCTCACTAAAAACAAAACGTATTTATTATTGTATGTTTCCTCATTTCAAAATATAAGATTAATATTGACCTATTCAAGCAAATTAATATATTTTTATATTAAAATTAATGTGATTCATTAAATTTTTGAAAATAATAAATATTATAATCAGTAGTATTTTGTCGAAATACTATTTTTTATTGCATTACCTAAAACTAAATAAATCTGGATTAATTTTGAATTTGAAAATGATCTCAAATTGACTTTCAAAAATAAAACTTAATTATTAATTACATAGTAAAGTATCTATTTTGTAATTTTTAATATAAAAGATTTTATTTAGTAAATTGGTATACATAATTAGTTGAAGGTACTACATTGATTATTATTTAAAGATTTAATTAGTAGGTTTTTGGATTATTTTGTTCTAGTTATCTTGGATGGAATTTTTAATTTTTTAATTTTAAAGATGTGACGAGGGTAAAGATTAAAAAAATAATAATAAGAAGAAGTCTATTAGGTTTTGGATTTGTTTTTTTTATTGATAGAAGAAGTTTAAAAGTATTATAATTTTAATTAAAGTAACATATATTTATTAGATTAACTTTTTATTGGAGGAAGAAGTTTAAAAATATTGAATATTATGAAAGTGCTTTATTTTGTGGGGAGTTTTTTCTCGGTTACTATATTTATATATTATATAGATATATAGATGCAGCAAAAAGGTTAGTGAGGCATGCTTTGTTTTTTTTTTTTTAAATACAAACACAAAATAGCCGAATATTAATGTTTTTTTTTTAAAAGAAAGTTGAATAAATCCCAATTAACCTTTTAACATTTTTTAAGCAAATTAAATGATTAGTATAGAACACACATAAAAAAAATATTTAATAGTTTTCTAATATTAAATTTTAATTAAAAAAATAATTCCAAACTACACCATAAACTAAAAATCTATAACCCCGATTGCTACGGAAATACTGTTTAGTTGGCCCGAAGAAAATGCTACCTTAAAACCTACATTACCACTATGTACCACCTAATAAATAATTATAAATAAATTTATATAAATTATAAAAGTATTCTCACCGTTTTAAAACTTAAAACAAGAGTCTCGGTTAACTTTCTTTTAGGCATATTTTGGGTTTAACTAGAATTTTCATATATACAATTTTTTCTGCTTGATTAGCTTCAATTGTGATTTGGTGATCAGACTTGCTCCTGGAGCTTGTCTAAAAGTTTGTTATCCCCTTCATTATACTGAATTTATAGCAAAAATATAAAAGAACATATATGTATATATAATTGATATTACCAGAGCAAAAATTATGTTGTCAGAGCAAATTCATATTTAACAACACTTTTACAATTGTTTTAGTGACACTTAAAACTTTAAACGACACTTATTGATTTGCCAACAACATTTTTGCTCTGACAATATCGACTGTCTTAATTAAGTTCCAAAACTCCATGTTTTTGGTATTTATCTAAGCTTCAGCATTTACCCCAAATTTATACCACAAATCAGCCAAGTCTATATTTCTCTAAAATTTCTTCATTATTTTTTCTGACCTTATCTAATCATGTTCTTGGCATGTAGGTCAATGTGATTGTGGTACCAAGGGTGTGATAACTAAACTAATATAACTAGTCCTTTTTGTGTATCCAATTAAGTTGGCATCAAAAGCATGTTGCTCAACAATTAACATCCTTCCTTTCCTCTATATAGTAGATTGGTTTTTGGTTTATTATGGTTGTGATTCAATTACATTAAAAATAATTACCATGAACTTTTTTAAAGAACACAACTCAAATACCTAGCTTTAATTTTCAGTGGCCTGCTAAGAAAAATGGAAATTGCAAGACAAGATGAAATTGAAGACTTGTCAATTTCCCCTCCAACTGCAGGGTCTATGCAGATTGCAGGGAACAATGGCTTTGGCCACAACATTGAGTTCATGTCACAAGCTTACCTTAGAAACAGGAGCTGCTCACAGATTGATATTGAAGACGATACATCCGACGCCATTAAAGATCGCCCCCTTCCCATTTTTCTCAAGGTTTTTCTATACTTTTTCGTGTTAGTTTTTGTTCATATGACTTTACAAATTCAATACTTTAGGGGTTTGTTTTGCTAGCATTTGGATCTCTAAAAGCACCGAACTATTTTTGGTGCGTTGTATTTTAACCTCAAACACTGTGTGAGATAAATAAACTATGTTTGAAAAAGCTTCTAGACAAATAAGATTTTCAAGTGCGTTTGGACTTTCAAACGTACTAAACGCTCCAAATGTTGTGTAAAAAACATGCACTTAGTGCCATAAATGATGCCTTGACATTTTTGGGATTTGATCATTTGGGTACAAGTGAAATGTTTTGGGCAATTTGATCCCTAACTTGAGCCAATTGACGTAGATGTCTTTGAGAAATATGCATTTTTGTCTGATTTTGTAAACTGATCCCAACATCTTGTTCACTAAATTCAAGTATCATGTTTTCATTTGTATCCTACTTGAATACTTGATCTTCTTTACTTCGCTTGTTAATAAAGTTGTGCACCGTACAACAAGCAAGTCTTATGTATTTTTGCATTGACACAGAATAAGTAAGCATATGATTCAAAAGGGGACAAGTAAATCATCGCTTTTGGGCGCAGGCCTTCTAACAAATTTCAAGAATTTAATGTCATAAATGATGCATTATATACAAAGTATTTTTGGGATTTGATCATTGGGGTATAAGTAAAATGCATTTGAACTCTCTTTTTTTCATCTTTTTTGTGTGTGAGATCTTATACTATCTAGGGATGCGTTTCATCCTAAGAGCTTAAAGGGAACCTGGGGAAGGGACAAGGAGGGCAACTGGGAGAACCTAAGGAAAACTTATATTCAATCTGTAGCGTCTGTTGATTCTGACTTTTGGCTTGTTTATATAATGCAGTTTATGGATGTGGAATACAAGGTAAAAATCAGTCAAGCTGCCTCTGGCAACCCCTTGAAGGCAATAGTGACAAAAGTAGCCTCACAATTGAATCAAGATAATTACAAGCAGATATTGAAGGGTATAACAGGAAGCCTTGGCCCTGGTGAGATCCTTGCTTTGATGGGTCCCTCTGGCAGTGGAAAAACTACCTTGTTAAAGATAATAGGGGGAAGATTGCATGAGAATGTTAAAGGAACCATCACTTACAATGATATTCCTTACAATCCAGCTCTTAAAAGAAGGTTAGAGAACTTTCTATGCATGTATAAATAAAACCCTCAAAAAATTTTAAGCTAACTTTATGAATTTAAATTTGATACACAGTGTATTTACGAACAGTGTTACGATCATAACATGTCATCAAAATAATATTACCTCCGTCACTGAAAAATTGGCTTAGTTCGACTTTTTTGATTAAATTGACCAATTTAAAATTAAAAATTAAGCATATTTACTTATAATTTTGAACTCACGAAAATTGGAGGTAGTAGTAAACTCCATATAATTTCTTATGGTTATAATTCTTTCACTTATATTTATAAGAAAATAGTATAAAATTTTTAAAAAAAAGTCAATTTGACTTAAAAAAGTAAAACTAAGCAGTTTTTGAGAGATAAAGGGAGTATTATTAGTTTTGTCTAATATAAGTACTTCACTAATAACACGTCATAATCTTAACGACGCTCGTGTATGCACTGTCGGTATATTAAACTTTGATTCTAACTTTTTACGGGGTTCTTTTTCTTTCTTTTTTACAGGATTGGTTTTGTGACACAAGATGATGTGCTTTTGCCCCAACTTACAGTTGAGGAAACCTTAGTTTTTGCTGCATTTTTAAGACTTCCAAGCAGCATGAGCCGAAGGCAGAAATATGAAAGAGTTGAAATGATTATCAAGGAATTAGGCCTGGAAAGGTTTGGATGGAAAAAATAAATATATTAGATGATTATGAAGCTTTATAATATGAAGTACATGTAAATTAGCATTATTTTGATTTGATTTGATTAAAATTTATATAGATGTCGCCAGACACGAGTAGGAGGAGGATTTGTTAAAGGAATATCAGGGGGAGAAAGAAAAAGAACCAGCATTGGATATGAAATATTGGTTGATCCATCCTTATTGTTGCTTGATGAACCAACTTCAGGCCTTGATTCCACCTCTGCAAATAGACTACTACTTATCCTTCAAGGTGTCGCTAAGGTATATATAGAACTATCTATGTATAAATTCTTTACTTTATGTATGCTTTAATTACTTCATCCGTCCCAAAATAACTGCCCAGTTTTGTTTTGTTTTTTCCCCTTCCTGTGAGATTGAATGTTTTTAGAATGAATAATTATGGACTAAATCACAATTTAAACCCTATAATTTAGACTTGAAATCGATTTTCATCATAAACTTTATTTCGATTAAAAGCACTAAAATAATTTGCACCCTTTGCATCAAAAAAATAATTGCATCCTAAACTTTAATCTGGAGGATGGAAATTGTTTTGACATTTAAAGTATAGGGTGCTTTTAATCAAAATTAAAGTTTGGGGTGGAAATCGATTTTAAGCCTAAATTATAGAGTTCAATTTGTGATTTATATGCATATGGAAATACATTTTTGAAATTTAAAAAGTTGGAGTCAGTAAAAATTTTTACTAGTTTTTTATGGTTAAAATTCCCTTATCTTTATTTTGTCAATGAAGGTACGTCAATTTGACCAAAAAAGTCGAAAATGGGCAGTTATTTTGGGAGAGACAGAGAAGTATTTAGGAGAAATGTTTATTCCTTTATTTTGTTTCTAACATATGATGGATTTATAGGCAGGAAGAACAATAATCACAACAATCCACCAGCCCTCAAGCAGAATGTTCCATATGTTCAATAAGGTTCTTTTAATTTCAGAAGGCTATCCTTTGTATTATGGAAAGGCCAGAGATTCAATGGATTACTTCTCTTCTATACGTTTCATCCCACAAATAGCCATGAATCCTGCAGAATTCTTGCTTGATTTAGCAACTGGCCAAGTGAATGATATTAGTGTTCCTGACGATATTCGGCCACTTCAGGGCAATCCTGAATATGAAAAGGTTGTTCTCAAGGTAATCAATTTGCTCTTTCTTATGTCTTTTTATGGGCAACGGGGCGGGTATAGCTCGGAAAACCTTTCCCATACCCGCCCTGCCAATGTGTTGTTTTCCCCGTACCTGCCCTGCCAATATATATATATATATATATATATATATATATATATATATATTCCATTTTTTAAGCTCACCCTTATCCTGTTCACCCAAACTCACCCCTTTAGCGACGGATCCGGCGACGGTTTGGTCATACAACCGTCGTCTATACTTTTAGCGACGGACAATATATAGTGTCAAATTTTGAAAATAACTATATATGTAAGAGGTGAGAGGGTATATCTCATATCCAAACTTAACTCTATAGGTTTAAAAATTGGGTAAGGTACAGATTGGTCGGGTCCCGTCGGGTCTGGGAAAATTTGCCAATTTAAGGATGCTTTCATTTTTTTCACAATTTTTGTCAATGGCATTTTAGTATCTACGACTCAAATACAAAATGGAACTGGAGCCAAAAGAAAAAGAAGAGAATCATCACGCAACAAAGACACTAGAGCATCTTCAACTAGCCATTCGAGTGAAAAAGGACTGGACAATGACTTGGTGGCAACAGTTCATAATATTGGCTAAAAGAACATATAGAGAAAGATACAGAGATTATTTCGATTTGCTAAGGCTAGCACAAGCCATTGGAGTTGCAGTCTTACTAGGCCTTCTCTGGTGGAAATCTAACATGCATACCGAGGCTCAACTCAGAGACCAGGTAATAATAATGAACTAGACAACTTTTGTCTAGTTCACCTCGACAAAGCTTTACAGGGTCGTACTATACAACCCTGTAAACTTTGTCTACGTAAAGCTTTACAGAGTTGTATTGTACAATCCTGTAAAACTTTGTTTAGGTAAATTAGACAATTTTTGCCTAGTTACCTAGTAGTTTCCGATAATTATACTTCTCTATTTCATTCACATTACAAAACACATTTCCTAATAATATTTTCTTTAAAAAAAATTAAAATTGCGTCGCTTAACTGCAGATTGGCTTGATGTTTTACATCTGCATTTTTTGGACATCTTCATCATTATTCGGAGCAGTTTATGTTTTCCCGTTCGAGAAAAACTTTCTGGTGAAAGAAAGGAAAGCGGACATGTACAGATTAAGTGTGTACTATGTGTGCAGCACATTGTGTGACATGGTAGCTCATGTTCTTTATCCTACATTTTTCATGTCCATTTTGTATTTTATGGCCGGATTCAAGAGAACAGTTCAGTGCTTCTTCATGACATTGTCTGCAATCCTTTTAGTAGCCATTACGAGCCAAGTAAGTCAAAATTAATAAACCCCATTTCAGAAATATATTTTTCACATTTTCTTACAATTTTATTTTTATTGAAATCAGGGAGCTGGAGAGCTCTTTGGAGCTGCAGTACTGAGTATTAAAAGGGCAGGAATGATTGCTTCTCTAGTACTCATGTTGTTTCTTCTCACAGGAGGTTACTATGTTCAGGTAGTCAAATTTAGGGCTGTAAAGGAACTGAAATGTTTGCGAACAGAGCTTGACTCGACTTGACTCAACTTGAGTTCATTTAACGAGTCGAGCTCGAACAAATTTTTTTGTTCATAAACATAAGCAAGTCAAGCTCGAACAAATTTTTTTGTTCGTGAACATAAACGAGTCGAGCTCGAGTTATGCCTTGTTCAACTTGAACTCGACTCATTTACACTCAACTTGCTAAAACTCGACTCATTTAATAATATTTATTATATTATTAATATTTTCATTATATAGTTATAATAATCAATAATAACCTTTTATTGTAAATAAAAAACCCAAACTCAACTCGACTTGATTAAACAAAACTCGCGAACAACTCGTTTATTAAACGAGTCGAGCTCGAAAACCACATTTGGGCTTGTTTAGAATCTCAACTCGACTCGACTCAGCCCTAGTCGAATATTCAAAAAGTAAAATAAAATAAAATCTTTACAAATATTTTTAATATTTCCTCTTTTGGGTACAAAAATGGGACTAACTAATTTCCCTATGCTATTTTTATGGTGCAGCACATACCAAAATTTATGCAATGGTTAAAGTATGTGTCTTTCATGTACTATGGATTTAGGCTGCTCCTTAAAGTGCAATATTCAGGAGATGAATTATATGACTGTGAAAGCAGAGGAGGATGCAGGGCTCTGCAGAGTTCACCTTCATTTGACACTGTCAATTTGAAAGGTGGCTTAAAAGAAGTTTGGGTTCTTCTGGCGATGGCGGTAGCTTATCGCCTTTTCGCTTACATTTGTCTTCGCAGAAAGATTAGCAATTACCATCTTTGAAAAATTGTATTTGTTTCAATGGGAGCAAAGTTCTATGTTTCTTAATTTGATTGAACAGGGGGAAGAAAACAGAGCAACAGGCTATTTCAATAAAATTATCATGTGTTTTGTTATTCTGACTTCAAAATCTTGAAAATATTAACACTGTTTCTGAGTTTTGGACGGAAAATAAAAAAGTATGGCAAACTCTAGATTAACCACCTCTTCGGTAGTTCCAAATTATAGTTGTTTTCACTGTTTAGTCCTCTAATTAATTTTTTCGTATATTCCGTCATCAAATTACATATTTTTTTTCATGTTAGTCTCCAAAATATAGGGACGATAATTTTTAACATGACATGCTAACACGACGTGAACACGATACATATAAGAGTGTTAATGTCGAGTATAAACAATTTCTTTGTCATAAACAAGTTGACACGTTTAACATGAAATTTAAATATGTCGGACGCAGGTTGTCAACGGGTTGACACGTTTAACACGATTAGACATGTTTATTTAAAATAATCAAAAAATAAATATGATATGAGATTATAATTTATCTTAAATATTGAGTTTTTGCCCTTTTAATTACTTTTCTAAGTATGTTATCTTGTATTTTGTTAAATATATATTATTGTATTGAATAAATAACATTATTATTTAATAAATAAGTGAATGAAGTTGTATTTTTTTATTTAAATTTTTATACTAAACGGTTAAACAGGTCAACACATTTAACACTATTAATTAAGAGGTTAGTGTTATTGTTGAGTATCTTGACACGATTAATTAAATGGGGCAGATTAGTGTTGACCTATTTAGTGTAATACTTATAACCTGACACAATACGAATTTCGTCCAACACAACACGATTGTCACTCCTATCAAAATATAACAAACTCCTTATAAATTTAGGACAATCTGTTTACTAGTCCTTAAACTATAGTTGTTTTTCATGTTTGATTCCCTAAGTATTTTTTGCATCCTTATACTTTATAATTTCAACTATCTTAGATTCTCAGTGCAACACTACAAAAACAGAATAATTATAATAGAGTAAACATGAAAATAACTATAGCTTGAGGACTAAACCTAAAAAAACTACGGTGAAAAAACTAAATCTGAAATATTGCTATATTTTGGAAAGTAGAATGAAAAAATATAATTTAAGGATAAAATACACCAGAAAAAAAAATTAATTAAAGAGACTAAACGTGAAATCAATTATCATTTGTTATCCAATTTTTCCCTAGCCATTTTTCTCATCACCCATGAAACATGGAGAATTATATATATGTGGTCCCCACCCCACATGCACATAAATTCAAATAATTGAATGTATATCGTTTATTTGTTAAATGTGGTTTCAAAAAAATATTTTTAACTTTTAATATTTATCGTTTGAATATTTTAATAAAACATTAATTGTTTAATTTTTAATATAATCTTCAAATATTAAATATAATTTTTATGTTTTTACTAATTTCTACTTATTTAATAAATAATATTCTCTTTTTTCAGTACAAAAATAATATTAATATTTAAAATTATTTTTAAATAATAAACTTGATATTAATTATTTTTATTAATATATATGTCCACTTCTAAAAAAGCCGAATAACAAGTGAGGGAGTGCGTAGTATGTAACTATATATAGAGAGAGAGATATTTAAAAAAAGAAATGATTGGTGGTGGGGTCCAAGTCAATACGTTACCCAGAAAGACGAACCAACCATTTATATCCCCAAACAAAACTGGCTTCCCAAATCCAAATCCCAATCCCACCTGTGTCAGCCTCACACTCTGTTCCTTCCCTTTTTCTTTGTCTCTCTCCTGTACTTTCATTAATTATAACTTATACTCCAATCCAATTTCAATTTTTGAGGGAGAGATTTCTCTCTCTCTCTCTTAAATGGAGCTGGTACCATTTTCAGACCCCAAATCCGACTCAACCTCCGCCAATCCAGCATGGCAAGAAATGTTCCGATCCGGCTCCGTTCGAAAACCAGACCCTTCTCCCTTGAAACCCCCGCCGCCGCCGGAGCCCAACGCGCCACCACCTCCCGCCACCCAAAACCCAGATCAGAATCCCCTTTCCGGCGACCCCCAGGTACGTCTTGCCCTTTATATAGCCATGGCGCATGCTGGTCTAGCCTTTATTATCTTTGTACTTTATGGTATTTGTAAATTACTTGAAGAATATCTCCGACCCATTCAGTGGGCTGTGCTATGTTCAATCCCCTTGAGAGGAATTCAACAAGCCCTTGTTGAATTTTGGTCTGAGCCATTGAGATTAGGCCTCACTGAAACTGTATTGGCGGTACCTTTGTCTATATTTAGGGGTTGTGTGGGTACCCTTGTTGATATTCGTGATGTTTGCTTCCGGGTTCTTTTTCGCCAGAAGAAAGCTAATGGTTTGAGGCGAAAACGAAGTGGGTTTTTGAAAGTGCTCCGGTGGCTAGTCTCTTTTTGGGTTTTTGTGATGGTTTATGAGCAATTTGGTGGAATTGGGTGTATTACTCTTCTTGTGTTAGGATTTATGTTCACTGCTAGTAGTGTCGAAACAACTATGTCTGCTGTTCACTCGTTTAGGAATCATAGTTTTCGACGAAGCCATTATAGTGCATTTTTTACCAGAGGGATATTGAAAAGATTGGAAACCATTGTGGCAATTGGGTTGATTGTAACAATGATTGTTGGGTTTTTAACAGGGGTAATTTTCTTTTCTTATAAAGTGGGTCTTGAGGGGAAAGGCGCAGTATTTTCATTGAAATCCCATGTAGAAGAGAGTAATTATGCTGAGAGAATTGGGGTGAAGAAATGGATGGATGAAAATGATGTGCCAGGGATGGTGGATAGATACAGTACGCAATTTTATGAAACTGTGTCTGATCAGATTGATAGTTTGGCAATGCAGTATAATATGACCGAGTTTGTTACTGGGATTAAGCATTTTGTGATAACTCAATCATCGAATTCTTCTTCCGAGTCCACTGCTTTGATGACCCCATCCCGTTACACTGAGAAACTTCTGAGTTTGAAGAAGAGATTTACGAATCGTGAATGGGGGGAAATTTATACAGAATCTGATGCAATCTTTAGGGAATTGCGGGTTACAAGGGAGGATTTGGTCAATAAGGCAAAAGGGTTTGCCTTTCAAGGATTGGACGTGTTGCAAGGTGTATTTTCCAGTAGTAAATCGGTTCTAGGTGGCAGCGCTAAGCTCGTGTTTATTATTGGCAACTCCATTGTGTCCGGAGCAGCTGGCCTTTTCAATTTTGTGTCTCAGTTAATGATTTTCTTTTGGGTTTTGTATTATCTTATCACATCAGATTCTGGTGGAGTCACAGAACAAGTGATGTGTATGATTCCAATTTCTCAATCAGCAAGGTCAAGATGTGTTGAAGTTCTTGATAAAGCTATATCAAGTTCTCTGTTGGCAACCGCTGAGATTGCTGTCTTTCAGGGATGTCTCACATGGCTTTTGTTTAGACTATACTCTATCCATTTCTTGTACATGTCAACTTTACTTGCATATATCAGCCCTTTGTTGCCAATTTTCCCCTATTGGCTCTCAACTATTCCAGCCGCCCTGCAATTGGTACTTGAAGGGAGATATATACTGGCCCTCAGCTTGTCTTCTATTCATCTTGTTCTTATGGAGTACGGATGTTACGAAATTCAAGAAGATATCCCTGGTTATAGTGCATATCTCACTGGCCTTAGCATCATTGGTGGAATGACACTCTTCCCATCTGCTATAGAGGTAAGAGGCATATGATTCATTTCTTGCTCGTTAAATCATTGTCTCTCCTTAGATTGCTCGTACGAGATTTCTATGCTAGTTTCTCTGTTTGTTAAGTTGTTTAGAAATTTGACTTTGGTATATTCAAGATTTCTGACTTGCTATTCACCAACTGATGTCAATTCTTTCATGATAGTTTATTACAGTTGATGCATTTATTTTATAAGTTCAAATTATCCTGAGTGTCCATGTGTTTTGTAGTCACATTTGACATTACTCTACAGGAAGTTAGTAGCCTAACTGGAAAGATGCACTAAACAAGATAGTTGAGTGTTTACTGAAAACAAATTAAATAAATGGAGCTATTAATTTCTCTAATCAAGATGTGTCAGCTACCATGCTAATCTATCATAGATGATTCTATCTGTATATAATTTATTTGGCAGCCTTTGTTTAATTGTGCTTGCTCTTACATGTGATTAGTATTATTTGGTTGAAATGAAATACTTGATTTGAATCTTGTAACTAACAATATTGCTGGGGCGTATCAATAATGCAGGGAGCAATAATGGGGCCGCTGATAGCTACTGTTGTGATTGCTCTTAAAGATCTGTACGTAGAGTTTGTTTTAGATGAACCGAAGGAAAATGGCAAGTAGAAACCAGTTCATAAGAGTTGAAGAACTCATGTACATTAGCTAAATTGGTTGGATTGGAAATTGTTGCGTTAAAGCGCTTCTTGTTGGGGATCCATTCATGTGCCTTTCTTCACCAGGTTCATCATGGTGTCTTTTACTGATTTTTTATTTTTATTTTTTTTTACATGGCATCTCTTCATATTGTAGCTGTTGGGATCCAATCACGGGTCTCTTTTCACCATTATGGTGTGTTCCATTGATTTTTTCGATTTGTATATCTCTTCAGATTGCTGTATGTGGTGTTTCTTTTTTCCTGATCTGTGTGTAAAAATTTATGGGTAAATTTGTATCCCTCAAACTTATTTAAAGATGGTGTACATTATACCTGTTTTCCTTTTATACATAGTTTGGTATCATAACTGAAACAATTTTAGAAAGTTATTTTTACTGTTTCCAGGTCATTTCAAGTCTTCTTGCAGGAGTACAACAAAATAAAATTATTTTGCTGTTGCTTTATTATTCAAACAAGCATGATAACCTGTTCAAATCATAGATAAGCTTCAAATATGTACTTCAAAAAGTACATATGGGATAAATTTTAGGAATGACATATTTGAGCAAATTCTTATAATATTAATAATAATGTATACCTCTTCATCTAATAAAATATCATTGGTGTTGATAGTCATTTTTGTATAGTATGATTATAACTTTTAGAATTTGAGACTTGTAGAAGTTTTGAGTGTAATTTGGTGAGTAGGAAGAGTCCTATTTACAATATAAATGAGATAACTTTATATTAATTAGGTTCTGGAATTTGAGACTTGTAGAAATTTTGGTTGTAATTTGGTGTGTAGGAAGAGTCTTATTTATAATGTAAATGAGATAAATTCATATTAATTAAGTTTGTGAATTAAGAAAACTAAAGGTCAAAATACTACTCCCTCGGTTCCTAAATAACTGACGTTAGCAGCCAAAGCACACTAATTAAGAAACTTAATTACTCCAATTCATTTGTCTATTCATCCAATAGGAAGGGGAGAGAGAATTGCACAGATATACATAAAAAGATAAAAGAGTCCAATAGAAAGGAGAGAGAGAATTCTTAAGTATTTAATTTTTTATAGAACTCCAATAAGAAGAAGAGAGAGAATTTTCAAATCTTTAATTTTCTTTAGGACTCCAATAGGAAGAAGAGAGAGGATTATATGGATATATATAAATTCTCCTAGAAATCCTATAACGTCAAATATTTGGGAACAAAAAAATTGACCTATAATGTCAGTTATTTAGGAACCGAGAGAGTATAAAATATTCTTGGTAAGTTCAAAAGTAAAATTTTGGATACAATATAAATAATAATAATGTAAAGAATACATTGAATGTCAAATAATAAAGTCAAAAAACTCTTGGACTTTGCATGCTTAATTCTAAAACCCAAAAAAAATCCTTGAACTATTGATTTGACAAAAAAAAAAGTCTTAAACTAACGAGTTGACTTAGACCAATCAAAATAACTTATTTTTGTCTCGTTATATTTTTGTATTGATAAAATGAAATTATTGGTATTTTCCCTGTTGTGATGAAGTTTTGCCAACTAACCTAAAAATAAAATAAAATAAAACAATGAAATTAGATCCTTAATATTTTATCAATGATTAATAGTTCATCCCACAAAAAGAATCCCAGGTCAAAATTTTAAGTAAACCTGCAAATTTTAAAATTAATGACTTCATTTAATTTTAGTTACGCTGTTGTAATTATTACTCATTTCACATAAATAAATTTGTCAATTTTATTTGTTTTCACAAAAAGTGTACTTTTTTAGTAATTCTATGTGTTATGTAATAAGATACAAGAGCGAGTTTTCTTGCATGAAATCAATAATCAAATATAGTCTGAGCAGTAATCAAAATTAAATCATTAATAATCACATTGTTTAAACTTTAAACAATCCAAACATACTTACTACAGATATTTTCTTACATGGCTTGAATACATAATAGAACCCAAAAAGCACAATAAAATATAAAGATACAACCTCCATCCATGACTTTCCTTCCACCCAAATCTGTTGCCCAAAACAACTTGAAATCATTAAGATATTTTTGAACAAAGATGGTTCCACCCTGAAAAAGTTCGACTGAAACTTGCTTTCCCAACAAGGCATACTGTTGCAATACCGAGTATATATCACTTGCATCTATAGTTCAAATATATTTTTCTCGGATTACAAGTGTCCAAAGTAAATTATTTCATGTATTTCTGGAGAAATTTCCGGTGGAAGTCGCTCCTAATAGTGTCGTTGATGAAGCGTTTTGGGGTCTTAGCCTCACCACGAGCCTGGTTCTTAAAAACCACATCATCATCCCACCTGTAACACAGATATTAAATAATTTAGAACTAGATAGGAGTCGATAATGTAACAGGGGGGAACTAAGTTACTCCCGGATTCAGGGGACAAACCTTCTTTTCACGTTAAAGGATGTTGCATTATTTAGCAGAGGGTTTCCTCGGATCAATTCAGCCTCTTTAACTTTTAGCTGCTCTTCTTGTTCTTGGCGCTCCTGCAGGAAGCATAAAACAACACATCAAAATCACTACGTAGATATAACTTTGAAATTTTGATGTAAAAAAGCAGGCTGTATTGTCACTCCACGCTCTGGTAACTTGATCCCAAAAATGCACAAAATTCTCTATTGAGAGTTATGCAGACAACCATAGTTTCTGATAGGATACACAGCAGACTTGTACGTGGATTAAAAATATTTCCCAAAATAAAATAAGCATGATGCAGGCATGGGATGACACCATAAAAAATTACATTACACAAGCAGATTTCATCATTTTATAGCTTCACGAAATGTCAAACATTTCGGGGAAAAAAACAGCTGCATGAGACAACCCCAGAAATATATGAAGAAGAAACTTACTTTTCGGAGTTTCTCCTCTGCTCTTTCCTTTTTTATCTGTTCAAGCTCAGCCAAAAGAGCTTCTGTGTCATCCTCATCATCATCATCATCCTCATCACTAAACATGAAACAACTAATAGTTTAGCAACTTTCGACAAAATAAATTTTAGTTGAGCACCGTTCCAAAAAAAATAAAAAATAAAATAAAATAAAATAAAATAAATAACTTTCAAGAACAAAATCACTGAAATAATTTGAATATAACAAAATTGACGCCTAGTAAGGCATTTAGAGAGTAATTCTCACTAATTTTACCAAGAACGCAGTTCTTCTCATGGAAAGGATATGGGAACGCATATTATGACATTAGTTAAAATGCGATACGCTAGATAGCTTTACATGAATGCTTGTAGTTAGGAATTGTCTCAAAATCTAATTACAATAGAACTACGTTTTTCATAGAAGATATTTAGTAGCATCAACATGTTACTTAATTTAGTCCAAAATAATGTTTGAGCATCCACTACAAATTACAAATAGAATATAGATATTTATGCAATTATAGATAGAAAAACAAAGAAATATTTCGGTACCACGTTTGGGAGCACGTGTTGACTAGGTCAATCAAAGTATCTAGTGCCATAGGTTCTTACTATAAAAAATAAAAAGAACTCACGAACAAAAATAAACTGGGAAAGGCATCAAATTGCAAACCCAAAAAAATACAAGCACCAGTGACAACAACCTGGGGCCTGAAAGAGAATGAGAAAGACGGATTGCGAGACACCGAGACCAAATAAGTGAAATATAGGTCAGACATGCCTATTATCACCATAGAGTTTGCTAACTTCCAATATAAGGTTAGAAGTACTGTAATAAGTCAACTGTACCTATTAGTTATTAAAGGCAAAAGACGCACCAAGGCACAAAGGTCTCCCGGGAGCTTAGGCGCAATGCTAGGCTCACACCTCATTGGATTAAGATGCACAACCTCAAAAAATACGATATACTTCCTCCATTCCAAATTATAAGAACTTTTGAAAGTTAACTTTAGATATTTTCTAACTCAAAATTGATAATATTTATTAAAAATTACGAAGCAATAAATATTGTAATTAGTAGTAATTTCTAGATAGTTTACAATATTCATCATTACATTGACTAAAATTAAATGAATCTATATCGATTTTGAATTTAAAAATGTCCCAAGTTGACTTCAAAAAGTCAATAATGATCTTGTATTTTGGAACGGAGGTAGTATGTTATATACATAATGACCCAAAAAAACTATTGAACTTAGGTTAAGCTATCAAAAAACATACAAAATATTTTTTTTGCACCAAAACCATTTGAACTTTCAAACAATTATCAAAAAAGCCCAAAATTTAACCAAATGAGTTGACGTGTAAATATGAATTGTTCAAATTTTGGGCATTCTTGACAATTATTTGAAAGTAAAATGGTTTTGGTGCAAACAAAAAATAGATTTTATGTTTTTTTGATAGCTTGACAAGAGTTGAATGGTTTTTTCGTTCATCAAGTCTCTCTCTCTCTCCCTCCCTCCCTTCCCTTCCCTTCCCTCCCTCTCTCTCTCTCTCTCTCTATATATATATATATACACACACACACACACATATGTGTGTGTGTGGATGTATATGTGGTGTCATATTGTAACGATAAAGTGTTAAGAAATAAAGTGGCAATATATGGCATAAATACACAGAAAACAAGGGAATTGATATTTCCACAAGTCAAATTTGATATTTCCACAAGCTCCCTCTCACGAGCGTGGGTTCCATTTATGTAAGAGGAAACTTGTAGAACCATCACTTTTACTTATGAAAATATCAATTTCCTAAAACAAAAGAAAGGAAGAAAACAGGGAAAAGAGGAGGGGGGTTAAGATGAAAGAGGAAAAGTAAAAGAAAAACGGGGGAAGAAAAAGAGGCGAAGGCGAGTGGGATAAAGAAGAAAGAAGAAAAAGGAGGAAGTAAAAAACAGACGACGAAAAACAGGTTAAGGGAAAAAAAAAAAGAAGAAGAAAAAGGATAAGAAAAACCTAAGGAAGGAAAAAGGGGAAAGAAAAGAGATGGAAAAAAGGGAAGTAAAAAGGGGATAAAATGACTAAAAAAGGGAAGAAATAAGATGGAAAAATATTATCTGGAGCCTTGCTTTAGAAGACTTCAATAAGGCATGCCTTAATTGTGCCCAATGCCTCATCCTTACACCCAAAAAGAGAGGCTCTTTGAGTACGCCACACCTTAGCCTTAGCCAAAAGAAGGGCCAAGAGATGCAGCTCCCCTTGCATTGGGCCTGGGCACGTGCCTTCAACAACTATGAAGCCAACTTACCATCAAATCTATAATCAAAATGACTGCATAGACAAATGTAGCACTAACTAGTTCACACAAATGTAAATGGTGACCAACCTCTCATCATCACTCTTGACTTCCGCATCAGCATCATCAGCATCGGCACTACGTGGAATTATACGGTCTTCAACCTCCCTCTTTCTGCCTGTAAAAGCATATGTGGTTAGTTGACAGAAAAGTCTGGGGGGAAATGTTCGTGAACTTGAGACTATTGATCGACACATTTATCAAGTTGTCAGGTGGATTTACCTTCCAAAAGTAGATGCCCTCCCTTCCTACGATCTCTGTCCTCTGCAATGTGTGATCATATT
Source organism: Aralia elata (assembly GCA_034770075.1). Lineage (NCBI taxonomy): Eukaryota > Viridiplantae > Streptophyta > Magnoliopsida > Apiales > Araliaceae > Aralia > Aralia elata. The sequence continues at coordinate 12,699,334 of CM068385.1, read as the reverse complement.
CAAGTTAGTTTAAATGTAGCCAAATAATATCAAATGTCATAAAAAGCAAGCACAGGAAAACAAAAACATGTATGACAGGAAGGAACAGCCAGCTTTAATTAACTAATATAGGCTTTACCTTTCGAGGAGAAATGTCTCCGCTCATTCTCCTCCAACTCCTCCCGAAGATTCCTCCTCTGCAGTTCATCCTGGGTGTCTTGCCCTTCCTTTCTGTAACAATGCATAGCAATAATAATGATAATCTATATGCTGGAATCAAAATGAGATTCATAATGGGGAAAATTATGTAAATTCCACAATAAGTCAATAATATCAAAGCTGCAGCTTTAGTAGATACAATTACAACCCTATCCAAAACTAGCTTGTCCAACTAGAATGATTTGTTATGGCTCTCATCCACATGAAATCAAGGTATTGGAGAGTTCCAAGGGTATCAGGATTCAGAATATCCGATGCAACTTACATGGTTAAATTGGGAACCGAAACTGAACTATGGTTGTCAGCTCCAAAGAGTAGGCTATACATCTTTCTTTCGGTGTTCTGAAAAGTGGCAGCCGCCAGGCATAGGTGCTGCCCAACCTAGGCGAGTAGGTGCTAGGTGGCTAAAAGAATGTAAAGAATAATTATACAGGGCTAGGTGGCTGCCTGGACAGGCGAAGCAGACTGGTTCAGTCTAGGTGGTCTATAGTTGTCGTTTTTTGGCAATGCTATTTTATTTTTTAACCCCATCTTCTATTTAAAGAATGAACCTGAAATGAACCTCTAATTTACCAACAATGCATAGCAACCACTAAAATCTATCAACAGAAGACTGGAAGAGAGGAACTAATAGTACATCATTAATATTCTTTTATGTGTGTAATTGTGTTTAATAATGCATTTATTTTTATTACAAATACAAAAAAGTCTTAGTTTATAACAAATAATAATAATATAATAATAATAATAATAATAATAATAAAACTGTAGGAAAATGCCTAGGCCCCGGCTACAAGGCTTAGGTGCTCGAAACTCCCTCCGCTGTCTAGGCCCGTCTAGCGTTATTTAAAACACCACTTTCTTTATTTTGTTCCTCACAAGCATTTTCCGACATTATTTAGAATTAGTTCAAACTCTGCTTCACTCTTTCGCTCGGTAAGTATACTACGCAAATTCAGTTGTTTGTTCTGATTATATTAATATACCATGATATAAGTTTTTCTTTGTTGTAAGCTGAATGTCACTTATCATGTCTAGTCATTGATGAAGGTCAATCAAATGTGAAGAAATGAATCTTTTTCGTCATACAATTCATGGTTCTTTTGTACCATCAGAACCGGGCTATGTTTAATAAATGCTAGAGAGTTGAATCCTTAAGTTGCATTAGCCAACAAGTAGTTATTTTCCCTTAATAGATCGTTCAAGATTGTAGAAACTTCTTTTTTTCCTCCATAACTACTTAAGTCAATATATTCTTATGTATGCACGTCTCATATAGGCCCTAAGCTTGTTAATTGTCTCACCACAAAGGACATCACATTAATGATTAAACCCACCAAAAAGGATGTCCTCTTGGTAAAAGGTAAAATAATTTACACACAGCTTTTTTATTTAACAAATAATTCATGCCAACAGCTTAATATATTAGAGCAAGCCATAGAGTGCCACGGTTTTTTATTGTTGGTTTTTGTTTTTTCTTTTTTTAGGTGAAAGCGCTCTCAATTTGTTAGGATTTTTATTAGTGGAAACCTATATCCTTCACATGTTTATCGTTCCTCTATGTTCTGTCTTGACATTTACTCTTCTTTAACTAAATACAGTGGATAACTAACTTAAATCACATGTCTTCAGGAGAAAGACAAATTAATAAGTTCCCAAATCAACCAGTCAAATTTATATTTTGGATTAATCCAGCATGGCAATCAGGAAACACATACAGCCTGCTTAAAACCTAATTCATGGCTATTGCATACAGCGCACCTCTCCAGACTTCTTATTATATAAATCTCCTCCTCTAAAAGAAAGTTTTGAATCCTTACTTGGCGCACACAAATTCCCCAAACAGCGTACAATCTTCCAAAAGCTAAAACATAAATAACATACAAATTAAGAAAAAAAGTACTAACCTGGGTTTTAGGGTTGTGTGAGAGGCAATGTCCCTTGAAGAGTATTTCTGTGATGGTCCAAATATTCGAGTTCCCCCTTGTTCGTTACCACCTTTAGCAGGTGCCCATGTCGGTCGAGCTGCAGTCGTCATGTTTTCCCACTTTTCTCAAACTATATACGACACCAAAAGAAATTACTACATCAGATAAAGTACAAATCTAATACACCAATTACATGGCTCAAAAGTACAATAACCAAAGCTAATATTGAAGCTTATGAGTAAAAGCCAACCCAAAGGCCAGATCATATACTCAGCAAATAAGATTCACTCCCAGGTCAAATTGACCATTTTTAAAATCATTAATTAAGTAATTCAGATTTTACAAAATCACAAACCTTGAAATCATTACTAAAGTATATGAAGGTTATTAACAATACTAGATTTGTAGAAATTTTAAGGATAAGTTTTTTCCATTTTACCCCTAAACCCTAACTTTATAGATTGTATGTTCGAATTATTGATTTTAGATGATCAATCTGAGCATAAACTTCAATGGATAACGTATGTATTATGGAGTAAATTCAAAGATAATGATTTGTTCAATGTAAGAAAACCCTAAAACGAACTTCTTTCGCAAAAATAAATAGAATTAACGCAAATTCAAACTCATTATAACAATTAAAATCAATATAAACCCCAATCGAAAGTACTGTAAGTGAAAATTCTGAAATTCGAAGCCCTAATTTTCATGAAACTGAGATGAACTTACCTTCAGACGATGATTTCTCTCGATTTGGTGACTTCTCGATTTTCTCAGACGAAGCGATTAATTGATTTTTGGGGTAAAGAATAAGGAGCCAGTATTTACTTTTCTGCCATTGTCGGTTTTAAAGAAAAACAGTGTTTCAATACGACATCGTTTGGTAAAATTAGCGGTAATTGACCAGGATCACAGATCCTTGCAACTGGGCTCAATTTGGATTTTTCCAAATTTTTGGAGTCAATCCAAACAAACCAAATATCTTGCAAGGTCCACTTAAATTGAGAAATATATAGGAAGAATTACATTTACTACTATATTTTTAAAAAATATTACAATATAAGTGCATACATAGAATATTTATAAAATTAGTGTATCTTCAATATTTAATTTACAAAATTAGTGCATCTTCAATATTTAATTTACAAATTAGTTTTAACTATGGTAACTGTTACCATAATTAAAGGGATACCAAATCATTTGTCGTTTCTCTCTCTTTCATTTGAAAACCCTTATTTTTCAATTTGGAATCTTGCCTCCGCCTCCCTCCTCCCTCCCCCTCCCTCTTTCCTCCTCTCTGCCCCTCTCGCCTGCCTCCCCTGCCCTCCTCCTTTCCCCTCCCTGTCTGCCCCTCCCGCTTTCTCTCTCCTCCAGTTTCTCCGCCGATCCCTTCTACACCATCGCCGATAAGTTCATGGTGGCGTCAATGGAGTCTTCGCGTTCATGGTGGCGTCAATGGAATATTCACGCTCATGGTGGCGTCAATGGTGACTTCACGTTCATGGTTGGATTTTTCGATTTCTCTAGATAACCAAACACTAGTATAGAGGTAACCAAACACTATTATGGTGATTTTTTGCTACAGTAAATCTAGGTAACCAAACACTAGTATGGAGGTAACCAATTCCTGAATGTGTAGTAACTAGTTTTTTCGTGCAGTAAATCTAGGTAGCCAAACATTAGTATGGAGGTAACCAATTCCTGAATGTGTAGTAACTAGTTTTTTCGGACAGTAACTCTAGGTAGCCAAAAACTAGTATGGAGGTAACCAAAAACTAGTATGGAGGTAACCAATTCCTGAATTTACTTATCTTCGGTATGTACCTATATTTCTTGTTTATAGGCGCTTATTATAACTTAAGTTATGTAACGATCATGGTCTTCTTTTTTTCCTCAAGGTAGTGATCAACTATGACTTCCCATTAAATCTCGGCGGTGGTGTAGAAGGGTGAGAAGGCGACGGAGGAAGATGATGAGGAAGATGAAGATTAGGATAGATAAGATAATTTTTTTGTTTTTCGTTCCTTTTGATTTGAATTTTGAATTATGAATTTGTTTTTGTTGTTAGATCTCAAAGATTTGAATTTGAATTATTAATTATGACGGTTATTTGTCCTTAATTTTAGCTTTCCTTATTAATGTGAAATTGAATGGTTTGAATTTATTGCCCTCTTTTTGCAATTATTTTGTGGATACACTAATGATGTAATTACTTTCTAATTGTTGTATATTTCTGTAAAGAACCCAAATATATAACATAGATTCCCCATTCAAGAATAGGCAATTATTTTAAACTAGCTCATGATTCCTTGTCAAGACCATAATTTTTATAAAATTATTGTTTATATTTTTTTTTATTGAGAATACGGGAGGTGAGAGATACCTCACGCTCTTACATGAGGTATACTTTCGTAATAATATTGTATATATAACATAAGAGTGTATATATTCAATTATACAAAACGACGTCATTTTGAGGGCAATCTCACACTGCATAAGGTAGCCTTCACATCTTTTTTTGACTTTTCAATATTATACTATACCAATATATTACTTATCATACTAATAGATTAATAGTATGTACGATGATTTTTGTGAAAAAAAATTTTCTTCCAAAGTATATTATTTAACTAATTATTAATAAAAAAAATAAATAGATTTAAAAATCTACTATAGTAGTTCATCTATTTGTATAATATAAATGCTAATATTAATCTTTAAATTAATAATTTATTTGTTTATATATTCATGTACTTATGTAATAGTAAAATTATATTTAAATTCAAATAGTTATACTTATATAATTTAATAATAAAAAATATTATATAAATAAAGACAATGTGCGACATAACTTTCAAAATAACGTCGTTTTACATAATTGAATACACTCCCTCCCATGTTATGTATAAAAGGGTATTTTTGTAATTTAACAAAATATTGTTATTATAAATGGATAACTCATGCAAGAGAGTGAGGTTGTCCTTACCTCCCATACCCTTATAAATAAATATTAATGTCATCAAGAATATGAATTTTAAAAAACACTAACTAAATAAAAAAATGTAAAAATAGATACTTATGATAGTAAAAATGTAAAAAAAAAGAAAAAGATTTTGAAATCAAATAAAAGGTGAAAAAATAGTTTCATATCCAAAATTTTAGGTTTCCATTCTAGATTTTAGGGTTAAAGGACCATTACTAAATTTTAGGGTTAAGATACAATTTTGTGCTATTAAAATCAAATAAAATATGAAAAAAAATAGTTTCTTTTCTTAAATTTCAAGTTTCCATTCCTAGATTTCAAGGTCTAAGGATCATTCCTAAATTTTAAGTTGGGAGACCATTTTGTGCTATTAATTATATATATACATGCTCACAAACCCTATGTGAAGCACACGAGCCACATGGATAATGGTTTATTATATTATTAAATAGATAAATATTCAGTTAAGATTTTGAGAGTATAGTTGTAGTTATTAAATTATTAAAATATATATTATAGATGTAATACTCCAGTTCCACATCGAAAAATATGAAAAAAAATTATCTGTATATAAGAAATTAAGTTACTAATAATAGTACCTTCAGTTATGACCTTTTGGGTGAACTGTGGTTAGGGGTGTAAACGAGTCAAATCTCAGCGAACACCCTAATGTTCAGATTCGACTCGACTCGAAAAAATTGAGCTCGAATTCGACTCGGATTCGATAAGAGATTTCTAATTTTGCGCCAGATTCGACTCGGATCAATACTCGGACCTACTGGGCTCGTAAGTACTCGACTTGTTTACAAAGCGAGTTACTCATGAACCTTCAAATCGAGTTTCGACTATGAACCATTTTACTTAAAACTAAACCACTATATACTAAATTGATTACTTAACTAATATTTAAATATAAAAGTTTTTCACTTTTATTTATGTAAAGAAATTACAAAAAAATACAAATTGACAATCAATTCATTGATTTATTCAAGTACAAGTTTACACAATTTCATACTACACTTTATAAATTATAAAGATTGATACAAATATCACACATTTAACTTGCTAGTATGGATCAGACTAGTATTCAAATATGATCCATTGAGCATGTATCGAGTATGGTTCGGGAAAAAATGAAATACTCGAACCCTAATATAAGCGAACACTGGTATGCTCGAATTCGACTCGTATATCATTAAATAGAAAACGAGTATGGATCAGATTCGACTCAGATCAACTTTGAATTCAAACTTTGGATCATATTTTCGAGTCGATCTCGAGTCGAGTACCGAGCTACTCTGCTCGGCTTACACCTCTACCCGTGGTAGGTTAAGATGACCCAAGAAGATACTATTGTGCTAGTGATTTAAGACCTTATTTGGATGAATTCAATTTGGACTCGGGATTTGGCGCTAGTTGTTATATAAGGAGTTTAAGGCCTTGTTTGGGTAGATTTGATTCGATTCAGACTTGGAATTTGACCCAAGAATTGGTCCGGACTCGAAATTTGACCCGGCTTGTTTCAATAGATTCCTTCGACTAATTATTGATAAGTGCATATTATTCATTTATTTTTATTCCTTTATATCTAGTTTATTGCGTGTTTTATTGTGTATATGCACTTATTAGGTTATTTATTGATTTCAGGAGAATTCAAGGTCAAAAGTGGAAAAAGATGGAAAATTGGAGCTTAAAATACACATGGTGGCATTTTTGTAAATTCGAGGACTAGGGCTAGCGCCAGCAGCGCTAGGGCCAGCGCTAGCAGCGCTACACACACCACCAGACACTGCACACCAGCGCTATTAGCGCCCAACACAGCGCCAGCAGCGCTACATCAGCGCCAACAGCGCTCAACCCTTCACAAACCAGCGCCAGCAGCGCTAGGCACAACTTGAGCACACTGCATAGCAGCGCTAGCAGCGCTTGGGACAGCGCCAGCGGCGCTATTTCGCGTTCTTGAGTACTAAAGGCCAGCTGAAGGAGGAAAAGGAAGTTGATTCGGAAGAGGATTCTATTCATTATGATCAGATAGTAAGAAGGAAACTCTAAGTAGGAACTTGAGGACTTATATATATCTTATTCTATTTTTCTAGAGAGGGATCTTGGCAACTACAATTGTAACTCTAATAGGAGGAGATTAAAGGCATGTCAGGCTAGACTCTTACTTTCAGTTCTAAGGGATGTTGAACCTTTTTCATAATTAATGGTTTAATCAGGTTTTATTTATTTATTCCTTCTTGCATGAGATTTATTCTGATAATCTGTTTTTAATTGATTATATGTTATCTAATCTTTTGATTTGATTTGGCCAATTGAATTAATTTGATTGATACCATCTGCTAGATTAAGATATAGTATTAAGTAAACGATATTATGTCTGATCATAGGTAGCAATTGATAGTATCTGATTGTGGACAAACTTTTGGATATTATTAAGATTATTAGAAGGCAAGTTAAATAATTCCTGATTGTGCAATTGTTGCTTGGAATAACCTAATTCTCTCATTCTTTATGCTGCTGTTATATTAAATCTAGACTGATAGTTCTAGGTTATATGATAGTTAGAGTCTCTTGAGGCGATTGTCACATTAGATTTACACATAAGGAGAATTGCGGATAATTAGCGATTGCGGTTATCTAGGGTTATTAGTCTCATTGAAGGATAAATATTGTTGAACTTGATTTTCCCATAATTGTGATAAGGTGATACTGAACTGAAGAACTGAAGCTTTTTATTCATTGATCATTCTTAATTACTTTTGTTAGTTTAGTGAATCAAACTCAAAAACCCCTCATTAATAGAAATAATAGGAATGTTAGAATAAGTAAAAGATTAATTCACTTCTCTGTGGGATCGATCCTTGCTTGTCATTATACTAAGTTTTGTGCTAGTAGAGTGTTAGTAAGGTAATAATTTTGGAGTGTAAAACGACAGCTCCCAAATTTTGGCGCCGTTGCCGGGGAAATGTTATTTATCTTTATTTATTCTTCATTTTACTTTATTTCATTTTATTTTTGTTTATTATTGTAGTTTATGACACGATCCTCTCAATCCGGTGATTTGAATTTTGATCCAGAAATTGAGAAAACTGCACGCAGGCTAAGGAAAGAAGCTCGTCAAGCTCGAGGCATCACTGCAGAGTCAGACGAAATTCCATCACCGGGACTCAACATAGCACTTGAATTACTGTCGAATACATCATCCACCGATTCTGAGGAAGAAGAAGAAAATGGCGGGGTGGGTGCCAAATAACAACAGAACACTCAAAGAATTAGCCACTCCCAATCTTAATCAACAACCCTTGTGCATTGAATATCCTACTTTAACTGCTGCTTTTGAACTTAAATCGGGACTAATTCATCTTTTGCCTACTTTTCGTGGTCTCATAGGTGAAGATCCATATAAGCACTTGAAGGAATTCCATGTGGTGTGTTCCACCATGAAGCCACATGGAATAACAGAGGATCAAATCAAGCTAAGGGCATTTCCATTCTCACTGGGCGATCTAACGAAGGACTGGCTGTACTATCTTCCTTCAGGGTCAATACAGTCATGGAATGACATGAAAAGGCTGTTCTTGGAGAAGTACTTTCCTGCTTCAAAAGTTGCCAACATCAGAAAGGAGATATGCGGCATTCGACAGTTCAACGGAGAGACACTGTATGAGTATTGGGAAAGATTTAAAAAATTGTGTTCCAGTTGTCCTCCCCATCAAATAGACGATCAACACCTGATTCAGTACTTTTATGAGGGACTATTACCAATGGATCGAAGTATGATCGATGCTGCAAGTGGAGGAGCACTAGTGGATAAGACACCGGAGGCTACAAGGACTCTAATTGCAAATATGGCTGCTAATTCTCAGCAGTATGGGACAAGGAATAACCATGCACCTGCAAGAGTGAATGAGATGACCACGAGCAACCTTGAACAACAAATTTCTGATCTAACTGTGCTGGTTAAACAAATGGCTACAGGAAATACACCAGCAGCAAAAGTTTGTGGGATTTGCTTAATGACTGGTCATAGTACCGATTCTTGTCCAACATTGCAAGAGGAAGACACAACACAGCAAACTAATGCGATGGGGAACTATCAGGCACAACCACAGCGAAAGTATGACCCGTACTCCAATACTTACAATCCAGGATGGAGGGATCATCCTAATTTTAGTTATGGAGGAAATAGGCCACCAGCGCAAGGTGTGTATCCGGTTAGACAACAAGGGTTCCCACAAGGCTCTCAACCAACTCAACCTCAATATCAACCTAGACAGACAGCTCCTGCAAATTCTGGAACATCTTTGGAAGACATGTTCAAGGCATTCATGAGTCAGACACAGCAGTTCCAGCAGGAAACGAAAAATTCTGTTCAAGACTTGAGAAATCAGATAGGTCAACTTGCCACCACAGTGGGGAGGTTAGATTCGCAAGGTTCAGGAAAGTTGCCCTCCCAAACAATTGTCAATCCAAGGGATAATGCTAGTGCGATTACACTAAGGAATGGGAAAGAGTTGGAAGGACCTAAGGTGGCTACAGAAATTAAAGCGGACAAAGATAAAGAGGAAACTGAGACACCAAGGAAAATTGTTACCCCATCTACTCCAGTTACAACCCCACCGTTGCCGTTTCCACCTAGAACCCACAAGACTTCAAAGAAGGAGGAAAATGAAAGGGAAATTTTGGAAACCTTCAGGAAGGTAGAGGTAAATATTCCTCTATTGGATGCCATCAAACAAGTGCCCAGGTATGCAAAGTTTTTGAAAGAATTGTGTACTAACAAAAGAAAATTGAAAGATGATGAAAAAATCACTGTAGGAGAGAATGTGTCAGCAGTGCTTCAAAGAAAAATGCCCCCTAAATGTAAAGATCCAGGAATGTTTACAATCCCATGCAGAATAGGTTAGTACCAGATTTGAGAAAGCCATGCTAGATCTAGGAGCTTCAATAAATGTCATGCCATTGTCTGTATTTGCCTCTTTAAATCTAGGACCTTTGAAACAAACTGGTGTTATCATTCAACTTGCTGATCGTACTAACACTTATCCGCAAGGGGTAATTGAAGATGTCTTAGTGCAGGTTAATCAGCTAATATTTCCTGCAGATTTTTACATTGTGGATATGGAAGATGATAGATCTCCAAATCCTTCACATATCTTGTTAGGGCGGCCATTCTTGAAAACAGCGAAGAAGGACAATGATCGATGTACACAATGGGACCTTGACCATGGAATTTGATGGAGAGAAAATTCAGTTCAATATATATGATGCAATGAGGTACCCTAGTGATGTTAATCATGTTTTTGCCATTGATATCATTGATTCTATGGTGCAGGAATCTTTTGATCAAGTACATCGGGAAAGCTTGGAAATGGCCATTACTAACAACTTGGACATGGATAAAGAGGAAGAATTTGATCAGAATCAGGAATTGAAGGAAGTTGTGGCTGCATTGCACTCGTTGCCAAAATTCACAGATAAGTATGCAGTTCAATCAATTCAATTGCCTGTTTCTCATAAAAAACAGTTACCTTCTGTGGAGCAAGCTCCAATCTTAGAATTGAAACCCCTACCTGCTCACTTAAAATATGCATATTTAGGGACTAATGAAACGTTACCTGTGATTATTGCTAGCAATCTAACCAAAGTGCAGGAAGAGAAATTGTTGAGAGTCCTAAGGGACCATGTCACAGTGTTTGGTTGGACGATAGCAGATATCAAAGGCATAAGCCCCGCGATGTGCATGCATAGGATTCTTTTGGATGATGGAGCAAAGCCCACGAGAGAAGCACAACGAAGATTAAATCCACCCATGATGGAGGGTAGTCAAGAAAGAGGTGATTAAATTGCTTGATGCAGGCATAATCTACCCCATCTCCGACAGTCAGTGGGTGAGTCCGGTACAGGTAGTTCCGAAGAAGTCTGGAATAACTGTCATCACGAATGACAATAATGAGTTGGTGCCCACACGGATACAAACAGGATGGAGAGTGTGTATTGACTACAGAAAATTAAATGTTGTAACTCGAAAAGACCACTTTCCTCTTCCTTTTATTGATCAAATGCTAGAACGATTAGCGGGGCATACTTATTATTACTTTCTAGATGGTTTTTCAGGATATAATCAGATCGTGATTGCACCCGAGGACCAGGAAAAGACCACATTCACGTGCCCATTTGGTACTTTTGCATACCGGAGGATGTCGTTTGGACTATGTAATGCGCCAGGTACTTTCCAGCGATGCATGGTAAGTATTTTTTCTGATCTTTTAGAAAGTTGCATCGAGGTCTTTATGGATGATTTCACAGTACATGGTGATTCTTTGGATTTGTGCTTGGAAAATCTAACGCGTGTGCTAGATAGATGCTTGGAAACTAACCTTGTTCTTAATTGGGAAAAGTGTCACTTTATGGTAGAACAGGGTATAGTGCTTGGTCATGTTGTGTCAGCTAAAGGTTTAGAGGTTGATAAAGCTAAGATAGATATTGTGTCTTCTTTGCCTTACCCCGCTAGTGTGCGGGAGATTCGCTCTTTTCTTGGACATGCAGGTTTCTATCGGCGATTTATCCAAGACTTCTCCAAAATAGCTCTGCCATTATGTAAATTGCTGCAAAAAGATGTGGAATTCCAGTTCGATGAAGTGTGCAAGGAGGCATTTGACATGCTGAAGAACCTATTGACTTCCGCACCTGTGATTCAACCGCCAAATTGGAATCTTCCCTTTGAAATAATGTGTGATGCAAGCAATTATGCAGTCGGAGCTGTTTTGGGCCAAAGAGTTGACAAAGTTGTCCATGCCATTTATTATGCCTCTAGAACATTGAATGCAGCTCAGATTAACTACTCGACAACAGAAAAAGAACTTTTATCTGTTGTTTTTGCTTTAGATAAATTTTGATCTTATTTACTTGGCACTAAAGTTGTAGTTTATTCTGACCATGCAGCTCTCAGGTATTTGTTAACCAAGAAGGACTCTAAACCCAGGATTATCAAATGGATTCTGCTGTTGCAGGAATTTGACTTGGAAATCAAGGATAAGAAGGGAGCAGATAACTTGGTAGCAGATCACTTGAGTCGATTGATGAGAGATGAGGAGGCACTACCTTTGCATGATTCCTTTCCAGATGAGCATCTTTTTTCTATTCAGGAGGAATTGTCGTGGTATGCTAATATTGTTAATTATTTGGCAAGTGCATTTATTCCCAATGAATTTTCTAAAAACCAGAAGGATAAGCTTAGGAGTGATGATAGACATTATGTTTGGGATGATCCGTACCTGTGGAAATTTTGTGCTGATCAAATAATCCGTAGGTGTGTGCCTAATACCGAAACATTGTCTATTCTAAATTTTTGCCATTCCTATGCTTGTGGAGGTCATTTTGGACCCAAACGGACTGCTCATAAAGTTTTAGAAAGTGGTTTTTATTGGCCAACAATTTTTAGAGACTCATATCTATTTTGTAAATCATGCGAGAATTGTCAACGAACAGGTAACATATCACATAGAAATCAAATGCCACAAACTCCCATTTTAATTGTTGAGATTTTTGATGTTTGGAGTATTGATTTTATGGGACCTTTTCCTGTTTCTCATGGTAATGTTTACATTCTCTTGGCTGTTGATTATGTTTCTAAATGGGTGGAAGCTAAAGCCACCAGGACTGATGATTCTAAAGTTGTTGCAGATTTTGTCAAAACTAATATATTTGTCAGATTTAGAACTCCTCGAGTTATCATCAGCGATAGAGGAACTCACTTTTGCAACAGGATGCTAGCAGCACTTTTCCGGAAATATAATGTTTTGCATAAGATTTCTACATCTTATCATCCGCAAAGCAATGGTCAGGCTGAAGTATCCAACCGTGAAGTGAAATCGATTTTGGAGAAGGTTGTCAAGCCAAGCAGAAAAGATTGGAGTCTGCGGTTAGAAGATGCATTGTGGGCGTATAGAACTGCATACAAAACCCCCATTGGTATGTCTCCGTACAGATTGGTTTTTGGGAAGCCATGTCATTTACCCGTGGAATTAGAGCATAGAGCTTTTTGGGCGATCAAGCAATGTAATATGAGTTTGGATGACGCGGGAATGCATCGGAAGTTCCAGCTTACAAGAATTGGAAGATATGAGGAATGAAGCTTATGAGAGTTCTAGACTATACAAGAATAAAACAAAGGCCTTCCATGACACGCAGATTTTGAGGAAAGATTTCACCGTTGGCCAACAAGTTCTCCTATTCAATTCGCGGCTGAAGTTATTTCCAGGTAAGTTGCGCTCTATCGTTGGGAAGGTCCATTTGTTATTACTAATGTGTTCTCTCATGGTGCTATAGATATAAAGAATCCAAAGACAGGGAAAAGTATTCAAGGTCAATGGACATAGGCTGAAACCTTTCCGTGAAGGATTTTCGATGGAGAGTGTGGAGATGATAGACTTAGTGAATCCAAGTTATGAGTGATTGCGGAGAATCGATGTCGGGCTAACGACGTTAACCAAATGCGCTGCTTGGGAGGCAACCCAAGACATCAGATTTGCTTTTCTATCCCTTTTTATTTCTTTATTTGTTTTTTTTTATTTATCTCGTCTTTGCATGATTGTCTTACATTGGGGACAATGTAAGGTTTGAGTGTTGGGGAGGGGTTTAGGTAGGATAGTATAGGGTTTAGGTAGGATAGTATAGGGTAGGTTTGCTTTAAATGTGAAAATCTGAGTTGTTTTGAGTTGTTTTGTGAAAAATTTGTGCTTGGTCAAGTTTTCAAAGGTTTTTGGTTTTAGAATGAAAATTGATGCTAATTGATAGAATTTGTTTGATGCTGAATTAATTGATAAAAGATGATAATGAAGTTAGGACCCATAGTTGACTGATTTAGATTGAGTTGGTATTGCATGAGTACTTGAATGTAAGATACATGTTTACTTGACTGGGTTAGTTGTGGAGTTGACTATGTGCACTGCTTCCATGATTTAGAACTGTTTAACTGCTTATCTTGTTTCTAGGATCATGTGAAGACAAAATCAAGAATTGGAAATTAGAAAAATTGAGAGCAAGAAAAAAAATTGAGGAAAAAAAAACATTTTGTCTCAAAAGGAAAACATGTGGTGGGTTGAGATGGAGCGTAAAACGCACTCACCCATAAACACATGCAATGAGATGGAGCGTAAAACGCACTCGTTGGTGAGAAAAAAAGTGAGATGGAGCTGCTTATGTGGTTTCAATTTGATTTAGAGATGTTCAGTGGGGACTGATGGGATTATTGTTATGAATTGATTGATGATGTATAGAATGAATTTCTGTTGATTGGTGTTAGTATTCATGGATGCTAATTGAATTTGAACCTTTGGGAGCTTGGTTGAATAGAATTCAAATGATTCCATTATAACCTTTGTTTGAGTTTACACGAGGACGTGTAAAGACTAAGTGTGGGGGAATTTGATAAGTGCATATTATTCATTTATTTTTATTCCTTTATATCTAGTTTATTGCGTGTTTTATTGTGTATATGCACTTATTAGGTTATTTATTGATTTCAGGAGAATTCAAGGTCAAAAGTGGAAAAAGATGGAAAATTGGAGCTTAAAATACACATGGTGGCATTTTTGTAAATTCGAGGACTAGGGCTAGCGCCAGCAGCGCTAGGGCCAGCGCTAGCAGCGCTACACACACCACCAGACACTGCACACCAGCGCTATTAGCGCCCAACACAGCGCCAGCAGCGCTACATCAGCGCCAACAGCGCTCAACCCTTCACAAACCAGCGCCAGCAGCGCTAGGCACAACTTGAGCACACTGCATAGCAGCGCTTGGGACAGCGCCAGCGGCGCTAGTTCGCGTTTTTGAGTACTAAAGGCCAGCTGAAGGAGGAAAAGGAAGTTGATTCGGAAGAGGATTCTATTCATTATGATCAGATAGTAAGAAGGAAACTCTAAGTAGGAACTTGAGGACTTATATATATCTTATTCTATTTTTCTAGAGAGGGATCTTGGCAACTACAATTGTAACTCTAATATGAGGAGATTAAAGGCATGTCAGGCTAAACTCTTACTTTCAGTTCTAAGGGATGTTGAACCTTTTTCATAATTAATGGTTTAATCAGGTTTTATTTATTTATTCCTTCTTGCATGAGATTTATTCTGATAATCTGTTTTTAATTGATTATATGTTATCTAATCTTTTGATTTGATTTGGCCAATTGAATTAATTTGATTGATACCATCTGCTAGATTAAGATATAGTATTAAGTAAACGATATTATGTCTGATCATAGGTAGCAATTGATAGTATCTGATTGTGGACAAACTTTTGGATATTATTAAGATTATTAGAAGGCAAGTTAAATAATTCCTGATTGTGCAATTGTTGCTTGGAATAACCTAATTCTCTCATTCTTTATGCTGCTGTTATATTAAATCTAGACTGATAGTTCTAGGTTATATGATAGTTAGAGTCTCTTGAGGCGATTGTCACATTAGATTTACACATAAGGAGAATTGCGGATAATTAGCGATTGCGGTTATCTAGGGTTATTAGTCTCATTGAAGGATAAATATTGTTGAACTTGATTTTCCCATAATTGTGATAAGGTGATACTGAACTGAAGAACTGAAGCTTTTTATTCATTGATCATTCTTAATTACTTTTGTTAGTTTAGTGAATCAAACTCAAAAACCCCTCATTAATAGAAATAATAGGAATGTTAGAATAAGTAAAAGATTAATTCACTTCTCTGTGGGATCGATCCTTGCTTGTCATTATACTAAGTTTTGTGCTAGTAGAGTGTTAGTAAGGTAATAATTTTGGAGTGTAAAACGACAGCTCCCAATTATTAAGCTAGATATTTGAATTGAGTGCATATTTATTTTGTTATGATTTTGAGAAAATAATTATTTTAACTTTGTTTAAGTTTGTAACAGAATTTTATGTTAGTATTTATATTGACAAAATTTTCTTGAAATTCTAATGTGTGAAACTCAAGCTTTAATAAGTTTTATTTTAGTTATTACAATTAGTTAGTAATGAATCCACTATAATTTTTCAACTAATTTTATAATTATCATGTTTAAAAAATAAATTACATATATTATTAATACAATTAATCATGTGATTTGGTAAAATTTAAAATTTTAATGAATTTAATTTAGTTAGGACAGTAATTTAGTAATAAAATTCATGACTAATGTTAATATAATAAATCATGATATGTTAAGAGATTTTTTCGATATCTTAATAAAATTTTAATAGTAAAATTATCTTAAATAAAATTTACTAAGATATATTATCTTACTTAAAATTGTGATAAAAATCTTGTAATAAATTTGTTAGAACCAAACATAAAAATTCTTTTACAAGTTCTTTTCCTATATTAGAGATATAAAAATAAAATAATATATTCCTTTTTTCCTAACAAATTGGGGTTCTTTTTGTATGCTTTATAAATTTTGATAAAATTTAATTGTTACAAATTTAAATAGTACTTATACTAATCTATATGTATATATCTACTATATATATAGAGGCAAAATGAGACAAATCATTGGTTTGGTAGTCTTTTTTGGACCACAATAAATTTTGACGATGGGTGTTATTGGCCGCAATAAATTTTCTTCAACGAAAATTAATACCCTCAATTTGTCCATACATTACAATCTTTCTATAATGATTCCTATGGATGACAATTTGCCCCGTCCATACGGTGATCCCCACGTTTCGCCCCAAATGGGGACAGTGATTTTGACTCTGATCGAGGATGAAACCGGAGATGAAGAATCACTGAATGTTATTTATGGGGATGTGGAGGGGATGATATTTTCTTCCCCATCCTGTACCCGCCCCTAAATAGTTATATACTAATTAAATTAATATTTATACTATTACATATTACATAATTAAAATATGTCATTGTGTGTGTATATTATTAGTTGTTTTTTCTTAATTTTATCATGCATGTATGCGCTAAAATATGATTAATTTTCATGTATGTATTATTGTAATTGTAACTAAAATTGATTTTTTTTATTTAAAAAATCACAAAATATTAATCCTCGCGATGATATAAATTACCCGTGGGGGTTTAAATTTTCCGTAGAGATGGGGATGGTTATTAAGTTTTAATCCTCATGGAAAATGTGGTGGCTGAAATTTTATAAAACGGAAGATGGGGGTAGGATGTGTAATCCCCACCCCCGTCTCGTCCTAGTGCATCCCTAATGATTCTTTCCCTTCGGTTATAATATGCCTATTCAATATGCATTCATTTTGTCCATACATTAAAATTCTCCTATAATGATTCCTTCCCTTCGATTACAATATGTCTATCTTAATATTAATTCAATTATTGCGCTATAACCACATACATTGATTACAGTAAAAATAAATCTCTTTCAAATTTATCTATATGTTAAATCATTCTATAATAACAAATATATAATAATAACATTTAAAATGGAGTATTTATATTGTGAAATAAAAAATTAATACTAATGCCATTGAAATTTTTCATATTCCAAACGGTCCTAGAAATGGATACTATATATATAGGGATACATATTTGGGATTTTACATAGTATTAAGGTTCAATGTGCAAAATACTAGATAATCATGAAGTCATAATTTAAGAATTGTAAGTCGTTACGTCTGAAACAACCAAAGTGTGTCTAAATTTCATGAATTCCAAAAATTCCATGGCTATGTTAAGAGGAATGTGATTTGAATATTTCAAGTTATTTTTATCTCTTACATCGGCATGACAAGTTTTAGTTACAACTCACATCTTGGTCTTCTCGTTTATCATAGAAAATGATCAATGGCATGACTGTTAGTCCGTGGGCATGCATCAACTTCTCATGGAGCATGCAAGAAAATGTTGCTCACGGGTTTTATAATGAACTTGTTCAAATGTGTCAAGTATCTGGAATGGTAGTTTATTGTTTTGACTTATTTTCCTTTTTCATGTATGTATGTTATATGGAGTAGACAGCTTGACCTAATACAAGATGACGCTAAATTGTAATCTGCTATTGTTTTACAGAAATTTTAAGACACAAAATGAGAGCAATTTAGAAATTTTAAGACACTAAATGAAGATCAATGTTAAGGTGTCGTTTGATCTTGTAGGCGTGTATTCAGAATTCTTGTACAGTATATAAAGACACAAAATGAGAGCAATTGTTGGTTGATTTCATGGAGTATATGCTAGCTATTTATTGTGTCCAATCAAGTAAAGTTATGATGAGGATTAAACCACATACACTTAAATAATAAACAGTTACATATTCAAAATTCATTATTTATAAATAAAAATTAAAAATGAATTGCATCAATTTTAAATATATAAAAAAAACCTTTAAACTCACAATTGATCCAATATTAAATAACAAGTATATTTTCATATGTTTTATAATAAGAAATGCAAATAATAAAGAATTTGAGATAGATTAGTAACTTATTGTCCTTCAAAAAAAAACATGAATAAATATATTTTAATTTTATTTGATAGAAATATACAGCACCAAAAAATTAAAATAATTAATTTATGCCCAACAAATTCGTGCCTTGCATTGGTTTAAGAGCTAGTCTATATATCTATTACTATATATAAATATAAAGAGGCAAAATGGGGTAAATAGTTGGTTTGGTAATTCTTTTAGGATCGCAATTAATTTTTTCCACCACTATAAATTTTCTCCGACAAAAATTAATTCTTTCATTTTGTTCATGCGATAAAATTCTTCTATAATGATCCCTTCCCTGCAGTTACAATATGTATATAATATGCAGTCATAAATTTTCCTTCGGTTACAACTTATTTGAGCTAAATTATGGCAGCTTTAAGGTTACAATATGTGAATTCAATATGCGATCATAAATTTTTCTTCGGTTACAACTTATGGCAGTTTTGAAGCTAAGCAACAACTTAAACTTGCACTTTATTGACTACTACTACTTTGCTAATTGCTTGAAGAACCCTGTATCAAACTTACTAATCCAAAAATTAGCAATCCATTCTATTATATCTTCTATTATTCGTCGTACCAAGATTTATCCTTTAGGACTTTACATTTCAAAGGCATTTTCTTAAACTGTTCACTCAGTTTCTTTATTTTTATTTTTTGTTTTGAAAGAATTCTAATTTTCAGTTCTACTTCAGGTAATGTTGCTTGATTTGCAGTTATGGCCGTCTGATGGGTCTGGATCATTGGGACAATATGCAAAACAAGACTGTTAATGTCAAAATATGTCCGCTCGCCGAATCACCAAACAACAAACTTAAATCTGCACAATGAATAAACACTTGCACCAAAAGCTTGATGACCGGGGTTGTCGAGGGATAGTTCCGGTGTGAGAATAAGTACAGGCCAGAAAATGTCAACAATGAAGGCACGTAACTGCTTTAGCGCGTAAAAGTAAATAAAGTAAATGTGTACCTAGAACCTGAGTTATGACTGTATAATTAGAGAGCTTAACCACACTTCCTCTAACTAGACTAGGAGTCCTATGTAAAGATAACTACAAATCTCCTGACTGAATAGAATCCAACTTCCTCAATAATAGGAAGTCAAATAGAATAAAAGAATCACAAGTCAACTGAGACGGTAGACCCTCTAGAATGTCAAATCCCCTTGTGATTTTTTGCCACGTGGTACGAGTCCCATCAAATCTCCCTGACCTATTAAACCACGCCCCAACAAAGTCTGTACTTAAATCATTGGGATATTAAAGTAAAAATAATCGAATCTGAAGGTACATATTATTACTCGGTCTTTTTACATCGCAATTCATGCCAAGTTAATCCTTTCCCTCAATGTAGTGTGTTTGATGATATGTTCCCATAATATGTGAAAGATATAATGAATGGGTTGATTATAAAAAGTAATTCTTGATGGCTATTTTTGTTGTTTTTGTTCCTATAAATGCCTTTTTTTTACCACTAAAGTGATTAATTGTCTTCCTAAGATTGAGTTGCTTTAATTTATAGTTCGTAGTAATTATACGCAATAAACAGGGAAGAAAACACTTGATAATCTACTGTAAGCAATATGATACATTTGTATCTAAATTTCAGTTTAAGAATGCACGATTTTAGTTTAGTAATGATACTTTGATAAATTATGAAGCTTTTTTTTATTATTCTTTTCGAAAGAGTTGCGAATTTCAAGAACTGTTTCTCATTCAAGTAATGAAACCTTGTCAATATTTAATGAAATTTTATTTAGGGTGGTATTAACGTTAAGATTTGTCTGCCCGCAAAATCACCGAACAAAGAGCGAAAAACCTGCACAGAGAACAAACAACCACACTAAAAAGCTTAACGGTCGGGGCCGACGGAGGATAGCTCCGGTGTGAGAATAAGTACATGCTAGAAACGTCAATAATGGAGGAACGTAGTTACTTTAGTGCTCAAAGTAAAATGTATAAATTGTACCTGAAATTGGAATTATGGTCGTGTATTTATAGTTTACCCATTCCGCCTCAATACACTCATCCCCGAATAGGAATAGAACTCTTTATAACTGCAATTACCATAATTAGATAGGACTCAATCTCCTTAAGAATAGGAAGTCAAATAGAATAAAAGTACTACAAGTCAACTAGGACTGTAGTTTTCTGGAATGTCAAGTCTCCTGACTGGAATATTCTGCCATGTGGCACAGGTCCTGTCGAATCATCCAGGCCCACAGAATCATGCCCCGCTCTCTTTTATTATAACAAACTTAAAATAAGAGAGTACAAAATGTGTAATTAATGCAGTATGGATACTGAAGTTAAGCCATCTCCCCCTCGCCCCATGTGCCAACCTGGGACCCACTATCATCACTACTAAGCCGTATTTCAGGGAACGTATGAAATCAGTTGTCATTTCAAAAACTTTCCCGCCAAAAACACATCAACCGCCATTTCTACTCACAGATCTAAAATTTTCCAAGGCTCAAGCATTCTCTCCATCTCTTCCCTATTACTACAACGACCCTCTTCCCCAATCAAATCTCATCAAACCACCGTACTCACTAATCAATCATGTCAGGCGACAATAGCATTCAACCCTCCTCTGCTACTAACTCCACCGTCTAAGCCCAAGCAGCGTCAATAACCACAAATATCATACCAGCAACTCAAGCAACCACTAATACTATCGTCGCCACCATCGCCCCCTCACCAACAGCCACTCCTTCCTCCACTCCTTCACCGGTGTTAACCTAAGTCGAAATAGACGAAATGAAAATCCGAGAACAATACTCGTCGGAGAAGGCATACACACATATCAACATCCGATCCAACATACAAAGCCATCAACAACCCACTATTCGCAAGCAATATCAAATCCCCGATCAGTACGAACTCCGTAGCCCGAACTTTAATGAAAAAATGTACAGGCGTCCAAACGGCTTGGTCGTCATCCCCCTTTATGCCTTAAGGTATGGGGTTTGATTCCCCCTTCATGAATCAATCTCTTTTTTTCTGGGCTTTGTTGAAATCGGGTTTGCATAACTAGTGCCGAACTCGTACATCCACCTCATATGTTTGATGAGAGGGTTTTATACCTACGAATCTAGTGCATTTAGGCTTGAAATCTTGTTTATCCTTAAGTATACATTGTTATTTTTGATGCATTTTAGTGTGATTTTGTAGGAGGAAGCATTTGGGCAAGAGGACTGGACAAATCGAAGCAAGATGGCAGGGAATAAGCAGAAGGAAACACTCTGGTGCTCTGGCATGGCAGTGCTAAAGATAAGCTAAAAACTGGCACAACAGCGTCGAGAGTAGATCAGGAATTTTGTAAGGATGGCGCGGCAGCGCCGAACGCAGTATAAAAACTGGTGCGGTCACGCCGTGTCGGGGCAATTCCAGCTGAGTTAGCATCTTGTGCAGGAAATTGATTGGGAATGGGATGAAGATTGCTTGGAGAGTTTAGGTTTTCATGAGAGGACTATAAATAGTTATTATGTAACTTAATTGAGGGGACTTTTACTTAAACAAGGATTGAACGAAGGATCAAGGGCTTGAAGCAAGTTTATCACAAAGGGAGAGCAAGATAAAAGGCAAAGGAGGAGATTCAAGGATTGCTTAAAAACAATTTTTCTCTCGCTTCTTTTCCTTTTTATTTTGTAATTCTTGAATGATGGATTATTTGTGGATGATATTTATTAATTCAGTCATGAACTAAATTTTATTTTAAGATTGCAATGAAACCTAATGTGTAGTTAAACTGAATTATTTTTTAGTTAATTATTATTGACTATATTTGGATTGTCTATCATATCTTATGCTTTAGAGTTTAAATTTCTTGGTCAGTAATTAGCGTGGTAATTTATATGAAATTAAAAGATGGATTATAGATTCAGACCTAAATATGTTAGCATATGATTGTGTTTTTTGCATAAGTTGGAAAGCATAATTTGTGTATAGGATTGAGATATGCCTATATACCGTATGTAATCTAAAGAGAATCTAAGCTTAAAATTCTTGTTAATTTTAATTCATATAGAGATATAGTGAGTTATTTAGTTAGGGTGTTCTTTCCTAATTTTATTCCTTAGTGATTGATTAGGAAAGATTTGTTTATAGAATCCTTAAGAGATGCTTACAAATACCGACGAATTCTTGATTAACAATTCAATATAGTTGATATAATTTAACAGAAAGTGACAAGGTTGAAGCAAAACATCAGGGGAAGTTGTAATCTTAAGTCCTTAAATCTGAATTCAATTTTTTGGTAATTAGTGAGTAGTTAATTTAATTCAGTTATTTTCCAAATTCAATAACTTTGAGTTATTTGTTTAATAAAATTGATTTAATATAGAATTAATAGTTGATAGATAATTGAATCAATTCTCTGTGGGACGATACCTTGCTTGTCACTTTATTGTTATTCGATCACGTATACTTGCGTGTATTTGCTAGTTAAAAAATTAGGTAAACAAGTTTTTGGCGCCATTACCGGGGAATTATTTTAATAATTTGCTAATATTAATTTCAATTAAATTAATCTTAGTTAAACGTTTTTTGTTTCTATTTCAGGTGCTCTTGATTTGTGTATGCTAATTCGATCGAAACGTCAGGAACCATTACCGTACGAGGACAAAATTGAAAGAAAGTTCCGACAGTTACGAAAGTTTTGCCAAGAGATACGAGATCAAGAGAACATGGCTAACGAGGAGCAAAAATCTCGCGAGACTATGCAATGCCACAAGTGGGTGAAATTCAGTTGAGTATTCAAAGGCCTGTAATCTAAGCCAATACCTTTGAGATCAAACTGGGAACTATTCAAATGATTCAAAACTCGGTGCAGTTTGGAGGATTGCCCAACGATGACCCGAATGATCACCTTATCAGTTTCTTGGAGATTTGTGATACGTTTAAGTATAACAGAGTCACGGAAGATGCAATTAGGCTTCGATTATTCCCTTTCACTCTCAGGGACAAAGCAAATAGTTGGCTTCACTCACTTCCACAAGGATCTATTACAACTTGGAACGATTTGGCGCAAAAAATTCTAGCGAAGTTCTTCCCGCCTGCTAAAACTGCGAAGATGAGGAACGATATCACTTCTTTCGTTCAATATGATTCGGAATCGCTATATGAAGCTTGGGAAAGATTCAAGGACTTATTGCGAAGGTGCCTTCACCATGGATTTTTCAAGTGGTTACAAGTCTAGACATTCTACAATAGTTTATTTAGTGATACGCGAACTAGTATTGATGTGGCAGCTAGGGGAACATTGATGGCAAAGAACTTTGATGATGCTTACAATTTGCTAGAGACAATACAGCCAACAACTACTAATGGCCTACTACTAGGATGACACAACCAAGGGCAGCAGGGATAATTGAGGTGGATGCAGTTATGGCATTATCGGCACAGATGACGACACATATATTAGCTTTTACAAAGAAAATCGACGCTCTTGGGGGTTAAAATATTCAGAATGTGGCAGCAATATGTGATTTATGTGCCAGAACCCATCCGAGTGACCAATGTGCTATAAATACAGAATCAGTGCAATATGTGGGTAACTATAATCGGCAGCAGAACAACAACTTTAATCTAGG
The DNA here is from genome assembly GCA_034770075.1 of Aralia elata. Classification (NCBI taxonomy): domain Eukaryota; kingdom Viridiplantae; phylum Streptophyta; class Magnoliopsida; order Apiales; family Araliaceae; genus Aralia; species Aralia elata. The sequence goes on along the minus strand of CM068385.1, from coordinate 12,675,179 downwards.
GTGGAGAAATCAGTTGAACTTCACGTGGAACAACAATCAAGCTCAACACTCTGCTCTAAGACAACCATACCCACCTGGATTTCAGAATCAACCTCATCCACAGCCAGAAAAGCAATCAAACTTGGAGGAAGTGTTGGTTAAGTTCATGACACAGGTTGAGGTTAATATGAAAAGTCAGGCATCATCCATTTGTAACCTTGAGAATCAGATGGGGCAATTGGCTAATGTGGTGAATAGTCAACCTCAAGGTGTTTTGCCAAGTGATACAGAAGTCAATCCAAAGTGAGATGGTAAGGAGCAGTGTAAAGCTATCACACTTCGAAGTGAAAAGGAGTTAAAGGAGGCTAATGCTGAAAATCAAAATAAGGTGCCAAGTGGCACATAAAAAGAAGATAATAATGAAGGCGAAGAAAAAAAAGAAAGATGAAGATCTAATTATTAGCGAAAAAAGGAGAGAAACAGACTTTAGTTGTGCCACTCGTACCATTCCTACAATGTTTTCAAAAGCAAAAACTTGACAAGCAGTTTTTAAAATTCTTAGAGGTGTTCAAGAAGTTGTAAATTAACATCCCTTTCGCAAATGCATTGGAACAAATGCCTAGCTACGCAAAGTTTATGAAGGATATTCTATCAAGGAAGAAGAAACTAGGTGATTTTGAGACAGTGACCCTAACAGAGGAGTGCGACGCAATTTTGTAAAAGAAGTTACCACCAAAACTCAAATATCCGAGTAGCTTCACTATTCCATGCACCATTGTGAGCCAATTTTTTAGTCGTTGCCTATGTGATTTGAGGGCGAGTGTAAACTTAATGCCGCTATTGATCTATCAGTAACTTGGTTTAAAGGAAGCAGTTCCCACAAATGTGACATTGCAACTAGCAGACCGATCTTTGACTTATTCGAGGGGAATTATGGAAGACGTGTTAGTAAAGGTGGATAAATTTATATTTCCGGTTGATTTCATTGTCCTTGATTTTGAGGAAGACCGAGACATACCAATTATCCTTAGAAGACCATTTTTGGCTACAGGTAAGACTCTTATCGATGTACAGAAAGGTGAGCTAACTATGCGAGTCCAAGACCAAGAGGTAACGTTAAATGTTTTCAAGGCAATGAAATTCCCCAAAGATGCAGAGGAGTGTTTTCGAGTGGATGTGGTTGAAGAAGCAGTTGAGGACGAGCTTAAGGGTATACTAAATTCTGATCCTCTAGAAACTTCTATTGTTAGTGATTCAACATCAGATGATCCAGAGTTGTTAGAGTTTGTGCAACTGCTAGATGCATCTCCAAAAGTTGATAGGTTCAAACTACCATTTGAGTCTTTGAACCGCTTATGTTGGAACTCAAACCCTTGCCTAGTCATTTGAGGTATGCTTATTTGAGTGATTTATTTACTTTGCATGTGATTATTTCTGCTTCGCTTAACGAGTTTCAGGAAAGTAAGTTGTTGCGAGTCCTTCGTGAGTACAAATCAGCCCTAGGATGGACCATTGCAGATATAAAGGGAATCAATCCTTCATTCTACATGCATAAGATTCTCTTGGAAGACAATGTTTAACCAATTATTGAGCAGCAACGCAGATTAAAATCCGATCATGAAAGAGGTGGTGAAAAAGAAATTATCAAGTGGCTTGACGTAGGAATTATCTACCTTATTTCTGATAGTTCATAGGTGAGCCCAGTATGTTAGGCTATGCATGTTTAAATTTGATAATATGTTTATAGTAATATATAATTGTTCAGTATTTATATAAAGTACGTAAATAAGATATAATTGTACAAGGACTTAGCATAGAACGATCAAACTTATTAGGTTGATCCTTTGAGTTGATTTAATGTATAATTGATAGGATCAAATCGATCGTATATAGTATTGTTAAACTATCGTAGAGTTACTTTACCTGTTAGTAGTGTAAATGTTGTTCGCAGAGTAATCTAGTTGTTCGTAGAACATCAAATTAGTTGATCGTAAAGCTACATAATCGTATAGTAAAAGATGTGATTGCAAAATGAAGAAAAGTTTGTAGAGTACTCATCATCGTAGAGCAAATCATAAAAAACACTTCGTAGAGCTGCCTCACCATTTATAGAGCCACTCTTCGTAGAGAACAGATCGTCGAGTAACTCAAGCCATGACTCTACGTTCCTCTCCAAGCTTTACGATCAGTCAAGTTTGTAGAGCATGTCAGAACTGTCAAAGGACTGACAAATGAAGAGCATTTTAGAGTAGAGATTTCAAGATTGTTTTTCACCATCTTTAAATTCAAATAGAAGATCAGATAGTGGTGTGTCTAAACCGCTAGAATGAAGATATGACACTACTCACAAGTGATAGGTGAAACTACAGTCAGATGGGACTTGCTAGAGCCAAAAGTAAGTTATTTACCTACCCTGAAAGTCAACATCAGAGAATATCTTGGAGCAGAACATTAAATGCACCAACGGGAACTCTCCAACGGCATGATTTCCAGACGTCCATAAAATGAGTACTAGGATTCAAATTCAAGTACGAATCACCAAGTACACAGAGCTAAACCTCTGCAAAAAGAATATCAAGCTCTACTCTACGAAATAGTATTTGTTCAAGCTGCTAAGTACCAAAAGAAGCCAAGCAAATTACAAGCTTAGTAACACATCAAACAACTATCTTCCAATAGTGATTCAATTATCTTAGTGACTTTCATCCAAGTCTAAGTAACTTGAAGAGATCTAAGTGACAAGTAACTTGAAGAGGTCTAAGTGACCTAGTCTAAGTGACCTTGCCGAGACTAAGTGACTCGAAGGAATCTAAATGATTCATTTGTAATAGATCTTAGTGATCTGGTCTTTGTGACCTTATCCTTAGTGGATTTCCTAATTATTAAGGTAGAAGAGTGGACTAGGAGTGATTTGTACTCTAAACCACTTAAACATCTTGTGTTATTTATTTTCTGTCTTTATATTCTGTCATTAACTGTTATATCTGTGAGTGACTAATATCCACAAATGCTAAAGTTATAACTGAGATTTCATTAAACCTTTAAAGGGATTTCAAACTAATATTCCGTTGTTCTAAATTAATTGAACTAATTAATTATTTGATAATTGATCTTTGAATATTGAAAAAGTTTAAAAGATATATTCAACCCCTCCTTCTAGATCTCTTTTGTGTCTTTGGGAAACAACAAGATCAGAGCAGGTTCTCCTAACCAAAAAGCTTAAACAATTTAAGTTAATCATATGGCACACAATAAAACCGGTTCTGAGCTTGGTGGTGGAAATAAGCCACCTCTTCTAAATAAAGAAAAAATTGCTAACTGAAAAGTTCGTTTGCAGGCTTATATGGATGCAATAGATGAAGATCTTTATGATGTTGTGATCAGTGGTCCATACATTCCAACAAAGCTAGCCCCAACCACTGATGATCCAACAAGATGGCAGTCAAGCACAAAGTTGAATAGACTGATAATGAAAAGAAGCTGCTGCAGCTGGACAAAAGGGCTAAGAACATTCTGTTCATGACTCTAGAAGATGAGTTATTTGAGAATATAGTCAATTGCACAATAGCGAAAGAAGTTTAGGAAGCTCTGCTGATCATGCATGAAGGAACATAAAAGTCAGAGAGACTAAGCAGTCTCTTCTGACTCAGCAGTAGGACTGTGCATTCGGTTATAACCGAACCGAATAGCTTATTCGGTTATAACCGAATACCGAACCGAACTTATTTTTGCTATCCGAAATACTATCCGAATTAAAAAATAACCGAATTACCGAAAACTGAATAACCGAATTTACTATTCGGTTATTCGGATAATAACCGAAATTAAAGTCTATATTTCTCCAACAAAGAAAAGTCATTTCAAATTTCCAATGCAAGAGTTTCCAATCACAAAATTTTATCAATAAATATTTTTATATTATTTTTTTTTCTTATTCGGTTAACCGAATAACAAAAATTTTAAAACCAAACCCGAACCCGAAAACCGTATATTAAATCGGATATAACCGAATTTCTAAAACTAACCGAATAACCGAAAAAATTCGGTTAAAAAAATTCGGTTCGGTTCGGTTTTTCGGTTATAACCGATTTTTGCTCACTCCTACTCAGCAGTATGAAATGTTTTCTCATATTTCAGGAGAGAACATAACTGCTACCTATAAAAGATTCAATATGTTGCTTAACTCCCTGAGAGCTTATGGAAAGGTCTATCCAAATAAAGACCTTAACATCAAGTTCATAAGATCACTTTCTAGCAAATGGGATGCCAAAACCATTATTATTCGTGAGTCAAAGAATCTGCATGAGATGATTGTGCAGAAACTCTATGGCAATCTTCTTACCTATGAGTTAGAGCGGAATCAGAGAGTAGAAACTACAACAGAGAGCAAGAGAAAATATAAAGGTGTTGCCCTCAAAGTCTCAGAAGCAACAATATCTAAAGCTCCAGTCAAAAAAGATTCTAATGACGATGAAGCTAATGATGATGAAGATATAGCTTTGCTCGTAAGAAGGCTGAAAAAGTTCATGCGAAAGAGTAGCAACTAGAAACCAAGAAAGAGCTACAACAAGGCAGCAGTAACAAAGATCAAGAAAACGATCGATGTTATACTTGCCAGAAGTCTGACCACTATATTGCAGAGTGTACCAAACCTCTGTGAGAAGAGCTCAAGAGAGATAAGAAGAATTCTCACCCAAAGAAGGATTTCAAAGGCTACAAGAAGCATCATAAGAAAGAGAAATGTTTTGCAGCTGAGGGGTCATGGAGTGATTCAGAAAGTAGCTCCAGTTCAGATTCCAATGATGATGAAGGACCGCATGTGGCCAATCTCCGTCTGATGGCCATTAAAGAAAGTTCCAGCAAGACCATTGATCGTCAAGTAATTGACATCTGTGAGGTATTTGATTTCAATATCCTGATATAAATATTGATGATCTTAGAGTTACATTGCATGATATAACTTCAGATTTGCATCAATATATGAAATTGTTTAGGGTTCTATCAAAAGATCATTCTCTTCTTCAAGAGGAAAAAGAGAAAGCTCTCATAGAGTTAGAAACAGCTCTACGAAGTGCTACCTCTTTTGTTAATCTTGAGGCTGAGAATGCAAGCTTGAGAAAGATAATTGAGCTAAGTGCACATAGAGAGTTAACTTTAACCTCTAACATAGAGGATTTAGAGAAGACAATCTCAATGTAGAATCGTTCTTTTGCATCTATGGACCCTCTAATTGTAAGTCAGAGATCTGTATCTGATAGGTCAGGATTAGGATTTGGAGATTCATCTTCAGTTTTAAATGTGGAAAATTCAATGGAGATTAGCAATAACGATGCTTCTAATTCCAATAGAAGTATTGTATTTGTGAAATCCACATAAATTATTGAGCCTAGTATTCAAAGCTACACAATCTCTGCAGATCAGATTGTTGTTCCCAAAAACAACAAATCACATATTGGACTTGGTTTTGTGAAACAGAAGAGTAAGCCAAAGTTTACGATCGTGCCTCAAAAGATCGTAGAGTCAAGTAAAATTAACTCTACGAATTAACTAGGCATAAATTGTAGAACTGGTTTCTACTCTACGAATTCACAAAATCGTTAAGCAGTATGGAAGCACAGGGAGTTTAAGTCAAAAAGAAAAGCTGGAAATAGGTATCCTCCACATGAGTTTCAAATGAGAAGATCTACATACACACACTCACACAGTCATAATGTTAAATGTTATACATTTCATACCTGTGGTCATATAGTTGTCATGTGTTATAATGATTATCATCCAACAATTTATAAACCCAAAGTCAAGTAGATTTGGGTCCCTAAGGGTACTAATAAGGCAGGACCCAAAGCTAGTTTGGGTACCAAAATAAAGGATGACTTATTATGCAGGTATCAAGCTCCACTGAATCCATCTGGTATTTTGATAGTGGATGCTCAAGGCATATGACAGGAAACAAGGCTCTTCTGTCAAGCTTCAAGGAAAAAGATGGTCCAGTTATTGTCTTTGGAGACAATAACTCTGAGAAAACCAGAGGCTATGGTTCAATTGGGAATGGAGTAGTATCTTTCTATAAAGTTGCCTATGTTGATGGGTTGAAGCACAATCTGTTGAACATCAGTCAACTGTGTGATAGAGCTTATCAAGTTATCTTCCTCAAAAATTAGTGTCAAGTTTGAGACCCGGAAACCAACTTAATAAAGCTAACTAGATTAAGAGAAGGAAATGTCTATGTAGTTAATCTTTCTGAGCTCAGTTCTTCAAAAATAGCTTGCTTCTTTGCCAAAGCCTCAGAAGATGTAAGCTGACTGTGACACAGAAGATTATCCCATCTTAACTTCAAGAGCATGTCAAAGCTTATATCCAAAGATCTAGTTACAGGCTTGTTGAAACTGAGTTTTATTAAAGAAAGACCATGCAAGGCCTATCAGCTTGGAAAGCAAACAAGAAGCTCATTCAAAAGTAAAGCAGTAAATTCAAATGTGAGGCCCTTATAATTGCTGCACATAGATCTATTTGGGCCAATACCAACTATTAGTCTTGGAGGCAAAAGATACTCAGTGGTCGTAGTGGATGACTATACCAGATACATATGGGTATTCTTTTTAAGCTCTAAGGATGAAACCAGCAACTAGTTGATCAGATTATTCAAGCTAGTTATGAATGAGAAGGGTGAAAAGATCAAGGCAATAAGGAGTGACCATGGAAGAGATTTTGACTTTTCTGAAATGGATCAGTTCTATGAAGATAATGGAATTCATCATAACTTCTCAGTCCCAAGAACTCCACAGCAAAATAGAGTAGCTGAGAGGAAGAACAGAACCTTGATTGAGGCAGGAAGAACTCTTCTAGCAGCAGTCCATCTCCCTGAATATTTTTTACTTGAATTAGTAAGCACTGCCTACTACGCTAAGAATAGATCGCTTATTCACTATACGCTCAAGAAAACACCCTATGAATTATGAAAAGGAAGAAAACCAAATATTAGCTATTTTCATGCATTCATGCTACATCCTCAATAATAGCAAGAAGCACTTAACAAAGTTCCAGCTCAAATCAGATGAAAGAATTTTTCTTGGATACTCTATGGAAAACAAAGCCTATAAAGTGTTCAACAATAATTCATTGACAGTGGAAGTCACTATCCATGTCATCTTCGATGAGACTGACCAAGGTGAACCAAGCAAGGTTACTCAACTTGATGAAATCGTAGAGTTAGACTCTCCGATCCAGAGCAAAAAAACCCTACGATCGCAGAAGCTGAAGCCGTAGAGCAAGACCCAACGATCATAGTTCCAGACCAAGAGTTCGTAGAGCAGTTAGTTCCAGAAATGAACACGTTACGAGTCAATAAAATTGTTGATCCATAACCCAATCTTGAAGAATTTAGACAAGAAGGCACGAGGACAGATGTTCCAGCAGGAAGAAGATGGGCAAGAGATCACACTCAAGACCTGATCATTGGGGATCCCAATACAAGAGTCAGAACAAGGTTGGCTACTCAAAATGAACGCTTCTACCTAAGCTTTCTGTCTCAAATGGAGCCTAAGAATATTGAAGAAGCTATGGAAGATTCAAGCTGGATTAAAGCTATACAAGAAGAGCTGAACCAGTTTGAGAGAAGAAGAGTTTGGAGGCTGGTTCCAAGACCAGAAGGTCATCCAGTTGTTGGCATCAAATGGGTTTTCAGAAACAAAATGGATAAAGATGGTGTGATCACTAGAAACAAAGCAAGGTTGGTGGCCAAAGGCTATTCTCAGGAAAAAGTGATCGATTATGATGATACCTTTTCTCCTATTTCTAGATTGGAGGCTATCAGAATGTTTCTAGCCTATGCATCCTATATGAAATTCAAAGTCTTCCAAATGGATGTCAAGAGTGTATTTCTGAATGGAGAACTTCAAGAGGAAGTTTATATTGAACAACCTATAGGTTTTATTAATCAAACTCATTTAAATTATGTGTATAGGTTAGATAAACCATTCTACGGTTTAAAACAAGTACCTAGGGCATAGTATGAAATACTCACTATTTTTCTAATTAAAAATGGATTCATTAGAGGTAGAGTGGACACTACACTATTCCTTAGGAAACACAAAGATAAAATTTTATTAGTACAAATCTATGTAGATGATATTATTTTTGGTTCTACTGACGAAAAATTGTGTGAGAGATTTGTCAAGCTAATGCAGAGTAAATTTGAGATAAGCGTGATAGGTGAGTTGAACTTCTTTCTCGGACTGCAAGTGATATAGACTGATGAAGGAATCTTCATAAATCAAGCCAAGTACATTAAAAAATAACTTAAGGAAGTATGGCATGGAATCAGCCACTCCCATGAAGACTCTTATGGCTTCTACAACCAAGCTTGATAAGGATGAAACTGATAAAAGTATTGATATAACTCAATATAGAGGTATGATAGGATCTCTCTTATACTTAACTGCTAGTAGGCCAGATATCATGTTTTCTACTTGTATTTGTGTTAGATTCCAAGTTAATCCTAAGGAATCTCATTTAGTTGTTGTTAAAAGGATTTTCAGGTATCTCAAGGGTACTCCATATCCTAATGAGTCTCCCTTTAATCTAATAGGGTATTCAGATACAGATTTTACAAAATGCAAGATTGACAGAAAAAACGCTAGTTGTAAGACCCCGATAATTTTAATAAAGAGAATTTATTTTTCTTCTCATTATTATTTAAAACAGAAAGGTGTTAAATCGATAATGATAAAGTTACTAGTGAAATGTGAAAATTGAGAAGTCTAGTAATAACGCTAAATTACTATTCACGTGATCACTATTCACGGGGGACTATTCACGCTAAAAATGATTTTACACTTTCTTCGACCTTCGAATTACGTCATAATGTTTATATGAGCTGGATACGAAATTATACGGTATAAATACGAAAGTACTATTCATACAAATATACTATTCAGTTATACAAAAAAAGTCAAACCTGTATGTCGGGGAATATTCCTTCTGTCGGATAATATTCGTTCTGTCGGAGAATATTACATTCGGTAAAGTACGACGGCGCCGTCGAAATAACCACTTTTATATTCGGTAACGTACGGCGCCGAAATAACAAAATATTAGTGGGCCCCACAATGGCAAGATTGTCAACGATAGTGGGCCCCATTGTCGGATACTGAAAGCGACAATATTTTGTCAACAGTATTATCACCGGCAACTGTTGAAATACCCGGTAATAAAAAGAACAGTAAAACGCGTTATTCCACAGTAGTACGCGGTATTTCACAGGCACACGGTATTGTACAGTATTTTAAATTATTGATTCAATAATTGATAAAGTAGCAATTACACAGTATTTTGATTCAATAATTACAATAGCATCTGCATGGTACTTTTTATTATTTATCATGGCACTGTAACTCATATTATTTGTTATGATATTTTAGCATTATTAATGGATTAAAAGTGGAGTCTAACTTAGGGGTACTTAATTGAAATTTTGAAATTCACATGATGTGAACTATTGATTCACATGATGTGAACTATTGATTCACATGATGGAACTATTGGTTCACATGTGGAAACTATTAGGGGATGTTATGCAAGATTGGTAATACTTGAGGGATTATATTAAAAATAGAGGTAAAGATGGAGGTACTAAAGTGTAATAAGTCGAGCCCTTATTGTGCAATTAATGAAACTTGGTTTTCCTATAAATAGGAGGGGTTATCTTAAGAAATCTTCACACCTTCCTTACTTATACTCCCTCTCTCTCTCTAAATTTCTTGAGTTCTCTAAGTGTGCTAGGCTATTGTGAGTATTTGTGAGAATACTAGTATTGTCCAAGTTAGCTTCATAGAAAGCAACATCCAGTCACTTGTTAACGAAGGTAGGGGATATCATTTCTTTCATACTCTTATGTAATATCATTTGCTTCCTTGTTCGTAAGTGATATTATACTCATAAAGGTTGTTATTCATTCCGTATTAATCTGTGGGTATAACCTGTCTGTGCGGATTGACGCATGCCTGGTGAATACCCTTCTGTATTCATTCCTTATTACTCTATAGGAATAACCTGTATGTACGGAGTGTCGTACCTGGTAAATACTCTTCTGTATTCATTCCTTATTACTCTGTGGGAATAACCTGTATGTACGGAGTGTCGTACCTGGTGAATACCCTTCTGTATTCATTCCTTATTACTCTATGGGAATAACCTGTGTGTACGGAGTGTCGTACCTGGTGAATACCCTTCTGTATTCATTCCTTATTACTCTGTGGGAATAACCTGTATGTACGGAGTGTCGTACCTGGTGAATACCCTTCTGTATTCATTCCTTATTATTCTGTGGGAATAACCTGTATGTACGGAGTGTCGTACCTGGTGAATATCCCTTTGTATTTGTTCCTTATTAATCTGTGGGTATAACCTGTCCGTGCGGATTGACACATGCCTGGTGAATAACCCTTCGTATTCATTACTTATTAATCTTTTGTGGAAATAATCTGTCTACGCGGATTACCGCATGACGGGTGAAAACCCATTTGCAGCTTCATATATTCTGTTATACTCGTATAACGTATCATTTCTTTTGTACTCTTTAAGAAATATCTTTTCTTTCACATTTCTCTATTTATGATAAGAAATCTCTGTTTGTTTCCAAAACCTTATTTTAAATGGTGAAAATCCTTGAAAATTTGTTGAATATCCTTAATAGTTTGTGCTTCATCTAATATCTTTTCACCTGAATCTTTCTATTTCGTTTGATACGATATAGTTGAATCGTGAATTTTATTTTGAATATCATTCTTGAATTTGACTCCACAATTTGGTCATCATGTTGGCAATTTGGTCAACCTTCGACACTGGATAAATTAAATATTCATTCTTATTCTTGATCTCACTATATTCATTCTATATCATTGTCATCATCCTCATCCTTAAATTGTGGTGATAGTTCTCTTTGGCCCGTAGTGCAAAGATGAACCGGCGTGACATGATTTTGACCAAACTGTGTATTGGTATTATCATGATTTTTGGTGTTACAAACAAAGGCGTATGGTGAAAGTTCTCTTTGGCCCGTAGTGCAAAGATGAACTGGCGTTTGGCATGATCATGACCGGTGATGTTACAAATAAATATCTTTGTCACATAGTGCAAAGAGAGGCTGTTGAATATAAATTGTTGATTTGGATGTTCATAAAAAGGAACTGTTGATTGGTGTTACAGGGATAAAATATTGGTGGTGATCATTTAACTTCTAGAAGATGGTAGATATTATAATCTACTTGACTCTTCTAATGGATTGTTCGTTCCGCTGCAGTTGTTGTTGAACAATTATAATATCTTTAAATCTCTGATTTATTATTGTTGAAGACTAAAGATAATTTTTATTCTTCATTATCTTAGTCATGATATTTCTTACTGGGCTATTTAAGCTCACCCTTTTCCTTTTTGTTCCATTGTTCTCCTCAGGAAAAGAGAATGTAGCGGGGACTAGCCGAGGAATGGAGTGATGGTCCGAGACAATAGAAATATCTCAATACCTTACTATTAGTGTGACAATAAGTGTATTGAGAATTTAAAATGTATTTGTATTGTGTTGTCGTATTTTGCACAACACTTATTAGTTGTAAATGGGAAAATTTGTATTTGTATTTTGTGGAATGTTATTGGCGACTCAAAATGGGTTGTGTGGACCTATTTTGGGGGCGTCACACTAGTGGTACATGTCAACTATTTGGGAATAGGCTTGGCTCATGGTTCAGCATAAAGCAGAATTCAGTATTAATTTCAACTGCAGAAGCTGAGTACATTGTTGCTGGTATCTGTTGTGCTCAAATTTTGTGGATGAAGAATCAGCTGGCTGACTATGGGATTAATTTTAAGTTTATCCCTATATTCTGTGATAATATAAGTATTTTATCTAGAACTCATAATCCTGTCATACATTCTAGGACTAAACATATAGAAATCAGATACCATTTTATTAGAGATCATGTGCAAAATAGAAATATTGCATTACAATTTATTCCAACTGAAAATCAACTTGCTGATGTGTTTACTAAACCATTTGACGAATCTAGGTTTAATAAGTTAATCAGTGAGTTGGGAATATTAAATTTATATCCCTAGTACTATGTTTTTTGGAAGTTTCTAACTATTCAGGTAAAGATCGTAGAATAAACAACATATCGTAGAATGGTTTTTCAAAGGGGCTCGAACCATCGTAGAATGAAAGAAGATCGTATAGTGGCTCGTTGAGTGAAGATCCATCGTAGAGTGAATCGTTGAGTAAATGCCAACGTGAAGTGAAATGTCTGTCAAAAGTTTACTCTACGTTACTTACTATACGCAAAGCTGAGGCGGTTACTTTATTGCACAGTGATGCTCACGCTCAAGCAAAGCAAGTGAAAGGCAAAAGTTACTATTTCATAATTATAAACTGCAGAAATGAAGCGACGTGCATGCAATAATAATTCAACACGTGTCCCACTTAACCAAATGCGAGGGAAGTGAAATAAAGTCTTTTTAAATTCTTTAATCTGACTTCTACTCTTCATTTGCAATCTGAACTTTGTGTTTTCAATCTCTCAAAACCTTTAAGCCCTAATTTTTAAAGTTTTAAAAAACTCAAACACTTTCGTTTCAGTTTCAGTTCAATCATTAAAAGAAAATGTTGTCCTACCAAGTTGTCTCTAGAAATCAACTCTGCTTTGAGAACTTCAGAGATGCAGAGAAGTAATTCAGAAAAGTGCTAGCGTTGATGAAGAAGACTAAGTTCTACGAAGCTTTGAACATCAGCACCAAAGTCTACTCAAGCTTGGTGGGAGAATTCTACCAGAATATAGATTATGAAGATGGTGTTTTATCCACTAAAGTCAAGGGAAAGTCTCTCCAACTAAACGCCATGGAAGTGAATCATCTTCTGGGTTTCGCATCCGATGGTATCTCATCGCTCGACAACATCAACGTGCAGTATGGGCTAGAGCTAATAGGGCACAAGAAAAACCCAAAGCTCAGAAGGATGAAAAAGAAAGAGTTCCCTCAGAAGTATGAATTCCTTGCAAATATTGTAAGGAAATGTATCCTCTGTAAAGATTCTGCCCATTACTCTGTCAGCGATCTTCAGTTAAAAGTCATTACGGCCATTGTGTTGAAGATAAAGATGAATTTTGGAACCTTTCTGCTGGAATGGATAGGAAGGTGGATCATGAATGCTGGAAAAAGGAAAGCATCAAGGAAACAGGCTCCCAAAATATTCTATAGGAGATTCTTAAGTATCATTTTGAAGAAAATTCTGAAGGAGGATATTGGAGGTAATGAGGGAGAAGCCCTAAATGTAAACAAGAGGATAACACAAAAGCTGTTTGAACACTGGAAGAAGAATCCAGTTGAAATTCTAAGATCACGTCAATCCGAAGACATTGAGAAGACCCAAAGTGAGGTTTAAAAACCCTCAATGAAAAGAATGATAGCAATGATCAGAAAAGGGTTCAATGAAGAAGAAGAGTCATCAGGACTCGTGAAAAAGAATAAGGGAAATATCTTAGGGTTCTGCTGCCCCAACTGTTTATGAGACTTTGGTCTCAACAGCAGACAAACCTCCTCTAAAGAAGAAAAAGGTAGAAGAAAGAAGAGATAAAATTGATGAGTCAATCACTCTCTCTAAAATCAAAGGGAAAGAAACTAGAAGCAAGCGCTCCAAGAAAAGTATTATGTCTCCAATCGTAGAGCATTCTAGCTCTCTGATCGTAGAGTCAGAAATTACAGCTGATGTGATGGCTAGGAAGGCTGATGAGCCCGAGCTAATTATTAGTGAAAATGAAATGGCTGGGATGGCTGATCTGTAGGAGCCTCAAGATGAAAGTGAGGAAGTGGCTGGGAAGGATCCAACTCCTGAGCCCAAGAAGAAGATAATGAAGCTTATCCATGTGGTGGAGAAGAAGAAGATAAGGTCATTAGACCTTCTAGAAGAGAAATAAGTTAGTTCTAAGGGGGAGTCACTAGTGTTGAATCCTAGCTCGCCCAAAGATTCATTGGTTCAAACCAAGATCATTGAATCAGTACTTGTAGATTTTGGGATTGAGCAAAGTCCATCTGCTTTTGAGCCAATAAATGCTCAAGTTGAGGGGGAGCAACCAGAAGTTCCATTTTCAGCCCCTCAATACCTCAAGAGACAGAAGTATAGCAACCTAAAGTTGAATTTATTGGTGAGACCCAACATGAGGAAAGAAGAAATCCTCTAAACAACAAAAATATTGTTTACAATGAACAAAGTGATCAACTGTTCTTCTTTCTTCATCTCATGCCCCTGTTTCGAGCACTACTTCACAGAGATCTGAATTTCATCTTATGGACATTCAAGTTCTATCCAAATGTGAAGGTAATGTTTCAGAACTTCCCCCGCATCTTCAGATACGCCAAAAAGACAATATTATATGGCGAATCTTCTTCAGGTTCATATAATAAAGTAACCTATATTCATCTTACCATTCATTTACCTTATCATTCATTCCTTTCTTGTAATGATGGGTTCATAGCGTTTTCTTCTACGTTCTCTGAACAACCTTCTACTCCTGATTTCTATGTTGAGTCTTTCACTCATTCTCCAGACGTAGAGTCTCAACACTCTACGGATGATGTAAATAAAGCTAGTTCTCTAGTCGTAGAGTCCCAACACTCTACTGACCATGTAAATTCACCTCATTATCCAGACGTAGAGTCCCAACACTCTGATGTAAATAAATCTAACTCTCTGATCGTAGAGTCCCAAAACCCTACGAACAATGTAGGTAATACTAGTTCTTCTCCACACACACCTATCCAAGCACACTCTAACTCTTCATCATCCATAAATATTTTCAACATTCTTTCCACTCCTGTAAATTCCCCTGTACATTCTTTATCTCCTACACAGACTATACAACCCCATACAAATGACACTTCTATACAAACAATTCAATAAGAAATAAATTCAATCCCTCATACCAATATTCCATCCACTTCTACTAATGAGTATTTTGATCTCACCCTTGCTTTACCAAATATTCCCTAGAGTGATAACTGATAAGGTTGGTTCTAAAGATATATTAGAACGCATTTTGGAGCGAGTCTCAGTGATACCCTCCAAACCTTAATTAAAATAACTTATGAACCTTATTATGGATGAGCTCAATGCTAATCTTGAGCACTTTTCAACTGTAATTGAGAACAACCTGAAGCGTATTACAGAGATTGCAGCCAAAGTTCTAGCAAATATGTCCAAGGAGTTCAAAATGGATATGAAAGAATTGCTCAGGAACATTGCTGAAAATATCAAGCAAAGGGATTCCATTTACTTCAAGCGTCTTCAAGATCACAAAGAGGCTAGTCTTAGTCTTGCTCTTCAGAAATCACAAGAAAACACTATCAAAGCCCTCACTGAGAAAGACTTCGAGCTAAGTTCCTCCCTAAATAAGTTCAAGAACATGGCACTGCAGCAGATAAATTAAACTGACAGTGCTCTAGAACGAACAGACACTAATATGGCACTTGTACACCAGCAACGTGAGCAAGCAGACGAAAGGCTGATGAGTAGGTTTTACACCTATTATTTGGTACCTTTAGGCTTAATAGTTTGTGTTTTTAATTATTTTATGTTATTTTATAGAGTTTTTATTTATTTTATTGTTTTTATTTTATAGGAAAAAGGAGTTAAGTGACAAAATTGTGAATATTTGAAGCAATTGGGCGAGCAAGAAAGCAAGAAGAGAAAATGGACAGAAAGTCTTGAGCTGTGGTGCTCATTCATTAGAGTCGTGGCACTGGATTAAGAGATGCGGCGCTCGAGTCCTAAGCCGCGGCGCTCTCAAGGATCGGGCAGCCGCGTGGTGTGCGTGGCTGAGCTGAAGGGTTTAATTGCCATTTGTTTTTCAATTTAAATGAGACACTTGCCAATTGAAGCCTAAAGAGTTACAAAGACTACAAGGCTGACTTCAATACAAATATCTCTACCTAGGGTTATAAATGTAATCTTAATTCTATTAAGGTTGGGTGGAATAACTCCTATAAATAGTCTTATTTAGGGATTGTAAAAGTGGTTGGGGAGGAAAAGGCCAAGGAACGCCATATGAGGCTAACTTTTTTCCCTGTTCAAGAGCAAGCAAAATATCATCAAAGATGGAGGCTATGGATCAATGAAGCTTGGAGTTAGAAGAATGGCGGGAGACAATTTTTATTCTTTAAACTCTTATTTATCTTTGTCTTTTGTTGATGATGAATATTTTGTTAATTATAACTTTATTTGCTATGAACATGTTAATTTAAGTATTTAATGGAGTCCCTTGTGTAGTTTAAATTGAATTTATTTCTATTTGATTGGCACTATACGAATTGGTTCATTATATTTTATGCATATTGATTAATTGTATGGCCAACAATTAGTGTGATACTTTAGATGAATTCGAGAGATGAAATCTAGTGTTAAATCTAAATATAATGACATATGATTAGTTATTCTTCTTCGAATTGAATGGTAATTTGCGTATAGGATAGAAATATACTTATAGGCCATGTGTTACCAATTCGAGAATTTGTTCTTAATGAATTTGTTCTAATTTAATTTGCATAGGAATATAACAAGTTAGTTAGAATGGGTATTTTTATTTGCTATCAAAAGAGGCTTATAAATGAAATTACGTATTCCTGGTTAACAATTCATCGTGATCATATAATCAAATGGAAAGTTATGAGATTTGAATGAAACATGAGGTGAAATTGAATTCTTAATTTTATTTATCTATGTAGTTGTATTTCATTTATTTTTAGTACTAGTTAAATTATTAATTATTAATTTAAATTAATTCATATGTTTAAATAAGATTGGCTTGATATAAAATTGGTACTTAGGAAAACGTTTGAATTAATTTTTCGTGGGAACGATACTCTTCTTGTCGCTATATTACTAAGTCGATTGCGTATACTTGCGTGTATTTACCTAGTATTAAATTAGGCAAACAAAGGCTATACGAAAATTGAGCTGATATAGCTTCGTCTCGTAATCAAATGCAAGAGCTCGTACAAAATATCAAACAACTCTCAACAGAAGTCTACATTTTGAATGCTGACAAAAAAGGGAGAATACAAGGGATATGGGAGGCATCCATGTAAGATCCCGACTTTATGAAATAAAAGTTTATTATTTTTTTTATGATTATTTTTCTAAATAGTGAAGTGCTTAATTGTTATAAATGATAGTTAAGGGTGTTACATGCAAATTATCTGATAAACAGTATGTCGGGGAATATTCTTTCTGTCGAGAAATATTATATTCGGTACCGTACGACGGCGCCGAAATGGAAATATTGTCAATGATAGTGGGCCCCACAACGGGTTAACTGTCGGATATAGAAAGTGATAGAAATTGGCGGCAAAACTTTAACCGATAACTGTTGAAATACCCGGTGATAAAAAGAACATTAAAACGCGTTATTCCACAGTAGCACACGGTATTCCACAGTAGCACACGGTGTCGCACATTGTTTTATATTATTGATTCAATAATTGATAAAGTAACAATTACACAATATCTTGATTCAATAATTGTTACAGTAGCATCTGCATAATATTTTTATTATTTGTCACGACACTGTAACTCATATTATTTGATAGGATATTTTAGCATTATTGACAATGTCTAGAAATTCTGTCAAGGAAAGGGGTTATTTAATTGCGCGCCATTTTTATAGAAGGTCTCCTCTTTCCTGGGAATAATCTAGTTGTCAGTATTGCGAGTATATGCTATCTGTGATATTAATACATTTAACTCAATAATACAGAAAAAGGGATTTATTGTGATAATGGAGTTATTTTTTATAATGGTTTTATCTTTTTGATAATGGAATTATCTTTTGATAATGGATTAATCTTTTTGAATAAATGGATGGATGATATAGATTAAACAAAAAATGGATGGATGATATAAATTGAAGAAAAAGGGATGAATGATATTAAAAGAATATGCCAAGGGTATAAGTGTAATAAACCAAAAAAAGTTGGAAAAAAGACCAAAATGCCCTCACCTTGATTTTCCTATAAATAGGGAGGGTTTGCTTAAGAAATTTTCACACCTTCATTGCCTATACTTCCTCTCTCTCTAAATTTCTTAAGTTCTCTTAGTGTGCTAGGCTATTGTGAGTATTTGTGAGAATACTAGTATTGTCCAAAGTTAGTAAACTTCATAGAAAGCAACATCCAGTCTTTTGTTAACGAAGGTAGGGAATATCATTTCTTTCATACTCATATATAATATCATTTGCTTTCATGTTCGTAAGTGATATTATACTCATAAAGGTTGTTATTCATTCTGTATTAATTTGTGGGGATAACCTGTCCGTGCAGTATGACGCATGCCTGGTGAATACCCTTCTGTATTCATTCCTTATTGCTCTGTGGGAATAACCCGTATGTACGGAGTGTCGTACCTGGTGAATACCCTTCTGTATTCATTCCTTATGACTCTGTGGGAATAACATGTATGTACGGAGTGTTGTACCTGGTGAATATTCTGTGGGTATAACCTGTCTGTGCGGATTGACGCATGCCTGGTGAATAACCTTTCATATTCATTACTTATTAATCTTTTGTGGAAATAATCTGTCTACGCGGATTACCGCATGACGGGTGAAAATCCATTTGCAGTTTCATATATTCTGTTATACTCGTATAACGTATCATTTCTTTTGTACTCTTTAAGGGATATCTTTTTCTTTTACATTTCTCCATTTATGATAAGAAATCTCTGTTTGTTTCCAAAACCTTATTTTTAAATGGTGAAAATCCCTAAAAATTTATAGAATATCTTTAATAGTTTGTGCTTCATCTAATATCTTTTCACCTGAATCTTTCTATTTCGTTTGATACGATATAGTTGAATCGTAAATTTTATTTCTTGAATATCATTCTTGAATTTGACTCCATAAATTGGTCATCATGTTTGCAATTTGGTCAATCTTCGACACTGATTAAATTATAAATCTTTTCTTATCCTTAATCTCACTGTATCATTGTCATCATCCTCATCCTCATACTTAAATTGTGGTATTAGTTCTCTTTGGCCCGTAGTGCAAATATGAATTGGCGTGACATGATTTTGACCAAACTGTGTATTGGTATAATCATGACTTTTGGTGTTACAAACAAAGACGTATGGTGAAAGTTCTCTTTGGCCTGTAGTGCAAAGATGAACTGGCGTTTGGCATGATCATGACCGGTGATGTTACAAATAAATATCTTTGGCACGTAATGCAAAGAGAGGCTGTTGAATAATAAATTGTTAATTTGGATGTTCATAAAAAAGAATTGTTGATTGGTGTTACAGGGATAAAATATTGGTTGTGATCCTTTAACTTATAGAAGATGGTAGATATTATAATCTACTTGACTCTTCTAATGGATTGTTCGTTCCGCTGCAGTTGTTGTTGTTGAACAAATATAATATCTTTAAATCTCTGATTTATTATGGTTGAAGACTAAAGATAATTTTTATTCTTCATTATCTTAGTCATGATATTTCTTACTGGGCTATTTGAGATCACCCTTTACAGTTTTGTCCCATTATTCTTCTCAGGAAAGGAAAATGTAGCTGGGACTAGCCGGGGAGTGGAGTAATGGTCCGAGTTATTGGTTGTCCTCATCAAGTTATAGCATAGTTTAATAATAATTGTACTGGAGACTTAAAACGTGTGTTGCTGTCTTTTTACGGCATTGTAATAATTTCGGTTTGGATACTGTGGTACCATACGGTACGATATTTGTTTGGAAAGTCACAGTATATATGTGGTCGTATTTTGCACGACAAATGTTAGTTGTATATGGGAAAATTCGTATTTGTATTTGTATTTTTGTAGAATGTTATTGGCGACTCAAAATGGGTTGTGTGGACCTATTTTGGGGGCGTCACAATCCACCTTAGAGGAGAGAACATCAATCATCAATTCCATCAGATTCTGGTACTCTTCAAGCTCTTCCTATAGATGATCGTGGCCATGTTTCTTCTTCTAGGCAGCATGGATCGTCGAGTGCATTGACTTCCACTGGCATAAGAGTTCTACCTGGAGATCCTGCCTTTCTGCAAAGAAACCTTTAGGGAACTCACCCGGTAGGAGAAGAAAGAATATTCTCGTCTGATCTTGGCCCACGAGATTCTATAGAGGAAATCCAAAGAAGAGCTGCTGACAAAGAGAAGCTTACGATCGTAGAGTTGCATCTGAAAAGAAGTGGTTTTCAAAATAAAAGAGTTCAAAGGAAAAGAGGGGGAGGAGATAGTAAGCATATAGGTATATTATTTTCTCTTTTAAATTATATTTGTTGTAAAATGTCATACTCTGTACGAAATTTTTATACATCAATAAAATTCATTCTTTCGATGTAGAGATAGAGTTTCTTACTGTATAATAATAAGACATGTTTATTATTAATATTCTTTGCATCTTAGAATTGGTGATTATTTTAAAACTACTGGTTTTATCATCATTAAATAGGGGGAGATTGTTAGGATATGCATGTTTAAATTTGATGATGTGTTTATAGTAATAAATAATTGTTCAGTAGTTTTGTAAAGTCCTTAAATGAGATATAATTGTACAACAACTTAGTATAGAACGATCAAACTTGTTAAGTTAATCCTTTGAGTTGATTTAATGTATAATTGATATGATCAAATCGATCGTATAGTATTGTTAAATGATCGTAGAGTTACTCTGCATGTTAATAGTGTAAATGTTGTTCGCAAAGTAATCTAGTTGTTCGTAGAGCATCAAATTAGTTGATCGTAGAGCTGCAAAGTTATCTCAGAGTTAAAGTCAGAATCGTAGGGTAAGCAGTCAGACCGTAGAACTATCTCTTGGATCGTATAATAAAAGATGCGATCACACAATGAAGAAAAGTTTGTAGAGTACTCATCATCGTAGAGCAAATTGTAGAGAACACTTCGTAGAGCTGCCTCACCATTCGTAGAGCCACTCTTCGTAGAGATCAGATCGCCGAGTAACTCAAGCCAAAACTCTACCTTCCTCTTCAAGCTCTACGATCAGTCAAGTTCGTAGAGCATGTCAGAACTGTCTAAGGACTGAGAAATGAAGAGCATTGCAGAGTAGAGATTTTAAGATTGTTTCTCACCATCTTTAAATTCAAATAGAAGATCAGATAGTGGTGTGTCTAAACTGCAAGAATCAAGATGTGACACCGCTCACAAGTGGTAGGTGAAACTGCAGTCAGATGGGACTTGCCAGAGCCGAAAGTAAGTTACTTACCTACCCTAAAAGTAACATCAGAGAACATCTTGGAGCAAAGCATTAAATGCACCAATGAGAACTCTCTAACGGGATAATTTCCAGACATCTATAAAAGGAGTACTAGGATTCAAATCCAAGTACGAATCACCAAGTACACAAAGTTGAACCTTTGTAAAAACAATGTCAAGTTATACTCTATGAAATAGTATTTGTTCAAGCTGCTAAGTACCAAAAGAAGCCAAGCAAATTGCACGCTTAGCAGCGCATCAAACAACTATCTTTCAATAACGATTCAATTGTCTTAGTGACTTTCATCCAACTCTAAGTGACTTGAAGAGGTCTAGGTGATCTTGTCGAGACTAAGTGACTCGAAGGAATCTAAGTGATTCATTTATAATAGATCTTAGTGATCTGGTCTTTGTGACCCTATCCTTAGTGGATTTCCTACTTGTTGAAGTAGAAGAGTGGACTATGAGTTATTTATATTCCGAACCACTTAAACATCTTGTGTCATTTACTTTCTGTCTTTATATTCTGTCATTAACTATTATATATGTGAGTGACTAATATCCACAAGTGCTAAGTTAGAACTAAGATTTCATTAAACCTTTAAAGAGATTTCAAACTAATATTCTGTTGTGCTAAATTAATTGAACGAATTAATTATCTGGTAATTGATCTTTAAATATTGAAAAAGTTTAGAAGTCTATTCAACCCCCTTCTAGATCTCTTTTGTGCCTCTTGGAAACAACGCAGTACCGTGTGTTCCCAAGAAGGGTGGAATGACGGTAGTTTCCAATGAAAACAATGAGTTGATTCCAACAAGGACATTGACAGGTTGGCAGGTTTGCATAGATTACAGGAAACTCAATAAAGCTACTCGCAAGGATCACTTTTCTCTACCGTTCATCGACAGATACTTAATCGTTTGGCAGGACACGAGTACTATTGTCTCTTCGATGGTTATTCGGGGTATAATCAGATTATTATTGCTCCTGAAGATCAAGAGAAGACTACATTCACCTGCCCATACGGAACGTTTACTTTCACAAGAATGTCTTTCGGATTATGTAATGCACTCAAAACTTTTCAAAGGTGTATGACAGTCATTTTTCGGATATGGTGGAGCGTAATTTTGAGGTGTTCATGGACGACTTTTCAGTATTTGGGGACTCTTTTGACTTGTGCTTGGAGAATCTAATAATGGTGCTGAAAAGATGCATGGAAACCAACCTAGTACTGAATTGGAAAAAATGCCACTTCATGGTTTAAGAGGGGGTTATTCTAGGGCATAAGGTATCGACAAAAGGGATAGAGGTAAATAAGGCCAAGATTGAGACGATTGAAAATCTTCCACCACTGACTTCTGTAAAGGGTATTAGAAGCTTTCTGGGCCATGTAAGATTTTATAGGAGGTTCATCAAAGACTTCTCAAAAATTACTAAGCCACTTTGCAATTTGTTAGAGAAGGATGTACCATTCAATTTTGATGAGGCGTGCCTTAAATCATTCGAAGTGCCGAAAAAGAAATTAACTACCGCTTCGGTTATTGTTGCACTAGATTGGACCTTGCCATTCGAGCTCATGTGTGATGCTAACGACTTTGCGATTGGCGCGATATTAGGCCAATGTAAAGATAAAGTTTTTCATGCTATGTATTATGCTAGCAAGACGTTGTTGGATTCCCAATTGACCACCACTAAAAAAGAGCTACTTGCAGTTGTCTACGCATTTGATAAGTTTCGCTCGTATCTTATTGGGACAAAGGTTGTTGTCTTCAGGACCATTCTGCAGTTAAGTACTTGATTTCTAAGAAAGATGCGAAGCCACGGTTGATTAGATGGATCCTTTTACTTCAGGAGATTGACTTGAAAATTTAGGATAGCAATGGTACTGAAAATCAAGCGGCGGACCATTTGTCAAGACTAGAGAATCATGAGCAGAAAAAGGGAGATGAAATGATGATCAACGAGTTTTTTCCAGATGAGCAGTTGTTTGCTATCAAAAAGAAGGTACCATAGTACGCGGATTTCGCCAACTACATCGTGAGTAGCGTGCCTCCTCCTGATTTGACAAGCCAACAACGAAAAAAATTATTGCATGATGTACAATACTATAAGTGGGATGAGCCTTTCTTGTTCAAATAATGTCCAGATCAGATGATAAGAAGGTGTGTATCTCAAAAAGAGACTGAAAGTATTCTATATCATTGCCATGCTTCGCACTATGGAGGACATTACAAGGGAGAGAGGACAGCCGTTAAAGTACTTTAAGCAGGTTTTTATTGGCCTACTCTTTTCAAGGATGCACATCTTTTCGTCTTAAGATGCGATAGATGCCAAAGAGTTGGCAACATTTTGAAAAGACATGAGATGCCTCTTAACACTATTTTGGAAGTAGAAATTTTTGATATTTGGGATATCGACTTCATGGACCTTTTTAAGTATTATACCGACCGAGACGACATAGTGATTTTTGTAATTAGGGAGATCGCTTTACGTGTTTTTATTTTTATATATAGGGGTCGATTGTTATGTTCTTTTTCATTAGTACAAATTATAACAAAGGCATAAGATCCCACATTCACCGTGTTTGTTATGTTAACACCATAAGACATAATATGTTGCACTTCTTTCATAACCACCTTTTATGTGTACTATGAAAGAACCTTTACAATACACATATTAGGGGCAAAAAGAGACTCCAAATAATGATATCCGTTTACTGTTATTCAAAAAATGTGAAGAGTGATATTACAAATTTGTCCATACTTTTAATTGATTTAATAAAATTAAAAAGGCTCTCACATTTTGGAACTAGGGGGTTACATTCTTCTTATTTTTTAATCGACTTAAGAGAGAAATAACCCTTATATTTTGGAACATAGGGAATGCTTTCTATTTTGTTTCAAAGAGTATTAGTAGGATATATATATATATAGGAAAATTTTCAAAAGCGAACTCTTAAAAAGCGAACTAAAGACGAACCGTCGTCTTTGGTGTATATGGCGACGATTCGACCCGTCGCCAAAGATTGCATGGCTACGCCGACGAGTCGAATCGTCGCCATAGACACCAACCGTCGTCTTTGGTTCGCTTGTTAAGGTTCGCTTTAGAAAGCTTCCCTATATATATATAGGGAAATGTTAAATCCACACTAAAATTTGTTATTTCCGCACACTGGCCCATACATTAACTGTGGTTGAATCACTTAATAATAGTACAAAATTTGTATTCCAAAATTGCCCTCACCTAATTCCTAATATTTCCATTTTAGTTTTTCCCCTCATCTAACCTTCCGCCGCTCTCTGCAAAATCAATTTTCCTATTTCCAAAAGCATGCATCCTGCGCCAGTTTAGACGTCGTCCTCATCGGCTCCGACTTACATCGAGTCAGCACAAACGGCTCATACGCCATCGCATTCACCAGCTTCTGCTCTATAATAGTCGCCATGGAAACGGCCGCCGCCGGCAAAGAACAGGACGACCTGCAGAAGAGGTTGTTCATCTCCACCGTTAGATTCTTTGACTGGCTTATTCTTCATCTGCGGCTACCATCTGATGAAATATGTACTGCAAACTCAAGTTTCCTTTGAGACCTCCATTGACAATTTGGGCTCGCACATCATTAACAGCAAGCAATCCGGCACCTAAAGCTTTCTCTCTCCTCTTTTTTTAACTCCAGCCCACTTTCTCTCTCTAAAACTTCTACTGATTTTGAGTTTCTTTTTCCTCTGTTTTTTCCTATACTTTCTTCTTCTTCTTGGGTCACTTTCTCCTCACTCGTAAATTCTGATTTTGGGTCTCTTTCGCTTCAGTTGATGACTCCATTGTATCTAATTCCAATGCAATTTCTTCAGCTAATTCTTTTTCTTTTTTCTTCTAGTTTACAAATTTCTTCATCTGAATGTGGGGTAAAAGAATTGCAACTATAACTTACTCTGCTCTCTTCTTCATTTTTCTCTTCAATTGGGACATTTTTATCAATTTCTTCACTTTCACTATTTTATCTGCAAGAGCTTCAAGTGCTGTTACAAAGCTCAATTCATTCTCTTCTTCAACTAGTACTGTTTTGTTCTCCTCTGTTTCTTCTTCCTTTTCTTGTTCACCATCTTTTACCTCTTCATTGATTAGTAATTCCTCCATTATTGGCTTTTCTTCTTCGTTGTCTTGTACCACCATTTCCCGACCATTTTCTGCTTCTGGGTGTTTCTCTTGTTCTTCAGGGGACTTTAGGGGATGAGGGCAATTTTGGAATATAAATTTTGTATTATTATTAAGTGACTCAACCACAGTTAATGTATAACTATGTGTGCGGAAATAACAAATTTTAGTGTGGATTTAACATTTTCCTATATATATATATATATATATATATAGACACTTAGTTTTTCATAAATACTGAAGGGCATGGAATAAAAGTATCAAAATTTTACAAGTTAGCTAAAAAAAATTCCTTATTTTATTCTATCCGAGAAAGAGAAGAAAATGTTTGTAATGAAACTCATATCATAAATTTAAATATTCATCAATTAACTAAATTACACGTGCCGCTGGATTAAAGTTGATGTTGTTGCTACACAATTCCTAACTTTGTTAAGCAATAGGTGACACATGCTCTTCATGAACAGCCATCGGAAAAACATCCTTTTGAATGCAGCAACCTTGACATAGACTCCATGAAACTCCTCCACTACCAGCAGTTCCCGTCCAACACACGGCCCACCACAAAGTTAGAAATTTTAATGAGATGTATACATAACTTATTATTTTATTCACAATTTATCACACGTAAGTAAATTAAAAATTCTTTTTTCTTTTAAAATTAATGGATCATATTTAGTGTTAGTCCGTCTATCAGTTTATGAAACGTTTATAAGTGTATTTCGAGTTTTAACAAAACTTGATAATCTTATTCGTCTGCAACAACTTATTTTAAATATAATATTTAGCAAACACACTATTTTTGATGCGATGACCAAACACATCAAACACTATCATTGTGATTTGTAAACACTATAAAACGTTGGTAACCAAACATTCCTTAAGAACTTTTGAGGGTAGAATAAATTTTATATGACATTTTGCACTTGAGGAGTTTATTTTAAACGTCTTTTATGAACAAACTTTTAATACTTAAGTCATCTTTTGAAGGACAGATGGAGTACATAAAATATTCTAAAATTATTTCCCAAGTAAAATAGTAATAAATAAATAAAAAATAAAAAATAAAAAACCAGCCACCCAAAAGTGTATCATGCTCCTCCTACAAGTCTACAACCTCATACAAAACTTGCTAGTTGGAGTAGGTAGCCAACCGCTTCCTCAACAATCTCACAACCAGTGTGTGTACCCGCCAGAATTCGAAATCTAATAATAATTCTTTAAACCTAATTATTATCCAATTATCACTTAACCCCTCTTCCCAATTTCTAATCCAAAGTAATATTAACTAAAACAAAATCATCATCACTTTGCTTTTATCCCAATTCTAATCCATTTTTTTTATATACACCAATTTTTTACTTCCACTCCAACAAACCAGTAGCTCTCAGATTTTGCTTACCAAATAAACAAAACGAAAAAACAGAGCAATTTAAGTTAGGCCAACAGTCATATTTATCCATCACATATCGAGCTAATATTATCTATTCCCTTCGAATCTAAGCTAATCTGTTTGATTCTTGGTCACCATCTGTACCCAAACTTCACCTTCCTTCTGTTTCGTTTTCCCAAAATCCCTTTATTTTTAGCTCCAATTTCATCCATTTTTATTCATTTTCAAGTTATATCACAAAAACCCGTTATTAAACTTGTGGCTATTTTCATCTTTTAGGCCTTAAATTTGTTAATTGTTATATGAACTTCACCTTCCTTTTTCTTTTTTGCTTTTCAATCCCCTTATTTTCAGCTCCAATTTCATCAATGTTCGTCCATTTTTATTCATTTCGAAGTTATATCACAAATACCCATTATTAAACACTGTTTTTCATGGCTATTTTCTTCTTTTAGGCCTTAAATTTGTTAATTTGTTATATGAAAATGAATACCCGTTATTTTTTTACACCAGAATTGTTGTGTAGTTCAGGGAATTCAGTCTCATTTTCATCAATCTCTGCGGTAGGGGATGATCGAACGGCTGTGATTGCCCGAAACAGGGCAATTCGAGTTCCCCCTTCTTCATTCTTGATAAGAATGGCAATGAGGGTATCAAGAGCAAGGTGGTATAGTTTTTTAAGGAGGGTGTTTCATTACCAGAATGGATCAAGGTCGGATCTTGGGTCGAATCCGTTTAATTCGGATACTTGGATGGTAATGGAATTTATAGCTCTGTTTTTTCAAATAGTGATCATTTCTTATACATTGACTGTTTCCAAAGAGGAGAGACCCGTTTGGCCTATGAGGATATGGGTTTCAGGTTATGATTTTGGGTGTGTTTTTAATCTGGTTTTGCTCTGCTGGCGTTATTGGGTTCGCCGGTTAACAGAAGGAAATAGTTTGAGCCTCAATGATACAGAACAGCATAGGAGTAATGAAGATTCTAGGTAATAAGTTAGTCTTATTTACACTTGATGATTATTCGTTTAGTGCATTTAGAAAATCAAACACACTTGAGAATCTTGTTTGTCTACCAGTTTATTTTAAAATCATGCTCACAAATGCAATTTTTAGAGTTCACACGCAATATTCTATTTTCGGTGTGGTGATCAATACACAAAACGTTATCGCTACAAACGCTATAAATTTTGTCAATGGAATATACTCTTATCAACCCTTTTTAAAATATATTCGTGCTAACGTAATCTCACGGCACTCACAAAAATAGGAAACAGAAAATGTGTCTAATATTACTTTCACCAATCATGAGAGAGGACAAAAAACTCGTGTAACGACTCACATTTCTCTTTTATTGTGTGAGTGGCGTGATACCATGTCAGCATGATTACGTATTATCACCGTTGTATGTAAGTTTACATAAACTTTAGGTACAAATTATGTTATGGGGAAAAAACTGTTGCACATAAACTCTCTCTTAATTATGGTCACTTTCTTTACATTATGAACAGGAGTTTGTGTTTGTTGAACAAATTTCGAACCTCTATGGAGCTGTTCTTCGCAATATGGTTTGTAATGGGCAATGTTTGGGTGTTTGATTCTCGATTCGGATCGTTCCATCGAGCTCCTAAGCTCCACCTTCTCTGCATCTTTCTGCTTGCTTGGAATGCCATAAGCTACTCTTTTCCCTTCATATTGTTTGTGTTGCTATGCTGCTGTGTGCCACTCATTAGCAGCCTACTTGGGTACAACATGAACATGGGCTCAGTTGATCGTGGGGCATCTGATGAACAACTTTCTGAATTACCTAGCTGGAAATATAAAGATGTTGGTGCTGATTTAGAGCTGGGAAATTCTGCACTTAAGAATGAGAATCAAGTAAGCTACAAATCATGAATATTTTTATTTTTGAAGTGATTGGGGGGTAATAAGTGGATTTTAGGCGTAGTGGTGCAAATCCTATTGAACTAAGTGCATGTTTGGTTACATAGCATTTGGAAGTCCAAATGCATTCAAAAATCTTATTTGTCTATAAGTATCTTATTTTAAATGCAACTTATTTAACTCACGAACGCAGCTATTGAAATTCATATGTAATGCACCAACAATGGTTACTTCACAGGAGGAAAAATCCATTTTTTCCTAGTTACTTCAATAAGATTTGCACCACGAGTAATGCTACGTAACTAGATAGAAGTTATCTAGTTTAGCTGGACAATGCAGAATTGTATTGCACAACACTGTGTTGTTAAAGTTTGTCTAGGTAAACTAGACAACTTCTGTTTAGTTACCTAGTATTTTCACACTCCTAATTATCTGGCCTAGTTGGACTTTGGCCAATTGACATTTAATCCTATGAACACGAGACATTTAATTAATTCGACGCCTTAATTCTCAATTTTTCAGTGTAATTTGATTAAGCCTACACAAATAGGTTTAGAGGGTACTTTTTACCTTACAAAAGGCTAATGAAAGTGTTTTGATTTTGGCAGGAATGCTGTATTTGTTTAGCCAAATATAGAGACAAGGAAGAGATAAGGCAACTGCCATGTACACATATATTCCATCTCAAGTGTGTGGATCAATGGCTCAGAATTATATCTTGCTGTCCTCTTTGTAAACAAGAACTTAAAAGGTAACAAAAAAGAAGTGCGAAAAAGCAAGATGGGCAAGTCAAGGAGCTGGATTTGATCTTAAAACCTTTACCTTTTTCTGGTGTTCAAAAAGATACAAAATTGTATTATACATTTACATGGTTATTTGAGTGAATTAAATCCTTGTACATTGGATCTCACCAATACCTGAAAACATATGTTCTTGTAACTTGAAAGTTTTGGTTCCATTGGGTTGGGGATTTGTTTAATATTCCTCTCCATTAGTTGTAAATGTTTCTTTGACTACTATTGCTAAATCTAGATAGATTTAGGTATACATTTGTACACATGAATTCCTTAACATATAGGGGAAAACATAAAATGATGATCTTTTAAGTGATATTCAACAATTTCTTTGTCTCGGAGAATTGGAACATTTGCAGCTTTAGGTCTTAATATATATATATAGAGAGAGAAAAAATGTTGGTGCACAGTCGTGCATTAACATTTTTGGACTACCGTCGTCATAGTTCAAAAAATCGTCGTCATAACCCTACTGTATAGTGCACAGCTGTGCACCTCCATTAAGTCATATATATATATATATATATATATATATATATATATATATATGTGTGTGTGTGTGTGTGTGTGTGTGTGTATGTTTGGAATTCAAGTTGAATACGAAATTATGTATTGGGTCTTTAATCCATTTATATATCAGTCCTTATTTTTATTATTTTATGGGCCGTGTGCTTTTGATTCATTCGTGTAATTGAAATTATGTACTTTTTATTATTTAACTTATTTTTTAAGTTGAATACGAAATTATGTACTTTTATTATTTAACTTATTTTTTAAGTTGAATACGAAATTATGTACTTTTATTATTTAACTTATTTTTTAAGTTGGTGCATTATTTTTCAAGAGGATAAGGTGTATCTTTTATTTTTACAGTGTAAGAGTTTGTCCGAGGTAATGTTACTATTTGCATTTTGTGTCCGAGTTAAAGTAACATTTTTTCTTCCTATATTTCAACATGAACTTTAAGACATATCAAAACACAAATTTAAATATGTTATATAGTAAGACTTAAGAGTATGTCACATATATGTATTCTTGATAGGTCTTGATTTTTTTGTAAAAAAAAAATAAACCAGAAAAAATAAGGTCACTTAAAGCGGAATGAATGTGTATCATAATTGTAAGATCCCGACTTTATGAAATAAAAATCTATTATTTTCTTTATGATTATCTTTTTAAATAGTGAAGTGGTTAATTGTTATAAATGATAGTTAAGGAAGTTATTTACAAATTATCTGATAAATAGTATGTCGGGGAATATTCTTTTTGTCGGGGAATATTATATTCGGTACCGTACGACGGCACCGAAATAACAAAATATTAGTGGGCTCCACAATGACAAAATTGTCAACGATAGAGGGCCCCATTGTCGGATACTGAAAACGACAGTATTTTGTCAACACTATTATCACCGACAACTGTTGAAATACCCGGTAATAAAAAGAACAGTAAAACGAGTTATTCCACAGTAGTACGCGGTATTTCACAGGCACACGGTATTGCACAGTATTTTAAATTATTGATTCAATAATTGATAAAGTAGCAATTGCACAGTATTTTGATTCAATAATTACAATAGCATCTGCATGGTACTTTTTATTATTTATCATGGCACTGTAACTCATATTATTTGTTATGATATTTTAGCATTATTGAAGGATTAAAAGTGGAGTCTAACTTAGGGGTACCTAATTGAAATTTTGAAATTCACATGTTGTGAACTATTTGTTCACATGATGGAACAATTGGTTCACATGTGGGAACTATTAGGGGATGTTATGCAAGATTGATAATACTTGAGTGATTATATTAAAAATAGAGACAAAGATGGAGGTACTAAAGTGTAATAAGTCGAGCTCTTATTGTGCAATTAATGAAACTTGTTTTCCTATAAATAGGAGGGATTATCTTAAGAAATCTTCACACCTTCCTTGCATATACTTCATCTCTCTCCAAATTTCTTGAGTTCTCTAAGTGTGCTAGGCTATTGTGAGTATTTGTGAGAATACTAGTATTGTCCAAGTTAGTAAACTTCATAAAAAGCAACATTCAATCACTTATTAACGAAGGTAGGGGATATCATTTCTTTCATACTCTTATGTAATATCATTTGCTTCCTTGTTCGTAAATAATATTATACTCATAAAGGTTGTTATTCATTCCGTATTAATTTGTGGGAATAACCTGTCCGTGCGGATTGACGCATGCCTGGTGAATACCCTTCTGTATTTATTCCTTATTACTCTGTGGGAATAACCTGTATGTACGCAGTGTCGTACCTGGTGAATATCCTTCTGTATTCATTCCTTATTACTTTGTGGGAATAACCTGTATGTTCGGAGTGTCGTACCTGGTGAATATCCCTTTGCATTTATTCCTTACTAATCTGTGGGTATAACCTGTCTGTGCGGATTGACGCATGCCTGGTGAATAACCCTTCATATTCATTACTTATTAATCTTTTATGGAAATAATCTGTCTACGCGGATTATCGCATGACGGGTGAAAATCCATTTGCAGTTTCATATATTCTGTTATACTCGTATAACGTATCATTTCTTTTGTACTCTTTAATAGATATCTTTTTCTTTCACATTTCTCCATTTATGATAAGAAATCTCTATTTGTTTTCAAAACCTTATTTTTAAATGCTGAAAATTCTTGAAAATTTATAGAATATCTTTAATAGTTTGTGCTTCATCTAATATCTTTTCACCTGAATCTTTCTATTTCGTTTGATACGATATAGTTGAATCGTAAATTTTATTTCTTGAATTTGACTCCACAAATTGGTCATCATGTTGGCAATTTGGTCAATCTTTGACACTGATTAAATTATAAATCTTTTCTTATCCTTAATCTCACTGTGTTTATTTTGTATCATTGTCATCATCCTCATCCTCATTCTCATACTTAAATTGTGGTGATAGTTCTCTTTGGCCCGTAGTGCAAAGATGAACTGGCGTGACATGATTTTGACCAAACTTTGTATTGGTATAATCATGACTTTTGGTGTTACAAACAAAGGCGTATGGTGAAAGTTCTATTTGGCCCGTAGTGCAAAGATGAATTGGCGTTTGGCATGATCATGACCGGTGATGTTACAAATAAATATCTTTGACACGTAGTGCAAAGAGAGGCTGTTGAATATAAACTGTTGATTTGGATGTTCATAAACATGAACTACTGATTGGTGTTACAGGGATAAAATATTGGTGGTGATCTTTTAATTTATAGAAGATGGTAGATATTATAATCTACTTAACTCTTCTAATGGATTGTTCGTTCCGCTGCAATTGTTGTTGTTGAACAATTATAATATCTTTAAATCTCTGATTTATTATTGTTGAAGACTAAAGATAATTTTTATTCTTTATTATCTTAGTCATGATATTTCTTACTGGGCTATTTGTGCTCACCCTTTTCCTTTTTGTTCCATTATTCTCCTCAGGAAAAGAGAGTGTAGCGGGGACTAGCCGGGGAATGGAGTGATGGTCCAAGATAATAGAAGTATCTCAATACCTTACTATTAGTGTGACAATAAGTGTATTGAGAATTTAAGATGTATTTGTATTGTGTTGTCGTATTTTGCACAACACTTATTAGTTGTAAATGGGAAAATTCGTATTTGTATTTTGTGGAATGTTATTGGCGACTCAAAATGGGTTGTATGGACCTATTTTGGGGGCGTCACAGTTGGTATCAGAGCTTAGGGATATGATTTCTAGTAGAGATATGGGATTAGAACTAGGAGGGGAGAGACGAGTAAAATCCTTCGCTAGTGTGTCCTACCTAAGCTATTTTATTTTAGTAATTGATTTGGTTATAAGGACAAGATGTTGCATATCTGTTTCTTTAACTAATCTTTGTTTTGTGATCACATTTTAGAATGGCATCTGAAAACCAAGAGATTCACTATGAAATAATTGTGGCTGAAAATCAGGAAGCCACAAATAATACGGGTGCAAACTCAGAACAACATGATGCTAATCATGATGCTAACAACAGGATGAATGATGATTTTTTTAGGAACTTCATGCAATACATGCAGAACCAAACGAGGAGAGCTTATATCTACAATATTGACAGAAACGCTGATAATGCACGAATGGTCACTGCCAAGCAGTTCAAAGAGTTGGTACCACCTGAATTTTTCGGCAAGCCAGATCCACTCAAGGCAGAGGCGTGGCTCAAACAATTAACAAAGATATTTGATGTACTGCGTTGCACCGACGAACAAAAGGTTCCTTTTGCCACTTTTATGCTGCGAGGAGAAGCGGATCATTGGTGGGAATTCGTAAAACGTACCCGTCACTCGGCACTCGAGATGTCTTGGGTCGAGTTCCAGGAATTATTTAACGAGAAGTATTTCCCGAAAAGTATTTGTCATATGAAGGAGGTGGAATTCATCAAACTGGAACAGAACAACATGACGGTGTCGCAGTACGAAGCCAAGTTTGTCGAGCTGTCGCGTTTTGCATCCCATTTGGTGGACACTGAGGAACGGATGACACGAATGTTCCTACGAGGTTTGAAACCAGAAATTCGTCGATATCTCGTTTCTCATAAAATTTGTCTATATTCAGATGTTGTGGATAGGGCTCAAGTAGTGGAGCAAGAGAGAGAAATACTACAACCAGGAAGCAACACCCAATAACGAGAAAAAAATTACGATAATAATCGTAATGGTGGCAACAATTATCGAAATAATGATAACCAGCGATGAGGGAATCACAACACCGGAAATGGTAACCACTTCGGTGGTAATCCTGGCCCAGATAACAGAAGGAGTGAGTTAAGTGGCAACAATTCTAAGAAAAGAAGATTCAACAATAACCATGAAAAGTTACCAACATCAGCACCAGCACCAGCTTCAAGGGGAGGAGAACGGCCACCAGTTAAATGTTTCAGGTGTGGGAAAGAAGGACACATCAGTCCAAATTGTACACAGCTGTCATCCCAAGTGTGTTACAATTGTGGAAAAGAAGGCCATATAGCTCGATTTTGTCATGCAGCGAAGTCAAGTCCAGCTGCAATGATGACACCAAAGGCGGTCACGGACAAGTCAAAGTATGTGGTTCAAGGGAGAGCTTTTGTCGTGACATCCCAAAAAGCACACAGAACCCAAACGAAATTATTACGGGTAAACTACTTATTAACTCTTGTGAAGTCTATGCCTTGCTAGATACTAGTTCTACCCACTCTTTTATTTCACCAACATGTGCTCAACGTCTGAATTTAACTCCTGAGAAATTAGATTTTGACTTATCTGTTGAAACACCATTAGCACAAACATTCGTTATATCTACAGTCTATAAATCTTGTTTTGTTCAAATCGGCACCCTCACATTACCTGTTGATCTTATCTCTTTGAACATGCATGAATTTGATGTGATTTTAGGAATTGATTGGTTAACTACTCATCATGCTAAAATTGATTGCTTTCGTAAGGTTATTAGTTTTCATATTCCTAATCAACCTATTATGCGAATTCAAGCAACCAAACCGTTGAAATCGATAACCGTCATTTCTAGTCACAAAGCCATTCGTTTATTGAAAAACGGATGTCAAGCTTTCTTAGCCCATGTAACGGATTTAAACAAAAATACGTCAGATTTGAATAATATTTTTGTTGTTAATGAGTTCCCTGACGTATTTCCCAAAGAGCTTTCTGGCCTACCTCCAGACCGTGAAATCGAATTTTATATCGACCTTGAACCCGGTACAAAACTCATTTCCAAAACCCCATATCGAATGGCTCCTATTGAACTTCAAGAGTTAAAAGTTCAACTACAGGAGTTATTAGACAACGGTTTCATACGTCCGAGTACATCACCTTGGGGTGCTCCTGTTTTATTCGTAAAGAAGAAAGACGGGAGTATGAGACTTTGCATTGACTATCGGGAGTTAAACCATGTCACCATCAAAAATAGGTACCCATTACCTCGCATTGATGACCTGTTCGACCAGTTACAAGGTGCTCAATTCTTTTCAAAGATCGACCTCCGTTCTGGGTATCATCAGTTAAAAGTTAAAGCTGATGACATTCCAAAGACTGCCTTCAGAACTCGATACGGGCATTATGAATTCCCAGTCATGTCTTTTGGATTGACTAATGCTCCTGCTGCTTTCATGGATATGATGAACCGGATATTCAAGGACTATTTAGATCATTTCGTGGTTGTCTTCATTGATGACATTCTCATATATTCTAAAAGTCGTGAAGATCATGAGCAACACTTGAGGCTGATACTCCAAAAGCTTCGTGAGAACAAGCTATATGCTAAGTTGAAGAAATGTGAATTCTGGCTTGAGGAAGTTGCATTCCTTGGTCACTTAGTTTTTAAACAAGGAATCTCGGTAGATCCGGTGAAGATTGAAGCAATATCAAATTGGGAATAACCTAAGTCAGTAATCGAAGTATGAAGCTTTCTGGGTCTAGCTGGTTATTATCGGAGATTTGTAGAAGAATTTTCTCGAATAGCCATTCCATTAACTCAACTGACTCGGAAAAGCACAACATTCAAATGGAGTGAAGAATGCGAGAAGAGTTTTCAAGAACTCAAAAGAAGACTCATTTCAGCACCTGTATTGGCAATACCATCAGGATCGGAAGGATTTGTCATCTACAGCGACACTTCAAGCAAAGGACTAGGTTGTGTTCTAATGCAACATGGGAAGGTTATAGCCTATGCGTCTCGGCAACTCAAGGAATATGAGAGGAATTATCCTACTCATGATCTAGAGTTAGCAGCAGTCGTTTTCGCATTGAAGATTTGGAGACATTACTTGTATGGAGAGAAAGTGGAGATTTATACAGACCACAAAAGTCTCAAATATTTTTTCACCCAGAAGGAACTCAACATGCGACAGCGGCGTTGGCTCGAGCTGTTGAAAAATTACGACTATACTATCCAATACCATCTTGGAAAGGCGAACATAGTAGCCGACGCATTGAGTAGAAGATCATATGCAAGTACGAGTGCGTTACTGACATCGCAAAGGCCCATTTTGGATGATTTACAAAGGATGGAGATAGAGTTAAAGACTTTAGGAACCCACATGAAGATCGCACATATACGGGTAGAACCGACTTTAATCGACAAAATTAAAGCTACTCAAGTTACATATCCGGAGTTGGTAAATATGAAGAAGAAGGTACAAGAAGGTGTTATTCCAGAAGCAAGAGTCGACGAAGACGGGATACTTTGAGTCAACTCTAGATTGTGTGTTCCTAACGACCCTGACTTGAAATACAAAATCATGATGGAGGCATACAACACACCATTTGCAATCCACCCTGGAAGTACCAAAATGTATCGTGATCTTCGACATACATTTTGGTGGAACAATATGAAGAGGGAGATTGTAGAGTTTATCGCAAGATGTTTAACTTGTCAACGTGTCAAGGCGGAGCATAAAGTACCAAGGGATCCATTGCAACCACTTGAGATTCCAGAATGGAAGTGGGAACACATCAACATGGATTTCGTGACAGGTCTTCCCAAAGTTTCTCAAGGCTTAGACGCAATTTGGGTTATTATAGATAGATTGACCAAGTTTGCTCATTTCTTGCCTATACGAGAAAACTATTCACTTGAGTGTCTTGCTAGTATGTATATAAGCGAGATTATCAGACTGCATGGCATGCCAGTATCCATAGTTTCTGATCGAGATCCTAGATTCACTTTACGATTTTGGGTCAGCTTGCAAAAAGTTATGGGCACTGAATTACGATTCAGTTCTGCATACCATCCTCAAACAGACGGGCAATCGGAAAGGACTATTCAAACCCTTGAAGATCTATTAAGACTCTGCGTACTAGACTTCAAAGGAAGTTGGGACAAATACTTACCATTGGTGGAATTCTCGTACAATAACAGTTATCAAGTAAGTATAGGCATGGCTCCCTTTGAGGCGTTGTATGGACAAAGGTGTCGATCTCCAGCATGTTGGGATGAAATAGGTGAGGCAAAATTGTTGGGACCCGAGTTGATACGTATGACTACAGAAAAGATCCAAATGATCCGGCAACGTATACAAACAGCTCAAGATCGACAAAAGAGTTATGCCGATCTTCATAGAAGAGACGAGGAATTCAATGTTGGAGATCATGTATTTTTACGTGTTGCTCCATGGAAAGGAGTTACAAGATTCAGAAAGAGAGGGAAACTTAACCCTCGATTTATCGGCCCATTTAAATCCTCGACCGAGTAGGAACTGTGGCCTACAGACTCGCCTTACCACCAAGCATGTCTCGTGTTCATAATGTTTTTCACATATCCATGCTACGTAAATATGTGAAAGATCTAAACCACGTTATTGAATTAGAACCAGACGAGATAGCAGAGGATTTAACGTATGAAGAGATACCTGTCAAAGTCTTGGATAAGAAGGAACAGATTCTACGATCAAAGGTTATACCTCAAGTCAAAGTTTTATGGAGAAACCATGATGTTGAGGAAATGACCTGGGAGTTAGAATCTGAAATGAGAGCAAGGTATTCTCACCTTTTTGAAATGTCAGGTACGTACGTCAATTTCGAGGACGAAATTTCATAAGGAGGGGAGATTGTAAGATCCCGACTTTATGAAATAAAAGTTTATTATTTTCTTTATGATTATCTTTCTAAATAGTGAAGTGGTTAATTGTTATAAATGATAGTTAAGGGTGTTATTTACAAATTATCTGATAAATAGTATGTCGGGGAATATTCTTTTTGTCGGGGAATATTCTTTCTGTCGGGGAATATTATATTCGGTACCGTACGACGGCGCCGAAATAACAAAATATTAGTAGGCCCCACAATGACAAAATTATCAATGATAGTGGGGCCCATTGTCGGATACTGAAAACGACAGTATTTTGTCAACAGTATTATCACCGACAACTGTTGAAATACCAGGTAATAAAAAGAACAGTAAAACGCGTTATTCCACAGTAGTACGCGGTATTTCACAGGCACACGATATTGCACAGTATTTTAAATTATTGATTCAATAATTGATAAAGTCGCAATTGCAAAATATTTTGATTCAATAATTACAATAGCATCTGCATGGTACTTTTTATTATTTATCATGACACTGTAATTCATATTATTTGTTATGATATTTTAGCATTATTGACAGATTAAAAATGGAGTCTAACTTAGGGGTACCTAATTGAAATTTTGAAATTCACATGATGGAACTATTGGTTCACATGTGGGAACTATTAGGGGATGTTATGCAATATTGATAATACTTGAGGGATTATATTAAAAATAGAGGCAAAGATGGAGGTACTAAAGTGTAATAAGTCGAGCCCTTATTGTGCAATTAATGAAACTTGATTTTCCTATAAATAGGAGGGATTATCTTAAGAAATCTTCACACCTTCCTTGCATATACTTCCTCTCTCTCTCTAAATTTTTTGAGTTCTCTAAGTGTGCTAGGCTATTGTGAGTATTTGTGAGAATACTAGTATTGTCCAAGTTAGTAAATTTCATAAAAAGCAACATCCAATCACTTATTAACGAAGGTAGGAGATATCATTTCTTTCATACTCTTATGTAATATCATTTACTTCTTTGTTCGTAAGTGATATTATACTCATAAAGGTTGTTATCCATTCCGTATTAATTTGTGGGGATAACCTGTCCGTGCGGATTGACGCATGCCTGGTGAATACCCTTCTGTATTTATTCCTTATTACTCTGTGGGAATAACATGTATGTACGGAGTGTCGTACCTGGTGAATACCCTTCTGTATTCATTCCTTATTACTCTGTGGGAATAACCTGTATGTACGGAGTGTCGTACCTGGTGAATATCCC
The DNA here is from genome assembly GCA_034770075.1 of Aralia elata. Lineage (NCBI taxonomy): Eukaryota > Viridiplantae > Streptophyta > Magnoliopsida > Apiales > Araliaceae > Aralia > Aralia elata. Next base: position 12,635,899 of record CM068385.1, on the reverse strand, counting down.
TTTGCATTTATTCCTTACTAATCTGTGGGTATAACCTGTCTGTGCGGATTGACGCATGCCTAGTGAATAACCCTTCATATTCATTACTTATTAATCTTTTATGGAAATAATCTGTTTACGCGGATTATCGCATGACGGGTGAAAATCCATTTGCAGTTTCATATATTCTGTTATACTCGTATAACGTATCATTTCTTTTGTACTCTTTAAGAGATATCTTTTTCTTTCACATTTCTCTATTTATGATAAGAAATCTCTATTTGTTTCCAAAACCTTATTTTTAAAATGCTGAAAATCCCTGAAAATTTATAAAATATCTTTAATAGTTTGTGCTTCATCTAATATATTTTCACCTGAATCTTTCTATTTCGTTTGATACGATATAGTTGAATCGTAAATTTTATTTCTTGAATATCATTCTTGAATTTGACTCCATAAATTGGTCCTCATGTTGGCAATTTGGTCAATCTTTAACACTGATTAAATTATAAATCTTTTCTTATCCTTAATCTCACTGTGTTTATTTTGTATCATTGTCATCATCCTCATCCTTATTCTCATACTTAAATTGTGGTGATAGTTCTCTTTGGCCCGTAGTGCAAAGATGAACCGGCGTGACATGATTTTGACCAAACTGTGTATTGGTATAATCATGACTTTTGGTGTTACAAACAAAGGCGTATGGTGAAAGTTCTCTTTGGCCCGTAGTGCAAAGATGAACTGGCGTTTGGCATGATCATGACCGGTGATGTTACAAATAAATATCTTTGGCACGTAGTGCAAAGAGAGACTGTTGAATATAAACTGTTGATTTGGATGTTCATAAACATGAACTATTGATTGGTGTTACAGGGATAAAATATTGGTGGTGATCCTTTAATTTATAGAAGATGGTAGATATGATAATCTACTTGACTCTTCTAATGGATTGTTCGTTCCGCTGTAGTTGTTGTTGTTGAACAATTATAATATCTTTAAATCTCTGATTTATTATTGTTGAAGACTAAAGATAATTTTTATTCTTCATTATCTTAATCATGATATTTCTTACTGGGCTATTTGTGTTCACTCTTTTCCTTTTTGTTCCATTGTTCTCCTCAGAAAAAGAGAGTGTAGCGGGGACTAGCCGGGGAATGGAGTGATGGTCCGAGATAATAGAAGTATCTCAATACCTTACTATTAGTGTGACAATAAGTGTATTGAGAATTTAAGATGTATTTGTATTGTGTTGTCGTATTTTGCACAACACTTATTAGTTGTAAATGAGAAAATTCGTATTTATATTTGTATTTTGTGGAATGTTATTGACAACCCAAAATGGGTTGTATGAACCTATTTTGGGGGCGTCACAATAATCCTCAAGTTTTGAGTATTTTATATAATCTTTTAAGTCAAATTCAATATTCCTAATACTATAAGTTATTTATTGTTGCATGATATAATTAGGTAGAGATTACATGATAATACTATATAATTAGTGGCAGACTCAAAAATATGCAAGTGTGGAGACGAGTTGTAAGTAAAAAAAAAGTCTCCAAATATTTTAATATATACAGGGGTGAAGCTACATGTATTATTGTGGGGTCAATTGACCCCACTGAAAAAAAAATTACTTTATAATGTAAGGTAAATTTTAAAAATTTTAAATATTATATATAAATTGACCCCACTAAAATTTTAAAATTTTTTTACTATATAGGGTCAAATTAAAAATTTATAACTTTGTCTATCAAATTTTAACCACATATGACTCATATCCTTTCAATATATGTATATCTCTCTATAATATTTTAAATTAAATAATAATCTAATATATATTATTTTTAAAAATAATTAATGAATTAATTACTTATGAACAGTTGTGATTAAAAAAGTCTATTACGAGTCAATATAGTGTATATATACCATATATTATTACTTATTATATATATATACACGTGTGTGTGACCTAAAAATACAAAAGTATTACAAAAAAATTGGCTCAGGGGCGCTGCCCCCGAACCCCCGTCAAATTATTTATAGCTTAGTAATAATTTTGACCCCACTCAAAATTTTTTCTGACTTCGCCACTGAATATATATATATATATAGAACAATCATATTTAAAATAAAATGATAATATTCAAAATAACTATATATCATTATTCAATTATTTATGTAAAATTATTGCACACTGACTTCATCAACAATGATTTTGAAATATATCTCTCAATAAAAGTTACATACAATTAATCAATGATTATTGCACATGCGATGTATACGAGAAGGCCTAATGCATAATTCATGTTGGGTTAGACCCCCTGTGGGTTTTGTTAAAAGATTAATTGTGATGCATTGGAATTGGGTTTGTTTTGCGCGATGCCACGGGTAAAGTTCTTGGTGCTGTTGTTGATAAAATTGCAGGGAATTTCTCAATAATTTGTGCTCAAGCATTGGCTGTCCGGCAGGCTTTGTCATTTAGTCTTGAGCTTGGGATGGATAAAGTAATTCTTGAAAGTGATTGTGAGAGCATTATTCTTAGGAAAATGATTTAATGAACTTAGATTAAGACTCTTATTCTTTTGTTAGGAGAGCGGAATGTTGGTCTCTCGACGAAGGTCCCATTGTGGGAGATTGTCTACAAATTCATGAATCCTTTTTAGATACTATTAGTTATTCTCATGTGCGGAGAGAGAGGGAACAAAGTAGCACATGAATTGGCTTGAATGGCTCAATTTGCAGGGGTTAACTTTCCTGCTACTTGGATAGAGGAGGTGCCTATTTGTATTCTTCCATTTATGGAATCTTTTCCCTCGTGATTAAAAAAAGAGTAATGCTAACACAAACTATACATAAAAATTACGCACAAACAGTATAAAAAAAATAAGAAGAGAGACCTACGATTAGATGTTTTACACATTTTTTATTAATAAGCAATACATAGATTTTACTTTTTGTGCATAACTTTTTGTGTACAGTTTGTGCACATAATATTATTCTTAATAAAATTCCTTCCTTTCAAAAAAATCATTGTTAAACCATTTATATAAATAATAAATTGATGAGATTTATCATTAAAGTTTACTTATTTAGCAAGGATATGATTTGCCCAACAATAAGCTTGACCAATTGTTTAACATAACAAGTGATAGTGAGATAAATACATTAAGAGTTTTTAAATTTATAACTTTTTATGAAGTCCTTTTTTCATTAAGATTTTCTTAAACTATACAATTTAGTTATCATATGTATTTAACTAAGGTGATACTAAATGTATCAAATTTTTGGTCTAAAAAATTATTTCAAATATATATTATCATAATATTGTTTGGATAAATTTTATGTAATTAATTATGTCATAAATTATTATTAAAATATTCAATATCATGTCACTCATTTAACATCAAAAATTTAAAATACTTAATATTACTCGTCAAATAATAGATGTATCGTAGACAGCCTAATGGCCGCGCATTTGGAGCATCTCAATTGAGTAGGAGTACTACAAAATATTAGCTAAAAGCATCCTGTACTCTCAAAATATTTTATACCTTTTATTTTCCAAACTTCTAATTTAGCCACCTAAGTATAGAGACTTTTCAAAAATATCCCTGGGGCGGGCCCTCACTGTCTCCGGTGTAGATCCACCCCCTATATATAATAATCAAGATTTAAAATCATCAAATTTTATATTGCCTGGTAATACTATATAATAATTGACATGGAAGTCTGTCCAAAATTTATTTAATCTTATAAATAAAATAGGCAAGATCCAGCTAGAGCTAGTAAAATGTAAATAAAATTTAACAATAATTCTAGAGAGCCATTTGGGGACCGGGATGGGAACCGGGCAAAATTGATTAATTTTTTTTATTTTCACTCTCAAATAATTTATATGATTTATTGGAACTGAAATTTTTTAAAAAAACAATGATTTAGGTGTAACTCTGTTTTTGATATGTATCCAAATCAGATCTAAATCACTGTTTATTTTTTTAAATTTTAATTTCAATAAATCATATAAATTATTTAAAAATAAAAATAAAAATAAAAATTTACCCGTTCTCCATGTCCCGAGCTCCCTAAAAGAACTCAAAATTTAATAGCCATGTCTCGTGAGAAATTTTATCACACACAAATACACAATCAGTGCTGCCGCCTGTTGGGCCACCAACCTACCCTACCCTACCATACCCTCATGATTTTTTGAATTGTGTGGTGTTTTAGTGTTTAATGTTTTAGCACGTGATACACATTTATAAAATGTTGAGTACTTCTCTATGTTGCTGTTACATTTTGTGAAGCCCACTGCCATCCATTTTACTATAACCAATATAAAGTGTACTATAAAATCTGATCCACACGCTGCTGCAATTATGTACTTGTTCCGTTCTTTAATATAAGTTATTTTTGAATTATGTACGAGTATTAAAAAAATAATTGTATAACATTAAATATAATATTAATTGTTTATATTATTTTTGCATTGAAAAAAAAGTGTGTTATTTATTGGATAAAATATAGTGAGAAAACTAAAATTATATTTAATATTTGGGATAATATTGAAAACTAAACAATTAATGTTTACTTGAAATTCTCAAACGTCATATATTAAGAGACAAAAACACTTTTTTAAAACGACTTATATTAAGGGACGGAAGGAGTAATAAATAAATAAAGTTAATTTCGGCCTTTTGTTATGATTAGACGCATTTATGTACTTATTCAGATAGTGTTTTATAAATGAAAATTGATATTTTTACATGTGTTTTTAATATTTTCACATGATTCTCTCTCACATGAACATACAGTGAGTTTCACCTTCATGTGGAAAAAAATCATATAAAAATATAAAAAAATACATGTGAAAATAATACTCCCTTTTATAAATTTAATAATATCAAAAGATACATTATCTTGTCAAAAATATATCAAAACTCTTATGGGTGTTAATCAACATACTTAACCCAACTTAGCTGGCAAGATAGCGACCGAATAAGAAACTATGCATTGATACTATTTTTTGATTAGTTTTTATTAAAAAAATAAATAAATAAATAAAGTTTATTTACTGAAAAAAAATACTCAAGATAATTAGGATTGGCAAAACCAAACTGGCTAATTAGAATTGGTTACCAAAATGCCATAAGAAAAAATAGATGAACGAGCATCTTTCCACAATGTCTGCAAAGAGCAAGACAAATGAGAAACAGGCCACTTGTGGAATCCTTTACATATGGAGGAGGAGGAGAGCGTCCACAATTCACGTGCTACATGTCAGCCTCTCATTTTTTTTAACTCCCTCCCCCATTCCCAAAAAGAGAGTTGTAATATTTTGATTATCTTCGGCTTTGGGGGTGGTTGGTTGGTCCAATATATTGGACTTGGCTCTCTTTTCTAGTAATTTATAATTAAATTTTAAGAGAAACACAAATGAGAATTAAATCTGAAACGTAAAAGTTATGTAGTCTATATTTTAATCATTAGGCTAAAATGACAAGTCCATCTTGTTCTTAAATAAATTAGAATAGGAAACAATGAGTAAATCCCTATTTATATTTTATATCCTTTTATAGTTAATTAAATAATGGCTTATATTTTTTTTTCTTTTTAATTTTATATTAGTGGGTGTGATACCAGTCATATCACTCTACTGTAAAACCTCGATAAACGAATGTTCGATAAAGTAATAACCTTACTTAAATAATAATTTCTTCCAGTCCCGACTTGGACATGTGTACTAAAATAATAATCTCACTAAATGCATTAAGTAATAAATTTTTTTGAATCCTTAAAGGCCCAGCGAAAATATAAATTAATAATTACTAAATTCTATACAAAAATTTATATATATAATCCACATATTTTTGAACTTTTTTGTAATAACATCTATATAATATATCCAACTTTTCACTCAATCAACAATATTCATACAAAAAGTCAATTTTTCTGAAAATATGCATCTAAAGTTACATTAACTTAAAACCTTTTGTTTTTCAAAACATTATAAGTTTCGTCAATTCCTTTTAACTTCTCTAGACTCAAATTATATATTAATTGTTGTCTCTAAATTTTTCTGACCACATACATAAATTGAAAAACTCCTTCTAAATATTAATTTATCGATAAATGAATAAATTATTAATTTATCGATAAATAAATAATCTCGTTAAAATAATATTTTTTCGATCCCAAAAATACGCATTTATCGAGATTTTACTGTAATATTACAACATCATGCACTCGCTCGCGGTATAATAGACCTTTATATTGGCCTAAGTTCATCCATAAAAGATGGTTCAAGTTTAAAAATAATTTGTCCTATAAAAAATAACTTAATTACGTTAAAATGCTATAAAATAATTATCATATTCTCATAAATATTTAGGTAGAGCCCACTCATTTAAAGGGGAATTTTTTTTAGTATAATATAAGTAGGGTCCACCATGGATAAATTATATTGACCGAGTTTAATTTGATCGATTTTATATTGGTTATAATTTAACTCAAACAGAGTTATTTGTTAAAATAAAAATTTAAAATTATTATTCAAATACTGAAGTATTAATAAGATTTTAGAGACATAATGAATAAACATAACGTGTTATTAGTTTTAGTGGAAAAAATTAATTTTAAAAGTAAAACAAATTAAGACTTCATTTGAAAATTTTAAATTAAAATAGTTTATTATTTTTCCTTTAAAAAATCTAGAGACTTATTGGATAAATATAAACTGTGATTTAGTGAATGTATTTTTCAGTTGTTTGTTTTAAATAATAAATTTTAAAAACATTAACAAAAAATATTAAAAAGATCTATCAGATAAACATGGCACTTAATTTATAATTTTAAAAAATATTTTCCTAAAAAAATAAATTAAGTGTTTGTGTTTGAGTTAAAAAGACCTGCAATGTTTGTTTGTATAAACAAAAAATATCTTAAAAATATTCCCAACTTTCAACAAAATTATTTATTTAGGATAGTTAAAAAATATTTTATAAAAAGATAAGTAGATTTAAGAAAATGGTCCCTACCTGCAATGCCGTTTTGATACTATTTGGACTTTGGTATTATCGCACTTGACCTTTATTAAACCGATGACGATATCAACGAGAAAAGACCTTAATTTTAAGAGTAGTTGTCCGCGGACAGTTTTTTTAGACATGGAAATTGAATATTTTCATGTTCTAATAGTATTTTTTTTATTTATTTTAAATATATTTATACTATGAATATTTTTTAAAAAAAAATTCAAAAAAATTAAGTGTAATTTGGATATATATCAAAAAATAATTGTATGGGTCCATACACCATTTTTTTAATATATATCCAAATTACACCTAATTTTTTTAGATTTTTTTTTTAAAAAATTCATAGTATAAATATGTTTGGAATAAATACAAAAAAAATACCATTGGAACATGAAAATGTCCAATTAAACCTGTCCGCGTAGATTAATTTTAATTTTAATACCATGTTAAAATATTTAATTTAAAATTAATTATTTTATATTTTTTAAAATTAGAGATATAATTTGATTTTTGAGCTCAAACGACGATATATAAAATTTTAAAATTGATATGACTCATAAAACTTTAGAATGAAATAAATTTTGTTATTAATAGTTTTTGTTATATATTTTATAATTATAATAATCGTATTAATTAAAATTAAATAAATTCGTATTAATTTAAAATTTAATATATTGTTGTTTAATTTTAAAAATTAAATTGTAATCTAATTTTAAAACGGATGAAATATGATTAAATGAAGAAGCCCCTTGAATATATATATATATATATATATATATAATAAGTTTTCAAGTTAAATTTAATGGATATTAGACTTAATCCACGTAAAATGTCAAAATTGGAACTCCACGTCAGTGGGAAAATGACATGCTACTATGGCTCGAGTCATACCATTAAGCAATGCCATTGGTGATCCATTCTGGATTTGTACCGATCCAATATTCAACAAGATGATATTTAATGGAGTACTAATGTTAACTTACTTGCACTAAAAATAAAAGGTATGAAAAAATATTATAATACATTTAGGTCATGTTTATTTATAAAAATTATAATTTTAAAATTATAATTCATAGAATTATAATCACATGACTATTAATTCTAGGATTATAATCTCGATATTATAATACCTGGTTGAACATGATATTAAATAATTCTCATATTATGCCATTTTATAATCCCTTAATTCATAGTCTCAAATCTAAATTTAAAAATAAAGAAGACACTTGAGATTAATATTCTTATTCTAAGCAAACAAATATAACCTTAGGTTACATATTGCATAAATTAAAACAATAATCATTCAATTGAAATTATAGAAAAATAATAATAAATCTATTTTGCCTTGAAATGAAAGTCCATTTATCTGTATATATAAATTGACTAATAATCGTTCTCTTGAGACTATATCACAAATTTCATAAATGCTACCATTATTAATATCAGTGTTTTTGTTCATAATTGCTACTTAATAAATGTTATCATTATTAATATCAACGTTTTTGTTTTTTTAATCATTATAAGATTTTTGACATGTTGACTGTTTTTCACTATCGCGTAAATTTTTTCATTTATTGAATTGCATATTTATTTATTTTTTAAAATGATATAACTTCACACTTCTTTCTTAAAAAGAGAGTTTTATTTTGACATCTTGAATGAAAACTAATACAATTTAATTTAATTTAATTTTAGTCCATATAATTTTAAACATTAAATTATCTAAAATTACCACCAATTACAAAATTTATTCTTCTAAAAAATCGAATAAATTCACATCAATCACAAATTTTAAATCTTGTAATTGATCATTTAAAATAAAAACATTTTTTCCTTTTGTTGGCTCGTGTGTGTGTGTGTGTGTATATATATATATATATATATATATATGATTATTAGAAAATTAATAAGAGTACAATAGAAGCACATTCACATGTAAATAGCACATTTTGGAACCCTTGATTTTACACATGTAAATCAATCGCCACTTACTGTTATTACTCTACCGCGTATATATAAATAGTAAAATATACACATATATGTATGTATGTTATGTATGTATGTATGTATGTATGTATGTATGTACGTATGTATATATATAGACCCCCGCCCCCTTTCTCTCTTCTTCACTCGCACTCTATCTCCGTCTTTCTCTCTCTATCGGACCATTTTCTTCTATCAGAATCCTCATCTCACCTCTCTTTCTCTCTCACGCACAAAAACACGCACAGAATCGCACACACATAAACAGCCAGAATGAGCGATCTGAAGACGAGATTTCTGGAGGTATACTCTGTTCTGAAATCCGAGCTACTCAACGACCCTGCTTTCGAGTTCACCGATGATTCTCGCCAATGGGTCGAACGGGTAACAAAAACAAAAATCAGCGTTTCCATTGTTATTATTATCATGCTTTCGATTTTCGAATTTCTTCTCCTTTTTCTCAGTATCTACATTTGCTTCTATTTTGTTTCTCGTGTTTATGTTTATGATAACTTGCATTTCACCAATTGAGATTTTCACGAATTTGAATTTGTTTTTAACAAACACGTATACTTTGCTTGCTAATTAATTTGTTTGCTTAACATTTACTTGTTCTAATTAGCTTTGGTTAATTGTTTATTTGGTATATTATTTTCTAGATCCATTAATTATGGCGAAAACCGGTTTTCATAGATCTGGTATTGAGCTGGATCGAATCTATATGGCTAGATATTGAGGTCATTGGGAATCAATTAGTTGCAGGCTGCTTATAGAAACTCAGAGTTTTTATTTAATAATATCCTCAGAGAAAGGCACGTTATAGTTTTTAAATAGTTTTGTTTTTTTGCAGTATAAAATATTTTTTGGAATGTGGAAACTTGTAGCATCTTTCTCAGAGTGCTTGTTTAGCACAGTGCTGCAGTGAGTTGAAACACTTTTTAATTTAGAGTCAAAATTTAGAGTGTTTGACAAAACTACTGTTATAAGAAAATTAAAATAGTGTTTGGATACATAATTGTAATAGTCATTTTGAAAAACTACACGACAAAACTATACAAAAGTGATAGGTATGGACTTCTAATTCATTTTTAACAAGGACACATTTGTACACTATGTTCGGCCCATAGTGTTTCCCTCCCAAAAGCACAGGCAGAAAATTTATGGTTATACCAAAAGTGTGTTTTAAAGTATATTTATAAGTGCTTTTTCTTATAAGTAGTTTTAAAAAAGTATTGGGTTTGGTAATGAAAAACACTTTAACTAGTAAAAAAGTAAAAAGTGTTGGATATTAAAGAAATTGCTTATCATTTATTTAAAGTGTAAACAATTGAAAATGAAGGTTTTGAGAAGTAAAGAGGACAATGGATGGAACTATTAAAATAAATAAGGATAGATTTGTAATATACTTGATCAAAATAAGGATAGATTTGTAATATACTTGATCAAACCTGATTATTAGATTTTGACAATAATCAGAAGCACCAAATTGGAGCTTGTGATTATTTCCAATAAAAGTGATTATAACAGTTTGATAAAATCACCGCAAACTTTTTGTTTTTTAAAATTGATTATAAACAGGTTTGACTAATTATAAGCGATCCCAAACACCCTCTTAGCCCACATCTCTACTCACTAAAAGCACTTTTGGAGGGCCACCAAACACTAAAATGTTTCCAAATTTAATTTAGAAAGTGCTTTTGCTCCATCACACCGCTTCACAAAATGAGCTTAGAGGTTGCAATGTCATGGTTTTTTTGTACATGCTCTGACTCAAAGGGGAGGTGGGCTGTGGGCATAGGCACATGAAATACTTGAAGAATAAGTGAGAATTAATTATTAAGTTAGATGAAGTACAAGATAAAAATAAGTTTTAATGTACTTTAACTGTGTAAATTGATGAAAATTTTATTTGTATTTTTCATTAATTATATGCACAACTGTTATCTTGTTTTAACTCAATTAGTTTAAAATAACATAATAATATATTGTATGATTTTGGAAGATTATGTCAAAAGCTTGAATCCTAGTGTGAGTTTGAGTTTATACAGAGGGGATGGAATTTGTAGACTGAAATAACAACATTCATGATATTGATGTGAATAGGGAAGTCGAGACATGCCCTGCAACTTAAAAGACGTACTTTATTGGGCAGCATTTTTCTTCTCTTTTCTTTTTAACTTTCTCTTGATATATTTGTGATAAGTTTTAATGTACTTTAACTGTTTGTGTAAATTGATGAAAATTTTGTTTGTATTTTTCATTAATTATATGCACAGCTGTTATCTTGTTTTAACTCAATTAGTTTAAAATAACATAATAATATATTGTATGATTTTGGAAGATTATGTCAAAAGCTTGAATCCTAGTGTGAGTTTGAGTTCATATAGAGGGGATGGAATTTGTAGACTGAAATAACAACATTCATGATATTGATGTGAATAGGGAAGTCAGACATGCCCTGCAACTTGAAAGACGTACTTTATTGGGCAGCATTTATCTTCTCTTTTCTTTTTAACTTTCTCTTGATATATTTGTGAAAAGTTTTACTCCTTTGTCCAGTTAAAATAGGCCACTTGAAGTAAAAGAGGCAAATCTGCAATAATGATTTACCACGCAGATCTTCAAAATGTTACTCATCTGGATTTGCTCAGGCTTCCATTATTTGACCTATAAAAAATTGTAAGAAACCCTTGAAAGAGGATAGTGCATTTATTTAGAGGAAGATATACTTGAAAGTTGTATGAAAAGCTTGAAAAAAATATGGAGAACGAAGGGGGAACCAGGCTGCTGTTTTTCCCTTGCCCTAAAATGAATCTGAACCTGCCCTTGTTCATACTCTTTTAAGGCTGAAGCCCCTAATATGATCCCAAGCAATTCGTCTCATTGACGTTTTGTATCTGGAAATTGTAGGACTTTGTTACCTCTAGACTTAAAAATTTTTGTTTGCAAATTTAATAGTAGTTAGATGTAAACCAGAACACTCATTTTGTGCTATAGATTGGGCAAACTAGTGCTCATAAATTCTTTAGACCAACCACAACAATCTGAATTTCCATTGATTGATGTGTTTCTACATCCAAATGAAGGAAAATCTATTTTGCAATTTCTAACATTTAAAAGAACAAGGGGCTTCTTAGGCTATTACCCCTGGTCTGGACTTTTGGTCATTCCCACGATTGTATGTGAAGTTATAGACATAAGAAAGAATTTTACATGTCTGTGTAACATGTGTACTGGTGTAGTCTCTTACCTCAGTTGAGAACTTTGAGAATTTTCAGTCCTCCCTTTATCCTTTCTATCAATTAGATTCTCCTTCTGAGTATGACTGTTTGTCATTTTATTGCAGATGCTGGACTATAATGTGCCTGGAGGTGGGAGCAGAATAGTTACATCATTCATGTTTTCAATAAAATTTTCAACAAAAAATATGTTTCATTTTCAGTGACCTGATTCTTCTAGAGGTTCTGCTTCCAGAAACGGGGAACAAATTTGACTTGAATGGATTGTTTAAGAGATATATTGGGTTTGTATCTCAACGTACATACTAATCTGTCTTGTTTACAGGAAAGCTGAATCGAGGGCTATCTGTAATTGACAGCTACAAGTTGCTGAAAGAAGGAAAAGAACTAAGTGATGATGAAATTTTTCTTTCAAGTGCACTTGGTTGGTGCATTGAATGGGTAAGAAAAATAATGAGTTTCCAATCCATGGTTTAGCATTTCATTTATTTTCATGATTATTTACCTTTTGTTGCATGAGTATGTGAACCTAATTGGCGAAAATTTTACAGCTTCAAGCTTATTTTCTTGTGCTTGATGATATTATGGATAGCTCTCATACGCGCAGAGGTCAACCCTGTTGGTTCAGATTACCTAAGGTACGAGTCTATTGATTTTCAATTACCATTTATTCTTTTGGTTAAGCATTTCAATGGTTCACTTTGATTCCTTGAATGACCAGTTTCTGAATTTTTTGTACTAGGTTGGTATGATTGCCGTAAATGATGGCATATTACTTCGCAACCATATCCCAAGGATTCTCAAGAAGCATTTCCGACAAAAGCCTTACTATGTGGATCTGTTGGATCTATTTAATGAGGTGGGATTTCCCACATAAAGATTATTTGATCAGGATCAGTAATTCACAACTATTAGTATTAATTTTTTAAAATCATGAACAGGTAGAATTCCAGACAGCTTGTGGACAGATGATAGATTTGATCACCACCCTTGTAGGAGAGAAAGACTTATCGAAATACTCATTGCCTATGTAAGTGCTGGATTTCTTGTCATCTTCTTTTTAATATTTCTTATTCCAATTTTCACTTTTTGAAGTACAAAATATTGTGTTCTTCTGCAGTCATCGCCGGATTGTGCAGTACAAAACTGCTTACTACTCATTTTACCTTCCAGTGAGTGATAATTTTCATTTCTGTTTGTGGCTTATGGTATTCTGTTAAGAATCTCTGGTTTCACATTTCTTGCTGTAATGTTTTTTTTGTTTTTTGTTGTTGATGAACTCTAGATGTCTAGTCACTTAACTTTATCTGTGGACTTGCTGCTGATAGAATAATAATATACCTATTTATTTGTTTTAAAGGTGCATATTTATTACAAAATTTCTCAGATTTATTCAGATCTTGTTTCTCTTTCTGAAAAATGTTACTCCTTATACAGGTTCAAGGAATAATCTGCCTTAATTTTCATTTTCTTATTATTGTTTCTGAAATTTTCCTTGAACCTAATTATTAAGTAATTTTTTTTCAAGGTGGCCTGTGCACTTCTTATGTCAGGCGAAGATCTGGAGAAACATACTAATGTAAAAGACATACTTATTGAAATGGGAACCTATTTTCAAGTGCAGGTAAGTGTTATTTCGCCATGAGTCTTTAGTATTCTGTTTGTAAGATCTTGATGTATCTCAAAATAGCCCGTTTGACTCTAAATCACTCTGAAGTTAAATTTTAATTTCTTTTTGTCAGATCAGCATTTTAAAAGAGCATATAATTATCTCTTTTTTTCCTGATAATTTGAAGGCTATTTAGTATGTCAATTGACAATCTGCTGATATATTTTTAGGATGATTATCTGGATTGCTTTGGTGCACCAGAGGTGATTGGGAAGGTAAACTCCTGTGATATGCATTTTTACTTGTGAATTCGTTCGCCATTTATCTCAGTCCTGTACTGATAAACGACCAGATATCTGAATGTCTATTGAATTGACAGATTGGCACAGATATTGAAGATTTCAAGTGCTCGTGGTTGGTTGTAAAAGCACTGGAACTTTCTAACGAGGAACAAAAGAAGTTTTTACATGTAAGTTAAAAGCAGTGTTCTAATAACTAATTCTCTGCTGTTAAGGGTACTAGATTTGCTTATCCAGATGGATTCTGTTTACAGGAGAACTATGGAAAGGATGATCCAGCCTCTGTAGCAAAAGTGAAAGAGCTTTATCACACTCTCAAGCTTCAGGTTATTTATTTTTATTTTTTTTGTTTCTCATTTCCAACTTGGGAGCCGATTTCATCTTCTATAAAAGTTTCCGTTTCTTGTAATACGAACCCAGTGAATTATCTGGCTATATATAGATTATGCAAGGAGTTGAAAACTGAACACTCAAGTGCACGTTTGGTTTGGGGCTTTTGGAGTCCAAACGTCTTGTTTGTTTAAACTCAAATTATTCCAAATGCAGATTTTAAGCCGCAAACTCATCACCATTTCTGGTGCAGTACTTTTGGGCAAAGCCGCTCAAACGCACTTTCCCAATGCACCAAAATGAAAAGGCCCTAAATCTTTTCTTTTTTGTGGTTCTTTGTGTATTTTTGTAGGATGTATTTGCCGAGTATGAGAGCAAGAGCTATGACAAGTTGATCAAATTCATTGAAGCTCATCCGAGCCAAGCGGTACAAAGCAGTGTTAAAATCATTCTTGGGAAAGATATATAAGCGGCAAAAGTAAGTAATTTGCTCAGCGCCGAGTTACGATTTCAAGAAATTCGAAGCCTTGCCTGGAAATTATTTGTAATGCTCCAAATGGAGGGGAAGTTGTTGTCTGTATCTTACAAACATTCGCTTTCAATATGAAGCGTTGCATTTACTTATTTGTATTGGCCATTAAGATGTTGTACTGTAATAATAAAGTGAGACCTGGGTATTGTAGGAGCTTCAAAGTACATTCAAATAAATTTTGTTTGATTATTGTTTCACTGGATTGGTTTCCTTGTTTTAAATATCTAGCCAATAATTAGTTGTTCCTTTTTTTTCTTTTCTCCCGGTAAGTCGGCCTTTTTTTTTCAAAAGAAAATATTGTTTTTTCTTTAAAACAAATATACTGCAAAAATTCAATGTGAATTGTATTGTTTAATAAATCAATTGTGATAGATTTCTATGGAGTTTATACCTTTCTCTTGTGTCTCATGTTTGTTAGTTCTGCACTTTTTACAAAGTAAAGAATGTTATCAATTTTAGTGTCAACATCACTGCCTAACCTGGCTAACTAATTATGCTAAAAGAATTTACTTATTAAAAAAAAACTAAAAGCATTTGAGTAAACAAATAGTTTTAAAGCCTATTTTTTTTAAAATAATAATAATAATAATCCTCTACTTGTTCAAATATTTAAGGATTGAGACTTACTTTCTCAACATATCTGTTAGTGAATATTGGCAAAGTATTTTCACAAGTGTGTGTGTGTGTGTATACACACACATTGGTATAATTAAGCACACCATACATTTTATGATAGTAGAAAAATAATACAAGTTCCTCAAATTATCATCATATTCCACATTAATAAGGTTTTATTTCCTCTCTGAAGTTTTTGATTCCATGTTGTGATTGACAAATTCATGATATAGATTTTAGAAGATGATATTCATGATTTATTTTTTAAAAATATATAATCATAATTTTATTATCATGTCATCATCATTAAAATAAATACTAATTAAGTTTATGGATAAACATAAAACGAAAAATATCTTTAAAATTTGCTAGTTTTACAAATGAGATTATTTTACATCGTGCTACTAAGTTTTAAAATGGACATAAAAGAAAATAAATAGACGAAAAACTTAAGTTTTGTATCTAATTTTGTGTTATTGAATTTCTTAATGAATAGAAAAAAAAAAATTGGATGAAAAACTTGGTTACTATTTTTGCCCTTTACATTATAAACATAATAAAACTAATACAGTATAAGAGTAAAATAGTATTTTAAATGTAAAATTTAAGTTTTTTTTATATAAAAATTCCCTTTTAAACTCAATAACAACATGAAAAAAAACTTATAATTTATTTTTTAATAATTTTATTTTTATTAAAATTTAAGTTTTTTACTCCTTTTTTTTTATTTTTTAAAAGCCCGTAAACATAATGTTAGCCCCTAAATTTTCTATTTTTTCTTTTCTTTTTTGTCCATTGGAAAACTCCAAAACAAGAAAAATGAATAAAAATTTAACGTTTCATTCTCTCTCTATTTTTTTTTCTCTTGTTCATTTTCTTCATTTTTCGTCCATTTTAAAAGTCACAAAAACACATGTCTGTGGTGAAATGATAGATAAAACAAAATGTATATTAATAAAAATATATATTGATAAACTCTTGTATTTAAGTGGTCATCCACACTTCTCTTTCATTATGATATTCTTACTTCTTTCAATATACAAGCAACCATGAACTTAATGGTTAATACCAATATTTTCAACTTGATATCTATTTGATGCCTTATATATAGGCATGGAGAGAGAGAAATTCTCCTGGTAGGTACACATAACCTTTTCATCTTCTAATGACCAATCAGGAGGAACCTTTTCATTTTCCAAGCAAACTTTTCATCTACTAATCAATTTATTTATAACACTCCCCCTTGGATGACCACTTTTTAAGAATATACCTCGTTAAAAATCTTATCAAATAAAAACCCTGTGGGAAAAAAAATTGGCTAAGGAAAAGAGTACAATATTCTTGTATAACTTCTAGTGCCTTAGGATTGCCTCATTAAAACCTTGCAAAGGAAAACCCAGTGGGAAAAAATCTTAGCGAAGGAAAAAGAGTACAATCAGCACATATCTTTCAGAAAATTTACTCCCCCTCATGAGTACCACTGTTCATGGTAAAAATATCATTAAGTCGATGCATGTCAATGTTGTGCACCATCTTCTTAAAAGTCGCAGTTGGTAGTGACTTAGTGAATATATCAGCCAAATTATCACATGATCGTATTTGCTTGACATTAATATTGTCACTCTTCTAGAGCTCATGTGTATAAAAGAATTTTGGTGCAATATGCTTGGTTCTATCACCCTTGATATAGCCTCTCCTAATTTGAGTGATATAAGCAGCATTATCTTCTTATAATATCGTTGGACTATTTATGATTGATGATAATCCACAGTTCTCACGAATGTGTTGAATTACCGATCTCAACCAAACACATTCACGACTCGCTTCATGAATTGTGATAATCTCTGCATGATTTGATGAAGCAGCAGAAATTGTTTGCTTAACAGATCTCCATGAAATAGCAGTATTTCCATAAGTAAATAAATATCCTGTTTGTGATCTGCCTTTGTGTGGATCGGAAAGATAACATGCATCAGCATATCCAACTAATTGTGGTTTTGATCTATTTGGATAAAATAATCCCAAATCAGTAGTCCCACGAAGATATCGCAAAATATGCTTAATTCCATTCCAATGTATTCGAGTTGGTACAGAACTGTACCTTGCTAGTAAGTTAACTGTAAATGCTATATCAGGTCGTGTGAAATTACAAGATACATCAAAGCACCAATTACACTAAGATATGGTACTTCAGGACTAAGAGTTTCTTCATCATTTTCTTGTGGTCGAAACGGATCTTTCTTAATATCAAGTGATCGACCTATCATTGGAGTGCTCAAAGGATGAGCTTTATCCATGTAAAAGAGCTTCAAGACTTTTTCTGTGTATGTTGATTGATGAACAAAAAATTCATTTGGAAGATGTTCAATTTGTAAACCAAGACAAAATTTTGTCTTACCAAGATCTTTCATCTCAAATTCATTCTTTAAACAATTTGTTGTTTTTGTTAACTCTTATGGAGTCTCTACAAGATTTAAATCATCAACATAAACTGCAACAATAGCAAATCCGGATTATGATTTTTTGATAAAAATACATGGACAAATTGGATTATTCTCAAATCCTTCTTTCAAAAGATATTCACTGAGGCGATTATACCACATGCGTCCGGATTGCTTTAACCCATATAATGATCTTTGTAGCTTGATAGAATACATACTTCGAGATGTAAAATTATATGCTTCAGACATTTTATATTCTTCAGGAATTTTCATGTAGATATCATTATCTAATGATCCATACAGATATGTTGTAACAACATCCATTAATTGCATATCCAAATTTTCTTTTGCTATCAAGCTAATTAAAAATCTAAATGTAATTGCGTCCATTACAGGAGCATATGTTTCTTCATAATCAATACCAGGTCTCTGCAAGAAATCTTGTGCTACAAGTCGCGCTTTGTACCTTATAATTTATTTTTCTCATTTCGTTTACGTACAAATACCCATTTGTATCCAACAAGCATTACACCTTCAGGTGTTCGGACTACAGGTCCAAAAACTTCACGTTTATTTAGTGAATTTAATTATGCTTGAATCACCTTTTTTCACATTGGCCAATCATTTCTACGTTGACATTCTTCAACGATTTGTGGTTCATATTTATGATCATTACTTCTGGTAATATCAAAAGCAACTTTATATGAAAATATGTTGTCGACAACAATTTTATTTCTATCCAATACTTATCATGTATGTACATAATGTATCGAGATCTCGTTATTTTCAGGTACTTGATCATCTTCAGGGGATAACTCTTCAAGAGTTTTATTTTCAGGAGATTTTTGCTCATAAGTTTTGGATAAATCAGTTATTTCTGTGGCCTGTTTCATGGGTATAACCTCTTTATAGGCTGCAACTTGTTTTCTTATACTTTCCTCTTCCAGAGAATTTTATCTTTAACACTGATCGGTCTTCCACGCTTCAAGTGCGGTTTCAATTCATTTCCTGTTGTATTCACTGATTATCCTACAGGGACTTCAATCTGTGCTGGAGTATTAGCAGCTGGAATGTGAGATTTCACTATTTTCTTATTATCGGTGAATACATTTGGTACAAATGAATAATCCTTTGAACTTCCAGTTCACATTGATTTGTACAAGGATCAAAATAAGATAATGTCGAAACATTTCATGTAATCTCTTGTCGTGCTTCAGGCAAATTTCGTGCTTCAGGCAAACGTCGTGCTTCAGACAACGACGTATCTCCTCCTGATGATGGGAAGATTGTTTCATTAAAATGACAATCCTCAAAACGTGCTTTAAAAATATCACCGGTTAGAGGTTCAAGATATCTAATGATAGATGGAGAATCAAAACCCGTATAAATTCCAAGTCTACGTTGAGGACCCATTTTAATGTGTTGTAGGGGTGCAATAGGTACATATACAACACAATCAAATGTGCGTAGGTGAAAAATATTTGGTTGTTGGCCAAGTACAAGTTGTAATGGTGAGAATTTATGATAAGCAGTTGGTCTAATGCGAACTAATGATGCACCATGTAAAATAGCATGACCCCAAGCAGAAACTGGTAATTTTGATTTCATAAGCAAATGTCGAGCAATAATTTGAAGTCTCTTGATAAGTGATTCAGCTAAACCATTTTGAGTATGTGTATGTGCAACAGGATATTGAACATCAGTTTCCAATATACATGCAATAGTCATCAAAAGTTTGAGATGTGAATTCACCAGCATTATCTAAACGAATTTTAATTGAATAATCAGGAAATTGCGCTCTCAACCTAATTATTTGAGCAAAGAGCCTAGCAAATGCAATATTTCTAGTAGAAAGTAAACATACATGTGACCATCTGGTTGATGCATTAATTAAAATCATAAAATACTTAAATGGACCACAAAATGGGTGTATTGGTCCACATATATCACCCTGCATTCTTTCTAAGAAAGATGAACACTCAACAATAATCTTTGAATGTGATGGTTTGGTAATTAATTTACCTTGAGAACAAGCACTACATGGATAATCAGTAGGTAAAAGAATCTTCTAGTTCTTTAAGGGGTGTCCATGAGAGTTTTCAATAATTCGACGCATCATTATTGATCTTGGATAACCAAGACGATCATGCCAAAGCATAAAAATCTTTGGGTCTGAACACTTCTAGTGTATTGCTACATTTGTTTTAACTGTTCTCATTGTAGTATAATATAACCCAGAAGAGAAAATAGGCAGCCCGATACTATTGAAGTAATATAAAGAAATTCTTCACTGCCTTCGTTATTAGTTACAACATAATAACCATTATAACGTATATCCTTAAAAATGAGTAAATTTCTGTTTGACTCAGTAGAATACAAAGCATCATTAATACAAAATTTTGTGTCATTTGACAATATTATAATCACTCTTTTAGAGTCTTCAATTATAATCGCTCTTCTAGAGCCTTGATTAAGTTTGATGAATAATCGCTCTTTCAGAGCTTTCAATTAAGTTCAATGAACCTGATATGGTATTGACATTGACTTTGCATAATTTTAAAAAATCATTCTATATGGTAATCGCTCTTCCGGAGCCTTTAATTACCAATAGGACCCATGTGTCTTTATATATGTAAAACATAAATTAAACTTTATTACTTGAAACATAAATGAAACATATCAAAATAAAAATACTTATTATAATGTTATAATACAATGAAAGAAAAATAATTAATTGATATGACCATTTCCATTTGGAAAGTCAAGATAATTCATGAGATCTTCAAGATCATTATGATCATTCATGGGATCTTCAAGATCCTTATGATCAACAAATTTTCGTTTCAATTCTCTTTCTCTTTTCTTTTATGGAAGCTTGGTACAAATCTACCAAATATTTAGGAGTACGATAGGTACGTGACAAATGACATTCCATACCTACGACCACGACCATAATTTCTTCTATGTTTATCAAATGAGGTTCCATTCACTTCAGGGAATAGAGTAAAACTGGTCGAACGAGATTGGTGGGTTTTTTTTAGCAAAAACTCATTATTTTGTTCAGTCACTAGAAGACACGATATCACTTCAGGAAAAATAGTTTCTTCTATCGTTTCAGGAAATATTTTGTGAACTTATGCTCTCGATATTGCTACTGTAGGAGCATATTTGAGGCCTGAAATGTAGTCAATGTTTTCTCTAACATGTCTTCATAAGTGAGATGATGGCGAATAAAAATCATTGATTTTTGCATGATCCTGCAAGGATGCATGATTTCCAACCTTAATTGTATCTTCAAGATTCTTTTGCCTCTACATGAATCTCAGCATCAAGAGTCCATGACAAATAATTCTTGCTCAAGATATCAAGGGTAGCAAATTCAAGTTTTGTAAGGTTCAATATTTATATAAATATATAGATTGATTTCTAGAACAATATGAGTATTTTTTTGTTACTGCTTTAACTTACTAAAACAATTAAATATACACGATCAACTTTAATTGTAATGAAATAATACTTACAATGAGTTGAAAGAATTTCCTTTTCAAAATTGAGTAGAAACTCGTACTGATAACGTGTTGTGAAATGATAGATAAAACAAAATGTATATCAATAAACATATATATTGATAAACTCTTGTATTTAAGTGGCCATCCACACTTCTCTTTCATTATGATATTCTTACTTCTTTCAATATACAAACAACCATGAAGAGGGAGAGAGAGAAATTCTCCACATATAACCTTTTCATCTTCTAAGGAGGAATCTTTTCATTTTCCAATCAAACTTTTCATCTACTAATCAATCTATTTCTAACAATGTCAAGTACAAACAAATAAAAACTCCAAATATTATAGGAAATGAAAAGGGAAAATAAAATAAAATAGCTAAACTAGTCGGCACGTGCGAAGCACGCTCTATAAAAGGCAAAATAACTCTCTCCCCTCTTTCTCTCTACTCTATCCCCCAAAATCTCCTCCGTCAACAAAAGACCCTCTCTGCTCTCATCGTCACCGCCTCACCGGCCATATATACAACAACTATTTGCTTCTCCAAACAAATCTTCGCTTCCATTTTTACAATTGGAGGTAAATTTTTTGAATTTCCTATCAGTTTTTTTCTTCTCTTTTTTAAACGATTCATAATCGCTATTTATTGATTTAGGGTTCCTTTAGTTTATCCGCACTTTCATTATCTTATTTGATTAACTGTTTTTTGTCAATTTTGCAATTTTCAGTTTTTATTTGTCTGTTTTGGCGGAAAATTTTATGGCAAGAATCCTGATGGAGATTAACCGATTGTTTTCACTAAGCAAAAGATTTTTGGATTGATGGATTAAAATTATGCTGTTTGACAAGGAAAATTTAAGTTTTTACTCCAAACTTAGTTTATTCATTGAAGAAAATTTCTTAAACAGAGTCTAAATAAGGAGAGCGGTAATGGAAATGGGAAGATTTGTTCTTCTTTTTAGTTGTGCGAAAATTATGCTGTTCGTAGAAAATCGTAAACTTGATATTGCCTTTGATGGGTGTGATCTGGTTAGGTATAAATTTGGAGTTTATTTGTTTCATGCTACTCCTACTTGGTTTAGCTCAATGAAGCAGCCAAAAGGGCTGTCCAATTTTGCCTATGGAACAACTGATTGTCAAGTTGTCAACTAAATTTTGGTTTAATTATGTGTTTCGTAAAGTAATTTTATTGGGTTTTAATGCTCTATGGTTTAGCTCAAGTAAGCAGCCGAAGTACAATCAAAAATGTCATTAACTAAACGGTTTTGCCAGCCTCCCCGATATTAAAGTTTTAAAGTGCTCGACTAAACTCGAGAGTTTTGTGCTATGAAAGTTGTATGGCATGTGTGAATAATTCGTATCACACTTTATACCGTGATTGTTTTTATGATGTCGATATTTAAAATCTTCAGGTGATCAGGGACCTCTTTCATTTACATCAAGATGTCTTCATTGGCTACAAATCCCATTGCTAGCCCGGGTACGCCGCCGCTAGGTATGTGAGTGCATATTTTTTCAAAAGTCTTTCTAGTTGATTATACAAAAAAATCAGTTAGTACAAGTTATGTAGCAACTTGCTGAAAATGTTTTTCTGTTGAATTTGAGGAACACAACATTTGTGGGGACATACGTTAAGCTTTTCATCATTCTATTAGAGTGTTGACTCAGAGAAAAAGAACATGTTACATTTGCATTTCAGATTCTCTATGAATGTTTCATAGGGTGTGTTTACGTGATCTGCGAATGTACAAAGATTTTCTTGAAGTTTCTGGATAATTACTTTACATGCTTCTTGTTTTTGGTTATATAACAATGAGCAAAACAAATACTTCTAAAATGCTTAGAATAATTAATATTCAGTGGGAAAGAGAACTAAAGTTATACATGTCTTTATGATTTTGTAATACGGTTTTTAGATTGGACAAATCCAATATTTAATAAATAAGCTACATCTGATGTGCACTTGAGTTTGTCAGGGAATGTATCAGCATGCAGAAAGATCAAGACGTGGGGAAATGAAAGTAAAACTTTAGAAATAGTTAATGGAAAATATGCAATGAGTAGCAGATATGGGTGGATTTCGGTGGTTGAATTTCTGATCAACCTCAGTTTAGAATTAGAGCAGTATAACTAAATTAACTAAGGTTTGTTCTTTAGATTATTGTCACAATTGAGCAAAATGGTCAAGTCAGTTATGTTCTTATTTCAAACCGATTAAATGAAAAGAACTTAAAAAGTAAACAAAATTTTTTTGGAAAATTGATAACATTAAAAAAAATGTTTGCAAAGAGTTGGGGCCCAATTTGCGGGAGAAAAATACTATGGAAGAAGGAACAAATTTAGATGTGTGAAAAGAATAAGGGTAACTGGGGAAGATGTGTATCATATATATTTTGATCAGAAATGTTTACTTGATTTCCATGTTTGCTCTAGTCTATAGGCTATAGCTCCATATTACTTGAAGAACTCTCTCTCGCACACGCACGCACACACACACAATGTATAATCGTGAACACCAAGGCTTATTTTAATTTATCATTTTGAAGTCCTTAGTTTTGTGCTCTAAATTTTCCACATCATCTTTTTTTCATTACTCTAGAGATTAACTACATGTTGTCATGTAAGAAGTTGTGTAGTCCAAAGAGTTCAGCTTACGCTCAGCTCTACATTTTTCATATTCTTCGATCTGTATATTATCTTGTGTAAGCACACTTTAATCATCAAAGCACAATCATATATTGTGAGTCACTCTAAATATTCTTGTTGTTCTACGTTTGGTTTGGTTGGCAACATCATCCAAGTAGTCTGATAGTATCGAAACATTATGTCCGGGCTGTTTATCAAAATAATTATTATTAGTTGGGGCTGACTATGCTCCCTTTCTAGTTGACTTAAATTAAGTTGCACGCTACAATTGTTTGGATTTCTTGTTCCTCGCTTACTTGGTATCGCAAGATGATCTTGTAATTTGTCCATTCCTGAACAGGGCAACATTAAGGCGGTCAAATTTGAAAATTTTGTGAAAACAGTAAAGGGGAAAAGATTGATGTTATCAAATTTTCTTTTTTCAACAAAAAGTTATATTAGATACTAATAAATAAAAAAATCTTTGGTGAAAATCGGAGGGGCAATGTGCTCCCTTAATTTGCAATTATTTGAACTAGGGTTGTAAATGGAGTCCAAAATATCCGATATTCGCTTCGAAAATTCGTATCCGTATTCGCGTCAAAGCGGATATTATCCGAATCCGTGTCAAAGTGAATATTATACGTATTCGTATCCGTCCAAAGCTTATATATATATAAATATACATACATATACATGTATAGATCTCTCATTTAATATTGGTATACTATATATGAAAATATTAATATCAATTGATTTTACATATTTTATGCCTATTTCATGATATACGATATAAAAAAATTACATATGGATAATATTTCTAGTTTTATTATTTTATTTGGTTGATTATACATCATTTCTAATTTTAGTTGATTAAGTGAATATTTTTTTGGTTATTAATTCAACATTGTGCAAGAATTTTTAAATTTTTTTTTTAAAAATGTTATGTTGAGCGGATGCGAATACGGATATACGTAGATATGCGTATATTTGATATATTACATATTATATTGTACAAAACAGATACGGATAATATCTATATTCGAATATTATCCGTCATATACGAATTCGGATATTTCATATTGCATATCTGTCGGATACGGATATTAAAATTTATTTTCGGATACAGATGTATCTGTATCCGTATCCAAAAATATCCGTTTATGGCCCTAATTTGAACCATTGTGTTAAGCCTTTATCTTTTTGTCGTAGTTATGGATGGTATAAAAGACATTTAGGATGAAGTATGCCAAACTTGGTGTGGAAAGGAAATAAAGTTTGTTAGGAGATTCTAGATGATAGCATGTACATGGAGAGAAGTTAGTTTTGGTGTAGGTTAATCCGTGTGTGCAGGTTAATGTCTCATGTTAGCCACTAGCTATTAGTAGTATAAAATAGTAGTGAAGTCGCTCTGTATGTATGTTTTGATCAATAGAAATTTCTGAGCATTTTCTTTTGCTTCTATCCTTCTTCTTCTTCCCCAAGTTTCTCTCTTTTTTGTGCCCATTCTTCTCTCTCAAACTCTAAATCTGTTTCTTCTTTCTAATTGCTATTTTTTGTTTATTTAGGAACCCCACTAGCTCTAATAAAGTACCATGGTGTATGTATTTTTGTTGATAACATTGTGTTAATTGATAAGACGGACAAGTTTAATGCTAAATTGGACATATGGAGAAGTACATTGGAATCTAACAACAATAACTTAAGTCAGAGTAAAACAGAATATATGGAGTGCGTGTTCAATAATGTAAGAAGAAGAAATGTAAGCATTATGAACATGTCGGGATAGAAGGTGTCTAAGAAGGATGTCTTTACTCTGTACTTGGGGTCAATATTGCATAAAGAGGAGATGTTGGTGTGGTGAGTTTGTAAATCACAAAATTAAAGCAGGATGAATGAAGTGTTGTAGTGCATCAAGGATGGTGCGCAATTATAAAATTCAGACCAAGTTGAGGGGTAAAGTTCTACAAGACGATGGTGATGTGAACAATGCTATATGGAGTTGAATGTTGGGCGACTAAGAAGCAACGTATGAGAATATTTCAAGGTTTAACAGGATAAAAAATGAGGATATTTTAAAGAAGGTTGAGGTAGCATTGATTAAGTACAAGATGAGGGAACATTGGTTGAGATGGCTTGGTCATATTCAATGTCTTCATATAGATAAACTGCTGTGAAGGGAGTCTTGTAAAAGGGAGGCATAGGCTGAAAATTTCTCGGGGTTAAGTAGTAGAAAGAAACTTGAAGGAGCAAATTACAACAGAAGTACATGGCATTTGATAGGAGTGAGCAAAGGAATAGGTTCAATTCTTTTTTCATTTTGTTTCTCTTTCCCCTCCATGTTTTTATTCCCCCCTCCTTGTTCTTCATATTAGCTTTTTATACGTGTATATGTGTAGTATGTATGTTTCTATATATGGCTAGGATTTTTATTTTAAATTTTGATTTATTTCTACTATTTTATTCATCCTTATTTTTATTTTTATATTTTCTCCTTGTTTGTACCTTTTCGTTTTTAGATGGGATTCATTTTTAGCTTATCCCAACTAATATGGCATAAAAAGGTGTTGTACTGAGTTTAGTATTTTAGGTAATGGAGATGGAGAACTAAATGTTGGGAGCAGTTGATATATTATTCTTTCAAATATAACTGCAAGGGAATCCCTGCTCGGTAGTTCCGTAGCAGGTTTTTTTGGACGGGATTTTTTGCACAATTGTATTGCATAATAGTTAAGGAACTTTTGGAATGAGCAAAATTGATACTGTAGTTTTTTAAGTTGTCCAGGAACATGACAGTTTGTTGCAACAATGTGTATTTGTTAAGCTCAACCCCAATGAGCTTAACCAATTCAAATTAGCAATAAGGATAGGAAATAGCTTGGGAAAGAAAGCAACTTGAGCAGGGTTACCAAATACTCTTGTTGACCTAGCAAATCGTATATTGGTAATTATATTCCCAGACATGGTCTTCTTACGTTCCAATACTCTATATTTAGCACACCGAAATATTTTTTTAATTTTTTTTATAATTGTACAAATATCAATATTCTAACTTAGTATTGGATGCTCAAGTATTACATTTGTACTAATTATTTATACAACAGTCAACTTGTTGATACAACTAAATTTTTTTAATGATAAATAGTTTTATTGCATTTAGATTTTAAGAAAATTACTAACTAAATAAAGCTACCGTAACGTACCACGTGTTAGCTTATCTACTATATCCGTTCCACAAATCGAAACGAACTACGTCTCAACAGTGTTCTAAAAATTCCCGACTAGGTCTGGTTAATTCCCACCTAGATGCTAGGCGGGTCAACTACCGCCTAGATTTTATTGGGCGCCTAGGTAGAATCAAACCTCTACCACATCGATTCAATAAAGGTTTTGAATGAAACTCTACAATACTTGAAATGAATTTGTTAAGCCTTAAAAGATTAATTTTTTGGTAATTTACCAATTTTTCATGTAAAATTTTAAAATCTACTATATGCTTTATATAGTATAACAAGTATTATACAACAGAAAAATAAATAAATTATACCGCCTAAGAAAACTCCTAGTCCGCCCAGGAAAAGCCTAACCATTGTCTAGGTGCTAGGCATCCCGTCTACCGCTAGTCCGCTTGGCGATTTTTAGAACACCGCATTTCAGTAGCATTACTTGAAAGCAATATAATGGACTGCACATAATTTATTTTTTTTATATATGTGAAGTCGTACATTGTGCACCTCTCTTTTTTGTAGAACTCCCTAACATGCATCAGAATGCTATGTGATCTATCATTTCTAGAAGCTACTACTCCCTCCGTCCGCAAAAGCTTGTCCAAAAGTACGCTAAGATTTTTTCTAAAAAGAATATCTAAAAGTACACAATCCAAATGTGAAATATGACATAAATATTAATTACCCCAAAGTGCCCATATCCCCATACAAACACTCTACACTCCCAACTTAATTATGGTATTTGTGTGGATCCAAATAAAGGGTGTAATCGGAACAAATTTTATACTCTAATTTGTCAACCTGAGATTATGTACCCATTGTACTCTTAGACATCCTATTTGAGGACGGAGGTAGTAATTAACTACTAATCCTTCTTCTATTTATTTACTAGAATTGCCCATGGTCTTACAGTATTGAGCATTTTAAAATACTTGGTTTGTGTGATTATGCTGGTTGTAACTTGTAACTTCATCTTTTTGGTTTTTGTGTGGAAGATTTTGTAGACATTGACTTTACTTGCATATTGTGATGTCTTCATACAGTGAGAACAGTGGGTCAGTTCAGGAGGCAAATCAAGCATATTGGATATGGTTCATTGAATTTTAGTCCACTTTGTACGCAGTCTCATCTATTTAATAAACGACAAACAATCTCACTTTCTAGCAAAAGAAACTCTGCTTCTGTAATATGTGTTGCTGCTCTGGTAAGTTCATATTGTTATTGATTTGAACAAGTGAAATTATTTCATTTCTTCATATGCAATGTGACAATTGTTATATCTAAAAATAACTAAATATAAAAATAGTGATCACAGAACCAAACAGGTATCTCCATCATCTTGTTTTATGTACCAAAAAGAAAATCCTCTCCTTGCTTTTGTGTGTTGTTGTGTGGGTATAGAGCAGGAGGAGGTACAAAGTGGTTGTGTGAGTATAGAGCAGGAGGAGGTACAAAGTTGACGTTAAGATTCATGGTTCTTGAGTTCTTCTCAGTCCTATATTTGATATTCTTCACAGCTGAGAGAAGCATTCATACTCCCTTTTCAGTTTTTTCTAGTGAGGGTTATGGCTAGAGATAGGAACTGAAGCTTTCTCAGGCTGGTGTTTGTGTATTTGTTAAAATATGCTCTCTTTTTATATTGAGTTTACATGTTTAAATTTTGGCATCCCATGGGAACTGGCTTAGAAGAAAAAAAAAATTAAGTGCCATATCGGCTTAAAATTCAGTGAACTGTAAAACCCAGACATGAGATTTGCGGAACGAATACCTTTTAGCATGGTTGAAATATGTCATTAGCTATTAATAATATGTGCCAACTGCCAAGAGAATATTCATACGTATCTTTCTTTTTCCGTTGTTTTCTTTATTACTTATCTGTAACTGACTCATCTCAACTCAATAAAGCCTTTTTGGATTAGACTTGTGTAAGAAAAGTTTTAAAATTTAAAAAGCCTTATTAGAGTAGTCTACATGGATCTGCTTCGTGAGTTGACCACTTTCGACCTACGACTCACTAAAAGAAATTTTGGCAACTTAGATCTTGATATGGTTTTGTTTCTTTTGCAGAATGCAAGATGTGGTGCAGAGCAGACTCAAACTGTTACGCGGCAATCATCTACCATAACTATTGCTCCTATTCAAGGTGAATTTCCTCTTTTATTACTTGCTTATGAAACTGCGTGCATGATTCAGCTATTAATCTTTCATATACTTGAAATGTTCTCAGTTTTATACCACTGCCATTTGGAAAATTTGAAACATATGGATATCGCTAACATATGGTTTGATTTAAGACTTGAGTTAATCTTTTATAAGAGCACTTTAAAAAAGGTGAATCTGCAAATAAAGATTCACAAGTTCAGTACTTGGGAAAATTATAAAAAGCCTATTGAAATGGACAAAAAAAGGGAATGAAATTAACAATTACAAAGTAAAATCACATAAAATCTTAGTAATTTGGTTTGAACTTTTTGAACATGTTGGAAAGGTGACTTCGTCATTCAAGTAACCTGTTGATATCATCTTGATTGGTTAATTTATCTAGTCTCATTATTTCTTTTCTATGCTATTTTTTCCTAGTGGTATGTGAAGTTTGTAATAAGAGCTTCGACCTAAATTGCAAACACAATAAAAAGTTTTCTCAATTAGCACATTTGCTGCCACCATGCCAGGAGATTTCTATTGTTTGCTAATTCTTATTTGTTTTTGTGATTCATATATTTACACTTTCTAGTTATAATTCATAACTTGATGATAATTTTAGTTTACTTTAAATTAAGATACGTGAATTAGAATTAGAATTTTAATTTCTTATTGCATATGTAATGAAATTTAGTTTATATTTGCATTTGAAATGGTTCATAATATTTCACTCTGTATTCCAGGGAAGGAGAAATCTCCGGATCTTGATGATGGTGGGACCGGATTTCCTCCTCGTGACGATGGTGACGGTGGCGGCGGTGGAGGTGGTGGTGGAGGTGGCTGGTCAGGTGGATTCTTCTTTTTTGGATTTCTTGCTTTTCTAGGGTTCTTGAAGGATCAAGAAAGTGAGAATTCTTACGGGGATTGAAGCATTAGGTTAAAGTAACTAAATATGTAGAATTTTGAGAGATTGGAGCTTTGTGCATGTATTCTTCTTCTGTATTCTTTTTACTAGTCGGAAACATTTATAATCGAATTGTTGCATAAGCTAGCCAGGTGTCCACCTTCTCCACACTGCACCTAAATGTAGTAGTTATATAGCGTGCTTATTATAAGTTGTACTGTTCAATAAGAGATAGATTAGGGCTTTAATACAAAATGTATTCTTCCTTTTTCTTCTTGTGTTGGTTTCTTCTTGCCGGGGCGTTTTTTTTAATTTTTTATTTTATTTTAAATTTGATATTGTTTATTTAAAAATCAATTATCATATGTAATGTATAAAACTAATTAGTAAAAATCAATTATCATATGTGATGTATAATTAGTAAACTCATAATATTAAGGTCTTTAATTAGTATGAATTTTAAAGACTTGCACAATTAGTCTAAGTATCTCTGCTATGAAACTAATAGACCATATCGTTCGTGCCATTAATGTCTTTCCGTTCATTAACTTAGAATAATCCCTTACACCAGATCTCACAGTAGCAGTTAATTTTTAAAGTGCAAGTACTCTAAATCTCAATTTTTTTTTTCACTTTCATAAAATGATTTTTAATCTTGCGGCATGTAACAGAGGTAAGAGAGATGGGTAGTAAAAAAGACACTTGTTGAAGGACATAAAATATGGCTTTCAAATTAAGTTCCGAATTAGTGGATACTGTCAAAGGAAGTGGCGATGTCATACGCAAAAAGAAAGAGACTCATAGAATGGTATAATAGATATTTGATTGCATTTGAAGAATGAAGCTATCAACAATGGGTTTTTTTTACCTAACACCTTCCTCTCGCTTAAACAAACTCCCGAACTCTTTGAATCTCAGTTGTGAACCAATGTAATGGAGTTATATTTTGGGCCATCTATCTTTCAAAATCTTAAAATTCGGATGAGTTAGTACATCCATTTTAAACTCATACCAACTAGCAACTCTGTCACATTGGCCTAAATCTAAAATCAAACTTTTTAAAAAACTGTTGACTAAAGAGCCGTTTTCCAAAGATCTCACCTATCACACCAAATTAAAGAAAAATGAGAGTGCATTTGAAAGTTATAAGAAAGACATAGATCTCTTCCTGACGCCGACAACGGTTAATGCTTTCCCAATCCTTTCTCAAGTTTTGAAAGAATTGTCTTAGTTGTGTTCTAAGTGTTCGTGCCTAAGTGTCTTGTGTCATCCCATAGTGCGTGTGTGCTTAGTGGTATGTATCGTGAGTGAGTCCATTTTCTTCCAAGTGGGATTTAATTTGGGCTAGAAAGGAACTTTTGGCTTTTTTCTATGAAAAGTAATTTCAAGTTTTAAATATTTATTAGCTTGATTTCTAAACTCGTATATGAGCGTCTTAAAAGATGTGAGTTTGGCTTCTAAACTCAGAAGTGTTTTCAAAAGGTATAAATTTGGTTTCTAAACTCGTGAATGTGCATATCCACAAAGGTTCGTGAGTGTGATTTTCAAATATTTGGGAGTTTAATTTCTAAACTCGTAAGTGTATGTCCACAAAGGTTTAGGAGTTTGGTTTCCGTCTTGGTTTTCTTATTTCTTCCATTTTGAACCCCAGTATGCTATATTTTATGAATTCCTCCCCCTTCGGTGTTTTTCCTTATTTTCTAAGGCCAAAGTGTGAAATTTGGGTGTCTAAACGATCAATATATTATATTTCTACCTATATATATATATTTTTTGATAATAACATATTTTAATATTTGGTAAAGTAATTTTCAATAGAAAATAGTTTCTTTCTAAAATTATATTATCGAAGTGATAATAAAATTCTACTTATACTTCAAATATGATAATATTATATTTTAATAATAGTTACAAATTCAATTATGAAAGCAATATAGTTTGTAATTTTATTTTCTTCTCAAACTATATTATCTAAGTAAAAATATAATTTTACTTAAATTTGCGTTATTGTATATATATCTCAAAATAAAATTAACAAATTAATATTATGTAATATGATCTTATTTGATTGTTTTCTTATAAAAATATAGTAACATGTACACCACGTGCAAAGCACGAGTTCTTATATCGGAGATATGATATTAAATTTTTATTATAAACATATTATTGAACAGAGTAATTATTATTTTTTTGTTTAATAATTGAGTAATATAGTTGGTCAATATATTTTATTTATACTTATTTTTAATAATAGTAAAATTTAAATATTGGGTAAGATGATCCTAATAAAAAAATATTTTTCTTCAAAAATTATACTCATCTAAGTAATAATTAAATTCTACTTATACTTGAAATGTAATGAAGTATGGTTCTTGGTCAGCGGGTAACCCTTGCCTTATTGTTTCCATGAGGTCAAGGGTTCAATTCTTTCATTCTTGGGTGTGTGAGTGTGGAACTTAGCAAAAAAAAATGTAATTGTTCTTATATTTTAATAATATTAACAAATTCAAGTTAAGTAAGATAATCTTTGTGAAAAATTTGGTTCAACTGTGAATGAACTAAAAGTTTTTCTTATCGAATCAAATGAACCAAATTGAATATATATTTCAATAAAAGTAATAAATTAATATTAGGTAATATGATCTTATTTTGATTGTTTCTTTATAAAATTATATCACTAATTCTTGTTTTCGTATAAACTATGTTATTAATTTTAGATTCTAATTTGGATAGATAAATAATAAAAATTTGTCAAACGTAGAAAAAGTCAAAGGTCAAACTAAAAAAAGAGGACGAACTAAATTATCTATTTAATTATGGCATAGATTTTCTTATAAATTATAATATACAAATAATAAAAGTAAAATCCTACTTATATTTGAAATACAATTATACTTGCATTTTAATAATAATAAATTAATATTATGTAAGATAATTTTATTGATTGTTTTATTGTAAAATTATATTATTTATTTTTGTTTCTGATGGTCATATTGTATAATTATGATATTGTTAAATTTATATTATATTTTTTATAAGAATATTTTGAAAAGAGTAATTAGTTTTTAATTTAATAATTGAATCAAATTATTGGTCAATGTATTATATTTATACCTATATATATATATATATTACTAATAGTATACTTTAATATTTGGCAAGGTGATTTTATAAATAGAATAGTTTCCTTATATAATTATATTATCTAAATAATAATAAAATCTTACTTATACTCGAATAATTTATATTTATATTTCGATAATAGAAACAAATTAAAGTTAGGTATATGATCTTTGTGAGTTTTTGTATTCTTCTCGAACTGTATTATGTAAGAAGTAATACTCACTCATTTCTAAATTATATGATCTTTATTGACTTTCGAAAGTTAATTTGAAATATTTTTAAAATCTAACTTATTAAAAATTGTGAAATAATAAAACTTACAATAAGTAATATATACTTTTTACATGGTTTAAAATAGTCATAATTGTATTGATTAAATTTAAAATAATCTACGTTAATGTTGAGTTTAAAAATATTGTAAAAAGTTAACAATAATCAAATAATAAAATATCCAAGAGGTGGTGGATGATGCCGATTGCCGGGGGAATAAAATATTTATTTCTTAGAGAGCGAGCGTCCTCAGCCTTTAATTCAAGTTCTACGTACTCAAGGTTGGTCGTCAAACTCAATCATATGACCTTAGCTTAAAACTCAGCTATCATCCTCCTCCCTAGGAACTTGAATTTGGACTGCTATATATGGCATTGAACCACTCAATTGCTAGCTATTTCACAAAATCTTCTTATTTCCGGTCCAATTCATTTAAAGAGTCATATGTATTATACCCGGCATACTACTATAGGCCATCCGAGAACGAGTCTCAGTCGGACTCTGCAGGAACTATTAGGATATTTCACATAAATCTCGTATTAGATGAATTCTAAACTATAATTATACTTATATTTTAATAATAATAATAACAAATTTAAGTTAGGTAAATGATTTTTATAATAATTTTCTTTTTTTCTCAAACTATATTAAGTGGTAATATAATTTTACTTAAAACTTATATTATTGTATGCATATTTGAATAAAAGAATAAAAGAAACCAATTAAGTAAAATAATCTTATTTTGATCGTTTCCTTATCAACTATATTACACATTCATGTTTCCTTATAGAACTACGATATTAATTCCAATTTTTGAATAAAAGTAACATTAATTAAGTAATATGATTTTATTTTGATTACTTTCTTAAAAAATTTATTGCTACTTCTTGTTTCCTTCTAAAACTCAGACGTTAGCAGTTGATCTCCTTCAGGATACAAGGATTGCAAAGCTTAGAGTATCAAAGAAGCAAACCATTCTGGCATGTTCTTCAGCAACTGTTGCTTCCCAATCTCTTTAAATTTATTGTTAGCCAAAAGAAGTGGCAAAAAGATGCTTCAATCACATGTTCACTCACCACAGAAAGTGGAGTGCTGGGGTAATGCATGTTTAGGGGTGCTGATTCAAACAAACTAATACGCCAAAAGCTAAACTGGAACAGTTGGATTGATTTACTTGAATTTTGCTAAAAGTCTCCTCAGTACATCTTAAAATTCGAGGCAAGCAGAACTGTAACATATCAAACTACAACAAAGTAGTGAAGTATAATGGTCACATCTGTCAAAAAGGCGGCTGCTTCTACTCAACTTGTTGGTCTAGTCCATGTTGTTTCCGACGTAACAGAATTTCCGTAATACACTTTCTTTGTAGATTCATCCCAGTATGCCTGAAAAACAGGAGAAATCAAAACAGATGCACCAAAAGGAAGACAGGATTAGAGTGAGGCAGTAATAATAAAGCAACTAATAAATCAGAACACAACATGGATTCTTATCTTATAAATAGGATATAAATCTAGCGAAAGATGAGTGAGAGACTAGAAGAGGAAACCAACTAAAAGTCACAAAGAATCACGAGTTCAGCATAAAAATTCAGAGCTTGCCATAGTGCTACTGGAGGAGGTACCAGTCCCAACTACTTGCCATAACAATAACTGGAAGCCCACTAAATGGTTATATACCAAACCTAGTGACAAAATACCCCTTCCATTACGGCTACAGAAGGGTTCAGAGGATATTTTGGAGTGTGGAAGAGAGGGAGGATATATATATATAGGAACTGATTCATAGCCAACGTTATAAATTTAAGGTTATCCTTACAACAGATTGTGACCGTTCAATCGCAGATCTAACGGATAAAATTATCATTCATCTGCACTTTAGTTTGTGGGAGCCCGCACAACTAAAGTGCGGATTTAAAATTGACAATTTTGTCCTTAAGAATCCGCACTTTAGTAGTGCGGACATTGATTTTAATAATATTCAATATATTATTATAACATTATAAGTATTATTATAATAAATAAAGCGGTGGCATTTTTGTAATATACCCGTCCGCACAACTAAAGTGCAGACGGTTAATCCTCTATACCCGATCACGAGTTTAAACATTTTCTCTCCCGTCGGTAATATTAATTGGCGGATGAAACCTTTATTCCATAATCCTTCTCTCCCTTAGTCTTTATTTTGAACAAATACAAAAATTGAGGCGGAGAGAGACAACAATGGCTGTTCTTGATTAATGGCTTCTCTCCATCTCTTACTTTTTTTTTCCAAACATTGCCATCAAGTCAGCTCTCTCTATATGAATTTATATAATCAAATCTGATTCAATTTTTGTTCCTTCTGAAGATTTACATCAAATTAGCTCTCTATGTGAATTTATACAATCCAAGAAGGGAAAAAAAGTACAAGAAGAAGCAGAAGAAGACAGAGACTTGATTTCTTTGGATTTATTTTATTGTCTTCTTATTCCTTCTCCTAATGAGCCGACTTTAAGTGGATTTACAGTTCGCACAATTAAAGTGCATACGGGGAATATTGCAAAAATGTAATTAGATTTTTTGAGGACATTTTGGACATTTTTGCGTCCGCACTTGAGTTGTGCGGGCGTCCCCAAACTGAAGTGCGGACGGGGGATCAATTTCACCATTAGATCTGAAATTAAACGGCCACGATTTGTTGTAAGGATAACCTTAAGTTTACAACGTTTGCTATGGATCAGTCCCCTATATATATATATAATGTCTAAATCTATTGTTGATAAAATCTTTGTAGCAAGTAATTATATACATTGGCAAGTGACATGCATTTATCATCAAATGCAAAAGAGCAGCTTGGTAATACCTGCCATCCAGATGGGAGATCTCTTGAAAGTTCATCCATATCAGGCTGCTGATTTCCATCAGTGATACCCTCTAAGGAAGCCTGTATAGATTTACTCAACAAACGAGCTCTCTTCCGCTTCACCCGCTCACGCCTGTATAATTGAAAGACCCAAATTGCATTACAGTGCAAAAGAGGTTATGATTGTCATTCTAGATAACAATTATTAAAAATGCAAAAAGGTGTAAATGATTGTCAATCTAACTACACACACATGATGTGGGTTCATTTTCACAAACTTAGCCAACCCCAACCCCCTACCACTGCCACAAAAGTTGAGCTAAATTTTCCCCAGCATAGAATAAAAAGTTTAGCTTAAAAAACCACTCCCGCCATCAGATCAAGGCCTATTGGTTCCTATACAAGGGTTCAGGAAAAAATTACAACAATTAACTATTTCTGAGTTTAAGGTCCATACCAATCACCACCCAGAGGCTGAAAATTAGCATTGTCTTTGGCCTCTCCACTGGCAATCTGCTGAGCACGCCATTCCTGCAATCAAAAGAGAACTTGAGTCACCATAAGCAGCCAACACATACCACCATCATAAAACAAAATGACACTGTCTACATACCTCTATTTCTCTTTGACGTTTCTTCTCTAGAACCTCATAAGCATTTTCAGGTTCATCTTCCTCCTCATCATGCAACTCCTCCTTTGCAGCCTTCCACTAATGCAACAGAAGTTTCTGTCTTAGATTTTTGCACATTCAATATGAAACTAGCCTTTTTGAAGCAAATAAAGTACATACGTAATAGGTAATATACCTTGTCCACCAAGCTGGAGACTTTCTTATTCGACCTTAGTGTGGACACCACAGCAGTTGAGCGTTTTTTATTTCGTGGAACTGCAAAGGAGATTAACAAGCAAAATTATAACGCTATAAATGATAAATCCATTTAGTAACCCAAAGCACTATTTCTTCAACATTCACTGTGTATATAAATGGGTTCTGACATCAATGATATAAAATCTGAAAGACATTTCAAAATTCTTTGCAGGCAGTCTTTATGCAATGTTTCATTAGTTACCCTACTTTTTCATTAAATGAGTATAAAAGTAATCCTAATTACAACTAAGAAACTCATAAGCCAAGGTTCTATGGATCACAATGCTAAGGACTCATGAATAAGCATGAAGTGTTTATGTCAAATCCAACAATTAATAGCGTCCACAATCAGTGCTTAGTGTATTTTGAGGATCTACCTTTAGATTGGACCTTAGGTACCGTTGCAGCAACGGCCAAAGTAACAGGAGTGTTTGATGACATAGGAGTGCCCTGTGTCACTGAAATGGTTGATGGAGCTTGATCAGAAACCGGAGCAAAAGAAACCTCGGCATATTTCTTTTCAATCTCCCTGTCAACAGAAAAAGCATCAACTCCAACATTTGGTAACGTAGGGCAGTCCAATCTGACCTGATCAGAATCGAGACTTTCATGACCAGATGCAGAGTGCAATCCAATTGATTCTGCACAACTAACCCCAGGCACAGGGGGTAGAGTCTCATCTTGAAGGCCATAATATGATACAGGTTCAACAGGATTGACTACAACTGGAGCAGCAGTAGGGTATGTATTTGGCACAGCTTCATAGTAATATGGTGGAAGGGTTACAGTTAACTGACTCGGATCAGGTGCATATTAATTACTTTCTGGGACTTCTGCTTTCGTTTGTCCATAATATTCAAGTGTAGAACCTGGATATGTTAGGTTGTATTGTGCTGCCATAAGTAAAAGTTGGTGCCACCACTGAATCAGAAGGTAGTGGGGGATACGAGGATTCCGGTGGCTCATCAGGTGGTGGGGGAGGAAAAGGTTCATTATCAGGAGGGGGGGGAGGAAATGGTTCATTATCAGGAGGTGGAGGGGGGATCCCATCATCATCTGGTTGAGGTGGAACACCAACACCCTTCCGATACAAATGCTTCCTGTTCTGCAGGGAGATTTGGCCAAATGGGCTGCTTCTCTAGTGGAGCATAATACTGAGAATCTTGTGTAGTATTACTTGTGTGGCTAGCAGGAATTGCATCTTCAAGTTCCATCTCAACATCCATGTCGACATCTTCCGCAGAATGGTCTACAACCATGGGAGTTAATTCATCAGGTACTGCAACTTCATGGGCTTCACCCTTTCCTCCTGGATCGCTGTCAGAAAGAGAATTAAGATTTTCAATTGATGTAAACTTGTCGTTGTGAACATCAGGATTGTAGTCAGCTTCACTGTGCGACTCTTCCAATACTTCTTCAGTTATCCTAGCATAATGAGAAGCATGAGAATCTTCAGAAGTAAAATGGACCAACTTTTTCTCAATTGCCTTCAAATCACTCATTTCTACAGATTCATAAAATTGGAGAACTTCATCACTGATGGCAGATTCCAATTGTTTAAGCTGTCTTTCACAATGCAACCAAAACGGAAGCAAAGATGACCCATAAGTTGATAGTGAGCTTGATATCACAAAGTCTAATCTCAACTTCCACTGTATACTTCGATATCTTGTCATGTCCTATCAAGCGACCTTTGGACCTGGAATCATATTTGGAGAAACATAAAAAGTTAATCTCAGAATCAGATAGAGAGATATTATAATAGTACAACGCAAAACATTTACTAGTCATTTCGGTATCATTCTAATGTTAAAAAGAGAGAACGCTAATGATGAAGACAGATGAGTAAAAAGGAAGAGCAGGCAGATCCATACCCTTTCAGGGTGTTCAACCTTTCTAATAAATATTCACCACGTCTCAACAGACGAGAACAAAGATCTGTCCCTGATTCATGTTCATCTTGATCTCTCAAGTTCTGTATGTACTTCTCAGAATCAGCACCTGTGGAACTCCGGTTACCGCATAAAGCATCATCTAGGTGACTGAAACCTACGAAGTCCCCAGGTGAAGAAGTTTCATGATGAAGTGCACTAACTGTGCCAAGGTTCTTTTTTTGATCAATTTGGTCCACATCATGGCCCTCTCTTTTATCATCTGGAATTTCACTTGTATATACTTCATTCAGAACTTCCATGTTTGGCCTAATCTCGAGAATTTCTTCGGTTTTGCAATTTAGATCAGCAACATTAGAATTAACACTAGGCTGTTCAGCTACAGCATCTTCCAGCTTTACATCTAAAGTTGAATTTGAGTTGTGTGTGCCCCCCACATCATTTTCTGTTCCTTCAGCAACACCTTTTGATTCAAATGTCAATTGCATTCCCTCGGCCAAAACGACAGGAACCTCCCACGAAGTTTCCCCGGTCAAAGTATTCCAATAATAATATTGATTACTCTCTTCATGCAACACCATCTTCCAGCCTGAACCCACCTCCCCTTTCACTTGTGAATCAGAAGTCTCCATAACAGAAATATTTTCTGACAGTTGCTGTTTCTGTGTGCAGAATACGTGACTCAGTTGCATCATTCTCTGCAGTAACCATTTTCACTCAGCTTCTGCAAGCATTCCGTCGAAGCAGAAACATTCTCTATGTTATGTTGTTCAACCTCCTGAGCTGCAAGGTCTTTGTTTGTTTTGACAATATCTTCACATTCTTTATCAGCAGCTACCTTTGCCTGCTTATAATAATATATACTAACAATAGTTAGAGACAATATATAATTTGCTTGAGGCAAGATGAAAGAACAAAGAGTACCAGTGTACCAAAACTCAAAAAAGATCACAAGGTATGACAACCTGTTATGGATGTCGAGGAATGGGGGTAATTCCAGCTATGGTTATCCTAGAAATTAGAGAGAACATTTCTTTTAGCATGCATTTACCAGAATTAGACACAACATCAACCAAGTTAGGATGCCATTTATGTAGTTCAATACACAAGTCAACCTGTTGTACTGTTAATCAAGAAATTAAAATTCCATTTTAAATAAGTGATTAGGCAGAATATTTCATATTTAACTGTACAAGTCATGTACACTCAGGTAAGATCTGAAAATGAAAAAACGTGGTAAGATATAGTGCATATTCACTTTTTTTCCCAAAATATAGTGCATACTCATTTGTACACTATGCGGTCTTAGGTGGTGTTTGTTTGTGTCTGAATGCCTCTTAATTGACATGCCTCTGATTCGGTCAGAGGCAAACCATGTTTGGTAAAAAAAAATTTGCCTCTTAATGCCTCTTAATCGGTAAGACAGAAACTCAAATCTTAACTATAAAGAGCTGCCTCTTAATAGTTTATTTAAAATTTATGGACAAAAATAGCCTCAATAAATATTGTACTCCTTCAATTTCAAATTTTAAGATCATTCAAATAAAATTTTTAAATAACTCCGAGGGTTAAAATGGTAAAATAGTGTCATTAAGATGTTTTACACTTTTTAGTTATCAAACAGTTTTTTAGATTCAGATGATCTAATTTATTAAGATATATTAACCATTCAGATCTTAATTACTAAGTTTTATCAAACACCACCTTACTTCGCATCTTGGCCTTTTTGTAAAGTCTTGCTAATTGATTGAACCACCAGTTCAACTACAATTTACCTGCTCATCCAATTCTCACAGATTTGAGCTAGTTTTATAAAAGAACCAAACCAGCCTAAATTCCAGTCTTCAATTAAACTAGTTGAATTGCAAGACTTTTCTCTCAATTGGATTTGATCATAGAACCTCTACCATGACTCCCTCCATGAGAGTGGCAGGAAATACTACTGAAGCAACACAAATCTTAACATGCGATGCATATTAAGGGGGGTTGATAGAAGTATTTATGATGTCCTAAACAATTATGTAACCCAATATTAACTGAGTTGAGCCCATCACAGGAAAGCTCACTCTTGCGATTGAAATTTGATTTACACAGGGTTACAAATTGGCTTATGGATCCATAAATCAAGCTCAAACTGTATTCATGGCACAAGCCAAAACTTACACGCGAACTGTTAGAGAGCCAAGTGAACAAAAGTAGTGGAAAAAGTACCTGATCATCAAAGTCAGCAGGAGAAGTATCGACCCCAGCATGGTTGACTACTTTACTTGATTCCTCATCCAAGTCATCATCACTGTATTGTCCGAGTAATGACAGAGGATTCTCTGGTTGTTGACCTGATGCAAAATATATCGATGTCAAAAACCATTAAAGCATTTGATTACCAACTTTGCACTATCCAACAAACATGCTTAAAGGCTATTCAAAGCACAAAATCATTTTATAACTGGAATAAAGCAACAATAAAATCCAACAGGCTCATTAGCATAAATTCTTCACAGCCACCTGTAAAAATAGGGGACATTGTCAGTAAGTGATGAAGCAAATAAAGCCAGAGACATACGAACCAAGGAGGAAACATATGCGTGTCGAAGTCTCCAAAACGCCTTTGAAGCCGTGTTAAAAAAGGACATAACATGTCAGGAGTTTCATTCATTGATTCAATGTGGTAGAGCCCAACAGGATCTGATGTCCAATTGAATTACCAATACCACATCCACCTACAGTCTGAAAACAAAATCTTGCAGGGGCAAACAAGAAGTCTTGTACAAAGTAAATCAATAATTCCGCCAATAGGCGGTCAGGTGCTCTCTACATAGATCAGTCCTTTTGAAGAAAACTGACGGAACCCACCTGAAGAAGATGGTGAATTGGGTAACCCAGCACGATTTTTGGAATTGTCATCCCCTCCAACATCATCTTGAGCTGAAGAGCCACCCAAATCTCCTAAGAGAAAAGAAAAATGCTCCGAATTAGAACCACAACAGTGATAAACTGCATGTGTGGTGAATTTGCAAATGCCAAACAGAAAGAGTAGCAAAATGGATTACATCGAACTGTAACTAAAATTTGGTAATACCTACAACTGATTGCAACCGAGTGAAATGTTCAATAAGTTACTGCTAACTAACACTAATAACCATTACAAAAGATTAAAGATTCTGATTGTAAAAGGTCTAGAACTGTACTTCAAAAAAAAATCATTTCAATTAGTTCCCTCTGTTTGTATAGTGTCCAGGTATATTAGTTTAGCTGTTTATACTCCCTGAGAAGGAGTTAACAGAAACTGATGGAATACTGAGGTCCTATATATTGTGTGGCACCTACCATAAAGGAGTTGAAGAAAACCACTTAGTCTGTTGATGAACTGGAATCTCATGAAACCTCACAAAAGGAGAGAATCGGTTGATAAGAGTTGTCTATGATTCTTAGTTTTAACTGAAATTAAGGCTAAAAATGGTCTATATAGCAGTAAATCAGCTTGGAGAGTATTGAGACCCTCCCCAACCCAAAAAAAAAGAAGAAAAAAAAACTTGTCTTTTATATTGGCATCCATTAACAAGGCAAATAACTTGATTTACCCGATTTGGGGAACTAAAATTAGGAATCAATTACACCCAAAAAAAAACACAAAATAAAGTATTAGATAGAGATTGAGAAGAAATCTAAATATATATATATATATATGCTCTACAGGAAGAGAGGAAGATAGGGAAGGAAGGGTATACCAGAGGGTTCCGCAAAAAGATCAAGCTTTACCCTTCGACCGGCTGAAGTCATGGCTGCGTGTCGACGCTCCTTTCTCTTTCCCATGGAATCAAATTAAAGGCAATTGATCGAAGAAGATGAAGTCGAATCGATACAGACCTCAATTGATTGATCCAAACCCTAGAACTCAATTGATCGATCCAAACCCTAGAACTCAAAACAAACAATTTCCGCCGAAAAAGGGGTAAATCTGGTTTTATCAAATTTGTTTTCTGGGCTCTATATAAAATAGTTGTTATGTTATTGTTATTTCCCACCAAAGGGATATTTATTTGGATCGTCTAGATGCCCAGCCCATGAGTATTTCATGGCCTTAAATTTGAAAATACTGAAGTTTAAGAAAGTAGTACTTTTCATAAATATAGTTTATTGTAGTTTTCTAAAATTAGTTTTTAAATTTTAAAATGTAGAATCAATGTTAATTGGTTTAAAAATAGAAAACAATAAAAAAATTTAATTAGTTGTATTAATTAAAAATTAAATTACTTCACATAAATTTTGAATTTTAAAAGTTTACATAATGATATTAAAGACTAAAAATGAGGCTCCTTTTAAATTAATGAGAGTTAGTTATTCCCTCATTTCAGAATAAAAGATGTATTTTTAAAATTAATGATATTTAAGGATTGTTTTATTTTTTTTAAAAACATATATCTACATTGCTTAAAAATATAATAAATGTTATATAGTATTCAATTTACATAATGATATTTATAGTGAGGATTCTTCTCTATTATTTTGTATTTTATTATTGAATAGAGTATTACCTCTTCGTCTATGTTATTCGTGTAATTCAAATATTTCAAATTGAAATATTTTTTCTTGCATATTTTCAAAATATTTATCAAAAAATTTAATTAATGATGTAATCTAAATTAAGAATTTTATATTATTTTATCATATAAAATTAAAATTATGTCTCATATATTTTAAAATAAATTTTATTTATTTATTGAAATGAAATTTACTTTTTAACCATCCGCATCTCTAAAGACTAAAGTTCTCATTAGACCATATTAGATACAAATCCGCGCGTTGCGGTGGGATTATTCATTTTGTTAATAATAAATGTGTATGTGCAATTAATAAATTAAAGTATAATAAGAAGATGGTAGATTGTTATGCGATGATCAAAATTTGGTAGCATACGTTACATATAGTTAGGTAAAAGTTTTGTTCGCAAATAAATATCCAAGTATAGAATTAATTTGATCACTAAACACCAGGACATTATATAATGTTTTTGTGTGTGTGTGTGTATATATTAATTTCTTGATAAAAATGCTTATAATGTAAATAATAGGGTTAAAAATGGATACCTAATTCATTTTAAAGAAGTAACAAATATTTAGAAAGTGTAATGCTTAATGTCATCGAGTTGTTATATTGATATGATTGCTAGTGGCACATTTGAAGTCTGTTACACATTACACAAAACTCACCAAGTCTCAAATATCTGACACAGGTACTTGATGCATTTTAAAGAGTCCATGTCTCATATACGCTTACTTGCA
This sequence comes from Aralia elata, assembly GCA_034770075.1. Taxonomy (NCBI): domain Eukaryota; kingdom Viridiplantae; phylum Streptophyta; class Magnoliopsida; order Apiales; family Araliaceae; genus Aralia; species Aralia elata. The sequence continues at coordinate 12,591,155 of CM068385.1, read as the reverse complement.
CCAGAATTCTAACATCCAAACGAAAGTGGAAGCAGCGGAAGAATTTCTAGTTTCGGTCTTAGTCGTGAAGGGAAAATACATATTACATGCGGAAACTGAAAAACACGAACATTGAAAATTATGTTGTATCTTCATGTCAAATAAATAAATAAAAAGTTCTACTTAAATTAATCTGACCTTTTCTTTTATTTTGTGTCAAATTAAAAGTCCAACTTCTAAATTTGTAATACTGGTGAACATAGTACTTGTCTGAATTTTTATATATAATCACATTTATTAAAAATAGAAACTTTTAATGATAGAAATAACGTAAAATAGGTCAAAATTAACCAAAAAAAATAAAATAACATGCCATATGATAAAACTATTTTTATAGTTTAGCATCTGATAAACATTATGTTGCTAAAATCATTCTCACATTCTACAAACTGAGGCACTCCATGTCTAGTAATAATTATGATTTAATTGAACATCTAGTCTAGTAATAATCATGATTTAATTGAACATCTAGTACAATATATATATATGTATATATATTATAAAATGAAAATGCTCAATTTGGAATTTTGAGGAAAACACGGTTCGCCAGATTCTTCCCGTATTTCCTTATAAACTTTTTGGGAATCATTTGTAAAAATAAAAATAAAATTCCAAATTAAAGACGCAGGTAACTATGTACTAAAAACTGAAAGGTGTGCTAATGCTTGCTTGCTGCCATAACTTAATGTATTCTAGACATGAATATATATACACAGAAAACAAATGAATATACATAAACTCTACTCAGAACATGATGTATTAACAATATTTCGAGTTGATGGTTCAAAATTTGAGGGAGTAATAAAAACTAAACAATTATGCATGGGGTAGGTTTGAGAGTTTACCCCTTTTTTGTCTTTACAATTAGAATTTGGCTCGATCGAGATGGCTTTGAAAATACGTATCATAGATTTACCTAAAAAGATTCAAATAGATTATAGTAAAAATTTCATTACATATACGAATAAAATAGTCAGCGTTTACTCTAATAATGAGCAGCAAAAAGATAATAGCCAAAAACAGTCAAACCTTTCTACATTAAATTGTGAAAAACTTCCTTGAAAACTACATTCTTTGTAGTATTGTATGTTTTTCCATCATTGTCACAAATTAGTATTTTCAATCCACTCTTGCTTGTAACTCTTGATACTGCTACATACAATTGGTCATGGCTAAAAATTGGACGTGACAGATAAAGTCCAACATGTGACAGAGATTGCCCCTGACTCTTATTAATTGTCATGGAGAAGCAAACAACCAAAGGAAATTGTCTTCGTTGGAATTTAAAAGGTAATCTAATGTCTGACAGTGTTAAAACCAATCGAGGTATGAAAACTTTGTGTCGAAAATTACCGACTGAAATTACTTTTGCTTCTATGACATATTTTTCCAATTGGGTTACTATTAATCTCGTGCCATTGCACAAACCAGAACACTGATCTATATTTCGGAGCAACATTACAGGAACCCCAATCTTCAACGTTAGCTTGTGGTTGGGCATTCCAGAAGATGTAATGTTATTCAAAAATTCTGGGGTGTAAACGCCTTCATAGTTGTTTGAGTTTTCATCAACCTTACATACACTGTCCGAGCTTAGATATATTACTTCATCACCTGGCCATAAAGACATCACATATTCGCTGACCTTATTTACAGCATCAAGTGTAAGAGCAAGGATGGCTCGGTCTTGGAAATAAAAGCCATCGTCAAATTTTTTCAATAAATTAGGATATGTGCTATCAATAATTGCTGCAAAGGGATTGATCGGATCTTTGATAAGAATATCATCAAGGATTTCTAAATCTGCTTCACCATCATTAGCTCCGCCAATTGTGCCATCTCCAACCTTCAATATCCAATCAGAAAATTCTCTCAACTCCTCTATATCAGAATTTGAATTTCGAGATTGAAGTCTCATGTTCTTTGTTAAAGTCAAAATCTTCCAAAAACTCCACAAATAGGAAGAATTTAGAGTTGCAAAAACAACTTCTTGTCTACTGGCCTTGGGAATAACAGGTAATATCTGCCTAAAATCTACACCAAATACAATTACTTTTCCACCAAATGGTTGATCTATACTATTCGACTTAGTAAATTTCAGGACATCTCTTAATATTTTATCCAAAGCTTCAAAACAATATTTATGTACCATTGGAGCTTCATCCCATATAATAAGTCGAGTTTTTTAAGCAACTCGGCCAATTGACTTCCCTATTTAATGTTGTAAGTTGAATCCTCAGTAACAATTAATGGGATACAAAATCTAGAATGAGCTGTTCTACCTCCAGGGATAAGAAGAGAAGTTATTTCGCTTGATGCAACAGTTAGTATTATTTCACTAATTGATCGTAGTGCAGAAGACAAAGTTTTCCATATAAAAGTCTTCCCAGTTCTCCCATATCCATAAACAAAAAAAACACATCCTTCATCCATTAAGACCGCATTGATGATGGTTTGATAAATGTTTCTTTGCTCATTATTTAAACTGGAAAGTAGAGTTTTGTGCTCTCTTGCCAAGTTTATCCTATCATAACAAAGCTCATCTTGAATAAATCTATTTTGCCCCTCTTCAATAATTATCGAATTTGAAAAAGGCAGTGTAGGGTAATCTCGTAAAGTTTTCCTATTGCTTTGCAGTAGTTTTTCAATTTCAGCAAGAGTATAACTCTTCAATTGGTCATCACTCATTTCCAAATTTGCCCAATAAGAAAGAAAAATATAAAATATAAGAATTCCAAGTTAAAAGTTAAATAGATAATTGGAAAAATTAACAAAATGAAAAAAGTAGTATATTCTTAAAATGTGACATAGATAATAAATTGATTAAAAATGAAAAATGAGACAATTAATTTGGCGAGGAGGAAATAGATATTAATGAATTAATAATTAAATTTTGAATTATAAGAGAAGACATCAAAAATTAGTGATTATGTAGATAAATTTAAAATGGTATTATAATCATAATATATTAACAATACCATACATGTGATATTAATGTGAAAGAAGTAGCAAGTCATGCATGGATTTAATCACACATATATTACGCATTTCACATTGTTAAAGTACCAAATTTGTTATGTTATCCTGAAATTCATGTATTATACTATAAACATGTACAACTCCACCTATAACTACCTATATGGATGGTATTTAAGTGATAATTTATGTAAAGGTAACTAATATCATGGATATTGATTGGACTAGAGCCCTACTATATCATGGGTGGATCTAATGCAGAGTATGGTATTTCTTTTTAATTTTATACTTATTTAAACGTAGGTTCCACTATGGTTTTAGATTAAAAATTTCATTATTAAACAATGAACGAATATAATGCCTAAAACTAATTGATATAATTTACTATCAATGCAGAAAAACAATAGTTAAAAAAATATCAGTCAAAGTTAAAAAGCTAACAAATTGAAGGAGATATATTATAAAACAAATGTAAAAAACTCATTATGAAATATAAAGTTGGTTCTAGTTGAATGTGTAATATGTATTTAATAATAACAAAGGTTGTTTAAACTTAATGTAATAATTGACAAAAGAGAAAATATCAAAATTCAAAATTTCAAAGCAATCGAAAATGTTTAAGCAAAAAAAATTAATAATTAAATATTTCAATTATCAGATATGTAACCTGTAATCAAAAATTACAAATACAAAAAAGAAAACATGTGCATTACGACTATAAATAATTTTTGGAATTCAAAATAAAACGCAATAAAGGAGGGTTAAATGCTTTGTTGGTCACTGAACTTTAGGTCAACTTACAAATGGATAACTGAACTATTTTTTCTTACAGTCAACTCACTGAACTGTTATTTACTTACAAAAGTTTGAATTTTCCTAACAGGCGTTAATTATTTTAACGGGAGAGTGGCGTGTATAGCGGCATGTCCCACTTAATCCAAGCTGGAGCCAAGCTGTAAATGATTTTAACACCTAAGCTATAACCCACCCATGAAAAACAAACCTTATCCGATCCACCCAACAAATTATTGTTGATAAATAACGTACAGAACTCAGAAGGGGAGAAAATTAAGGGTTCATGGTGGTCGTTACATTCAGTCGACTATTTCTTCAATTGCTACTAACAATCCGTTGTTGCGTTTCTTGAGATGAGTACCTCAAGTGGAGTAGACATTTCTTACAAAAGGAAATCGGTGAGTAAATCTTCAGATTCTGAGCGCGAGTCCTCGTTTTCTTCTCCAATCCTTTGCCGTTGTGGAATCGTTGCACCTATGTGGGAAGCTTGGAAAGAAGGAACCCTAGATCCAGGTAGAAGATTCGTTGGTTGTAGCAAATACAAGGTATTTTAATTTGCAATATATTTTCCCTCACAAGATTCGTTGGTTTAAGCTAATTTTCCCTAACAAGATTCGTTAGTTGTAGCTAATTTTCCCTCACAAATCTTGTTTAATTGTTCTGTTGACAAGGATAAAAATAAGTATTGTGGATTTTTCAAGTGGTGTGATCCTCCATTCACTGAAAGATCAAGGGAAGTGATTAAAAAATTGAGGGATGAACATTGCTCTGCGAACGACGAAATACAAAGGCTGAAATTCTTTGAGAATGGAAATGAATCAAGTGTGATCAAAGAATTGAAGAGAGAAAATGCCCAAAAAATAAAAAATCTCAGAAGGATGTGGATTGTTCTAATTTGTTCATGGTTGATGTTTTTAATTTTTTTAGTAATAGTGGTGTAAAACACCATTCGGCAACATGAATGTAATTTTTTGGGATGGATGGTTGATGTTTTTTTATTGTAACTATGGAAGTTTGGTGTTTGAAGGTTATGATTATTTTTTTATTGTAATTATGGAAGTTTGGTTATGATTTTAATGAATGAAATGGAAAAACAGAGCATTTTGCTCTTTTGTTGTATTTGGATTGTTGATGTTCTTTTATTGCAACGATGGAAGTTTGGTATTTGTGAGCTAAGAATGGTGTAAGACAGTGCATATTACCATTTATCATTCACACAGAAGTACCATTTATCATTCACAAACACAAAACTATGCATTCACTAGTTATTATTGGACTTTGTGAGTTGTGTATTTGAAATGAAAATAGAATGTCAAAAAACAGAGACAAGTTCCATTTATCATGCACAAACCCAAAACCTGCATTTGCATCCTTGTTATAACATAAATGACCTCCTGTATTAATGCAACCAGTTATGATTCCTAAACCCAAAAATATCAACTAACAATAAATATCAACCAAAGTCCCAATAAATAAATGTATGAAACTGAAATCAGTAGCCCCAAAAAGCAAATCATCCTTGTTATAACATAACTTCCATGGTACCAATACAATTCACATAATCCTTGTATTGCTTGCCACAATAATCCAAAAATTGTACCAAGATATACCATATTTATCCTGCCCTTGGAGTATTCAAGTTATACCAGTGCTCAAGCTACACCAAATCAGAAGCTATACCAAAAGGTTACAAATATTCATCTGCCTATACCAGAATAAGCTATACCAAAATATAGTTATACCAAATGCCACATAAACTACCCTCCCATGAACTACTAGTTAAATAAAATAACCTAAATTCTACTATGTAGTAGTCCTTCCACCCTTCTTCCTTGGTGCTTTAAATGGCCTGCATGTTGAATTCTGTGGAGTTTCACTTCTTGTTTGCCTTTTCCTTGTATTCACCTGGGTTGGTGGTGTAGAAGCAGGTGGAGTGCATCCTTGGACAGTTGATTGTGAAGACTGTTTCTTCCTTACAAGTCTTGGAGTTAGCATCTAATGTTCAGAACAACAAATATATATACTTACAATAACCTCCAAAACAAATATATGTAGTTACCATTAATGAAATTAATAAAGTTTTTGAATGAGTGAAATGATACTTACAAATATACATTTTTCCTTTTCTTGAACACAGTCAACCACTATCTCTTTGCCTTTGGCAGTGTCAATGAACTTGTTTTTTCCCTTTCCAATGCCATGTGCCTATAAAATAAAAGTTGAGAAACAGAGTTAATATGTCATAAAATTATATGTATCAAGCATATATTTAGAAAAACTTACATTGCCCCTAACATCTTTCTCAATTCCCTTAGCAGTGTCAACCACTTTCTCCTTGCCCTTGGTAGTGCCAATTACCTTGTCTTTTCCCCTTCCAATGGCATTAGCCTATAAAAAATAGTTCAGACACATAGTTAATATGTCATACAATTAACATACTAAACACTTTAGAAATAGAGTTAATTGTAATGCCCGTGAATTTTGAACATCCTTATTAATTAAATCTAATTTAATTTAATGAGTTAACGTTGTGTTATATTTAAACCAACTTGGGTTAATTGGTTGGAGATGTATAAGCCGTGTCTATACTTGTGTTGGCAGGTATGATATAACTATGGCTAAGAAATAACCATATGTGAGTCAAGTGTAGGAATTGGTGTGTAATGACTAAAATGGCCAAGAGTGGTTAATAACCAAGGTAATTATGAAGGGGCAATAACCATTGTATATCCAAGTGGTTAATAACCAATGTAATTATGGCGGGATAATAACCATTGTGTTTAAACAATGTAATTATGACAAGATAATAACCAATGTCTAATAACCAATGAAGAATGAGTAATAACTAATGGATAATTAAGATTTTGCGAAAAGACTATTTTAACCGTAAAAGAAGTTGGGTAATGTCTAAAATACCCTTGAGAAAGTTGCTAGGAAGCTTCCTATTATTGATGAGTTGACCAAATTGCCCTTGCCTAGTCATGGTTAATGACTATTTTGCCCATGGTCTCTACTTTCCTATAAATAGGACCCCTCACCAATGATGGTAGGGGTTGGTTCATTATTATTCACCAAGTGTAGAGAGAGTGTTATAGATAGAGTTTGAAGAAAAAGCAAGAACAAATCTTGTGGGAGAAAGAAGAAGGTCTTGATTGTTTAGGCCATCCCCATTCACAACCTATTTTGGAAAGAGGAGGGGAATAGCCAATAAATCTAGGTATGGATCTCATTTCCTTCAAACCCTAGTTTTCTTGTTGTTATTATTATATATTTAACTATTATTATTATTAGACACTTATTTTGTTGGAAATTTTTATGTTGTTGGTTTATGTTGGTAGTAGAGATGGAGTATTTGTGGATCTAGATTTTTATCTTGTCAAATCTATATTATTTTAAGAGCACACTTAACAAGTATGGTTTTAAATCTAAGCAATAAGATATTATGGTCTAGTGTGCTTTCATTGATGCCATGTTGTAGCTTAAGACGTTTAGTAAGTGTTTTAGTATTTTTGATGTGCTAAAACATGTGTGTATGCGTACCTAAAACAAATCAGCCCACTCCCGAAATTACTGTTCACGTTCCGTAAGTTGGGTGCATGATCCGTGAACTCTGGGTGATAGAGCTATAAGATACGGAGATTCTCCAAGTGGAACGACTAAAAACAGAGTTAAGATGAGTGAGATATGAATTTATTACTAAAACACCCCACTGCTTTAGGACTGTGCAATGCAGTCCGGTTCCTAGCCAGTTTCGGTAATCAAAAACAGATCCAAATTTGCTCTTTGATGATGGGATATTGTAGCTTAAGAAGATACGAAGCTAACAAGACCAACTAGACGTCAAACGGAGTTGTAGAACTCAAGATATTCAAGCTTTGCCTAAAGACCCCAAAGCTGGAAACAAATCCGAAAATAGCAAAGTCTTAAATCCATTTAAGTCATTAAAAATCTTTGTTAATAAATTCTAATGCATGTCAATGGATGATTAAACTAATTAAATATTGTTTAAGTATATTTAATCATTTAACTATTATTTAAGTAGCATTAATTAATTATTGTTTAATTATTATTAAATAATGATTAAGGATAATTAAGAATTGTAAATATTATTTGATTAACCTTAAATAATAAATAAACCTAATTAGTTATTATTTATTATTAAATAATAACTAAAGATAATTATTACTCACTAATTAATTATTTATTATTTAATAAAGAAACCTAATTAGTTATTATTTATTATCAAATAATAACTAAAGATAATTCTTATTCACTAAGTAATTATTTATTACTTGATTAACCTTAAATAATAAATAAATCTAATTAGTTATTATTTATTATTAAATAATAACTAAAGATAATTCATATTTACTAATTAATTATTTATTATTTAATTAACTTTAAATAATAAATAAATCTAATTAGCTATTATTTATTATTAAATAATAACTAAAGATAATTGTTACGCACTAATCAATTATTTATTAATTGATTAAATTTAAATAATAAACAAACCTAATTAATTATTATTTAATCTTAAATAATAATTAAAGACAATTAAAATTTATAATTTGATTATTATTTCATTAATAATTGAATAATAAGTGAACATAATTAGTTATTAATTACTAATAATAACTAAAGATAATTAATTAATTACTATTTAATAGTAATTAAATAAAGATAGAGTTAATAAAATAGAGAGAGTTTAAATAACTCATTAATTAAGCAATCATAATAAATTGTTTAAGGGTTTAATAAATGAATATTACTTAAGAAAGAGTAATGTTAATTAATTTAACAATTATAATAAATTGCTTAGAGGTTAATAAGTGATTATCACTTAAGGGAAACATGGTTAATTAATTAAACCATCAACCTAGAGATCCATTAAAGTGTCTTATAGGATTTATGATAGTTTATTAACTTATGTGTGCTATGTGATTTGCTTAATTGTTAAATAAATAGCATAAGTAAGCGTATCGATATACAACTACGCAGTACTAATTGATAGCTCAACATTATCAATGTTAGGTTCTTCAAGGCCAATTAGTTAAAGCTAGAATTATTTGTAGCTGAGCAGACATGCAAGTTCCCTAACTCAAACTCGAGTTATTATTTTCGAAGCATGTTAGTGAATAATTATTGTTGATTATTCACATCTATACTGATTATTGAGATTCACACCTTGTGCAATTGAATTCCTATTCTATTATTATTGAATTGTGAATTTAGTTAAAGTTCTTTCAAGCCTGAACTGTTTATGAGATAGATCTATGCTATTTGTATCAGCTAGATCAAACATGTCTAAATTTATGAAATTAAATATATTTTAAAAGCTGTTCTTATTAAATCGTTATGGTAAGAACTCTTGGCTGAGAAAAGGATAAATTTGATTAAGGCATGATTTCAATGCTGGTTATTAAGTGTTTATGCATAAATCACGGGGTATGAAAGGCTGATCCCCTTGATTACCAAAACTTTTTAAGAGGTCCGGTTTAAATGCTGAGAACCTTGGCAAATGTCTATGGTTATTTTCAACCACTCAGTAACTGTCATTCAAGTATTCGAATATTCAACTGTTGATTATTAATTCATGTTTCTTCACACTCTTATACTGTTGTTGAACATTGAAAGCGAAACTTCCTTCTAATCATGATATATCTCCCTTGTGTATAAACTTGCTAAGCAAACTAGTTGCTTACCCTTGCTATATCATGATCTTTATTTCAGTTAAGGCAGAGACGTCTAAAGGGGACAAAGAAAAAGGGAAGGTGCAAGAATAGTTGCCTGATAGGGATTATGTAGCAGTTTATCTTAAAATGTTATTTGGTTATGTGAACTCTTATTGTATTAAGGGTATGTTTTAAGTTAAGGTTAAAGAACCTTGGGACCAGAATTGTAGGACTTTATTTCTATTCGATAAACAATGTATGTTTATTATTCCGCATTTAGTTAGAAAGTATGTTTGTTGTTGAGAATCGTGAACACCGAATTCGAGGTTAAGAAACCCGGATTTGGGGGTGTCACAGGTTGGTATCAGAGCTATAGGTTATAACCCTTAGGAAAAAGAGTCCTTAGGCTATAACTTGAGAGAATGTAGAGGAATAGAAGGGGATAGAACTCATATAGAGTTATTTTTTGGTAGAAATTTATTATGATCTTAAAATTGAGGATTTGGATCATACGTTGGTGTTATTAAGCTTGTGGATAATTTGAGGAATGTGTATTGATGAGATAATATGGTAAAGTGAAGACCATTAAGTATGGACGATCCATTGTAAACTGGAGTTATAGATATTCGAGGTAATTAGATTAATCATTTGATTCTATTGATCAATTATGTGGCCATTGATCAATTTTTGTGGCTATTCATTAGATAAGATATTGGAGTGATGTGGTATGGAGTTTCTTTGTGATGAAAAAGAGGGTACCTTAGAATCTGTTGGGTTAAGATTTGCAAGAAGGAATTGATTGATTCGATAAATAATGAATATATCGATATTTTAAAGTGTTAGTTAAGTTATTAAGCAAAATATAGTTATACCAAATGCCACATAAACTACCCTCCCATGAACTACTAGTTAAATAAAATAACCTAAATTCTACTATGTAGTAGTCCTTCCACCCTTCTTCCTTGGTGCTTTAAATGGCCTGCATGTTGAATTCTGTGGAGTTTCACTTCTTGTTTGCCTTTTCCTTGTATTCACCTGGGTTGGTGGTGTAGAAGCAGGTGGAGTGCATCCTTGGACAGTTGATTGTGAAGACTGTTTCTTCCTTACAAGTCTTGGAGTTAGCATCTAATGTTCAGAACAACAAATATATATACTTACAATAACCTCCAAAACAAATATATGTAGTTACCATTAATGAAATTAATAAAGTTTTTGAATGAGTGAAATGATACTTACAAATATACATTTTTCCTTTTCTTGAACACAGTCAACCACTATCTCTTTGCCTTTGGCAGTGTCAATGAACTTGTTTTTTCCCTTTCCAATGCCATGTGCCTATAAAATAAAAGTTGAGAAACAGAGTTAATATGTCATAAAATTATATGTATCAAGCATATATTTAGAAAAACTTACATTGCCCCTAACATCTTTCTCAATTCCCTTAGCAGTGTCAACCACTTTCTCCTTGCCCTTGGTAGTGCCAATTACCTTGTCTTTTCCCCTTCCAATGGCATTAGCCTATAAAAAATAGTTCAGACACATAGTTAATATGTCATACAATTAACATACTAAACACTTTAGAAATAGAGTTAATTGTAATGCCCGTGAATTTTGAACATCCTTATTAATTAAATCTAATTTAATTTAATGAGTTAACGTTGTGTTATATTTAAACCAACTTGGGTTAATTGGTGGGAGATGTATAAGCCGTGTCTATACTTGTGTTGGCAGGTATGATATAACTATGGCTAAGAAATAACCATATGTGAGTCAAGTGTAGGAATTGGTGTGTAATGACTAAAATGGCCAAGAGTGGTTAATAACCAAGGTAATTATGAAGGGGCAATAACCATTGTATATCCAAGTGGTTAATAACCAATGTAATTATGGCGGGATAATAACCATTGTGTTTAAACAATGTAATTATGACAAGATAATAACCAATGTCTAATAACCAATGAAGAATGAGTAATAAACTAATGGATAATTAAGATTTTGCGAAAAGACTATTTTAACCGTAAAAGAAGTTGGGTAATGTCTAAAATACCCTTGAGAAAGTTGCTAGGAAGCTTCCTATTATTGATGAGTTGACCAAATTGCCCTTGCCTAGTCATGGTTAATGACTATTTTGCCCATGGTCTCTACTTTCCTATAAATAGGACCCCTCACCAATGATGGTAGGGGTTGGTTCATTATTATTCACCAAGTGTAGAGAGAGTGTTATAGATAGAGTTTGAAGAAAAAGCAAGAACAAATCTTGTGGGAGAAAGAAGAAGGTCTTGATTGTTTAGGCCATCCCCATTCACAACCTATTTTGGAAAGAGGAGGGGAATAGCCAATAAATCTAGGTATGGATCTCATTTCCTTCAAACCCTAGTTTTCTTGTTGTTATTATTATATATTTAACTATTATTATTATTAGACACTTATTTTGTTGGAAATTTTTATGTTGTTGGTTTATGTTGGTAGTAGAGATGGAGTATTTGTGGATCTAGATTTTTATCTTGTCAAATCTATATTATTTTAAGAGCACACTTAACAAGTATGGTTTTAAATCTAAGCAATAAGATATTATGGTCTAGTGTGCTTTCATTGATGCCATGTTGTAGCTTAAGACGTTTAGTAAGTGTTTTAGTATTTTTGATGTGCTAAAACATGTGTGTATGCGTACCTAAAACAAATCAGCCCACTCCCGAAATTACTGTTCACGTTCCGTAAGTTGGGTGCATGATCCGTGAACTCTGGGTGATAGAGCTATAAGATACGGAGATTCTCCAAGTGGAACGACTAAAAACAGAGTTAAGATGAGTGAGATATGAATTTATTACTAAAACACCCCACTGCTTTAGGACTGTGCAATGCAGTCCGGTTCCTAGCCAGTTTCGGTAATCAAAACAGATCCAAATTTGCTCTTTGATGATGGGATATTGTAGCTTAAGAAGATACGAAGCTAACAAGACCAACTAGACGTCAAACGGAGTTGTAGAACTCAAGATATTCAAGCTTTGCCTAAAGACCCCAAAGCTGGAAACAAATCCGAAAATAGCAAAGTCTTAAATCCATTTAAGTCATTAAAAATCTTTGTTAATAAATTCTAATGCATGTCAATGGATGATTAAACTAATTAAATATTGTTTAAGTATATTTAATCATTTAACTATTATTTAAGTAGCATTAATTAATTATTGTTTAATTATTATTAAATAATGATTAAGGATAATTAAGAATTGTAAATATTATTTGATTAACCTTAAATAATAAATAAACCTAATTAGTTATTATTTATTATTAAATAATAAACTAAAGATAATTATTACTCACTAATTAATTATTTATTATTTAATAAAGAAACCTAATTAGTTATTATTTATTATCAAATAATAACTAAAGATAATTCTTATTCACTAAGTAATTATTTATTACTTGATTAACCTTAAATAATAAATAAATCTAATTAGTTATTATTTATTATTAAATAATAACTAAAGATAATTCATATTTACTAATTAATTATTTATTATTTAATTAACTTTAAATAATAAATAAATCTAATTAGCTATTATTTATTATTAAATAATAACTAAAGATAATTGTTACGCACTAATCAATTATTTATTAATTGATTAAATTTAAATAATAAACAAACCTAATTAATTATTATTTAATCTTAAATAATAATTAAAGACAATTAAAATTTATAATTTGATTATTATTTCATTAATAATTGAATAATAAGTGAACAGAATTAGTTATTAATTACTAATAATAACTAAAGATAATTAATTAATTACTATTTAATAGTAATTAAATAAAGATAGAGTTAATAAAATAGAGAGAGTTTAAATAACTCATTAATTAAGCAATCATAATAAATTGTTTAAGGGTTTAATAAATGAATATTACTTAAGAAAGAGTAATGTTAATTAATTTAACAATTATAATAAATTGCTTAGAGGTTAATAAGTGATTATCACTTAAGGAAAACATGGTTAATTAATTAAACCATCAACCTAGAGATCCATTAAAGTGTCTTATAGGATTTATGATAGTTTATTAACTTATGTGTGCTATGTGATTTGCTTAATTGTTAAATAAATAGCATAAGTAAGCGTATCGATATACAACTACGCAGTACTAATTGATAGCTCAACATTATCAATGTTAGGTTCTTCAAGGCCAATTAGTTAAAGCTAGAATTATTTGTAGCTGAGCAGACAGGCAAGTTCCCTAACTCAAACTCGAGTTATTATTTTCGAAGCATGTTAGTGAATAATTATTGTTGATTATTCACATCTATACTGATTATTGAGATTCGCACCTTGTGCAATTGAATTCCTATTCTATTATTATTGAATTGTGAATTTAGTTAAAGTTCTTTCAAGCCTGAACTGTTTATGAGATAGATCTATGCTATTTGTATCAGCTAGATCAAGCATGTCTAAATTTATGAAATTAAATATATTTTAAAAGCTGTTCTTATTAAATCGTTATGGTAAGAACTCTTGGCTGAGAAAAGGATAAATTTGATTAAGGCATGATTTCAATGCTGGTTATTAAGTGTTTATGCATAAATCACGGGGTATGAAAGGCTGATCCCCTTGATTACCAAAACTTTTTAAGAGGTCCGGTTTAAATGCTGAGAACCTTGGCAAATGTCTATGGTTATTTTCAACCACTCAGTAACTGTCATTCAAGTATTCGAATATTCAACTGTTGATTATTAATTCATGTTTCTTCACACTCTTATACTGTTGTTGAACATTGAAAGCGAAACTTCCTTCTAATCATGATATATCTCCCTTGTGTATAAACTTGCTAAGCAAACTAGTTGCTTACCCTTGCTATATCATGATCTTTATTTCAGTTAAGGCAGAGACGTCTAAAGGGGACAAAGAAAAAGGGAAGGTGCAAGAATAGTTGCCTGATAGGGATTATGTAGCAGTTTATCTTAAAATGTTATTTGGTTATGTGAACTCTTATTGTATTAAGGGTATGTTTTAAGTTAAGGTTAAAGAACCTTGGGACCAAGAATTGTAGGAATTTATTTCTATTCTAAAAACAATGTATGTTTATTATTCCGCATTTAGTTAGAAAGTATGTTTGTTGTTGAGAATCGTGAACACCGAATTCGAGGTTAAGAAACCCGGATTTGGGGGTGTCACAGGTTGGTATCAGAGCTATAGGTTATAACCCTTAGGAAAAAGAGTCCTTAGGCTATAACTTGAGAGAATGTAGAGGAATAGAAGGGGATAGAACTCATATAGAGTTATTTTTTGGTAGAAATTTATTATGATCTTAAAATTGAGGATTTGGATCATACGTTGGTGTTATTAAGCTTGTGGATAATTTGAGGAATGTGTATTGATGAGATAATATGGTAAAGTGAAAGACCATTAAGTATGGACGATCCATTGTAAACTGGAGTTATAGATATTCGAGGTAATTAGATTAATCATTTGATTCTATTGATCAATTATGTGGCCATTGATCAATTTTTGTGGCTATTCATTAGATAAGATATTGGAGTGATGTGGTATGGAGTTTCTTTGTGATGAAAAGAGGGTACCTTAGAATCTGTTGGGTTAAGATTTGCAAGAAGGAATTGATTGATTCGATAAATAATGAATATATCGATATTTTAAAGTGTTAGTTAAGTTATTAAGCTTTATGGTGGAATGCCAGGTGAGACAAAGGTAATGAACTCGTATAGAGTTGTTAAGCAAAAGTTGAGAGTATTGAGATGAATGATGTTATATGCAAAAATAAAATAAAATTAAGAGATGACTGATGGCAATTTAGATTGTTTTGATGATTAGAAAGGAGAGACAATGGAGTGATTATAAGAAATGAACCAAGGGTAGATTTAGTGTCTGATATGGAAAAAGTATCTAGAGATGGAACTGAATGATGAGATAATGGAAATCCCTAAGGAGGATCAATTGGAGCCCGATATAAGGAATAGATAAAGGAAATGAAAGAAAGAAAGGTTAAGTCTGAGAGTTATAAGACCTTTGTGAGTCGTAATGAATGAAGAATAGTGGTCAATGTATATGTACTAGTATATCTATGCATATAAGAAATGTGAATCTCAGTTTTTGTACAACTAGCAGTATATCTGTTGTAAGTCCCAACTTTGTGTAAGTTGTGGAGTAGTTATGTGAATCCCATCTTGTTGTAGTAATAGAGGGATAAGTGGATATCAGGAATGCTATATGATGTAAGTAGTACGAGGTACTAAAATGAGCTTATTAGTATTTACTAAAGGTGCCTTGAGTTGATATGATGGTGATACATCCCCACTTTTCAGATCTAGGGGAATGCAGTTCTTATTAATCCCATCTTTTGTGTCTTAATGGGGTAGTTAACATTTATAGGAATATGCCGGAAGTATAAGTGTTTGACACACTAAGGGGTGTATGAATATAAATGTGGTATTATTATTACATGATTGATTATGATCGATTTGTGCCTTGACTCTTAAATGATAACATCAGTAGAATTTTGCACGATGTGTAAAACAAGAAGGATTTATGTAAGGTTTTGTTTAGAACAAACAATGCCGTCAAGGAGACAACCCCGATACACGAGGGTGGAAGAGCCAGTGAATAACGAGGAGGGTCAGACTGACCCCAAGAGGACCTTTGCGAACTTGTTAGAGGAAACGATGCAAGGCAGACCAGCCATTGCGGTTGTTCGGCCATGAAGTCACATGGCAAACTTTACGGGTTTCAAATTACTAGGACCACCGGAGTTTCGTGGGAATACGGATTCGAGTGAAGCCCAGACATGGGTAGAAGAAATGGAGAAAATTTTCAAGGTCGCAAGAGTGACCGAGGAATAGAAGACTTCGTTTGCCACTTTCATGAGGAAGGGTGAGTCAAATTACTGGTGGAAGGCGAATAGAAGCCGAGTTGGGGAAGGCACAACTGCGTGGACTCGTTTTAAGGAGCTATTTTTCGAAAAATTACTTTCTAGAAAGCACGCAGACAGGTATGGAGATAAAGTTCTTGGATCTGAAGCAAGATGATATGTCGGTAGCAGAGTACGCAACGAAGTTTAACAAAGTAGCTAGGTTTTGCTCCACACTAAGTGGACACCGAAGCTAGGCGAGCGAAGAGATTTGAACAAGGGTTGAAGCCCTGGGCGTATAGTAAGGTTGTGGTTTTGCATATCAACACATTTCCTACATTACTTAAGGAAGCAATCGTTGCCGAGGAGGAAATGAAGCATTGACAAAGCACAACCAAGATCAGAAAAGCCATGATGGTCACAAGGAATGTAGCCATGGGGAAGTAACCCGAATAAAAGGAAAGATGGTCTGTTATATCTGTGGACAAGAAGGGCATATCTCGCCCAATTGTCTTAAGGCGAAGAAAGGAGGTTGTTTCAATTGTGGAGAAATGGGACATCGGAGCAAGGATTGTCCCAGGAAGAAAAATATGGATGGCGGAAGCGGCAATAGGAGCAACAACTCGACGGCAACCAGTGGAGGACCAGCCCAGCCAAATAAGCCAACAGCAAGGACCTTCAACATGACAGTGCAAGATGCCGTGGCATCCAGGGAGGTGGTGTCAGGTATTATTCCAATCAACGACATAAATGCCTATGTGCTATTCGATTCAAGAGCTTCATGTTCTTTTGTATCTAATGAATTTGCTCAAGGATTTAATTTACCTAGTGAACTACTAGAACGCCCGATGAATGTAGAAGTAGCGAACAAAGAGATTATCCCCGTAAACTACATTTATAGGAATTGTTGTGCTGATTTGAGAGGGTTTAAGCTTAACGTGGACTTGTTACCGATTCATCTTGGAGAATTTGATGTAATCCTTGGGATGGATTGGTTAGCGAGCCACGGGGCGGTCATTGACTGCAAGAAAAAGTGCGTACACCTGCAGACTCCGGGTAAGTCGAAGGTGGTGTACTATGGTAGTAAATCGCCGAGACAATCTTGTTGTCTGACGATGATGCAAGCGAAGAGATTGCTTAAGAAGGGTTGTATAGGTTATTTGGCTCACGTGGTAGATACTCGACGGGTCGAAGGTGAACTGAGTCAGATACCCGTCGTAAGGGAATTCGCTGATGTCTTCCCAGATGAAATTCTGGGATTGCCGCCAGATAGAGAGATAGAATTTGTGATTGACTTGGTACCCGAGACGGCACCGATATCCAATGCGCCTTACCGAATGGCACCAGTAGAGATGAAAGAGCTGATGGTTCAATTGCAGGAACTGTTAGACAAGGGTTATATCAGACCGAACGTGTCACCATGGAGAGCGTCAGTTCTGTTCGTAAAGAAGAAGGATGGCTCGATGAGGCTTTGTATCGACTACCGTGAGTTGAACAAAGTTACAATTAAGAATAGGTATCCGTTGCCCAGGATAGACGATCTGTTTGATCAACTCAAGGGAGCAAAATACTTCTCGAAGATTGATTTAAGGACGGGTTATCATCAACTAAGGGTGAGGCAGGAGGATATCCCGAAGACGACATTCAGAACTCGTTATGGACATTTCGAGTTCCTGGTTATGTCATTTGGACTGACAAATGCACCAGCGACATTCATGGATATGATGAACAGAGTGTTCAAGCAGTATTTGGACAAGTTCGTGGTAGTATTCATCGATGACATCTTGGTGTATTCAGTGTCAGAGGAAGAACATGTTGAACATCTAAGGATTGCCTTGGAGGCATTAAGAAGGGAGAAGCTATACGCGAAGTTTTCAAAGTGTGAATTTTGGTTGCAGAGGGTGCATTTTCTTGGACACGTCATTGACAATAATGGTGTTTCGGTAGACCCGGCAAAGGTGGAAGCCATTATCAACTGGGAGCAGCCAAAGACGCCAACGGAGATCAGGAGTTTCCTAGGGTTAGCGGGATACTATCGGAGATTCATCCAGGATTTCTCGAAGATAGCATCACCGTTGACCAATCTAACCAGAAAGACGGTAAAGTTTGTTTGGACAGAGAAGTGCGAGGAGAGTTTCTTGGAGCTGAAGAAGAGACTTAGCCAAGCACCAGTGTTGGCATTACCAGACGACACTGGGGGTTTTGTAGTATACAGTGATGCGTCACACAAGGGCCTTGGTTGTGTACTAATGCAGCACGGCAGAGTCATTGCGTACGCTTCACGCCAGCTGAAGGACTATGAGAAGGGATACTCGACTCATGATCTGGAGTTAGCAGCAGTAGTGTTCGCCTTGAAGATTTGGAGGCACTACTTATATGGAGAGAGGTGCGAGATATATACAGATCACAAAAGTCTGAAATATATCTTCACCCAGAAGGAGCTGAATATGAGGCAGCGCCGATGGTTAGAATTGATCAAGGATTACGATTGTGAAATTCTGTACCATCCAGGCAAAGCAAATGTAGTGGCAGATGCCCTGAGTAGGAAAGGCAGAGAGAAATTGATGAGGCTTACAACTCAGGCAGAGCTGATAAAGGACTTTGGACGCCTGGAACTGGAAGTTCAGTATCCAATGGAGACGGACAAAAAATTGTTCACCATGACAGTAGGTCCGACTCTACTGGATAAGATAAAGGAGGCCCAAGAATTTGATGAGGAATGCATTGGCATTAAAAAGCAACTGTCGGAAGGAAAAACGTTGAAGTTCAAGGTTGACAACACATGTCTGCTGAGGTTCGAGGGAAGGATCTGGATACCCTATGTACCCGACTTAAGGGAAGGAATATTGCAGGAGGCCCATAATACGAGATTTTCGGTACATCCGGGTAGCACCAAGATGTATCAAGATCTTCGTCAACATTATTGGTGGCCGCATTTGAAAGGGGAAGTTGCGGAATTCGTCAGCCGGTGTTTAACTTGTCAGAGGGTCAATGCAGAGCACCAACGGCCGAGCGGATTGTTGCAACCCTTAGAGATTCCTGAGTGGAAGTGGGAGCACATCACTATGGATTTTGTGGTAAGACTCCCGACAACACAAAAGGGTCTAGACGCCATCTGGGTGATCGTAGATCGTTTGACCAAGTCTGCCCACTTTCTACCGATCAAGATCAGGTACAAATTGGAACAGTTGGCGAAACTCTACGTGAAGGAGATAGTATCGCGACATGGAGTACCAGTGTCTATTGTATCTGACAGAGATCCGCGCTTCACGTCAAATTTTTGGAGAAGTCTACAGGAAAGAATGGGAACACAATTGAGAATGAGTACGGCGTATCATCCTCAGACCGACGGTCAGAGCGAGCGAACAATTCAGACCCTGGAGGACATGCTCCGGGCAGTTGTGATGGACTTAGGTGGCAGCTGGGACGATCATTTGCCCTTGGTAGAGTTCGCTTACAACAATAGTTATCACGCTAGCATCGGTATGCCACCGTACGAAGCGTTATATGGAAGAAAGTGTCGAATGCCATTGTGTTGGGATGAAGTTGGTGAACGGAGATTATTGGGACCAGAATTGGTACAACAAACCGTGGAAATCATTAAAGTAATAAGACAACGGTTAGTAGCAGCCCAGGATCGTCAGAAGAAGTATGCCAACTTACATCGTCAGAAACGAGACTTTGAAGTTGGTAGTTATGTGTTTCTGAAGGTATCTCCCTGGAAAGGGAAGATCCGTTTTGGGAAGAAGGGCAAGCTGAGCCCTAGATTCATAGGACCTTTTGAAATATTAAGGAGAGTAGGCGAAGTGGCGTACGAGGTAGCATTACCTCCTGAACTTGAGCACATTCACAACGTGTTTCATGTATCAGTGTTGCGTCCGTATAAGCCAGATTACAAGCATGTCATCTCCTATGAGCCAATTCAAGTCGAAAAGGACTTATCGTACGAGGAGATTCCTGTCCAAATACTTGATAGGAAGGAGCAAACGCTGAGGAATAAAACCATTCATTCGGTTAAAGTACTCTGGAGGAATCACGCGATGGAAGAAGCCACGTGGGAACTCGAAGAGAAGATGAGAGCAAATTACCCTCAGTTATTTGAGTAACCCTATTTTTGCAATTCTGAGGACGGAATTTTTATAAGGGGGGAGGGATGTAATGCCCGTGAATTTTGAACATCCTTATTAATTAAATCTAATTTAATTTAATGAGTTAACGCTGTGTTCTATTTAAACCAACTTGGGTTAATTGGTGGGAGATGTATAAGCCGTGTCTATACTTGTGTTGGTAGGTATGATATAACTATGGCTAAGAAATAACCATATGTGAGTCAAGTGTAGGAATTGGTGTGTAATGACTAAAATGGCCAAGAGTGGTTAATAACCAAGGTAATTATGAAGGGGCAATAACCATTGTATATCCAAGTGGTTAATAACCAATGTAATTATGGCGGGATAATAACCATTGTGTTTAAACAATGTAATTATGACAAGATAATAACCAATGTCTAATAACCAATGAAGAATGAGTAATAACTAATGGATAATTAAGATTTTGCGAAAAGACTATTTTAACCTTAAAAGAAGTTGGGTAATGTCTAAAATACCATTGAGAAAGTTGCTAGGAAGCTTCCTATTATTGATGAATTGACCAAATTGCCCTTGCTTAGTCATGGTTAATGACTATTTTGCCCATGGTCTCTACTTTCCTATAAATAGGACCCCTCACCAATGATGGTAGGGGTTGGGTCATTATTATTCACCAAGTGTAGAGAGAGTGTTATAAAGAGAGTTTGAAGAAAAAGCAAGAACAAATCTTGTGGGAGAAAGAAGAAGGTCTTGATTGTTTAGGTCATCCCCATTCACAACCTATTTTGGAAAGAGGAGGGGAATAGCCAATAAATCTAGGTATGGATCTCATTTCCTTCAAACCCTAGTTTTTCTTGTTGTTATTATTATATATTTAACTATTATTATTATTAGACACTTATTTTGTTGGAAATTTTTATGTTGTTGGTTTATGTTGGTAGTAGAGATGGAGTATTTGTGGATCTAGATTTTTATCTTGTCAAATCTATATTATTTTAAGAGCACACTTAACAAGTATGGTTTTAAATCTAAGCAATAAGATATTATGGTCTAGTGTGCTTTCATTGATGCCATGTTGTAGCTTAAGACGTTTAGTAAGTGTTTTAGTATTTTTGATGTGCTAAAACATGTGTGTATGCGTACCTAAAACGAATCAGCCCACTCCCGGAATTACTGTTCACGTTCCGTAAGTTGGGTGCATGATCCGTGAACTCTGGGTGATAGAGCTATAAGATACGGAGATTCTCCAAGTGGAACGACTAAAAACAGAGTTAAGATGAGTGAGATATGAATTTATTACTAAAACACCCCACTGCTTTAGGACTGTGCAATGCAGTCCGGTTCCTGGCCAGTTTCGGTAATCAAAACAGATCCAAATTTGCTCTTTGATGATGGGATATTGTAGCTTAAGAAGATACGAAGCTAACAAGACCAACTAGACGTCAAACGGAGTTGTAGAACTCAAGATATTCAAGCTTTGCCTAAGGACCCCAAAGCTGGAAACAAATCCGAAAATAGCAAAGTCTTAAATCCATTTAAGTCATTAAAAATCTTTGTTAATAAATTCTAATGCATGTCAATGGATGATTAAACTAATTAAATATTGTTTAAGTATATTTAATCATTTAACTATTATTTAAGTAGCATTAATTAATTATTGTTTAATTATTATTAAATAATGATTAAGGATAATTAAGAATTGTAAATATTATTTGATTAACCTTAAATAATAAATAAACCTAATTAGTTATTATTTATTATTAAATAATAACTAAAGATAATTATTACTCACTAATTAATTATTTATTATTTAATAAAGAAACCTAATTAGTTATTATTTATTATCAAATAATAACTAAAGATAATTCTTATTCACTAAGTAATTATTTATTACTTGATTAACCTTAAATAATAAATAAATCTAATTAGTTATTATTTATTATTAAATAATAACTAAAGATAATTCATATTTACTAATTAATTATTTATTATTTAATTAACTTTAAATAATAAATAAATCTAATTAGCTATTATTTATTATTAAATAATAACTAAAGATAATTGTTACGCACTAATCAATTATTTATTAATTGATTAAATTTAAATAATAAACAAACCTAATTAATTATTATTTAATCTTAAATAATAATTAAAGACAATTAAAATTTATAATTTGATTATTATTTCATTAATAATTGAATAATAAGTGAACATAATTAGTTATTAATTACTAATAATAACTAAAGATAATTAATTAATTACTATTTAATAGTAATTAAATAAAGATAGAGTTAATAAAATAGAGAGAGTTTAAATAACTCATTAATTAAGCAATCATAATAAATTGTTTAAGGGTTTAATAAATGAATATTACTTAAGAAAGAGTAATGTTAATTAATTTAACAATTATAATAAATTGCTTAGAGGTTAATAAGTGATTATCACTTAAGGGAAACATGGTTAATTAATTAAACCATCAACCTAGAGATCCATTAAAGTGTCTTATAGGATTTATGATAGTTTATTAACTTATGTGTGCTATGTGATTTGCTTAATTGTTAAATAAATAGCATAAGTAAGCGTATCGATATACAACTACGCGAGTACTAATTGATAGCTCAACATTATCAATGTTAGGTTCTTCAAGGCCAATTAGTTAAAGCTAGAATTATTTGTAGCTGAGGCAGACAGGCAAGTTCCCTAACTCAAACTCGAGTTATTATTTTCGAAGCATGTTAGTGAATAATTATTGTTGATTATTCACATCTATACTGATTATTGAGATTCGCACCTTGTGCAATTGAATTCCTATTCTATTATTATTGAATTGTGAATTTAGTTAAAGTTCTTTCAAGCCTGAACTGTTTATGAGATAGATCTATGCTATTTGTATCAGCTAGATCAAGCATGTCTAAATTTATGAAATTAAATATATTTTAAAAGCTGTTCTTATTAAATCGTTATGGTAAGAACTCTTGGCTGAGAAAAGGATAAATTTGATTAAGGCATGATTTCAATGCTGGTTATTAAGTGTTTATGCATAAATCACGGGGTATGAAAGGCTGATCCCCTTGATTACCAAAACTTTTTAAGAGGTCCGGTTTAAATGCTGAGAACCTTGGCAAATGTCTATGGTTATTTTCAACCACTCAGTAACTGTCATTCAAGTATTCGAATATTCAACTGTTGATTATTAATTCATGTTTCTTCACACTCTTATACTGTTGTTGAACATTGAAAGCGAAACTTCCTTCTAATCATGATATATCTCCCTTGTGTATAAACTTGCTAAGCAAACTAGTTGCTTACCCTTGCTATATCATGATCTTTATTTCAGTTAAGGCAGAGAGAGACGTCTAAAGGGGACAAAGAAAAAGGGAAGGTGCAAGAATAGTTGCCTGATAGGGATTATGTAGCAGTTTATCTTAAAATGTTATTTGGTTATGTGAACTCTTATTGTATTAAGGGTATGTTTTAAGTTAAGGTTAAAGAACCTTGGGACCAGAATTGTAGGACTTTATTTCTATTCGATAAACAATGTATGTTTATTATTCCGCATTTAGTTAGAAAGTATGTTTGTTGTTGAGAATCGTGAACACCGAATTCGAGGTTAAGAAACCCGGATTTGGGGGTGGTGTCACAGGTTGGTATCAGAGCTATAGGTTATAACCCTTAGGAAAAAGAGTCCTTAGGCTATAACTTGAGAGAATGTAGAGGAATAGAAGGGGATAGAACTCATATAGAGTTATTTTTTGGTAGAAATTTATTATGATCTTAAAATTGAGGATTTGGATCATACGTTGGTGTTATTAAGCTTGTGGATAATTTGAGGAATGTGTATTGATGAGATAATATGGTAAAGTGAAGACCATTAAGTATGGACGATCCATTGTAAACTGGAGTTATAGATATTCGAGGTAATTAGATTAATCATTTGATTCTATTGATCAATTATGTGGCCATTGATCAATTTTTGTGGCTATTCATTAGATAAGATATTGGAGTGATGTGGTATGGAGTTTCTTTGTGATGAAAAGAGGGTACCTTAGAATCTGTTGGGTTAAGATTTGCAAGAAGGAATTGATTGATTCGATAAATAATGAATATATCGATATTTTAAAGTGTTAGTTAAGTTATTAAGCTTTATGGTGGAATGCCAGGTGAGACAAAGGTAATGAACTCGTATAGAGTTGTTAAGCAAAAGTTGAGAGTATTGAGATGAATGATGTTATATGCAAAAATAAAATAAAATTAAGAGATGACTGATGGCAATTTAGATTGTTTTGATGATTAGAAAGGAGAGACAATGGAGTGATTATAAGAAATGAACCAAGGGTAGATTTAGTGTCTGATATGGAAAAAGTATCTAGAGATGGAACTGAATGATGAGATAATGGAAATCCCTAAGGAGGATCAATTGGAGCCCGATATAAGGAATAGATAAAGGAAATGAAAGAAAGAAAGGTTAAGTCTGAGAGTTATAAGACCTTTGTGAGTCGTAATGAATGAAGAATTAGTGGTCAATGTATATGTACTAGTATATCTATGCATATAAGAAATGTGAATCTCAGTTTTTGTACAGCTAGCAGTATATCTGTTGTAAGTCCCAACTTTGTGTAAGTTGTGGAGTAGTTATGTGAATCCCATCTTGTTGTAGTAATAGAGGGATAAGTGGATATCAGGAATGCTATATGATGTAAGTAGTACGAGGTACTAAAATGAGCTTATTAGTATTTACTAAAGGTGCCTTGAGTTGATATGATGGTGATACATCCCCACTTTTCAGATCTAGGGGAATGCAGTTCTTATTAATCCCATCTTTTGTGTCTTAATGGGGTAGTTAACATTTATAGGAATATGCCGGAAGTATAAGTGTTTGACACACTAAGGGGTGTATGAATATAAATGTGGGTATTATTATTACATGATTGATTATGATCGATTTGTGCCTTGACTCTTAAATGATAACATCAGTAGAATTTTGCACGATGTGTAAAACAAGAAGGATTTATGTAAGGTTTTGTTTAGAACAAACAATGCCGTCAAGGAGACAACCCCGATACACGAGGGTGGAAGAGCCAGTGAATAACGAGGAGGGTCAGACTGACCCCAAGAGGACCTTTGCGAACTTGTTAGAGGAAACGATGCAAGGCAGACCAGCCATTGCGGTTGTTCGGAACCATGAAGTCACATGGCAAACTTTACGGGTTTCAAATTACTAGGACCACCGGAGTTTCGTGGGAATACGGATTCGAGTGAAGCCCAGACATGGGTAGAAGAAATGGAGAAAATTTTCAAGGTCGCAAGAGTGACCGAGGAATAGAAGACTTCGTTTGCCACTTTCATGAGGAAGGGTGAGTCAAATTACTGGTGGAAGGCGAATAGAAGCCGAGTTGGGGAAGGCACAACTGCGTGGACTCGTTTTAAGGAGCTATTTTTCGAAAAATTACTTTCTAGAAAGCACGCAGACAGGTATGGAGATAAAGTTCTTGGATCTGAAGCAAGATGATATGTCGGTAGCAGAGTACGCAACGAAGTTTAACAAAGTAGCTAGGTTTGCTCCACACTAAGTGGACACCGAAGCTAGGCGAGCGAAGAGATTTGAACAAGGGTTGAAGCCCTGGGCGTATAGTAAGGTTGTGGTTTTGCATATCAACACATTTCCTACATTACTTAAGGAAGCAATCGTTGCCGAGGAGGAAATGAAGCATTGACAAAGCACAACCAAGATCAGAAAAGCCATGATGGTCACAAGGAATGTAGCCATGGGGGAAGTAACCCGAATAAAAGGAAAGATGGTCTGTTATATCTGTGGACAAGAAGGGCATATCTCGCCCAATTGTCTTAAGGCGAAGAAAGGAGGTTGTTTCAATTGTGGAGAAATGGGACATCGGAGCAAGGATTGTCCCAGGAAGAAAAATATGGATGGCGGAAGCGGCAATAGGAGCAACAACTCGACGGCAACCAGTGGAGGACCAGCCCAGCCAAATAAGCCAACAGCAAGGACCTTCAACATGACAGTGCAAGATGCCGTGGCATCCAGGGAGGTGGTGTCAGGTATTATTCCAATCAACGACATAAATGCCTATGTGCTATTCGATTCAAGAGCTTCATGTTCTTTTGTATCTAATGAATTTGCTCAAGGATTTAATTTACCTAGTGAACTACTAGAACGCCCGATGAATGTAGAAGTAGCGAACAAAGAGATTATCCCCGTAAACTACATTTATAGGAATTGTTGTGCTGATTTGAGAGGGTTTAAGCTTAACGTGGACTTGTTACCGATTCATCTTGGAGAATTTGATGTAATCCTTGGGATGGATTGGTTAGCGAGCCACGGGGCGGTCATTGACTGCAAGAAAAAGTGCGTACACCTGCAGACTCCGGGTAAGTCGAAGGTGGTGTACTATGGTAGTAAATCGCCGAGACAATCTTGTTGTCTGACGATGATGCAAGCGAAGAGATTGCTTAAGAAGGGTTGTATAGGTTATTTGGCTCACGTGGTAGATACTCGACGGGTCGAAGGTGAACTGAGTCAGATACCCGTCGTAAGGGAATTCGCTGATGTCTTCCCAGATGAAATTCTGGGATTGCCGCCAGATAGAGAGATAGAATTTGTGATTGACTTGGTACCCGAGACGACACCGATATCCAATGCGCCTTACTGAATGGCACCAGTAGAGATGAAAGAGCTGATGGTTCAATTGCAGGAACTGTTAGACAAGGGTTATATCAGACCGAGCGTGTCACCATGGAGAGCGTCAGTTCTGTTCGTAAAGAAGAAGGATGGCTCGATGAGGCTTTGTATCGACTACCGTGAGTTGAACAAAGTTACAATTAAGAATAGGTATCCGCTGCCCAGGATAGACGATCTGTTTGATCAACTCAAGGGAGCAAAATACTTCTCGAAGATTGATTTAAGGACGGGTTATCATCAACTAAGGGTGAGGCAGGAGGATATCCCGAAGACGACATTCAGAACTCGTTATGGACATTTCGAGTTCCTGGTTATGTCATTTGGACTGACAAATTGCACCAGCGGCATTCATGGATATGATGAACAGAGTGTTCAAGCAGTATTTGGACAAGTTCGTGGTAGTATTCATCGATGACATCTTGGTGTATTCAGTGTCAGAGGAAGAACATGTTGAACATCTAAGGATTGCCTTGGAGGCATTAAGAAGGGAGAAGCTATACGCGAAGTTTTCAAAGTGTGAATTTTGGTTGCAGAGGGTGCAGTTTCTTGGACACGTCATTGACAATAATGGTGTTTCGGTAGACCCAGCAAAGGTGGAAGCCATTATCAACTGGGAGCAGCCAAAGACGCCAACGGAGATCAGGAGTTTCCTAGGGTTAGCGGGATACTATCGGAGATTCATCCAGGATTTCTCGAAGATAGCATCACCGTTGACCAATCTAACCAGAAAGACGGTAAAGTTTGTTTGGACAGAGAAGTGCGAGGAGAGTTTCTTGGAGCTGAAGAAGAGACTTAGCCAAGCACCAGTGTTGGCATTACCAGACGACACTGGGGGTTTTGTAGTATACAGTGATGCGTCACACAAGGGCCTTGGTTGTGTACTAATGCAGCACGGCAGAGTCATTGCGTATGCTTCACGCCAGCTGAAGGACTATGAGAAGGGATACTCGACTCATGATCTGGAGTTAGCAGCAGTAGTGTTCGCCTTGAAGATTTGGAGGCACTACTTATATGGAGAGAGGTGCGAGATATATACAGATCACAAAAGTCTGAAATATATCTTCACTCAGAAGGAGCTGAATATGAGGCAGCGCCGATGGTTAGAATTGATCAAGGATTACGATTGTGAAATTCTGTACCATCCAGGCAAAGCAAATGTAGTGGCAGATGCCCTGAGTAAGAAAGGCAGAGAGAAATTGATGAGGCTTACAACTCAGGCAGAGCTGATAAAGGACTTTGGACGCCTGGAACTGGAAGTTCAGTATCCAATGGAGACGGACAAAAAATTGTTCACCATGACAGTAGGTCCGACTCTACTGGATAAGATAAAGGAGGCCCAAGAATTTGATGAGGAATGCATTGGCATTAAAAAGCAACTGTCGGAAGGAAAAACGTTGAAGTTCAAGGTTGACAACACATGTCTGCTGAGGTTCGAGGGAAGGATCTGGATACCCTATGTACCCGACTTAAGGGAAGGAATATTGCAGGAGGCCCATAATACGAGATTTTCGGTACATCCGGGTAGCACCAAGATGTATCAAGATCTTCGTCAACATTATTGGTGGCCGCATTTGAAAGGGGAAGTTGCGGAATTCGTCAGCCGGTGTTTAACTTGTCAGAGGGTCAAGGCAGAGCACCAACGGCCGAGCGGATTGTTGCAACCCTTAGAGATTCCTGAGTGGAAGTGGGAGCACATCACTATGGATTTTGTGGTAGGACTCCCGACAACACAAAAGGGTCTAGACGCCATCTGGGTGATCGTAGATCGTTTGACCAAGTCTGCCCACTTTCTACCGATCAAGATCAGGTACAAATTGGAACAGTTGGCGAAACTCTACGTGAAGGAGATAGTATCGCGACATGGAGTACCGGTGTCTATTGTATCTGACAGAGATCCGCGCTTCACGTCAAATTTTTGGAGAAGTCTACAGGAAAGAATGGGAACACAATTGAGAATGAGTACGGCGTATCATCCTCAGACCGACGGTCAGAGAGCGAGCGCGAACAATTCAGACCCTGGGAGGACATGCTCCGGGCAGTTGTGATGGACTTAGGTGGCAGCTGGGACGATCATTTGCCCTTGGTAGAGTTCGCTTACAACAATAGTTATCACGCTAGCATCGGTATGCCACCGTACGAAGCGTTATATGGAAGAAAGTGTCGAACGCCGTTGTGTTGGGATGAAGTTGGTGAACGGAGATTATTGGGACCAGAATTGGTACAACAAACCGTGGAAATCATTAAAGTAATAAGACAACGGTTAGTAGCAGCCCAGGATCGTCAGAAGAAGTATGCCAACTTACATCGTCAGAAACGAGACTTTGAAGTTGGTAGTTATGTGTTTCTGAAGGTATCTCCCTGGAAAGGGAAGATCCGTTTTGGGAAGAAGGGCAAGCTGAGCCCTAGATTCATAGGACCTTTTGAAATATTAAGGAGAGTAGGCGAAGTGGCGTACGAGGTAGCATTACCTCCTGAACTTGAGCACATTCACAACGTGTTTCATGTATCAGTGTTGCGTCCGTATAAGCCAGATTACAAGCATGTCATCTCCTATGAGCCAATTCAAGTCGAAAAGGACTTATCGTACGAGGAGATTCCTGTCCAAATACTTGATAGGAAGGAGCAAACGCTGAGGAATAAAACCATTCATTCGGTTAAAGTACTCTGGAGGAATCACGCGATGGAAGAAGCCACGTGGGAACTCGAAGAGAAGATGAGAGCAAATTACCCTCAGTTATTTGAGTAACCCTATTTTTGCAATTCTGAGGACGGAATTTTTATAAGGGGGGAGGGATGTAATGCCCGTGAATTTTGAACATCCTTATTAATTAAATCTAATTTAATTTAATGAGTTAACGCTGTGTTCTATTTAAACCAACTTGGGTTAATTGGTGGGAGATGTATAAGCCGTGTCTATACTTGTGTTGGTAGGTATGATATAACTATGGCTAAGAAATAACCATATGTGAGTCAAGTGTAGGAATTGGTGTGTAATGACTAAAATGGCCAAGAGTGGTTAATAACCAAGGTAATTATGAAGGGGCAATAACCATTGTATATCCAAGTGGTTAATAACCAATGTAATTATGGCGGGATAATAACCATTGTGTTTAAACAATGTAATTATGACAAGATAATAACCAATGTCTAATAACCAATGAAGAATGAGTAATAACTAATGGATAATTAAGATTTTGCGAAAAGACTATTTTAACCTTAAAAGAAGTTGGGTAATGTCTAAAATACCATTGAGAAAGTTGCTAGGAAGCTTCCTATTATTGATGAATTGACCAAATTGCCCTTGCTTAGTCATGGTTAATGACTATTTTGCCCATGGTCTCTACTTTCCTATAAATAGGACCCCTCACCAATGATGGTAGGGGTTGGTTCATTATTATTCACCAAGTGTAGAGAGAGTGTTATAAAGAGAGTTTGAAGAAAAAGCAAGAACAAATCTTGTGGGAGAAAGAAGAAGGTCTTGATTGTTTAGGTCATCCCCATTCACAACCTATTTTGGAAAGAGGAGGGGAATAGCCAATAAATCTAGGTATGGATCTCATTTCCTTCAAACCCTAGTTTTCTTGTTGTTATTATTATATATTTAACTATTATTATTATTAGACACTTATTTTGTTGGAAATTTTTATGTTGTTGGTTTATGTTGGTAGTAGAGATGGAGTATTTGTGGATCTAGATTTTTATCTTGTCAAATCTATATTATTTTAAGAGCACACTTAACAAGTATGGTTTTAAATCTAAGCAATAAGATATTATGGTCTAGTGTGCTTTCATTGATGCCATGTTGTAGCTTAAGACGTTTAGTAAGTGTTTTAGTATTTTTGATGTGCTAAAACATGTGTGCATGCGTACCTAAAACGAATCAGCCCACTCCCGGAATTACTGTTCACGTTCCGTAAGTTGGGTGCATGATCCGTGAACTCTGGGTGATAGAGCTATAAGATACGGAGATTCTCCAAGTGGAACGACTAAAAACAGAGTTAAGATGAGTGAGATATGAATTTATTACTAAAACACCCCACTGCTTTAGGACTGTGCAATGCAGTCCGGTTCCTGGCCAGTTTCGGTAATCAAAACAGATCCAAATTTGCTCTTTGATGATGGGATATTGTAGCTTAAGAAGATACGAAGCTAACAAGACCAACTAGACGTCAAACGGAGTTGTAGAACTCAAGATATTCAAGCTTTGCCTAAGGACCCCAAAGCTGGAAACAAATCCGAAAATAGCAAAGTCTTAAATCCATTTAAGTCATTAAAAATCTTTGTTAATAAATTCTAATGCATGTCAATGGATGATTAAACTAATTAAATATTGTTTAAGTATATTTAATCATTTAACTATTATTTAAGTAGCATTAATTAATTATTGTTTAATTATTATTAAATAATGATTAAGGATAATTAAGAATTGTAAATATTATTTGATTAACCTTAAATAATAAATAAAACCTAATTAGTTATTATTTATTATTAAATAATAACTAAAGATAATTATTACTCACTAATTAATTATTTATTATTTAATAAAGAAACCTAATTAGTTATTATTTATTATCAAATAATAACTAAAGATAATTCTTATTCACTAAGTAATTATTTATTACTTGATTAACCTTAAATAATAAATAAATCTAATTAGTTATTATTTATTATTAAATAATAACTAAAGATAATTCATATTTACTAATTAATTATTTATTATTTAATTAACTTTAAATAATAAATAAATCTAATTAGCTATTATTTATTATTAAATAATAACTAAAGATAATTGTTACGCACTAATCAATTATTTATTAATTGATTAAATTTAAATAATAAACAAACCTAATTAATTATTATTTAATCTTAAATAATAATTAAAGACAATTAAAATTTATAATTTTATTATTATTTAATTAATAATTGAATAATAAGTGAACATAATTAGTTATTAATTACTAATAATAACTAAAGATAATTAATTAATTACTATTTAATAGTAATTAAATAAAGATAAAGTTAATAAAATAGAGAGAGTTTAAATAACTCATTAATTAAGCAATCATAATAAATTGTTTAAGGGTTTAATAAATGAATATTACTTAAGAAAGAGTAATGTTAATTAATTTAACAATTATAATAAATTGCTTAGAGGTTAATAAGTGATTATCACTTAAGGGAAACATGGTTAATTAATTAAACCATCAACCTAGAGATCCATTAAAGTGTCTTATAGGATTTATGATAGTTTATTAACTTATGTGTGCTATGTGATTTGCTTAATTGTTAAATAAATAGCATAAGTAAGCGTATCGATATACAACTACGCAGTACTAATTGATAGCTCAACATTATCAATGTTAGGTTCTTCAAGGCCAATTAGTTAAAGCTAGAATTATTTGTAGCTGAGCAGACAGGCAAGTTCCCTAACTCAAACTCGAGCTATTATTTTCGAAGCATGTTAGTGAATAATTATTGTTGATTATTCACATCTATACTGATTATTGAGATTCGCACCTTGTGCAATTGAATTCCTATTCTATTATTATTGAATTGTGAATTTAGTTAAAGTTCTTTCAAGCCTGAACTGTTTATGAGATAGATCTATGCTATTTGTATCAGATAGATCAAGCATGTCTAAATTTATGAAATCAAATATATTTTAAAAGCTGTTCTTATTAAATCGTTATGGTAAGAACTCTTGGCTGAGAAAAGGATAAATTTGATTAAGGCATGATATCAATGCTGGTTATTAAGTGTTTATGCATAAATCACGGGGTATGAAAGGCTGATCCCCTTGATTACCAAAACTTTTTAAGAGGTCCGGTTTAAATGCTGAGAACCTTGGCAAATGTCTATGGTTATTTTCAACCACTCAGTAACTGTCATTCAAGTATTCGAATATTCAACTGTTGATTATTAATTCATGTTTCTTCACACTCTTATACTGTTGTTGAACATTGAAAGCGAAACTTCCTTCTAATCATGATATATCTCCCTTGTGTATAAACTTGCTAAGCAAACTAGTTGCTTACCCTTGCTATATCATGATCTTTATTTCAGCTAAGGCAGAGACGTCTAAAGGGGACAAAGAAAAAGGGAAGGTGCAAGAATAGTTGCCTGATAGGGATAATGTAGCAGTTTATCTTAAAATGTTATTTGGTTATGTGAACTCTTATTGTATTAAGGGTATGTTTTAAGTTAAGGTTAAAGAACCTTGGGACCAGAATTGTAGGACTTTATTTCTATTCGATAAACAATGTATGTTTATTATTCCGCATTTAGTTAGAAAGTATGTTTGTTGTTGAGAATCGTGAACACCGAATTCGAGGTTAGGAAACCCGGATTTGGGGGTGTCACATTAATAGTCTCAATGACCTTGTGTTTGTCCTTTTTGTGTCCAGGTAGAGTCGGGTGCTTTGAACATTTGCTTCGGTTGTGACCCTCTTCCTTGCATATGCTGCAATGCATCTTGCTCCCTTTCCTTGACACCCTAGCCATCTTGTTGCTAGTTGTCCCATCTTCCCACTTCTCCTTCCTTCTTAATCTTTGTGGCCTTCCCTTCAACTTTTTCTTTATTGGTGGTGGCAGCATGATATCACACTCAGTAAAATCCCAAAAGTCTTCCCCATTTAGTACTTCTAGTGTGTGGGAATAAGTCTTAATATATGTATCCCTAGTGTACCACTGAGCTATATATTCTATAGGGTTTCCATAGATGGAATGAATGGCTCTAACTGCATGAGAACAAGGGATTCCTGTTAAATCCCAAACCCTACATGCACAACTTCTCTACTCTAGGTTTACAGTGTACCCTCCTTTCCCTCTCTCCTTCACTTGGAACTTTGATTGTCCATCCCATAGAGCTTCACAGTATGCAGAGTCTAAAACTGCTGCATCTAGTTTCTTTTTAATCCTTGGGCATATTAACTCCTCAGTCTTTAGCATTGCATCTCTCTTCTGGTGCAACCTCACCATTATTTGATCATGAATTTCAGATAACATTTGAAGAACTGGCATATATCTTGCCTTAATTATCCATGCATTAAAGCACTCTGACATGTTGTTCTCTACACTGTCAGTTTTAGAATGAGTCTCAAAGAATGCTTTGGACCATACCTTTGGATCTTGCTCTGCCAACTTGTCATGTGCAGGAGTGGACAACCTTTTTAGCTCCCTCATTGCCCTTTTATAAGCCACAGGGTGTGTAGCCATGGATGCCTCCCAAAATGCTCCTTTTAGTGCTTGTGAGGGATATTTCTTTCTCCAATTTGCATAGATGTGCCTTGCACAGTTTCTATGCTCTGCATGAGGAAGAAGGTCCTGAATAGCTGCTCTCAGTCCCTACAACACACATAAGTTAGTTAACAAATGCCAACAACAAAACAAAAAGGAAGAAACATATATTAAATATTAACAATCCTGACCTTTTGTTGATCAGATATTAGAGTGATCCCATACCCATCCCCTAAAGCCAAGTCAGTCACCAACAATTGGAGGAACCAATTCCAGCTATCCAAATTTTAACTTTCCACTACCCCCATAGCTATTGGAAACATCTGATTGTTTTCATCTCTACCAACTGCAGATAAAAGGTGACCACTACACACTGTTTTCAGAAAGCAACCATCCAACCCAAGAATAGGTCTACATCCTTCTTTCCACCCCTTTTTCAATGAATCATAACACACATAAAACCTTTTAAATCTAGGCACATCTTCTGGATTCAATCGAGTTGTCTTAATATCAACTGTATTATTTTTGTTACTCTTTACTATCTCACCACCAAAGTCCCACACCCTTGTATAATGGTCCTTCATCACTTGTTGAATCCCTTGCAATGCTAACTGTCTAACCCTCATACACTTAACCTCTGTAACATCCAACTTTAGTTTCACTTTTATTTCTTCTTGCATTTCTCTTAGTTTCCAGCTAGGATTCCTCCTAATCCTATTGCCATAGTACTCAGCCAAGTACTTAACTGCAGCCAGCTTGTTTTTGAAGTTCCTGCAGCAATTGTGACTGTCCAAAATAGATTTCACTTGTCATGTATCACACCCTTGCATGTAACTAGCCCACAGTTTCCAAGGACATCCTTTCTCACACCTCACTTGACATATTTGCGAGTCATTAACTGAATACCACAACTTCCTCCCACTAGCAATAGAGTAGTCTCTTATGGCATCTTTAAACTCTCGAATGCTACAAAATGTCATGTACTGCTCGAACTTAATCAACTTCTTTTTTATCTTAGGGTTGTAAGCCTCAACTGTTTTCTCTTTTTTCGTACTAGGGAGAGGCCCTACATAGCACACTTTCTCTTCTTCTTCACTGCTCTGAGAAAGTGACCTTAGAACATCACTATTTTCATACTCACTATGCCATTCTGCATCATCTGAATCACTGTCTGCACTTGTTCGTTCACTATCTTCTTTGTCATTGCCACTACCAATTTTTTTTCCCACAGTTTCTGGTTCCTTTCCCTCATTTTCAGTTTCCTTTCTCACATCCTCTGCATCTGTCTCATTTCCTCCTATCTCTACTTGATTTCCTCCTTCCTCTGTCTCATTACCTCCTTCCTCTCCCTCAGTTCCATCTTCCTCATCCCCATCTACATTCTTTGTCATATCCTTCTTAAATTTAATACATTTCCTCCTAGCCTCTACCAATTCATCATCACTGCACTCTTCATCATTGATGTCCTCATCAGTACTATTCTCTTGGTCAGAACTATCATCCTCAACTACCCTCTTGGACCTCCTTTTACCCCTCCTTGTCACACTCTCATTTTTTTTAGTTTGTTTTCGATCTATAATATTTTCAACTGCCACATTGTCCTCATTATCACCATCATTATCCAACAAAGCATATCCCTCCCCCTCACCCTCACCCTGACCCACGCCCACACCCCCACCCTCACCCTCACCCACATTTTCAACCACATTATCAACCACAGTTTCATCCACAATGGAAGCCACATTATCACATATGGAGGTTTGATCAGTGTTATATGGTAATACATGGTCTACATAGACATCAATTACACCATATGACAAGCAGATATTAACCATATCTCTTATACTAGCATCATCATAAACAAGTCTAACCCCATTTTTAATATCTACTCCATCATGTTTAAAATAAACACTTGATTTGGGATGATACCTAAGTTCAGTAGCTAACTCATTAATAGCACCCATACAAATAAAATCAGTATCCAAGCGTGGCATATGATAAACATTACCTCCCACATACTCACATAAAGGAGCATATATGAACTTCCCACCATAGTGTACATTAAATTGAACAACAGTATCCATCTGTAAAAAATTAATAAATAAATCACATGCAAAACAGAGCATAAGTAATAAACTTTTGAAAGAATGAAAATAAATACATAGCATACATGTGGGGACAAAAGGGGAGCAAAATTTAGTAAAGAAGGATTTTATAAATCTTAAAACAAGAATCAGTCAAGAAAAAGACAAAGAAGAACAATGAATAATACATGCACAATCTAGGGTTTATAAACAAAAGGACAACACGACAACAAGCCCCAAAAAACAAATTCCCTGTCGGTCAGATAAGGGGACAAAAGGGGACCATTAGAAAGTGACATACCTGTCGACCGTTACTTGATATCGAGCATCAAACGAGTTTTAACCAACGTGAATCACACCAAGATTCACCAAATAATCGATTTTGTTTAGAAACAGACTTCAATCGAACAACTTTTCGTTCTTTGCTTAGCTTTTCAATTGATCGATAACTTTGGAAGGGTTGGCTTAGGGCTCACTTGGTTTAAACGATCAGATTTGGAACAAATGACGATTCACTTGGCTTCTAATAGACATGTGGGTCCATCAACTGGTATTTGGGTGGGAGATTTTCCCTCCATATCCACATAATGTTGGCCATATGGATTGATCTGTGCCACATCAGAAAATATTTACACGTCTGCAGCTTATTTGTTCTTTTCCGTCTATAGTCATCCCATTTAACGGAAAATTCAAACTTTTGTAAGTAAATAACAGTTCAGTGAGTTGAATGTAAGAAAAAATAGTTCAGTTATCCATTTGTAAGTTGACCTAAAGTTCAGTGACCAAAAAAGCATTTAACCCCAATAAAGGAGGACGATTTAGTTTATCTATCTTGTGTAATGAACGTTTGCCTAAAAAAAATAAGAATTTTTATATACTATTTCTAAACATACCTTTATATTGCATAATATTTTTTTGTTTATGAAGAATATCTTCTGCAAGAAGATTCCATGTCTTCTCCCAAACTACTTCAGGCCTTGAAAGACAATTTGAAAATAGTAAAGTCACAAAAAGACTCCGTAAATAATGAGCTAAACCCCAAAATGATGCTTCTGTTATGCCATCTATATATTCCTTATCATCATCAATAAACCTAATGCATAACATGTCTCTTTGAATGAAGGATATAAAACCCCATTCAGAGTCTTGATATCATCATAACATGTTGCACCTTTGACTGTGTTTAGCAAAACCCTCAAGTAATATAATTCTCCACTCCCTGGAGGAACGTAGAATATCTTACCAACGCTTAACCATTGCTTTCTTGGACACCATTTTTTCTTCTTTGTAACTCCATCACTTTCAAGTTGCTCCTTCCATACATACTTTGATGGAAATTGAGCATAGGTAAGTTCTCTAGCCTCTGGGTAATCCTGTTAGGTTTGTATAACGCAAACATGCAATCAAATTACATAAATAAAGCGGAAGCGCGATAAAATCAGATTTTAAAATTTTATACAAACCATCACCATGATCTTTCTTTATGCACAATTATTAATTAAACGAAAGATATCAAATATCTAAGGAGCTCTTCCGATCTCGGATGACCAAGGGCACTACTGTTGAGACTCATGTCCTAAAGATGATCAATCTGATTGAACAACTTGGACAACTAGGGTTCGTGATGGATGGAGAGTTAAGTCAAGATCTGATCCTGCAGTCACTCCCGGACACCTTCTCATAATTTATTGTGAATTTTTACATGAATAAGTTGGACGTCAGCTTGCCTGAGTTACTTAACATGCTAAAAACTGCTGAAGGTCACTTCTCATCAAACAAGAACCACGTCTTACTAGTGGATGATTCTTCCAAGAAAAGGAAGAGGCCCAAGGTATCTTCTAAAAAGAAGAAAAAGAAGAAGGCTAAGGGCAAGGCAAAAGGAAAGGATAAAAAGAAAGTTGATCCTGATAGCAAAGGAACTTGCTACCATTGCAATAAGCCGGGACACTAGAAGAGGAACTGCAAGGAGTATCTTGCGGACCAAAAGAAGCTTGGAGAAGCTTCGACTTCCGATCTAGGTTTGTTCATGATTGAAATTAATTTTTCTGAAAGTCAAAATTCTACTTGGGTATTGGATACCGGTTGTAGTTCTCACATATGTAATAATATGTAGGGACTAAGCAAAAGTAAAAAACTGAACAAGGATGAAGTCGTCCTACAAGTGAGAAATGGAGCAAAGGTTGCTGCATTAGCTGTAGGAACTTATTGTTTAGCACTGCCTACGGGCAAGTCCATTAGTTTAAATAATTGTTATTATGTTCCAACACTCATTAGAAACATTATTTCAATTTCTGTATTGGATATGGATGGTTTTGATTTTATAATAAAGAACAACAATTGTTTTATTTATAATAAAAATATTTTATATGATGTTGGCAATTTATTGAATGGACTTTACATACTTGACTTGCATGAAAATATACTTCAAATTGAACAAACTAAGAAAAAAAGGAGATGGTGTTAATTATACCTTTATGTGGCACTGTAGACTCGGTCATATCAATGAAACAAGATTAACCAAGTTGCATAAAGATGGGCTTTTAGAGCTATCTGATTACGAATCATATCCAAGAGCATGATAAGCTGAATACTAGATCCGTTGGATACCCTAAAAAAACATCAGGGTATTATTTCTATCATCCTACTGATTAAAAGGTGTTTGTTGCAAAACATGCTGCCTTTTTGGAAAAGCAGTTTATCCTTGTAGGGGTCAGTGGGAGTAAGATATATCTTGAAGAAATTCAAGAACCGCAAAATACTACGGATCAAAGTCAAGTACCTGACCAAATAGAAGAACCTACTGTACCACAACCTATTCGTAAATCTGGAAGAGTACTGAAGATACCTGATAGATATGGATTCATCATAGAGGATAATGATGAGGTACACATCATAGATGATGATGATGATCCACTGACTTACGAAGAGGCTATGAGTAGTAAAGACTCAAAGAAATAGCTAGAAGCCATGAAATCTGAGATGGACTCCATGTATGAAAACCAAGTATGGACTTTGGTTTCACCACCTAAGGGCATTAAACCTATTGGGTGTAAATGGATCTTTAAGAGAAAGACTGGAGCGAATTGCAAGGTAGAGACCTATAAGGCCCGACTGGTTGCAAAAGGTTTTAAACAAAGACAAGGAGTTGACTATGATGAAACCTTCTCACCAGTTGCTATGCTCAAGTCCATTCGGATTTTGCTTGCAATTGCAGCTTATTATGACTACGAGATCTGGCAAATGGACGTGAAAACGACCTTCCCTAATGGAGAGCTTGAGGAGAATGTATACATGATACAAGTAGAGGGTTTTGTTTCAACGGTTGGAATAAACCAATTATGTAAGCTACAATTCACTCTTTGAAATTCGATCTTTGGGAGGAGTGAGTGTATTAGAATGGAGTTCCTCCAAGTAAAAGATTATTGTGTTAGCAAAAAAGTAATAAAATTTGTTAGTAGTACAAAAAAGAAGAATAAAAGAAGCAAAGTAATATTACTGTATAGTAGAAAAGTATAATATTATTTTTTAATTTGAATAAAATAATATTTGTGTTGTGCTAATCAAGGATAAATAGCAGTAATAGACTAAAGAAAAGAAATATAGCAGTAGTAGACTAAAAGAATACATGTGTTGTGGTAATCACGGATAAATAGCAGTAGTAGGCTAAAAGAATACCCGTGTTGTGCTAATCACAGATAAATAGCAATAGTAGGCTAAAGAAAAGAAATATAGCAGTAGTAGGCTAAAAAAATACCTGTGTTGTGCTAATCACGGATAAATAGTAATTAGACATCAACTGTGCACATGCATTATACATACAAAATACTTTAATCTTCTCATTATTCAATGAAGTCTTACACAGTGCTTCCAATTAATAATTAAAAAAATAATAATATTAATCTACTAATTTGATCTTATCGGATACCGAGTTCGATGAATTCTCTTTCAGTTCTTATGCTGCCTCACGCTTAGTTTCTTCAGTTTGTATAAGGTGTAGAACGACGTAATTAGGTTTTATTTATTAGTTCTCCTAATTTTAATAGATTCAAATCTCCAAATTTTAATAAGATTTAAATTACTAAAATTTACCTAATTAATTACTATTATATACTCGTATTTGTCCATAAAAAGAGATTGAAAAAGATTTGCTTCAGACATGCTTTATTGTATAGTTTAAAAGCTATGCTTCAAATCAATCCTATGTTCCTCCAATAATGACTTTATATCCTTCCCAACCCCATAATAATAATATTAATAACTGAGTTAATATGATTTGTAAATGATATAGTAATTTGAAATATAAGCAAATTATGTAAATAAGTATTCCGTATATTCAACATGATTTTGTCATCTTACATAACTAAAACTAAAGGTATTTTGACTGATGAATCTTTTTTTGCAATTTGAGAAATAAAATAGTTTATATTGATTATCGAATTATGTAAATTAGATTTAAAGAAATAAGCGTTCTTTAAATCTGAATAAGAAGTCTATCAGATGCAAACTGGCATATATTTTAAATCTTATACTTCATAATTGATTTATTAGTATTATAGTATTATGTACATATTTGGACAGAGACTTATTGTCTTTGACATTTGGGAAAAAGTTGTAGTATAATAATGAGTTATCCAACACACTCAAAAAATACATATTAAAACTCAAAAGATTTGATTACTTGCATTCAACCCACTTAACTATTAACAATCCAACACACTCAATATTATAAATATCAGATTGGAAAGAGACATTAAGTATATAATAATATCCAATTAACAACCCTAACATAACGATGATAAAAGTCTTTAGAAATTGCGAAATTTTAAAATCATATCTAAGTAAAAAAATTGAACTCCATTAAATGAATTTGAAGTAGAAAAATTTATTCTTTCTCGATCTTGATCTTCTTTTGCAATTTGTTGGTTGATGCAGCAACACCAGTTGACTGAGATCCTTGTACATCATTGTCGCTGATTGAATGTATAGTCCTTTTGCTGATAGGTGTGACACAAGTGACAACATCAGGTAACGACTCCCCCTGTATAGACTGTAGTAACAGAAATAAATAATCATATAAGGAATTGTTGGAAATATAGGCAATTATATGTGATAAAAATACGTGTGATGATAATACCTGAGTTCCATCACATAAGTTTGTGAATGATTCAATTATTTTTTCGTCTCCAGTCAATTTGGCAACTGTGAATGTAGCATAATTTGCCTTCAAATTATAAGAAGATATTTGTACTTTGAAAAGAAATCTTTTGTTGCACAATGAATTGAGTTCATCCAGAAAACAATCAGAGTCTACATCCTTGCAAAAAATATAAATTAAAAGTAGTTGTTTAAATTAGATAAAGTATGTATGTAAAAAATATTTAAATACCTTTTAATTTTGAATTTTACCTTTAGCAATTGATCTCTTAGTTCATTAGCTGTTTTTCCTATTATTTGTTGTGCTTCACGATCAAACAACACGAAAGATGCACTGGACGTATTGATGAGAATAAAATATGTTATATTTTTATCCCTTAATGCTTAATCTTTTGTATTTATTTTGTGCCTAAATACACTCATTATTCTTATATTTTTATTTAAGGTGCAATTAAATGTTTTTTCTTTTTAATCATATTAGTTTATTTAATTAATATGTTTTATTTTATTTTGTAGAATTTAATATTTTAAAGTCAATATCTTGGTGGTCAAGCAATATTTGATGTTTCTATTCATGGAAGGAAAGAAACAAGAAGAATCCTACAAGGATAAGGGAGGAAGTGGAACAATCTTGGTGAGCAAGTCAAATCCAATGAAGGAAAAGAATATCTATCTAGAAGATCTTTTTGAAGGAAGTTGATTGCCACTAGAAAGTTGAAACCTACATGGAAAAGTATTAATGTCTTATACATATAAATAAAGGATTACCAAGAGAGCTTAGGGACTTGTCTACAATCGTCTCTCGCTCTATTATTCTTTAGTGTTTTCAAGATCATGTGTAACTAAATTCTTATTTTTGGATTAAGGAGACGGAAACCTCGGAAGTATTACACTGTGAGATCTAATTGATTTTAATTGTTCCATTATTATTTTGAGTATTGATTATTCTTCTGTTCTTGAATTCTATGATTGATATGTTTAATTACTAGAGTGCACACTAGTTTATTATTCGTAGAAATCTACTGCTAAATTAGATATCAAATCCGTAATTATTTGGTCACTCTAATTTGTGAAGCAACTAAGGTTAATAATTGAATGCAGATCACGAGATTATTATATCTTAGGAAGAATACTCAACTAAATTAAATGCAACCGCTTGTGTTTGTGTTGTTTAGCTTCATCGGTATTTCTAATTCTTAAACCATCTACTAGATTAAACTTTTAGCGATTGTCTGAAGTTATTTAGTAGTTAGGGTTATTTAGATCGTTTGTTTCTATCTAACTAAAATTAAGGAAAGACACGGAATAATTTAGAATGGTGAATTGATTCTAACGGTGAATATTCAAAATATTAATTGATTATGCTTGAGTCAATGATCAGTGTAAGTTTTTGAGGTGGAAGTTGATCTAATCCAAGGTTTGTTTTCTCTGATTTACTTTAATAAATTATTTTGCATTATTTTTAGTTTACTTTAATAATTACACTCAAAACCCCCTTTTTTGGTATACAAAATATAAAAATAGATTAATCATTCTCTAAGGGATCGACTCTTGCTTGCACTACTACATAATTATTGTTCACAGTGAGATTTTATTTTTGGTTGCCTGCGACAGTATACCAAATTTTGGCGTCGTTGCCGGGGAGTGATTTTAATTTGTTTTTATATTTTTGTTATTCTTATTTTATTTTAATTATTTTTCATAAGTAATTTGAATTTCCTTGATTGTTTATGCCTGAAACTCGATCTACTAATCAAGGTGATTTAAAGTGTGATCCAGAGATAGAGAGAACTATTCGCAGATTAAGGAAGGAAGCTCGGAGAAATTTCGAAGAGAAAGAGGTTATGGCAGCGAATCG
The DNA here is from genome assembly GCA_034770075.1 of Aralia elata. NCBI lineage: Eukaryota > Viridiplantae > Streptophyta > Magnoliopsida > Apiales > Araliaceae > Aralia > Aralia elata. Next base: position 12,547,704 of record CM068385.1, on the reverse strand, counting down.
AACTTTGAAGGAGCTTGCAGCTCCGAACTTGGATCAACAACCATTATGCATAACTTTTCCCAATCTTGATAATGATACTCAATTTGAATTGAAATCTGGACTAATACATCTTCTCCCTACTTTTCATGGTTTGGCAGGTGAAGATCCATATAAACACTTGAAGGAATTTCATGTGGTATGCACGAGCATGAAGCCTACCAGAGTGACGGAGGAGCAAATCAAATTGAGAGCCTTTCCATTCTTTTTGAAGGATTTGGCTAAGGATTGGCTTTACTATCTACCCTCCGGAAGCGTCACCACATGGGAAAAGATAAAGAGATTGTTCCTGGAGAAATATTTTTCCGCTTCAGGAGCAGCCAACATTCGGAAGTCAATTTGTGGCGTGAGGCAGAATAATGGAGAATCTTTGCATGAATATTGGGAACGCTTCAAGAAATTGTGTGCAAGTTGCCCCCATCATCAAATAAGTGAACAATTCTCATTCAATACTTTTATGAAGGACTTACTTCTACCGATATGAGCATGATTGATGCTGCTAGTGGAGGAGCTTTGGTGGATAAAACTCCCGAGGCTGCAAGAAATCTCATTGCGAATATGACGGCTAACTCTCAGCAATTTGGTACTAGACTTGATTTTGCACCCAGGAATACTAGTGAGGTACAAATTTCTTCAATTGAACAATAAATTGCGAGTCTAACATCTCTTGTTTGTCAAATGGCTGTAGGTAATCCACAACAAGTGAAAGCTTATGAAATTTGTGCGGTAGTAGGACATCCAACAGATATGTGCCCAACCCTTCAAGAGGAGTCCTTTGAACAAATAAATACAGTATGAGGATTTCTTGGACAACCCCAAAGAAAATATGATCCTTATTCAAACACGTATAATTCTGGATGGAGGGATCATCCTAATTTCAGCTACGGGAATCCTCAAGCAAATCAGCCTGCAAATCAAAATGCCCCAAATTTTCAACAATACAAGCAGCCATATCCTAATAGACCTCAATAGGGCCAATCTTCTAACTATAACTTGTCTTTAAAAGATATTATTAAATCCCTGGCCACTAACACTTTGCAGTTTCAACAGGAAACGAGAGCAAGCATTCAGGAAACGAGGACTAGCATTCAAATTTTGAGCACTCAGATGGGACAAATGGCTACTGCAATCAGTCGATTAGAGGCGCAAGGTTCGGGAAAGTTACCCTCTTAAATAGTGGTGAATCCAAAAGAGAATATAAATGCCATCACTTTGACAAGTGGTAAAGAGGTAGCAAATCCAAAAAAAACCAGTACCTTCACCAAAAGAGCAAAGCAATTTAGATGCGAAAAAAGAAGAATTAGACAGTGGTGTTATGTGCGAAAAGGATACTCCTAAGCGTAAGTTTCCTCCTCTCTTTGATTATAAACTGGTACCCCCTTTCCCCCAGGCTTTAATTAAAAATAGAAAAATGGATAAATATTCATATTTCTATGAGACTTTCCGTAAATGCGAGGTAAATATTCCATTGTTTGATGCTATTAAACAAGTACCTCGATATGCTAAATTTTTGAAAGAACTGTGCACGCACAAAAGGAAACAAGAATTAAAAAGATATGAAAAAGTAAAAGTAAAAAAGAATGCCTCAGCTGTTATTCAAAGAAAACTTCCTACTAAATGCCAAGATCCGCGTATGTTCACTATCCCTTGCACAATAGGTAGCACTAGATTTGAAAAAGTCATGTTAGATTTAGGAGCATCTATTAATGTCATGCCATATTCTATATATGCTTCTTTGTCACTTGAACCTTTGAGTAAAACTGGTACAGTAATTCAATTGGCTGATAGATCTAATGTTTATCCTAGAGGTGTAGTTGAGGATGTTCTTGTCCAAGTCAATGGTTTGATTTTTCCTGCTGATTTTTATGTGCTTGATATGGAAAACGTTGGCCAAAATGCACCGATTTTGTTAGGAAGACCATTTTTAAAGACATCCAAAACTAAAATTGATGTTCATAGTGGTACACTTTCAATGGAATTTGATGGTGAAATTGTTAAGTTTAATATTGATAATACCATAAAATCTCCTAGTGATGATAAACTTGTTTATTCTATTGATGTGGTTGACTCTTTAGCACACTAAATTTTGGCACAAGAAGTTTTTGAACTAGATAAAAAGGATGCTTTGAAAATTACAAACATTGATGAGGAAAGTGCAAAATTATAAGGATCTGTTGCAGCGTTGAATGATGCTCCGAAAGCAGGTGATACCTTTTATGTTGAATTGTCGATTTTTAACGAGAAGTCTCTATCATCTGTATTACAGGCAATCAAACTTCCAAATGGTTATGAGGAATGTTCCCGGGTTAATGTGATCGAAGATATAGGAAAGGATAAATCGAATGATGACTGTTATTTTCTGCTGATGGATGAAGATGAGTTCGAGGATTTTCACTCGTATAATGATGCCAAGGAATTCAATGAAAAGATTAAGTGGCAACATGAAAAGACAATTTGTGTGTTTGAACCGATTGAGACAAGGGAATTTGGTCGAGCCAAAGACTTTAAACAAAGGCGCTGCATGGGAGGCAACCCATAGGGGAGTATCTTTTTACTTTTCTTTGCATTTTACTTTAAATTGGGGACAATATAAGTTTTAAGTGCGCGGGGGGAGGGGGGGAGGATTTAAGGGTACTTATAATTTTATTTTATTTTATTTTGTTTGATTATTTATTATTTTGTTTTTTTTATTTATTTAGGTTGATTATTTTTGTTATTTTTAATTTTGTGGGTATATTCACTGCAAACCCTCACGAGACAAAACTCGTCCACTTAGGGTAACCTTGGGGTTTAAAAGCTTGTTGCACATGCTAAGTGCAATCGTGTTTCCTACGAAAATGGAATAGTTTTTAATTTTTAGGATGTGTCACTTGAGCAATAAATTTATTTGGATTTTAATTTTTAACCAATGATAAAATTTTGATTTCTTTTTGATAACTTCTTGGAAGATTGATAAACATTGGGTAGTCTAAATTTGGTTTTCATTGTTGATTATTACTTTATTTGAGACCCTTCATTTTTGAGCACATGTCCATTTGGTCAACCTAGTTTTAACTTGAAAGGAATTTATTTGATTGAATGAATTGAGGGAGAAATTTTGGAACTCTATTGCTTGTTTGATCATAATTTGAAGTGAATATGAGATATCATTTAAGAAAAGGGAAATGATTTAGACAAATTTTGCAAGTTTGAAAGAAAAAAAAATGGAAAAAAAGAAAAAAAGAAAAAAATGAAAGTGAGAGAAAAAAAATATGATTCATGTGGTAGGTTGAGATGGAGCGTAAAACGTACTCACTCATAAACACATAACATGGGAGATAGAGCGTAAAACGCACTCGCTGGTAAGATGGAGCATAAAATGCACTTACCGAGGAAAGAAAAAAATATGTAAGCCTTTTGATCCTTTGGTGTGTTGTCTGCTTGTGTTAACTGAGAATGGTGTGAAAATAAGTGCTCGAGTTTCTCTTTTTCCTTCAAGGTTTTTATTTCATAAGTTTATCTGAGTTCTGATTAGGTTGGTACATTTGGATTCACACACACATGAGGGGTTGAGAGTGAAGTAAGATTGATAAATAAGCCCAAATTTTAGATGATACATTGTTTTGAAGTTTTTCAAGAGTTATTGTTTTGAATCTTTGAGGTCAATATTGAAGTTTATATTAATTTACGGCTCAAGTTTGTCAAATTTGTTAGTTGAATTTTTGTGTTTTGTTTTGCCTGAGGACGAGCAAAATATAAGTGTGGGAGAATTTGATGAGAATAAAATATGTTATATTTTTATCCATTAATGCTTAATCTTTTGTATTTATTTTGTGCCCAAATACACTCATTATTCTTATATTTTTATTTAAGGTGCAATTAAATGTTTTTTCTTTTTAATCATATTAGTTTATTTAATTAATATGTTTTATTTTATTTTGTAGGATTTAATATTTTAAATTCAATATCTTGGTGATCAAGCAATATTTAATGCTTCTATTCATATAAGGAAAGAAACAAGAAGAATCCTACAAGGATAAGGAAGGAAGTGGAACAATCTTGGTGAGCAAGTCAAATCCAATGAAGGAAAGAAAAATCTATTTAGAAGATCTTTTTGAAGGAAGTTGATTGTCACTAGGAAGTTAAAACCTACATGAAAAAGAATTAATGTCTTATGCCTATAATTAGAGGATTACTAAGAGCGCTTAGGGACTTGTCTACAATCATATCTCTCTATTATTCTTTAGTGTTTTCAAGGTCATATATAACTAAATTCTTATTCTTGGATTAAGGAGACGGAAACCTCGGAAGTATTACACTGTGAGATCTAATTGATTTTAATTGTTCAATTATTATTTTGAGTATTGATTATTCTTCTGTGCTTGAATTCTATGATTGATATGTTTAATTACTAGAGTGCACGCTAGTTTATTATTCATAGAAATATACTGCTAAATTAGATATCAAATCCGTAATTGTTTGGTCACTCTAATTTGTGAAGCAACTAAGGTTAATAATTGACTGCAGATCACGAGATTATTATATCTTAGGAAGAATACTCAACTAAATTAAATACAACCGCTTGTGTTTGTGTTGTTTAGCTTCATCGTTTTTTCTAATTCTTAAAGCATCTACTAGATTAAACTTTTAACGCTTGTCTGAAAGTGTTTAGTAGTTAGGGTTATTTAGATCGCTTGTTTCTATCTAACTAAATTTAAGGAAAGACACGGAATAATTCAGAATGGAGAATTGATTCTAACGGTGAATATTCAAAATATTAATTGATTATGCTTGAGTCAATGATCAGTGTAAGTTTCTGAGGTGGAAGTTGATCTAATCCAATGTTTGTTTTCTCTGATTTATTTTAATAAATTATTTTGCATTATTTTTAGTTTAGTTTAATAATTACATTCAAAACCCCCTTTTTTGGTATACAAAATATAAAAATAGATTAATCATTCTCTGTGGGATCGACGTTTGCTTGCACTACTACATAATTACTATTCGCAGTGAGATTTTATTTTTAATTTTCTGCGACAGCATACCACGTATCATCCATTACTTTAACTTGAACTTTGAATCTGTATTTAAAAGTTCGATTTACCAAGTTAGTTATAAGTAATAGGCTGGACATAGCATGATGTTAGATATACCAGATAGCAAAAAATTGTAGTACAATACCTTGGCATGACATACTTGACATAGTCATAACATTTATCACACCAATATTTTCCACTATCAGGTTTTACTTTTTTTCGACACTTTGTGCATGAATTGTAGAACCAGTTGTATTCGGTTTCTATGCAAAGAATTGTAGCAAGTACCACACATGTTATCTCCTATTATGTTCCATAGAAAAATAACAAAAGAAAATTAGATGTTATATTACGGAAAATAGTAAGGTTGTGAAATAATTGTCATACATCTGTTGCATCTCGTATCTCATCTAGAGTCTTCCTATCACATAGCTGGAGGAATTCATCTATTATAGACATTGTGTTCTAGCTGGATAAATGATGTATTGCCGGTTTAGTTCTTTTTGCAATACAAACGCTGTTATTTAGGTAGAAAATAGTGAGTTGTAAATATAAGTACATCAATGTAATAGAAATTAGTTAGTTTAAAAAGAAGTATGTTATATACCTATTTTGAAATTAACAACTTCAGGAATATCTTCATTTATTAGAAGTCTCGAACTGAACATTGAGTTTGACAATGTTAATGTACCTATTTTTTAATGATATATAGTGTATAGTTAATCAACATTGAGTTTGCTATATATTCAGTATAATAAAATGGAGAATACCTTTCCAAAACTTAATTTTTGCAAATTGTAAAATAATGATCACGGTGTCTTGACTTTCAGTTTCAACAAAAGAGCAAATTTGGTGTGCGTAGTCATCCCACAAGGTGCAGCTCAATACATTATTGCTGTCAGAAAATTTCGTCGTTAGATTAAGTTAAATAATCATAGTAATAGATAGAATGGTTACGTGTTGACAGATTAAAATTGACATGTTATCAGTTAATTCAACATTAACTATCTTGCTTCGTTTACCATTGTTTGTGTTGTACTCTAAACTCCCAATTACAATTAGTTGTCCAATAACATTTGATCAGAAACATTAGAAATAAGTGGTTAAATAAAAAATTGTGCATGGAAAAATAAGAAGATAAAATTATTCATAAACGTACCAACTAAGTAGGAATCGTCAACATGGTTTGATAGTAGTTGATCGTATGGATTGAATTGAAATCCATACATATGTATGGGAGCATTGTCCAACTCTCGCAGTGAGGTTGAATAGAGGAAATTTATTTTGTATGGATATTTGGTAGTTCTGAAAGAACCACTGTTTTGGCCGACAACAAAATTTGTGATCATAAAAACTTTATGCTCCTTAACAAGTAGTTGCTTGTATTTTTCCATCCTATAATGTTGAAATTTGTTAATAATTTAAGTTTTCTGAAAAGTAAAATTTGAGTTATGTATGTATGTTACCTTTTCATCCAATAGAACCATCTCGATGTTATTTACGTAGTCAGGTTTGTTAAAGCTAGGCATATTCCAAAGCCTAGTTATTCTCACTTTGATCTTCCACGTCTCCTTGACAGGACTGATTTCATCAACAAAATCGTATTTGCTCGACATCTAAGTAAAAGATTATTGTGTTAACAAAACAGTAATAAAATTTGTTAATAGTACAAAAAAGAAGAATAAAAGAAGCAAAGTAATATTACTGTATAGTAGAAAAGTATAATATTATTTTTTAATTTGAATAAAAGAATACTTGTGTTGTGCTAATCACGGATAAATAGCAGTAGTAGACTAAAGAAAAGAAATATAGCAGTAGTAGGCTAAAAGAATACATGTATTGTGGTAATCACGGATAGATAGCAGTAGTAGGCTAAAGAAAAGAAATATAGCATTAGTAGGCTAAAAGAATACATGTGTTGTGCTAATCATGGATAAATAGCAATAGTAGGCTAAAGAAAAGAAATATAGCAGTAGTAGGCTAAAAAAATACTTGTGTTGTGCTAATCACGGATAAATAGCAATTAGACATCAAGTGTGCACATGCATTATACATAAAAAATACTTTAATCTTCTCATTATTCAATGAAGTCTTACACAGTGCTTCCAATTAACAATTAAAAAAAATAATATTAATCTACTAATTTTATCTTACCGGATACCGATTTCATTGAATTCTCTTTCAGTTCTTATGCTGCCTGACGCTTCGTTTCTTCAGTTTGTATAAGGTGTAGAACGGCGTAATTAGGTTTTATTTATTAGTTCTCCTAATTTTAATAGGATTCAAATCTCCAAATTTTAATAAGATTTAAATTACTAAAATTTTAAAATGCAGTTATATAAATTAGTGTATATCTGTGTATATTTTAAATTATTAAAATATTAAAATACAGTTAAAAGTTTTAAATTTTAAAATTTTAAATCTGTGTATATCTTAGATTATTAAAATATTTAAATTAGTATATATCCACCCCAATTATTTCTAGATAAAATTTTAAAATGCAGTTTCAGATAAAAGATATATTGTTTGGTACTTGAAGTGCAACCAGTGATGCATACACCGAATTAGTAATGCAAAAATAATACGGATAGAAGTTATAAAGAAGGCAAAAATAAATAAACAAATTTCATATATTGATAGATACGGATAGAGGTCACCTTAAATTTATAAAATGCAGTTATAATCACGGATTAAATTGATACAAAGTAGTAGTAAATTGATATACAACAGTATTAAGATGAAGAAAACAAATTGTGATAATCACGGATTAAATTAGTGTATATCTGTGTTTATTTTAAAAGTTTTAAATTATTAAAATTTTAAAATGCAGTTAAAGATAAAAGATATATATTGTTTGGTTCTGGCTCAAACCAACTCCTCAATGCATCAGTTTATGCACTTTTAGGGGAAATTAAACGAATATTATTTTAAAAATATTAGGTTAAAGAAAATAAAATGTAACAAATATGTATAAAATTAGTTTAGATTTGTAGTGATTTTAGGATATTGAAAAAAATTAAGAATAGTATGAAATTTAAAGAGGGTAAGTTGTTATCACCCTAATATTTTTTTTAGTATAAATTGTTTATTTTATTGTGTAAGATTAAAGTAATTAAAAATAATTTTTAAATATGTAGATTAGTTTAATTATGAGGTTAAGGAAATATGTTAGTGGGATGTGTATTTGATAGTAATTGGGTTAAAGATAGAGGTATAATGTATTTGGGATTTATAGAATCAACATATTAATGTGTTTGAATTAGTATATGTTTTATTTTAAAAATATTAAGTTGTTATAGTGATTTGATAATATTAGAATTATTAGATATGTAGTGATTTGATAATTATTAGATAAACGTAGTTGTAGGTATAATATTATTAAAATATTAAAAAAACAGAAAAACCAGATATATAGTGTGTGTATAATATTATTAAAATATTATAATATTATTAAAATATTAGAAAAACACAAAAATCGGAGATATTATGGTTCAGCAGAATGTGAATGGAAATTAATGATGTATAGTAGGTGTCAAATGTTGGGAATGTCACTTGTCAAAAAACGGTGTCAGACAACTACAATTTAGTATATATAAATAAATAGGAGTGCTTCTACGCGAACCCTTTTTTTAGACAGAAAATTTGGATTGGTGGGTCCAATTTTCCACTTATACCTTTTTTTTTAATTTTCTACTTCACTCCTTTCTCTCTCTTTCTCAATATCTCCGTTTTTTCATTCCAAATTTATCTCTCTTTCTCATTTATACACTTATCAATTTTTCCTCTTCTTTCTTTGTCTCTTCTTTTTTCTTACTCTATCAATAAATTGAGATGAGTTCCTTTTTATCTCATAATAATATGCATGTTTACCATTTATACCAGATTTTATTATTGTCAACTAGATTTTATTTTTTTTACTTATTTAATGTTAAACCATCAATGTGATATATAAAATTATGGCTAAAATGCTTGTCAATCGTATGAAGGGTATTTTACAGCATGTAATTTCTGAGACACAAAGTGCTTTCGTTCCAAATCGGTTAATTACTGATAATATTATGGTAGCCTTTGAATGTGGTCACCATATTAAGCGAAAAACGAAAGGTAAACAGGGGGAGGTAGCCTTAAAGCTTGACATGTCTAAGGCATATGATCGTATAGAGTGGGACTTTTTGCAGAAAATGTTGCTTAAGTTGGGGTTTGATGTCAGATGGGTTCGTTTATTGATGCTTTGTGTGACTACTGTTCAGTATAACATTGTTCAGAATGGAGAATGTATTGGACCCATCGTTCCTCAAAGGGGGCTCCGTCAAGGGGATCCTTTGTCCCCATATTTATTTATTATTTGTGCTGAGGGTCTTTCTGCCCTTTTGAGTGATGCTGTAGCACGGGGGCAAATTCATGGTTGTAAGATTGCTACTCGAGCGCCGGTGATTTCTCACCTTTTTTTTGCAGATGATAGTCTGCTTTTCTTTCGTGCTTCCAAGGCTGAGGCAGAATGTGTTAAAGGTTGTCTGGCTGCTTATGAAGCTGCATCAGGTCAGATGATTAATTTTCAGAAGTCAAATGTTATGTTCAGTCCTAATTCATTGAGACATAGTCGTATGGATGTCTGTGGAGTTTTGAATGTTGGAGAGACTAAGGATTTGGGCAATTATCTAGGTGTGCCGTCTCTTGTTGGTAGGAATAAAAAGGGTGTGTTTGCTTTTATTGAACAGAAATTTATTCAGCGAATTGGGGGTTGGACGAAGAAGCTTCTTTCCAGGGCGGGTAAGGAAATTCTTTTAAAAACTGTGGCTCAAGCTATGCCTACTTATTTGATGAGTGTTTTCCTTTTGCCTCTTGGTTTATGTAATGATTTAGAAACGTTGATGAATGGTTATTGGTGGGGTAATGGGGATCGAAATAATGGTGGTATTCGTTGGCTTAGTTGGGCTAAACTTTGTGTTCACAAGAGTGCTGGAGGTTTAAGTTTTAAACAATTGCATGAGTTTAACTTGTCGCTTCTCTGTAAACAAGGTTGGCGTTTGCTCAATTTTCCTAACTCTCTGGTGTCTCGGTTGTATAAAGCCAAGTATTTTAAGGATTGCTCTTTCCTTTCTGCTTCTTTTGGATCCAATCCCAGTTTCATTTGGCGTAGTATCCTTGCGGGACAATCTTTACTTAAGGAAGGGCTAGTGAGGCGGATTGGTAATGGTTGTGACACGAATCTGTGGACCTCTCCTTGGCTTCCAGATTCGCGTAATCCGTATGTTGAGACAGGCATGATTCAGGGGTTAGAGACTGCTACTGTGGCTTCTCTTATGAAGGTAAATGGCCGTGAGTGGGAAGATGATTTGGTTAGGGATATTTTCTTGCCTAGGGATGCTGACTTAATTTTAAGACTTCCTCTTAGCCAACTCAGGAATCCTGATATATGGCAGTGGAGGTTTGAAAAGAAAGGTATGTTCACTGTGAAATCCGGTTATATAGTATTATCTCGTAACTTATCCATCTCTATGCAGCAACAACGCTTTTCGGGTTGGAAAACTGTTTGGCGTTTGAATGATCCTCCAAAAGTTTGTAATTTTGTTTGGCGTTGTTGTTTGGATGTCCTTCCTACTATGTCTCAATTATGTAATCGACGGGTGGAGTTGCTTAATGTTTGTCATATGTGTAATGGTGGTCCTGAGGATGTCTTTCATCTCTTTGTTCAATGCCCGTTTGCTCAGCAAGTTTGGAGAGGTTCTCTTTGTGGTTTGATCTTACCGTCGCAGCCTAGTTTTATCTCCTGGTTTAATTATTTGTTGCAGTCTCTATCCTTGGAGCGGGTTTCGGCAGTTGTTATGGTTCTCTGGTCCATTTGGCAGGCTAGGAATGATATGGTTTGGAAAAATAAGCCAGGATCTGTCCAGGTTGTCCTCCTTGCTGCTGTGACGATTCATTCCCAGTGGCAGACCCGTATAACTGCTGCTGCGTTACATCAGAATAAATCTCTTCAGGTTCATATTCTTAAATGGTGCAAGCCTTTACCTGGATATGTTAAATGCAATTTTGATGCGGCATTATTTCCTAACACAAATAAGGTTGGTTATGGTTGGATTATACGAGACGAGTATGGTTCTTTTGTTGCTGCAAAAAATGGTTTGATTAATTGTATCCAGGATCCTGCTCTTGCTGAAGCTCTTTCCTGCCGAGAAGCTCTCAGTTGGCTTAAGGCGCGAATTTTTTCCCGAGTAGTATTGGAAACTGATTGTCAGGTTCTTCAACAAGCTTTAGTCCGTCATACTACTGATTCTTCTTTATTTGGTTTAATTACTCATGATTGTTCTCAAGCTTTGTTAGCTTTGAATGATAGCAGTATATGTTTCGTTAGAAGATCAGCTAATCAGGCAGTGCATTTGTTATTCAAAGCTGCTGGTTTACAGACTGGTCCGAAGGAGTGGGTTTCTGTCCCTCCTTCATTTATTTCCGATGTTATTGTTTCCGATTTAATATAAATGGTTTCCCTTTGTTTCAAAAAAAAATCATCAATTTTTTTTTACTTATTTAATATATTTTTCAAAAAAAAGTTTAAAAAGTTTATTTAATATTTTTTTGACAATCTTAAACATTGAAAACAAAATTAATTTTTTTTACTTATTTAATATTTTTTTTTCAATGTTTAAGATTGTCAAAAAAAAATATTAAATAAACTTTTGAAACTTTTTTTTAAAAAAATGTATTAAATAAGTAAAAAAAATTGATGGATTAACATTAAATAAGTAAAAAAAATAATATTTAGTTGACAATAATAAAATTTGGTATAAATGATAAACATATATATTATCATGAGATAAAAAGGAACTCATCTCAATTTATTGATAGAGTAAGAAAAAAAGAAGATACAAAAAAAAAAGAGGAAAAATTGATAAGTGTATAGAGTGAGAAAGAGAGATACATTTTGAGCAAAAAACGGAGAGATTGAGAAAGAGAGAGAAAGGAGTGAAGTAGGAAAAAAATAAAAAAAGGTATGAGTGGAAAATTAGACCCGCCAGTCCAATTTTCTGTCTAAAAAAAGGGTCCGCCTAGACTTATTGTATAAATAGATGCCAATAATGCCATCTCATTTTATTCTTTGAATTCAAATGTCGCATAAAGGTGGAAATTCAAAAGGAAAAAAAGGGAAAAACAAAAAAAAAACAAAGTGGAAATTTAAGTATAAAAATACAAGAGTTTTGTTATATATTATAAAAAAATTCTGTCGAATTACGATTGTTGTATATATCAATATATGAGATTAGATAGTTTTATAAAATTGATTCACTATATTAAATATATCGTAAAAATATTACTAATTATAATTATTCACGTAATTTACAATAAAAAAGTGACTTATAAAATCGTAATATATATTATTTTTCAAGACACAATTGTCATCTGACTTTTTCCTTAAAACTTGAGACAAAAAGCAAATTTGTACTTTCCTAAAAAGGCTATAACGTTGAGCCAAAAACCAAATTTGTACTTTCCTAAAAAGGCTAGAACGTTGAGCATTTACATGCTTTTAGAGTCTAAGAGGTTATTTGAGATTTTGGTGAAAACTCAGGTGGTAAAATGCATTTATTTAAATTAAAAAAGTTAATTATATAAATTTTTTAAAAAGATAATATTTACGCTCCAAATATCTCAATTTAAGTTTCATTATAGAATAACATTAAAACTTAGAATGGAGCACAAATGAAGAAATTTATAATCATTTTTCTTTCTAAAATCCTAAATATGGTATGAGAAAATAAAAGGTTCAGTTTTTTTTTCTGAAACAAAAATAGAAATTCAGTAGTTACCAACATATTTACAAGAAAATATATAAATAAATAAAATAACAGTATTTATATTAAATTTAACATGTAAAGTAGTAAAATTGTTAACCGAAGTACAAATTGTAAAGTAGATCATTAACAGAAAGAAGACAAAAAAATCTAGTTGTCAAAGTGCATAGGTGCTTAAAAAATCCATTTAAGTTAAAAATGTACTTAAATTACTTGTTTTTGAGATGAGAGTATGTATGTTACATATTTTATATCACTTTATAATTAAAAAGTATTTTTAATTCTAAAATAGATAGCAAAATATAAAAAATATTAATTTTGAAACCAAGGGACTAATTATAATTTTAATACCAATTTTTGCATTATGCTATCCTTGATTACATTTTCCTTTCACTTACATTTAATTTACTATTTTTTTATATTAATATTTTTATTAATAATGATCCAACTGTGTTAATATATATTTCATGATAATCAAATTAATTTTATCAACAAAAAAAATTATTAAATGTATTTTTTCCTTTAAATGTTAATAAAGAAAATTAACCATTAAAAATGTAATGAAAATGGTTATATTCATCGAATCATGAAAAAAGTGTTAAATTATTTGTAGTTTTAATGAGATAATATAACTAGATATTATAAATTAAATGATATGTGTTAATTCTAATTATACTTATATAAAACATATACTTTTACACTCTATTTCTGAGTTTTAAAATGGCCAAAAAAAAAAATGGACGAAAAATTTAAATTTTCTTTCTAATTCCTATGTTTATGAGTTTTTTAATAAACGAAAAAGAAAAGAAATGGATAGAAAACTTGGCCACTTTTCCTGCCAAAGTTTTCCGTCCAAAAATGGCCTGATTTGGCCGGAAAAGAAATTGGAATAAGTAATATTTTTATAATTATCATATTATCCTCAACTTTCAATATAATAAATTTTAAATTACAACTCATGTCCCCAATTTGTTTTTATCTACTAAACCTAAGTTGATAAAGAGAAAGAGACTTCTTGGCGCGAACGACTTCTTTGTTGCCGCGAACGAGTTCTCAGACTGCCGCGAACGATTTAGGTACATACATTTGCTTATTTGTTTTACCTTCTCTTGAATATCGGCTTTTTGTTGCAATCTCCTTGTGAAGACTTCATATGGAGTATAAGTTATGATTGGTGTAATGATTCCCCTTTCTGAATCTTAAATAGTAGATTGCAATTAAACATGCTATTATTAGTGGCTTGAATGCTTTTTGCAAATATGTTATTTAAATGATTTACGGTGTACATATTTAAAATAGGGCATTTTATTGTAATTATAATTGCTATGCCTATCAGACCATGTTTCAGACTAATTTATTACTATTAGATTGTCTTTATATAGATAGTTTATTTATGGTTTTGTGAACAAAAATATGAATTTACTATTATTATTTTATGTCCATTTGTTGTTGTGTATTTAACTTTGAAACTCATTCAGTTTTATTGATTGAATAGATGGACAATCAGGAGAGTAAATTTCGAGATTTTATGATTCGACGATATTTTCTAGTAACATTGATCTTGTCCCTCATAGTTTAATATATCAAATGTCGTATGTCTAGACCTTGTGGGAATAAACCTAGTAAAGAAATAACTGAAATGAAAAAAGAGAGTAAGAGATGAATTGTTTCATGAGATAAGGTACAGTGAGAGAAGTCGTGATGTTATTCACATGGGACCACAAAGCCTTTGAAAAATTGTGTAAGATAATGCATGACGAGGGCGGTCTTCGACCTACTCAACGAGTATCTCTAGAGGAACAAGTCGCAAAATTTCTTCACATATTGTCGCATAATGTGAGAAACCGTACAATTACATTCTCTTTCATAGCTCAACGGGAACAACAAGTCGTCATTTTCATAGTCTTAAGTGCAATAATATCATTGGAAGAAAAATTTTTAATACAACTAAATGGAGCACACGTACCTTCAGAAGTACTCAACAATAGTAGATTTTATCCATATTATAAGGTAAAACTTACAACTTAACATATTTTAACTCAAATTCATAGTTTTATATATTTAACAAGGTATATGCATGTTTGTAAATTCCAGGATTGTGTAGGAGCAATAAACGGAACTCATGTTCGTGTAAAAGTTCCTCAACTGATGTACCAAGATATCGTGGTAGGAAGGGCTACCATACGCAAAATGTCTTAGCCGCATGTACATTTGACTTGAAATTTACTTATATTTTGACTGGTTGGGAAGGGACGACATTTGACTCCAGAATAATTGAAAATGCCCTTGTAAGAGAAGATAAGTTGAAAATCCCTAATGATAATACACTATCAACCTTTTTAGGATTTAATTAAAAAAAAATTTGTTTTACATGTAACTAATATTATGTTTTTCTAGGCAAATATTATCTTGTAGATGTCGGATTATCATTTATCAACTAATTAATGACATCTTATAGAGGTGTTCGCTACCATTTAAAAGAGTACTCAGCTTGACCTCCAAAAAATCCTAGAGAATTATTTAATCTACGTCATACATCATTACGTAATACAATTGAAAGGGCATTTGGCGTACTAAAGAAAAGGTTTCTCATTATTGGGAGCACAACTGAGCCAAAATACGATGTGGATACTCAATCTGAAATTGTTTTAGCATGTTGCATTTTACATAATTACTTGATGTCAGTTGATCCTGATGATGACCTTATTGTCGAAGTTGATTGAGAGCTCCTAGAGCAAATACATGAACCTGATGATCATGTAAGAGATGCTACTGAGGATGCAACGCATGCTGAGTATTTGAGGATTTCTATTGCAAATGATATGTGGATTGATTACATAAATGAAATTAATAGTTCTTGAGTTTCATCTCATGTTGACAACTAGTTTATAGTACTTTTGGTTTTTTAATTTATTATGTTATTTGACGAGTATTCGTGCCGTAACTAGAATGATATTTTGTTTATTGTTTATATGAGATTAAGTTTTTTTACTTTATTATTTATCCATTGTTTTGTGTGTGGTTTATATATATATATATATATATATATATATATATATATTGCTTCTTTTAATTTCATGATTATTTGTATAGGATAAACATGACCAAAACAACAAATGAAATTCCAGCCTCAAAGAAAGAAAATTTGAAATGGACAAATAGAATGGATGAATTGTTCATTGAGGCAATGCTTTATGAACAAGCACAAGGGAACAGACCTGATGGAACTTTTACGACGCATGCCTATGCAAATATGTTGAAATATTTGATAGAAAAACTTGAGATACCATACTTGAAGAAAAGTCACTTGCTTAATCGCCAAAAGACTATCAAAGCTCATTTTGTCGAGTGTTATGACTTGTTTAAATGTTCAATTGGATTTAGTGGCTTTGCTTGGAGACAAAAAAAGTGGGATGTTGAACCTGAAGTATGGAAAGACCTTATAGATATATTTATTTAAGTTTAATTGAATTACTTTTGTCCAATTTAATTGTGAGCATATAGGTAATGTATTTTATTTGATAATAATGTCTTTATAACTAGGCAAAACCTAAAGCTGCTATGTGGAGGGATAAAGCGATCTACCATTGTGATCACTTGGAATAATTATTTACTAAAAATAGGGCAACAGAGGAAGGTTCAGTAACTGCAAAAGAGAAACGAAAAAAGTGGGAGACATGGTTGAGTAAGAATCTACAATTGTTGGAATTGATGGTGCAATATCCCGAAATGAAGTAATTTTAGAAAGTTTCAATTTGGATGATATTGGCGACTTTATGTCAACCACTTCTCAAGCCCCTTCTCAAGTACCGATAGAAAGTGTAAGTACTTCAAAAGAAAAAAAGAAAAAGGCAAACCATTATGATGATAAAGGTAAATTAACTAATGTGATGGATAGATTAGTTACCATGTTGGAAAAGTAAGGGAAGGCATTTGAAAAACAGGGAGAAGCATTTATCAATTCATTTGTGCGAGTCTATTATGCAAATGATATTTTTAAAGGACTAACTGAAATGAATTTCGATGAGGAAAAAATCAATGAGGCCTATTTATGGCTACTAGAAAATCAAGACAAGGCATGAGCAGTGTTTGGGTTGCCATTAGAGAGGAGATTGAATTTCTTGAAGAATTTGATGAATAATCTCCGCTAGTATTAATAATATAGATTATGTTTGATGACTTTTTGGTATGGTATAACAATGACTTTGTAGAAGTAATTTTTGTTTAACATTTATTTGGATATTTGTATTTGATTATGAAAATTTTTCTTTGATTAAATTTATCTTGCATATTTTTATTCATGGTTCAATGGTTATAATTAATAGAAGGGTAAATTTATAAAAGTGATATTTTTTTTCTTTTTATTGGAACTCAAAAACGCAAGAAAAGATTTTTTTTAATTTTTCTATTCTTTTGTATTAAAAACTCAGAAACAACGCAAAGGAAAATTTCAAGTTTTCTATTCTTTTCTTTTTCGTCCAAAACTCAGAAACAGAGTGTTAGTGTATAGAAATCGGAAGGAAATGTGTATTAAAGAGAAACCAAATTCTCAAGATTTTTTTTTGTAGTGGAGCTTATGTGTTTATTCGGCTAACAACATTTGCAACTTGTACATTATGTTTTTGAATTTTTAACAAAAAAATAATAGAAAACTTAAATTTGATGAGACAAAAAAAAGAATAAAAAATTTAGAAAATTAATGAGTTTATAAAAATAAAATAAACGAAAACTTAACTTTTACATTCAAAATATTTATTTTGTTCCAAATTATAAGATCATTGTTGAGTTTTAAAAGTCAACTTAATACATTTTTAAACTTAAAATTAAGATAATTTAATAAAAAATATGAAATAATAAATTTTACACTAAGTAGTTTACGATATGTTCATATCATTGTATGACTTATGAAAAGGCGTGTACTATTTTACCCTTATATTAGTTTTGTTATATTTTGTAATGTAAATAGTACAATAGGAATTATAAAATATCTACTTATGTTTATTAGTTTTTTGTCCAAATTTATTCATTTTTGGATATTTTTTTAAATGACCAAAATTTTTGTCTGTTTTTTTTTTCTTTATATTTATTAAAAACTCAATAATATATAATTGAAAAGAAAACTTAAGTTTTTTGTCAATTCATTTTCTTTTTCATCCTTTTAATTTTAAAACTCAATAACACATTGTTAAAATAATAGTGATCGTAGTGTTTGCACCTCTAAGTACACTATAGTAATTTTTGTGAATTACGTATAAGTCCCAAATGTACGTTTGAAATAAGTTGTTATTAGATGAATAAAATTTTTAACTGTGTTTAAACTTTTAAATGTTCCTAATATATTAAAAATTACAAACGTTGAGTAACCAAACATATATTAGGTCGATTTTAAGCATTTTGTCATTTTAAATTTTGATTTTAAAAAAATAATAAAAAATTAAAAATAAATAAATAAATAAAAACTTGTGCTATAAATTTGTAATTATCGCTGGCGTTCCCATTCGATCCTCTCTCTCTCTCTCTGTACATTCAAGAGTGTGACGAAGCAGCTGTACTCTCAACTCATCACCTCAGCTTTCGTTTTTATCTCTCTAAAGGTAATAAGCTTATTAGACATGGAAATTCATAAGCTTCAAATACAATGTTTTTGTTTTTATTTTTGTATATATCTTCTGGAATTCAAAGGTTTTTTTTTTTGCTAGATCTATACACCATCGTCATTTATGTTTGAATCGAATTGCCTCAAGTTTTCTCAATTAAGCACTGTGCATACTTCAATTGTTGATGAATTTTAATTGATTTGGGAATTATTACTTGTTGGATCGAATTATTTGAATCTGTTGATCTTTATCTCAGCTAATTTTTTGAATTTAGAGATCCGTGAATTGTGTTCAGGTTCGTTTTGGGTTTGTTTATGTTGGTTATCTGCATAATTGAGTAGGTTTTGATGCCGAATTGTTGTGATTAAGATATTTGGAGTAAAAATGGTACCTTTATGAATTTTCTGCATGAAAGATGTGATATGTGAATTATAGGATATTTTTTGTGTGGTGATTATGAATTTTCTGTTGGCTATAAAGAGTGGAAGAAGTATCTTTTGTCGAGATTTTGGTAACTGCTTAATTTATATGCCAGTATGAAATTGGTTGCTATTGGTGTATGTGATATCTTCATTAAAAGGAATGATATCCATGACTTCATGCCAATAATTGAAAAAATCAAGCAACAATACGACAAATAGAGTTGACAAGCACCAAAAGAAGAAAACTATTTTAGCTTGATATGAGCGGGCTACTGAAGACACCAATTATATGAAATTGTAGTTGAGTTGTGGAGGAAGGGGTGCAAGATGAGATCTTCCTCTCAATGAATTTGATCTTCACTTTCATAGTATTTTTCTTCACAATCAGCTCTGTTTCTGTGTGTCCAACAAATTTCTTTTATTTCTCTTTCGTCGTATCTGATACAGTTTACTTGTGGAAATACCCTTTAAGAAGATACCTAATTACATCAATTTCTTCCCAATTGAAAATTTATAAAAACTAAATAACAAAATTTTGGGTTGCGTTTCTCATTGTCCGATTCTCTGCGGTGCATCAGTCTATTTTGGATGCTATCAAGAGACTAATTTTTTAGCTGCCGAAGCTGAAAATTACATCCTTATTACTTTTCCATTGTACTGCATCAAGTGGTATCAAGAGTTTAAATCTGGTCGTTTAAGTTATTAAATATTCAGAACAACCCATTGGAGAAATGGCCATCGCGTTTGATGTTTTGGGGCCACTTTGTAGAGAGTACTCATATACACATACAAAAGATCGATCACAATCGAATCTCTGTTGTATTTCATAATCTCTATTGTGTCTCAAGTCTCTCAATATTTCATAAGCTTATGTTACTATTTATTATTTAAAGAAAAGAAAAATCTTCATTCATAATGTGGTAGGAAAACCAAAAGCTTAATGAATTAGGAAACCTCTTTCCTGTAAGTTACCCTAAAATCCCAGTTATTTAATAAAATACCTAATTACATAAATTTCTACCAATTGAAAAATAAATAAATACCTAAACTTAGGTTACGATCCTCATCAAAGCATTTTGTCTTGGCTTTTCAATAATTGCGAAACATCTAGTTGGTAATATATCCTGATGGAGAGTTTCATTTGCTACCTCAACACAGATATTGTTCCAACTGCTGCAGTTGCTACAATTGTTTGTATTTGTGGAATAGAAAAAGCACCAAATGGCCAATAGGTTACTTCTCTTTTCTGACTTTGTGGATATAACTTTTTAGCAGAGGATCAAAGTAGTAAATGTTTTAACCTTTTTCCTTCAACAGGTATCGAGTGTTTTGATGTGCAGGATACCATGTCGCAGTGCTTAGAAGGGATCAAACATTTATGTGCTTGCCTGCTGCAGTGCTGTGATCTCGATTTGCAGAAACAATCGAGGGGCCTTGAAGATCCTGAAATCCTCGCAAGAGAGACCGTGTGTATGCAGCTTCCTTATATTGTCATAACTCACAAGTTGATATTTTTTAGGTTTATGTCTGGAGTGTGCATCTTAATGTTCTAGAACAATATGAATGTGTGTTATGACTAAATTTTAGTCCCAACTTTAAGTTATTCCATCGCCATATAAATATTTTACGTGTTGCTCCAAAGGTTCCTTTAGCTTATAACTGATTTTTTCCTCTCCCTAGTTTCTAGAAGCGTAATTGTTGTTTTTTAAATTATTGTAGTATAATACTAATAATATTTTAACCTAGATAACCAGTTTTGGATCTCTATAGTATTTATTAGTAACTACTCATTGTAAAAATTTCTTTTGTACTTACTTTTGCTAATTATTCATCTTCTATCTACATTTATGATGAAAAAAGTACCTGACCTTTGTACTTAACATTGTGATTTTTTCCCCACTTGAATGCAGTTAGTGTAAGTGAAATAGAAGCACTTTATGAGCTATTCAAGAAGATTAGCAGCGCAGTGATTGATGACGGGCTAATCAACAAGGTTCTTACATATCCTTGTCCAGATCATTATTCAATTTATGATGTCATTATTCTGTTTGCATGTTGAGATGCAGATGCCATTTTTTTTTTTTTGCTAAATTTTATTTTCGTCATACAAATAGTATGTATATGCAGATGCCATTTCAGCACATCCATGATTTTATCCCTGTGATTTATCTTGCTTTATAGATTTGTCACCACTTTAACGAAATCTAATGGTAGGTTTTGATGATCTTCTTTTGTATCAATATTTCAGGAAGAGTTTCAGCTGGCATTGTTCAAGACAAACAAAAAAGAGAGCTTGTTTGCTGATCGGGTAAACCATTCTTCTAAAGATAATACTTATTATTTTGTTTAAATTTACTTTTAAATAGTATTTTAGCTAGACATGTTCCTTAACCGAGCATTCATATTAGTGTGTAAAACCCCCCGTCATATATCTAATTAAACAAACACATGCATATGTGCACAGAGCTAAAGTTGTTAACGTAATTTTATGATAAAAAGATCGGATTTAATCAATGATCACACATTATCTCTATTGAAAAGTGGACGATGCTTAACTTATGCATTTTATTGGCAAAGCTTCTTATGCTGTTTTTACTTCGTATTTGATTGTAGGTGTTTGACTTGTTCGACACAAAACATAATGGTATCCTGGGGTTTGAAGAGTTTGCTCGTGCGCTATCTGTATTTCATCCAAATGCACCAATCGACGATAAAATTGAGTGTATGTCATATACTTATATGTACATGTGTTGTGCATTTTGTTATTTGTGCTCCATGTTCTTACCCACTTTTTCTTTGACAAGTCTAGTAAATGTTCTTACTATTAAACCCTCTCATTTTGTGTGCAGTTTCCTTCCAACTATATGATCTCAAGCAGCAAGGTTTCATCGAGAGGCAAGAGGTAGCTAGTTTTGTTTAGAATTGACCTAAATCCTAATTCAGCCTAAATCTGTAGAGCTCGAGTAATCTATATGGATGTCATGACCTTAAATTGCTCATGATCTAGTTTCATATGCTATCCCAAATATGTATCTTATTTTTTCATTTTACATATTTTCCATTTAGACCCATTTTAGAAAATCCTTGAGTGTAGTTTCTTAATGAATTTTTGCGTCTTAACTTTAACTTCCAGTAATTTTAATCTTTGCTTTTAGCATGGATATACCATCAAAGGTAACATTATCTGGCAGATGAATGTTATTTAGACTACAGTACAATTGAAAGGCTTCTATGCACAAGATATCTATTTTCACATCAGACAAACACACTGAGAGAGAGAGAGGGAGGAAAGATGTATATATAGAGAGATTATGTTCTAAAGTTTACACGTGCAATTCCCAGTCACATTTTTTGTTCCCTTTCTGTAGTCACTTTTGTAAGTTTAAACGTGGAAATAACTGTTTAGAATTCAAAGGTGATAGTTTAACTTCATTATCTTACTTTTCCCAAACCTTTTTTCAGAAGTTATAGACCTTCTAATGAATTCTGGATACTTAGGTGAAGCAAATGGTTGTGGCTACGCTCGCTGAATCTGGTATGAATCTTTCGGACGATGTTATAGAGAGTATCATTGACAAGGTACTTCTTTCACCTGATTTAATTTTCTCTGGACTGATAGCAGTTAATTTTAGCCTTTTTATTTGTATGTTGACGTGAAGGATGTGAATTGATATGTTGTTCAACATTTGAACCATAATCCATAGTAGCAATTTATTTTGTGAGCACAATCAATTCTGCATCTGCTTGATGTTGTAGGTAATGCGTGTGATTTATTCATATCACTTTTTCTTCTTCTTTCCATTACAAGTATTGGCTTGTTACTTAGGTGTTGTTTGATAAAAATGAATGAAAAGTTCTGAATGTATAAGAGAATCTGAATAAAGTAGAAGCTCTGAATATAGAATGAAATGATGTGTTTGATAACTGTGTCTAAAACATCTGAATACGTGTATTTTTCTATTTTAACCTTCTGGACTATTATGAACAAATTTATTATGTAATTATAAATAAACAATGCTATTTAAGAAAAATCAAATATAAACTTGTGAACAATCTTTGATGGAGTATACTATTAGTAATATAATTTTAGGAATAAACACTAATTTTTTTTAATAACATTCTATTAGTCCATAAAATCAAAACAAAAGACTGCAACAATATTCATTAAATTGATTATTGACCAATTTGTTAAAGAAAAAAATTTTAAAAATAATTTGTAAACAACATTGTTTACAATAGTAAAAAAAGATGAATGTTAAATGTAATTTTTAATTGTCTATGAGGGTAGATTATGAGTTATGTGGAACCTGAGGGTTAAAATTCTGTCCCACTAAATATCTGTGTATATGGTTTTTTAAATGTGCTGAAAAATATTGTTAACCTATTGAGATTGCACATTTTAAGATAATTTGACTTAGAATCCCAGTTTTAAAATCTGAGTGAACTAGCTTTGGCCTTCTTACATCTTTAAAGAGAGTTGATGCATCTAAGTAAGTACCCGATACAACTTCTAGACGTGGTAAAATTGATTGTCAGTCTTGTGGTACTTGTCACATTTTTTTCTGACAATCAGTCTCGAGTTAAATTCTTGAATTCCTCTACAACATTTGGAGTTTCATCATACTTATGAGCTTCTTTTGAGTAAAAAAGTACTTGTGCAGGTTTATCTTGGTTATCTCGCTTTCCTGATGTATGTGCTATATTGATTTTCTATTAGCACTATTTATCTGCCTCAGTTTTTGGCTTTGTTTTAGACTTTTGAAGAAGCTGATACAAAACATGACGGCAAGATTGACAAGGAAGAGTGGAGAAGTCTAGTTTTGCGACATCCGTCCCTTTTGAAAAATATGACCCTTCAATACCTCAAGTAAGTCCAATTATTATATCCACCTTTCTTCATTTTTATATTGGTTGAGTTTTCTTTTTATAATCTTCTCAAAAATTCATGTTCAGTATAAACTTAGTAAAGTCCTTTGATTAGTAATGTTTCGAGTTCTGTTCGAAAGTGTTTGAACAGTTTCACCTATATCATAAGCTATGTAGTAGATACACAATACTGCTTCATGTCGGCCGATGCCGGAGCCAGACTTCTCATTTAATGAGGGGATCCTCAACAATTTTTTGGCGACGACAGGAAAAGATTTTCGGCTAACAACATTGTTGCTCATTTAGTTTTTTGAAGAAGTGAGGATTCCTATTTTCACTATTATCAAAAAGTTAAAAAGGGAAAGTGGGGTTTTGCAAGGGAAAAATTGCGGGACTATACATCTGCTCCTTGTGTTAGCAGAAGTGGGGACTCTAATGCACATTGAAACAGCTTCCTCTCAGTAATCTTTGTAAAATGGCACAAGGAGACAAAATGTAATACACTTGATTTTTAAACTTTAATCACGAAATTATGAGAGAATATTTCAAAAACCAAGGAAGCAAAGGGCCTTACCTTATAAATACTTATTCAGTAAATCCTATAATGAGCACTTAGGCTTTAAGGAGTTCTTTCTCCCTCCCTCCTCGGAAGTCCTGCACCATTTTATCATGGCTTGGCAGCAGAGCTTTGTGTGAGGTCAATATGGGATTACTAGCCCTCCCCGCAAGTCATGCGTCATTTTATCTAGGGTTGGCAGCATAGATTTGTGTGAAATTAATATGGGTTTACTATTCAAATAATACCCGAAAGGCTTGAACTGTTGAGAATTCTGATTTTCAAAGATTTTTTGGAAGCTTTTTAGTGATGGCATTACATGAACTACCTTGACTTCAATTTTGAATATTAAACATGATATTTGTGCATACAATCGGCATCTGATCAGCATCCCGGGCAAGATCTATGGCTTCAGCTGCGGCTAAGCGAACTACCTATTCTATATATTCTATAGAAGTGAATATGAGAGAAATTCTTTAGATTATATATCCGAGTTCAGATGAAACCTTGGGACTATGGGGCTTAGGAGGATAGATCACTTAGTGTCACCACTTATTTATTCTCAGATACTTGTTGAATACAACAAACATACTCTGGTATTCTGATATTCTCCATTGGTATTTGGAAAAACTGTACAAGTTGCAAGGATTCATCAGGTTATTTGAATTTATAGTTGAAACTGTGTTACAATGGTGTTTCTCGCTGATGTGCTAGACCTAACATTTATGGCTTTCTTAAACAGGGACATTACAACTACATTCCCAAGCTTTGTATTTCACTCAAGAGTTGAGGATACCTGAGTCTAAATCCGCGCTGAAGTTTAAAGACAGCTGTTGGTGGTGTTTTGCAATTTTCCTGCACCTGCAACCCTTTTCCCTGTAATCAAACCCTCTAGGATGTTGTTGCATTGTGTTTCTTTGCCAAAATCGTGGTTGTGTTTTTATTTTCGAAAGATTAAAATTTTGCTGTTTCTGCTCTGACATTAAATGTCTCCATCCAATCTGAAACAAAATAGTTTGCAGTGATAGAAATGATTTACTATTGTTGTAGTTTTCGTGTGGTGACTACAATTTTTGTGTACAAAAATGATCAACTTGTCATATTTAGTTGCTTTATTCTTGGCAAAAGTATATTTTAGCCCATTCAAGTTGGTATATTTTATGCAATAGACCACTGAATTAAAAAAAATTTGCAATTAAGAAATTGAACTTTTAAAACACTGTAATTGTAAATTTTTTAAACGTCCGTCAAATTGAGTATACAGTAATTTCTTCTCTCTTTCCTTGTGTCCCTATATTTTAAGTACTCTATTTTCTCTCTACCAAATTTGATTGCAGAAAACACCATAGCCACGATTGGTTCGAATGAAAAGATGTTCGTCATATCGGGGCAACAAGGAGGTCGTCGGAAATGATGGTGGTCAAGATAGGTGGAAGATGAGAAGAGAAAATGAAAAGAAGAAAACTAGAGAAATGGAGAAATTTTTTATATAACAGTTAGGGTTCTTCAGTTCCAAAAATAGGTTTGTGATTTAGTAGTCATCTCGCCGGGAGGTTGCATTTTTGTCATCTTCTTCCTTCATCGGCGGTGCTATTGTTGTTTTATTTGTGAATCTGTTCATAATGGCAAAATATACGAGTGAACGCCTCATCTACATCTGTGAGTGAAATTTGTGTATATACGATCCAAATTCATGATGTAATTTGAACAAATTGAATACCAAGGAAAAACAATCAGATTTGGGTGTTCAATTTGTCAAAATAACATCATCATTTTGATGAATTTCATGCACAATTTTAATATGGGTCCATTGCTGGGTTTGAAAATCTCAATTGATGTGGTTACTTCGGAGTCCATAGATGTTGAATGTATGAGTTGAAGGTTTCAGCAAATTAGTTGTGTTGGTCATTGTTAGGTTGGCGTAGATGATAGTAATAGAGAAGATGGTAGTAGGTTGAAAGCATATTTCTCATATTTCTTTTTTTTTTCTTCCAGATCCGAAGGCTAAATCCTTTCCTCCTTAGTATCAAGCATATTCCCTCTTGATTCAAAAGACTAATTCGCACGCCAACTGTTCATCGAAATGCCTCCACTCGGACAACAGAGAAAATTTGGGAAATTGAGTTAGGATTTTGGATTTCATAGATAAAAAGAGAAATGTTTGAATTTGGAGAGAAAAGGATTGTTGAAATTGATTTTTAGATTTGCAAGTTTTTCGGAGAGAGAGGGTTGAACTTTCTTCTGGGTCATGTGAGTCAATGGCTGCTTAATTTTTTTCACATCATTTTTCTTTTGGGCCATTGGTTGGTGTTTGAGGGGTTGAGGAGCTAGGAGCTTGTGAAGCTCCTCAACCTCTGGGAGAGAGGTTGAATAATTTTTGACCCATAACTAGTTGGGTTCAACCTATTCAACTCATATTAAAAATAATTAATATAGTTTTGGTTCCATATTTCTGAAATCCAAACCAAAATTGAATTTTGCCAAGTCTATCTGAACCATCCCTCACCATATACATATATTGATAACCAAACTATAAAACCTGACGAATATTAACCCAAACCAAACTATGGGTGCCAACAACAACGACCTTATAATAATGGGAGGCCAAATACCGATTTACTTTGTAATCTTGTTATAATCATGAGGCTAAATACAGAATTACTTATATCTTTCATAATCATGTAAACGAACTAGCGATTTCGTGACCAAGACAAACCAACATAAAACAGATTACATAACTATTTATAATCATATATGTTTACAAGATAAATTCGTTGTTATGTCTGTAGCCTGAAAATATACACCTATTAATCCCACCCTCCTACACCAACTGCTAGAATTGTTCAGGTGCGAGTAACGTATATAAATAAATTAGTATTCTAAATTTAAGGGGAAACAATGTCAAGAATCAAGTCTAACACCAGCAGTCAGGTATCCATAACATCAATAGCCAAGAACATATAAATCAGAACTCCCATCATACCATAACAAACCATTGAACTGAAAATTTAACTACCATTACCAAGATATCAGTTTAAATAGCCATAATTTGTCCGGCATCATTCTCAAGCAAACCAAAAAAAGACGCATAATTATAGAGAAGAGAGAGCTAAAAATGAGTGCAGGGGGTAAAAAAACTTAATCGACTTCTTCCATCTTGCTGCCCTCAGCATCAGCATCAGCTTCCTCCAACGGGGGCATGTCCGATTCGGCTTCACCAGCATCGTCATCAATGCTCAGACCAAGCTTCAACATCCTGTGGATCCTGTTGCCGAAGGTGTTGGGCTCGTCCAGGCTGAAACCAGAGGTAAGCAATGCAGTCTCAAACAGCAAGAGAACAAGGTCCTTCACAGACTTGTCATTCTTGTCAGCATCAGCCCTCTTTCTGAGCTCCTCCATTATGGGGTTCTCGGGGTTGATCTCCATTGTCTTCTTGCTTGACATGTAGCCAGCCATGCTCGAATCCCTCAAAGCCTGAGCCTTCATGATCCTTTCCATGTTGGCTGTCCAGCCATACTCACCGGTCACCAAACAACAAGGTGAGTCCACAACACGATCAGACACAATAACCTTCTCAACTCTGTCACCCAAGACATCCTTGACAACCTTGCACAGACCTTCGAACTTATCCTTTAATTCCTCCTTTTTCTTCTTCTCGTCCTCACTCTCCTCAAGCTTGAGGCCTTCCTTCGTAGCAGACACTAACTTCTTGCCCTCAAATTCCTTCAGCTGACCAACAGCATACTCATCAATGGCATCAACCATGAAGAGGACCTCGTACCCCTTCTTCTTCAGCCTCTCAAGGAAGGGAGAGTTCTCAACAGCCTTCTTGCTCTCTCCAGTAATGTAATAGATGTCATTCTGACCATCCTTCATCCTTGTCACATAGTCCTTCAAGCTAGTCATCTCGTCCCCACTCTTTGTGGAGTGGTATCTGAGCAATTCAGCAATCTTGGTCTTGTTCTGGGAGTCCTCATGGATACCGAGCTTGAGGTTCTTTGAGAAAGCCTCATAGAATTTGCTGTAATCCTCCTTGTTCTCAGCAATCTCAAAGAAGAGCTCAATGCACTTCTTGACCAAGTTCTTGCGGATGACCTTGAGGATCTTGTTTTGCTGCAACATCTCCCTAGAAATATTGAGGGGAAGATCCTCAGAATCAACAATACCCTTCACAAAGCCCAAGTACTCAGGGATCAACTCCTCGCAGTTGTCCATGATAAACACACGACGAACATAAAGCTTAATGTTGTTAGGCTTCTTCCTTGTATCAAAGAGGTCAAAGGGTGCCCTCTTAGGAACAAATAGAATAGCCTTGAACTCCAGCTGTCCCTCAACAGAGAAGTGCTTCACATTCAAGTGCTCTTCCCAATCATTTGTAAGGCTCTTGTAGAAAGCAGCATACTCCTCCTTGGTGATCTCCTCTGGCTTCCTCATCCAAATGGGTTTTTGCTTGTTTACCAAGGACCACTCATGAGACACTTCCTTAATCTTCTTCTTTTTCTTCTCTTCCTTCTCCTTCTCTTCATCAACTTCCTCTACCTTTCCTTCCTCATCCTTCTTCTCTTCTTCATCCTCATCGTCCGAAATTTCTTTTTCAGTTGTTTTCTCAATCCACAAAGAGATTGGGTAGCTGATAAACTCTGAATGCTTCTTGACCAGATCCTTGAGCCTGCGCTCCTCAAGGTATTCTAGCTGGTCCTCTTTGAGATGGAGAACAATTTTAGTACCCCTGCCAAGTACCTCGCCAGAAGTATCTCTGGTAACTGTGAAAGACCCACCAGCTTGTGACTCCCATACATACTGTTCATCATCATTGTGCTTTGTGGTGACAATGACTTTCTCAGCAACCAAGTAAGCAGAATAGAAACCAACACCGAACTGTCCAATCATGCTGACATCAGCTCCAGCAGCAAGAGCTTCCATGAACTCTTTAGTGCCAGACCTTGCAATGGTACCCAAATTGTTTACCAAATCTGCAAATTTAAAAATGACTCATAAGCAAATACAACTCCACACAAAATACTGAAATTTGTTAAGCTCAAGATTGCTTAATGCCCCTACTTACCAGCCTTGGTCATGCCAATTCCACTATCAACAATGGTCAAGGTATTGTTGGTCTTGTCAGGAATAATGTGGATGAAGAGCTCTGGTTGGGCATCTAGCTTGCTCTTATCAGTCAAGCTCTCAAAGCGAATCTTATCTAAAGCCTGAGATGATTCAATACAATATTAATTTTCAGAATAAAAATTAGCAGACCACATGTCCCACAAAGTTAAATCATGTAACAATGGAATGAAAACGTTAATGAACATTAGCATTGATTAAAGGAAACTGTTCAATATACAGTACACATAACATAATTATCACTGCCAAAAAATAAACCACCCTGCCAATAATCCCAACTGAAATCACTATTACATTTTAAAATCAAACAAGAAGACCCTCAAAACATGCATTATCCGAAATTCACATACTTCAAAAAAATCATAAGTAATTTCTATGCCAAATTATGCTCAGGACAATTTCTGAAGAATAGGAATACATTATTACATGGTTTTTAGGTTAAAATACCATACATAATAAAGTAACTTGTCACTCATAAATTCTGCTCCTCAGTAATGCAAAGTCATCATGTTAAATTACACTATAAAAACAGAACATCCAAATAAACTTCAATCACTGAAATTAACAATAATGACCATCCTTAGAAAACTATGATCACAAAGTCCACTAATTGACCAGGTAATGTTATCAAAAAAAATTAAATTAATCAACAGATGCCTAATTCCCATGAGTGAAAATAAATTTTAAATTAATAAACAAAAACATCAGATGCCTAATTCCTAGTACTTGTTAACGAATATGTAAAAAACCAATAGCTAATAGTTTCTCTGTTCCAATCTAATCAACGCATACTATGTGGACGACAAATTTTTCTTGGAAAACATAAAATACATCATGATAACAAATTCAGACATCTAATACATTAAACATAGCTATACATACATATCAGTGACTCCAACACTAAACAAATACAGCAACGTATTAATCTCATATTCAAGGTGAACTGAACATAAAACATAATCGATCTACTACAGAAGAAAATTCATCAAAATATAATAACAGACAAACAAATCTAGATAAAAAAGCGTAAAACTCACATCAGAAGAGTTGCTGATAAGCTCACGGAGAAAGATCTCCTTGTTGCTGTAGAAAGTGTTGATGATCAAACTCAAGAGCTGGTTGATCTCAGCTTGGAAGGCAAACGTCTCTGTATCCGCCATTATCGCTAAACCTTACTTTTTCTCTCCTAAAAAACGATCGAAGAGTGGAGATCTAGGGTTTACAGAGAGCTAAAGAGGCTGATGAGTTAAAGTGGGGGAATGAAGACTGAGGAAGCGCGTTTATATAGGTCTCCGTTAGGGTTTCTAGATCCTTCTGTTAGAAAATTACTCCTACTTGCTTTTTCTTTATGTTGAGTGGGACGATTATTTCACCCTCTAGGGAACAAAAGTACGATTATACCACGTCTTTAAAATTTAAATATGACGAGGAGTGTGATAGTATCCAATCAGCGATGTCATTCATGTGATTAGATACTACTCGGGTGATGCAAACATTAACGTTGAGAGACGAAAGTCTTTGATTGGGCAAACCGGCTAGAGCCGGTTTAGTAAACAAAATGTGAGAGACTGTTTGGGTCTCTCCCAGAAAAGGTCTACTGTATCCCCTACGTGTACACCGAGTTCTAAGTCGAGTAGTATCAAAAAATTTCGTTATCCATATATTTAAATATAGACATATATAGAAATATATCAAAATTAGAAATTCACAAATTTATTACTATCATGATAATATTATAATAATTTACATTTTACGAATATAATTGGTAGAGATTTATTAGATTTTTTTTTTTCAGTTTTAAGCATAATAAGATTAAGGCTAAAATGCAAAAACGTTTAATAATTTAATTGATTTTCTATTAGTCAAGGGTAATATCGTCTCTTTAACATAAAAGGGTATGTAACAATGAATTTAAGGTGTGTATATATCTATACTAGTGGTCATGTACCCACGTTGCATGTGTAAATTATAAGGGGTAAAATAAAAAATTTATAAAATTTGAAAGATTAAATAAAAAGATATAAAATAATATATTAAAAAGGATAAAATTGTAATATAATTAAAGTTGTAGGGGCCAAAGAGTAAAAAGAAGAAAAATGTAAAGGAAAAAGTATAACCCAATTATACTAAACCTGTGGAAGAAGTTTTATAAAGATAAACTTGTGGAGGAATCTTTATGGAGATTTTATAATAATATATATATATATATATTATATTATATTATATTATATTATAAGGAGAGAGCATGGTTTTTGGTCTTTTATCTCAATTATATTCTCAATTTTTAACTAAAAAATTACAATTTCATATTTATTAACGTAATTTAAGACTCTTTTACGTGATTGTCCATTTGATTTTTTTGATAAAACTCATAACTTTCAAAATAAATTGTCCATTATCTATTCACTTTCTTATTTTTCTCTTAACTACTCCCACTTTATACTCTCATTTGTTTATTTGTCTATTTTTTTTATCTTTCTCCCATTTATCCCAAGTTTCTTTCATTACTTACCTTTTTTATCTTAGTACTTTTAATTATTAATAATTAAAAACAATTAACACCAGGAGTAGGGATGTAAATGAACTGAGTCGAGCCAAATATTGAGTAGTTTAGATTTGATTCATGAAATTTATCGAGTTTGAAATAAAATTGGATTGAGGTCCATTTAGCTACCGAGTCGAACATGATCTCGAATAAAGCCCGAACAGTTTAAACTTTTTGAGTAAATATGATTTGAGTATCAATAAAAAATTAGAGTTTGAAAAAGTTCGAGTAATTTATCGAAATTTAAAATTTGCCCATATTTGAATCGTTTATATTTCAAGTCGAGTTTGAATCGAACTTTTAATTGAGCAAGTACAAATCATAGGATCGAATAGTAGTAATGCACTACCTGCCTTATTTATATTGTGATAATTCTTTTAATGATTATGTATATCTATACTAATATTTTAAATTCTAATGGTTACACATGTTTATAAATAATTTAAAGAGTAATGCTAGAGATATAAACTATTTTACAAATATTTTATAAATTGGCTGATGTGACACTTCTGTATTGGTGATAGTTAAAAAAAACGTCTCCCCACTACAACACTATCACCAATAAAATAGTGCCACATCAGGAAGTTTGTAAAATATTTGTAAAATAGTTTGTGTCTTTAGCATTATTCTAATTTAAATACCCAAAAGAATCTACTTGTAAAAATTGAATAAAATGGTCTTAGTAACAAAATATACTTTTATCACCTATAAATTAATGTAGCATGTATTATTATTACCATTAATATTACAAGTTTAGATTATAATATTAAAATACGAAATAACATGAGAATATTATCATCTTTTCAAATATCTTAATCTAATATGAAAAATAAATTCAAATCCATCTATCTTTTTATGTTTTTTATAATTGAACTTAATATTGATAAGAGAGATTCAATTCAAGTTAAAGTCAAAAGTCATTCATTCAGTTGGATTCAACTGAATATCCGCTAAATATCTATAACATCTTTAAAAAAATATTTATTGAATATTATACTAATTTTATGATATTTCTTTTTTATCTCTTTATAAATACTATACGAGCAAGAAGAGCTTAATTATTATTATTATTATTATTATTATTATTATTATTATTATGTTTTTGGAATATTGAATTACAGGATATGTAATTATTTTTTTAATTTATACTTTTGTAGGAACAGTATCGCTAAGTTTTGGATCTATTGTAAAAGTGCATATTTTTATTCATTATAACATATATTGTTACAAATAAAGTGTATATTATATATTAAATTAAAATTTATATTTATCTTCTATCAATTTTTATTGAATTTTTTAAAAAAATATTCATATGCCTCTTTAGTGAACGAAACTTTATATATAACAATTTAAAATAATAAATTAAAATTCTAATCTATGTCATAAGGTGGTAAAAAAGTATTAGAATGTATTTATAGTTACACATAGCTATTCAGAAAGTCTTGTAATTCCAAAAATTAATATCTATATATAAAAATTAAAATAATTTGTAATAAGTATTTATTAATAACTCTACAGACACCTATTACATTCTGCGGTAAAAATAAAACCTATACATTGATAATTATAATATATGGGATAAAAGAACTTAATTTTATGTATGAGCTAAGTTTGGTTAAATCTACTTTATAAACGACATAGTTTTACTCTTAGGGTTAAGTTTTTCAATTTAGAGTTTTTTCTATTAAAAAAAAATTAATTATAAATTTTATACAAAATTGTATCGTTTCATTGAAATTATCAAATAGTCCTAGTTAACTTGACTAAATCGTGCCTTAAATTTTATTTTTTATAATATATATGTATATAATGTAATAAGAAGCGTGCACAAGTATTTTAAAAATTTTAGTTTTCAAAAACTTTCTCAAATTTCACAAAATTTCAAGTAAATATTAATAATAATAATTAACACATTGATGAAATATTCTATTCAAAATAAATTAAAAAGTCGTATCGAACAGTTAGTGTAATTTGTTTATATAGTGAAGTTAATTTACTTATATTATTATATAAATATCATGTATTGAAAATCAATTTAAAGTAAAGAAACTATATAAATAATAATTAATGAAATTTATTTTGTGATAAGATATGATTATTATTATTATTATTATTATCATTATTTATTAATAATTATTTTTTTATATATATAAATACATATTAACATAGCGGCATAGCCCATGCCTTTCTCGGAAATTAGACTGGTATGCCTGAATGATTGACTAATAATCTGACTCCATGCTTAAACTGAACAATACCAAGAAACTAACAAATAAAGAGAGAACAATTTTTTTTTGTAATCTTCATAGAAGCTATTGTGGGCCCAAAAGGTTTTCATACCCAATATCAGGCCCATTCTTATCCGGGTGTTCATATCTGCAACTTCTCTGTTCACACTGTGCAATGGGAGCTTCTTCTCTCCAATCCGTAATCCAAATTCCACGCGTTTTAGCATCTCTAAGGTACAAAGAAACTACTTCAATACCGTATAACATTAATTTGGAATTTTACTTGAAAAAATAGGTGATTATTTTAGTCCAAAGTATTAATTTTGTGATGCATTTGAATACGGCAAAATTTATAAACCATGATATTTTAATGGGTTTGTCGATTGACGAGTTTGTACTTGATGGGATATCAAACTAACAAGAAATGTGAAAAGTTCTCCATGATGATTCTTAAATTATTCCAATTATTTGGAATTTTATTAGAATTTTTGATATAATTGAATCTCATGTTGGAACTGTTGATACTTGGGATTGTTAAATCTCAAATTTGTTAATGAGGAAGAATGGTTTAATATGATTTTAACTATTTTTTGGGTATCAATGTAGCATTCAATTTGTTTTATGTCGAGCTGTGGTTGAAAATACTAAAAGTTGCATCAGATTATAGAAGAGAGATGTGGGTTTAATAAGCTCGTATGACAATATCCAATTCTACCATAGAGCATCATAAATCACCAAAGAGCACATATTCCCCACTTTTCTTTTGTTTAGTAAAATTGTTCAGTTATGATTTAGTTTTAAAGTTGATCCAATATTGATCCACACTTGTATATATGGACATTGTGCTCGCATATGATCAATGCCTGACATTATGTCTTTTCTTAGTAATAATGACTAAGTTGTGATTTTTTAAATGAGACCAGTTCTGTGGAGAATGAGCAATCCAAGATTGCCATGCCTCGGAACTTGGGTGATCAATTTTCGTCCATAGTTGTCAACAAGGTGCCAAGAAGGTCATTTTTGCAGTTCATTGGATTCAGTCCCATCTCACTAAATGTTTGTCCTGTTCTTGCTGCACAAATGGTAGAGATGAAGGAACCTGAAGTGATTCGGTAAATGTTGTGTGCATCTGTTTTCAATCTGTAATTATCTTGGAAGCAGGGAGGCTATGTTGAGCTTCCTTCATAATATATCATGTCATTAGTTCTTAAACATGATTTTTATTTGGAATTTGAAGCATCCAGAACTCAGAAGCTTGCTAGTGGAGTCAGGATTCAAGGTAAATACTTTTGTAAGGTTTCACATTTGAGGTATTGAATCCATTGCATATTTTGTTTACAGTAAATAGTTGAATCCAAATCTTTGATGAAATTACTCGATGACTCAATGATAAAGATGAACACTTAATGAAATACCATGAATTTTATTAAGCCATTATAATGTGCTGTTTATCTCTTCTGTGAACATGGTATGACCACCTTTAAATAGCTGTTATTTATGGGAGAATTTTCTCCCTGCCATATACGTTGCATAAATTTTCTTGAAATGGGCGGTATCCATTAGATCTGGACCATTTGGTATACCATTAACTAAGATCAGTATCCATTAGATGAACAGTTACTGAAATACATGAATTTTCTCGTTGCCTTAGTATTATTTATTGAAAAACATGATGCATGCCCTGTAAAAGTGTGTGACTGACCATTCATTAAGCAAGTCATATATATTTGTCATTACAGTATTCATTTCTAAATTTTGTTCTAATTATCTGGGTTCTCTTTCAAGATATTGTTGATGGGGAAGGACCAGAGGCTCGTGAAGGAAATTTGGTTGAAGTTAACTACGTGTGCCGGCGCTCAAATGGATACTTTGTTCATAGGTATTTTTTGCCCATTATCTTTGGGTGTATGGAAGAATATTTGCAATGTATGGATCCATAAATTCTTGAATCAGTCTTTCAATACAAATTTAAAGTCATAGTAAGCCAGTATTTCGTTTTCCTCTGAATGATTTTCTTGTTTCTGAATCTACTTTGTTGGTCATAAGATTGTCATTTTTTTCTCCTCATATTATGTTCAACTTAGACTGGTGTTTCCATGCAGTACGGTGGATCAATTTAGTGGAGAAAGCACACCTGTTGTTCTTCCTCTAAATAAAAACCAGGTTGTCTGTGTTTTATTTTCATAATGTTTGTAGGAACGTTGTTTGAAATTCATACCTTTTACTTTTTATGGATCTAGTTAAGGAATACATTGAGCGTACTTAAAGTAAAGTGCATTGCTAGTGCTTATTATCATGAAATCAATCAGCCGTTGTTATCACCTATTGCCTACACTTTTCCTTCTATTTATGTTCCTTTTTTTCCATGTGATTGTAGTTTATATTTCTGATGACTATATATATGAGAAGTATGGGTGAAGACTAGTTTTTCTATTTGTGAAGATTATCCCATTTTCGTTGTTGATTCTCTCCCAACCCCCTAGATAAGAGAATCAGCTATTTCGTGTAATTTATCTAACAAGTGATTCAATTCGACAGATTATAGAGGGTCTGAAGGAGGTATTGGTCGGTATGAAGGTTGGAGGTATATTTCTAATTATCGTTGGCAGATATTCCCTCCGTTCCAAAATATAAGATCAGAATTGATTTTTCGAAAGTCAATTTCAAATTCAAAATTGATATTATTCATTTAAAATTCCGAAAAAATAAATCTTATAATAATTAATTGTTTGGATATAATATCTTCAACTGAGCCCAATACACAATGCCCAAATATTTTATATGGACATGGCCAAAGCCCAAGGAAAAGACTCCACCCCAAGCCCAAGTGGCCCACATAGTTGCCATGTCTCTCTCTCTCTCTCTCTCCCTATATATTAGAATGGCACAAGGTGAAGGTATGCTCTCATGAGCTCACTAACACT
Organism: Aralia elata; assembly: GCA_034770075.1. NCBI lineage: Eukaryota > Viridiplantae > Streptophyta > Magnoliopsida > Apiales > Araliaceae > Aralia > Aralia elata. The sequence continues at coordinate 12,510,601 of CM068385.1, read as the reverse complement.
CTCTAGAATACTGTCCCTCATATTAGTTAATGCCTCTAAATGCCTGTACTAATTCCTACATCGGAAGGTTTTCCTGGCGACTATGGCCATCAGTCACTAGTTTGTTATATTGTGCAGACGATATTTATTCGGCGACATCTTCAATATGGCGTTAACATTAGTAATACTTATGTAGATAGTTTATAATCTTCATTATTGCATTGAGTAAAATGAAAGAAATCTATCTCAATATTGAGTTTGAAAATATCTTGAAATGTCTTTGAAAAAGTCAATAATAGTCTTATATTTTGGAACGGAGAGAATATTAGGTTTTATGCTTAACCGGTTTTCGAGATTGTGATAGTAAATGATAATCCCTGCTGTTCTCCGTAAGCATGTTCCAATTACCGAAACTCCTTTCCATTATTTTCAGGGAAGAGAAGAGCATTGATACCCCCTTCTCTAGGATACACTAATGAGAACTTGAGACCAATTCCTGATGAGGTTTTGCCATCTTTTATGCCTTTCTAACCTTATTTATTTCGTACTCTTCTTCTGACATCCTTTGTATTTGTTTTTGGTTTTGGTGCCATTTCTTTGAGTCATCCTCCTACAATATTTGCTATTCAATTATTTTGTTTTTTTACGAAGAACTTTGGTGTTCTGTTATTGGTTGCAGTTTGGTCCTCGACGTAGCCTTTTGTCTCATGCAAACGAGCCTTTGATATTTGAGGTTCAGCTCTTGAAAGTTCTATAGTTATCTTTCGTACAGTTATTTAAATTATACTTTGTAAAACTAAAGCATTTATATACCTTCGGCGCATTTGATTTCATTATCTTGGGGAATATTTATTTTACAAATACACTTTTCTTTCTGATTCTAGATGAACTTTGTATTGGTACATCATGTCATCTGAAAAAGAGTGGGTAGGATTGTATATTAAATAGTACCAACCAATGTAGCCCTGTATTAATTGAGTAGCATTTTCTTCTGCATTCCAAAACTTGCTTACCATCCCCCCCCCCCCCCTCCCACCCCCCTCTCCCTGGATGGAGTTTACTAATGCTTTCAGCAGATAACATGCAGCAGCAGCAGCAGCAGCAGCTACCACTGTATAGTTGTTGTTGCTATTATTATATTGGATATTTTTTTTTCTTTTGGTACCATTAAGATTACATTTCGACATCAGGGGAGGGGGTTTTGATCCCATGACATCTGCTACGAAGAAGAGTGTTGCTATCATAGGGCCAAAGGCTCGGTGGTGTATCAGAATAAATGAATAATTTTGATTATGGAAAACAATGTTTGGAACAAAAGTTTGAGAAATTAGAGACCAAGCGATTCATCTGGTGTATGGTTTACAATGAACTTATTAGTTATTGGTATGCATAGTTTATGGGATATTGCATGTACACTATGAAAGTTTGTCCAGGTTTTCATTTAGATGCATTAATGTCATGTTATACTCCAAAATGAATTTTAATCGTAAAAGTCGCAAATTTTAAGGATATATTTTTGTTTTAATTATATTGAATATTAAGTTGTTAGTTTATTAGTGGTGACATAATAGTGGAATTAAAGCGAAATCTCAGAAGAAATTGTGTCATTCTATATGGATTTGGATTATCGAGTCTCAACAGTCCTTTTTGGGCCGTCAGAGAGAAATTAGTTGTATTGGTATAAAATAAATTTTGTGATTAATAGTTTTTGTTATATACTTTACAATTTTAATAATTGTGTCACCTAAAATTAAATATATTTATATCAATGTGAAGTTTAATATGTCGTTGTTTGACCTTAAAAGTTAAATTGTATTTTTAATTTTAGAACGGAGGTAGTTAATTTATACGCTGTGATTCAAATTTATAGGACAACTAATGAACTGTCCCAAGCCAATTTCTTGAATCTATTTTATACTACTATCGACAAAAAATAGAATCTTTTTGCAAAGGAGAAATTGACAAATGATTTTTTTTATTATTTTTTTTTGTGAAACAGGGAGAAGGCAAATAAAAACCTATCCTTCTCAATGAAACAATATGAATGATGAAGCCTAATAAAAGGCCTAATAGAGAAAGTGATCCTATCAAAATACATGCCAAATTTGGCAGACATTTTTTTGTATTAATTTAAATGTCCAAAATACCTTATTATTTGTGTTCCCCCATTTCTTTTACAGCTCACAAAATGAACTTGAACAATATTGATATTTACTTATACAAAGTACACAGTTCATATTGTCAACAGCAGCAAATGCAACCAAAAAAAATCCCTAAAGCGTATACAAGAATCTCACTCAATTGTAAAACTGACTTCTTTATTTATTTATTTATTATTATTATTATTTATTTCTAAAACTTTAATCTTCTTAATTCCTCACAAAATAGTATATTTTTCTCCGTTATTAGTTTTGGATAGAACCTAAGGATCGGGTGAAATATGAATCCGATAGATTTCTTTTGTTTCGAATAACTTATGAAGGATATTATTAGATTCCCACAATTTAAGTAGATTCAAGATCTATAAATCCTTCTTTTCATAGTTATTAAAGCATTTTTTGTTGGAATCATTTTTTCATCATTTTAAAAAATTAATTAGTCATCTAGTAGCAAGTAAGATAAGAGTAGTAAATTATATTCAATGAAAGAAAGATAACAAAGACGAAAAAATTTGTGATCAATCGTTTCAAATAAAAGATTTTTCATCGAATGACTATTCATCTATTGTATAATCATACAAATAAGGGGCAAACAAACTCTTTGAAAAGATGGTGATTCAATTCGATATTGTTTGAGAAAGAGTTCGAACATAAGTGTGAGTTAAGTAAATCAACGGGTAGTCTTGGTCCTATTGAAAATACCATTGAAAATAAATATCCGAATAAAATGATATAAAAGAAAATATTCATAGTTGAGGTGATCGTGATATAACTAAACTTGTAGGGACAAAAAAAAATATTATGTCACAAAGACACCAAGTGACGTCAATGACTTTATCCGGCTTTATTATGTAGAATGATAGACGGATAGATACAATCGCTTGTTTAAGGGTCAGTTTTTGAACACGGCCTCTTGATTCAAATTAGGCGGTAGGGGCCTAATTATAAGATGGGCAACCTTTGTTCTTTTATGGGCTATTGTGACTTGTGAGCCCCAACACTTGGTTCTCATCAACTCTATTTATTTCATTGCACAACTGGCTTGACCCAAATCCAACCATTAGCCATCCTTTTCTAAAGGGTTAATTGTACTAATTTTCCCTCTTGATTCATTATATTACGAGTCTAATTATGTATTACGATAAATTTGTGCTAATTATAATTACAAAACATATTAACATATGAGATCGAATAAAATTATAAGAAAACTTCACTCATTACACATCTTTTCAAAAAGATTATTGCTAATACTTATATACGTAATTGTCAATCAAAAAATCGACGTAAAAATAGCAATAATTATCATTTTCCTTATATTACTATCCTTTTCCCAAGGGATTCCTTGTTGAATAAATGACCAAAACTCTGAGGGGGTAAAGGTAAATTGGACCTCAAGGGATTAATATAATTTGACTATGGAATTTCTATAAAATGTTATTTTGTATTTTACTTAAAAGGTTAAGAATTTAGTAAAGCTAATGAGTCAAAAAAAATTAAAATATAATAAAGCTAACGAGTCAATAAAATTTAATAAAGCTAAAGTTAAGTAGTTTCTTTCCCACTTTCCGTCCATCATTTCAATTTTTATAATTAATAATAATATTAAAAATATTATTGGGGATGCCAAAGCCCGGTATTAGGGAAAGATTAGGACAGCTATATTGAGATTAGGGGGACAGTAAATTGACTATTAATATGGACCTTTAGACCGGCAAAATCATTGTTTTTATATAAAAAAATTTGGTAATCCTACTAAGCAAAGTCATAATCTCTAATGAGGAAAACAAAGCAAACAAAAGTGTTATAAAATCATAAAATATACCTTTAGCTTTAGGTCATACATACTAGTTCAGCAAAAGAATCACGCAAAGACAAAATAATTGTCAAATTGTGCCATTTTTTTTATAGATAAAATTATATTTTTTTACGGTGAAAACCAAATAATATTTTAATTTTTAGATTTTTGGTTTTTTTGAAAACGAAAAAAAGTAAAAGTTGCCTAACAAACATTATAAAAATTAATCATGAAAACTGCATAATACTCTCTCTGTTTCGCAAAACGAGTTCAGGAAGGGTTTCGGTATCTGCAGAATTTTCTATTGATACATCGATAACTGTGTGAACCGATAGACTTACTAGTCTTGATCATCTTTTTATTACTAATTATATAAAATAACATAATATTTATAAGTTTAATATAATAAATTAATTATTATGTCACTACTGTTAAAATAAACACGTTCAGTATATTATAAATAAATATTGAACAAAAAATACATGTCTTATATTTATAAATCTTACAAATGAGATCTTTCTATAAAACATAGGGACAGGTGACGCCTACTATGCTAATTAATATATCTTAGAATTTAGATAGTACAGATCTAATAAAGTGTATCAATTTTGTCCATAAGAGCCAATCAATTCATGGAAAAATTAAAATAGAGTCAAAATATGATCTACTTGGCCCAATTGATACCATGGGCATTTAGTTGATGGGATCAGAATTAGGCAAAGATTGAACCCCCCAAAAAAGAGAATTTAGGCAAAGACAATTTTCTTTTTTGGATGGTTATACTGTATTATTAGGGTTCATATCTGATTTGTTAATTATTTAAAATAAAAATATATAAAAGGTGGGCCATTTTTCATGTCATATGGTGTTGACAACCTCTCTCTTTCTTTATCCTCCCTCTCATCTAAGATAGGATGATAACATAATATAAATTAATATGCCTTGTTATTTAATTATTTTGTGAGAAATTTAGAGCACTCACCTTGTTATATAAGTTAGATATTTAATTATCTAATTTTTTTTTAATTTTTAGATGATATAGCAATAAATATAAGGAAAATACAATTATCCTTTTGTTATATAATTTTTTTTGAGATAATGTTAGGGTTACTGATATTATTTTTTACTCCATAATAAATAGTACCTTAAATTATGTGATTGGTTAAATATATTTTTTATGATTGATTATATCATAAAGTACTGTTTGTCTTATTTAAAGCTAGACATCATTCGACGTATATTTGAGATATAAAATTTAAGACCTCTAGTGTCAATGATCTTTAGACCTAGTCTGAATTATATTTGATTTAATTATAAAATTATATCGTATTTTTTAAAATTGAAAAATGGGGTTACAAAAAAAATTAAAAAAATAATATAAAAATACACAATGTGCTCAGATTTACCAAACTATTTAGAGATAAATATGAAACATAAATTCATCTTTGATATTTATAAACTTTTACAAATGAGACTATTTTTGTGGAATCGAGGGAATAACAATTTTGACCATTTAAAGTCATTTTAAAAAATTAAAATCTTATAACAAATATTATTTTAAATAATTTATAAGTTTAAAAAGTTATATTCTTTAAAATTAAATAAGTATAATTCATAGTATTATTCCAAAATTGAAAATATTCAAAATTAATTTATAGTATTACGGAATGGAGGATGCATGATTTATTGGTTGTTAAGAGTTTTGTACTATATGTTTAAAGAAACATCCTCATAAATTCCTATATAACTACACACACCATTAAATGTCCGTGCTACCAATCATCTGGTCTGGATATCTCATGCCAAGTAGCAGAACTGACAAAATAAAAATAAATAAATAAATAAATAAATTTGCACAGAAATGGAGGGGTGTAACATGGCACGTTCTTGAGAAAGTATATATTGTCTTACTAGCTGTGCTCACTCTAAATCTTGATTTTCGAGCATGCACACTATGTTTCAATAATTCAATCACCCAAGTCTACAATATACAGCATTCAATAAGACTATATATCACAATTGTGTCTTAATTTTTTAAATGAAAATAAATTTTTGTTTTTTTAAAATCTATTTAAGACATTTTAAAGTTTAAATTTCATTTCCATGTAAATTGTAATTACAAATGTACTTTCAATTTTAATTCCGAATTTTGGTATCCACTTTCCAAATATAGCATAAGTTTAGTCACTACGGTTTTTATTTTTTGTTAAGAAAAATGATAGCTGAGGGATTACGGAAAAACTTACTTTCAATATAAAGCACGTACGGATGGCGTTTGCCGATTAGTTATTATGTTTATAATTATTGATTATAATTATGAATATTATAAATTAATCATAAAATTTATTATATTTAAATTTTAAAAGAATCTTTGTGAGTTACAATTATATCAAATTAATTTTTAAAAGTCAAAATTAATCTGATATTTTACTGATAAAAGTTTTTATTTTTCTTTTTCCTAATTGGCTTTCATACCTTTATAAATAGGTTGGATTGGCAATGATCATGTGCCAAGTGAAAGAGTAAAGACCATGATGTGTATACATAAATGATCAATCACACATGTGCGTGTGATGAGATTTCAAATCAATCCAAGATCAGAATTATGGCTTACGCCTATATATATATATATATATATATATATAGTGCTACTAATTAGCTACTCTAGTCAGTCCAGTAGTAGTATTATAATAGTACAACTATGTGTAATTCATGCGCAACAATGTTTTTATTCACCAATTCCTTTTGGTCCTAAGAGCAATGTTAACTTTGGAGTTTCTTCTGTCATCATGCAACTCCTTTCTCTCCCATAAAAATTTATGGCTACAAGAAATAGACACCCTATTATATATAACTAAGATATATTTTAAGTACACATTTTACATAATTTAAGAAAAACAAAAGTTGGGTTGAGAGGATAATTAAATTCTTATTTTATTCCCTATAGACCCTGCACAAGTACATTAAAAATTGAATAATATTATGTGCACAAATTATACACAAAAAGTTATGAATCAAAAATAGGACTCATGTATTGCATACCAATAAAATTATATATAAACTTCCAATTGCAGGTCTTCTTTTCTATATTCTCATTTTTTATATTGTTTGTGCATAATTTTTTGTATATATTTTGTGTTCATAGCATTGCTATTTATTTTCCCCCTTTTTTCAACAATAGTGATTCTCCTTACTTGAGTACTTCTTAGGATAAAATAAATGTTGGATAACATATTGAATTATGTATTTAAGACATCTTTTATGAGCCAAAACGTTTTCGTACTTCACTCATCTTTTTTGTACGATGAAGAGAACAATAATTACCGTAAAATTGAATATACCCTAATAATCTGTTTAACTTTTTATAGTCAATTTGAAACATTTTGAAATTAATATGAACTAATTTAATCAAAGTCGATACAATTATAAGTATTATAAACTACATAAACGAATCCCGTCGACTTTGAGTTCAATGTTTTTTATAAAAAAAATTAAGTTCAAAAAATCAAAATGACTTTTATATAATGGGACAGAGTAAATTTTCTTAGCTCAAGAACTTGGATCCCTCAATTATGGGACAAAATGTAAAGCTTATAATTCTCCAAACCATGTGTTAGTAATTCATTTCCATTGTACCACCATAATTCCTTAGTTGAACACTATATGTTTCCTTTTCATTTCCACAATATAGTGTCAAAGAGTCTAGAAGTAGATTTAGTTTTGGTAACATAAAGGGGTAACTTTTGTCCTTCTCCAATATGCATGTGATTATGTGAACCAGCTTGACCTTTCAGGTCAAGAATCACATGTTTTATGAAACAGTAAGTACGAGTGCTGGGAAACAAACTCAGAACTGTAACAAATTTTTAACTTTTTCCTCGTTAAAATCAGGGAAAGCTTTAACCACTTAGTCACCTTTCATCAGGAAAAAAATAAAAGTACTTATTGCAATGGAAAAGTTAATGCCAGAAGGGACCATTTTAATTAGCCAGAAAATCACATAGGAAAATGCTATTTATTTCGATTAATTTTATGCGGAATATAAATCGCAAATAAGTTGGAACTATGAACGATAAAATACAACTGTAATACTGTCTTTATTTTAAATTATTATATTAATATTGATTTTTTAAATATTTTTAAATTTAAAATTGATATGACTTTATTTAGTTTATGTCAATTTATACAAATTATGTAAAACGTATTACTAGTTACAATTTTTTTTGTTTTTAAAACTTAAATGAATCATTTTAATTTTAAATTTAAAAATATCTCAAATTGATTTTTAAAAAATTAATATCAATCGTATAATTCGATACGAAGAGAATATATCAGTCCCTTCTTTATATCCTCTTACTCCATATATTAACGATACTATTTAAAATCGACATGAATTTATTATCCTATATAACCATACTTATAACATAATAACATTAAAAAAATAAACATTCTCCCCTATATTTTAGCTGATTGCTAGCTTGTGTCTATTCTTTTAATGTTATTGTTGTTTGTTTCTTTTATTATTTATATTAGATGGGTAATAGTAACATCTTTTCTTCACCACCGCCTTCCTTTATGTGAAATGGTAGATGTATTATGTGGTACATGGATAAATGCATGGCATGTCAAGTAGCCATCAACCAGATCGGCCAAATTATACTACACCATTTTGTTTGTACATCTGAACAAGTGAAGTGGGGTGAAATGGAAATGCAAAGTTTCTTATCTATCCTCAAATCAAGTACATGGGGTCCACCTCAATTTGTCATCTTCTTTAAATCAAGAAAAACTAATATCTTATAATTTTTGCGGTTAAATCAGTCGAATAAATACAATGACAATTATTTATGAATTATACTATTATTTCTGTTCAATTGAAAAGTCGAACAAAAAATTATATCAATCATTATAGTAATGCTCTTAGATCAATATCACAAATTTTAGTTTGATTATGTGTAAGAAATTCAGTCTCTAATCAGAAATCAAGCACATGGGGTCCATCTCAATTCATCATCTTCTTTCAATCAAGAAAAATGATATATTGTCTCTTTTGTTTTCAACCAACTTAGCTAAGCAGATACAATGAATATATATTTGTAAATTTATAATTATTTACCGATTACGTTATTATGTCTATTATTATATTATTATATGTATAGTTAGTTACTCGGCGTTTATAATGTTTGATATTTTTAGAGCGTTTCAAACATACTTAAAAATCTTATTCGTCTAGTATCAACTTATTTTAAATACAGCTTATTTAATTCACAGATACAACGTTTGAGTTCCGAATATAACGCATCAAAATTGGTCAACTATGTTTGAAAATCTAAATACTGCAAACACTAATAGCCGAAAAAATCCTAAATTTAACCAAATTATGTTTACTATATTGAAAAGTTGGATCCAAAAAAATCAGTGAATATAGTACTAATCCTATGTCAATATCAAAAAAGTTTAGCTTGATTGTGTGAAAGAGATCCACTCTCTAATCACGTCCCATCTGAAATGTGATCTATTTTCAATTTCTTCTTGGTAGACTTTTAGTTGTCATGTAACTTTTTAAGTACACATAAAAAAATAGTAAAAAATAATATTCACCACATGATTAGGTAAAACTCGATAATTCTTAAACAAAATTGGTTAATAATAATACTCTATAAATTGTATTTTGTGCATATTATATTGTTAAATCGTATTTTTTTTATTAAAAAAAACAAATGACACGTAAAGATGAAAGTCTTACGTATTAATTTAAGAATAATCTCGTGATCACATAACGCTAAAGATCGATGGCACGAGAACCGATCTATCTTTGAATATTAAACACATTTACACTTTTGTTTTGTGTATGTAGATGCTTGATTTTGATTTGTGATTAAATTGTAATTAACAACTCTTAAGTTGTTGTGAAGGTGTCGCTTCCACTTACGGCCATTCTTAATTTATTTAATCTTTTTTAAAATCCTTTACAGCAATGCCCTTTCCGACAGCATGACCAGATTTGCAGGTTATAAAGAAACTGGTAAATAATACTCCTAACGTCCATGTGCTCGTCACTACTCCATTAGATTCCCACATTAAGCTCACTAACTCCATTTAATTAACAAAATTAATTAAACTAGATCACAATCATTGATATTAAATATTACCACCACTTAATACTTATTACTTATTCTTCTTCTAAGAATAACCCCGATTTTCGAGTTAATTCCTAAAAGAGTAGTATAAAATAAATAAAAAAAAATTCTCGTTTTTATAGTTTACTTTTTACTGATTAACTGTAACTAATTCCTGCATCAATTACAGTAATTCGGATGAAATGTTAGTTCTGAATTTAGGGTAAGTGCCATGAAAAATGGTATATCCTTCGACACTTTCAACTGACTAGATATAGTGGAGAAAGATCCTGATATAGTGGAAAAAGATCCTAAGTTCAGAAAGTTTAAAATGGACAATTTTTATACAAGTAATATTAGATGATCTTTATTATACAAGTATGTACAATTGTAACTCTCTGCTATATAAAATATAACTTGTTTGCTCAAATAAAGTGTAGTTTTAAATGTCTAAAATCAAGATCCAAAAACACTTTATATATTTACAGAATTTATCAATGTGTTTAAATGACTGAAGAAGTCTGTCTATACCAGGGCTGTCATGGCAGTGGCACTAAAATGTTACTCAAAAATAACATGGGGGGAGGGGAGGGGGGGGGGGGGCTCATCTTTTGCACTTGTGACCACTTGATTATGATGGACCACCTCTGAGCTTGGCTTATTAAAGCAACCATGTTCTTCTTTAATTAACCAAATGCAGAGGGAAAAACATTCATGGCTTCATTACTAAGACAACATTGTCTAGCAGATGGGTTGGTTTAGACATCAAAATCCAGTTTTAAATGAGCAAAGTAAAATGTTCATTTTACTAATGTTATACGAAATTATAAGATTATTATTGACTTTTAAATGTCAACTTGAGACACTTTCAAACTCAAAATTGAGATAATTTTATCAAAAATTACAAAACAATAAATCTTCAATGAGTAGTACTTTTTAGATAGTTTGTAATATTCATTATTGTAATGATAAAACTAGAGGAATTTATATCAATTTTAAGTTTGAAAATGTCTTTAAGTTGAGAAAAAATAAATAATAATCTTATATTTTGAAACAAAGGGAGTATTATACTATTTCTGTAAAAAAAAATAAAGAGTACTATTTTGGATAAATTTATGAAGAAAGTAGGACTCTTTTGTCCGGATGGAGAATGAGAAAAATACAGTGAAAACACTTTTTTAAGTACTTTTTTGTTTTTCTCTTGTTTTGTTAAAAAAAAAAAGGAAAAAAAGTTTCAAAAAGAGGTGAATTGATGTGTTAGACATTAGAAAAGTAGATAGTAACTTATTAATTTCTGTACAGGCCACTTGACAGCATTTTGGGTTCTGACAAGTTGCTTCCAAATGAAAACTACCTAAGCCATGTAATAAACTTTAGAAACATAAATTTCATCCAAAAAGCTTAGTACAAAAACTACCGTCACAATTAAAGAATGGACAAACAAAAACCCATATGGATTAATAAATCCAAAAAAAATCCATCTGCATCACCATCTCAAAAATTAAAAACAACCCATTTAACAAAATAAAATATTAGAAAAATTGAAGGTGCTCTTGGATCCAGATCTTCTGCTATTCTTCTATAAACAAAACATGGGGTTCCCCCCTCAACAATCCCAACAAAAACCTTCACTTGTTCTTAGCTCAGGGGAAATATCTCAACTATGCCTGCACCCTTAAGAAATCCCTTTCTATCCCCTAATATTATCTCTTTTCCCCCCTTTCTTTTCTTATTACTAAACTCCCTTTTATTCCCTTCTTGTTACTCCATTGATGAAGAGGGCCAAGCTCTTCTCCAATGGAAGAACAGTTTAAACAGCTCAACAGATGTGCTAAGTTCATGGAATTTTTCGGACCACCCGAATCCTTGCCAGCACTGGTTTGGGATACACTGCAACTCAAAAGGCCAAGTAGTGAAGATTATCCTGAAATCAGTGGATTTACAAGGACCATTGCCTTCAAATTTTTCAGCCACTCAAATTTTTAAATACCCTCATTTTATCATCAACAAATCTCACTGGAATAATCCCGAAAGAGTTTGGGGATTATGTAGAGTTGAGTCTCATTGACATTAGTAATAATTCTATTACAGGCGAAATCCCAGTGGAGATTTGCAGGCTGAGCAAACTGCAAACATTAGCACTCAATACTAATTTTTCTTGAAGGTGATATTCCTTCAGAAATCGGAAATTTGTTGAGTCTTGTGAATCTTTTGCTCTTTGAACAATCAACTCAGTGGTGGAAATTCCAAAGGGTATAGGAAATGTGAAAAATCTTGAAATTTTTCGAGCCGGTGGGAATCAGAATCTTAAAGGTGAGCTGCCATGGGAGATTGGAAACTGCAGCAAACTTTGCTGTTTTAGGCCCTCGCTGAAACCAGCATTTCCGGGTCTCTTCCTTTGTCAATTGGGAACCTGAAAAAGGTTCAAACCATTGCAATCTACACATCTTTATTGTTCAGGCCCAATCCCAGAAGAGATTGGGAACTGTAGTGAACTTCAAAATCTTTACTTGTACCAGAATTCAATCTCCGGCCCAATCCCAAGGCGAATCGGGGAGCTCAAAAAGCTCCAGAGCTTGCTCCTATGGCAGAACAGTATTGTTGGCACTATCCCATTTGAGCTCGGAAGCTGCACTGAGCTAACTGTTATCGATTTCTCGGAAAATCTTCCTGACGGGCAGCATTCCCACAAGTTTTGGAGCGCTATTGCGACTTGAAGAACTCCAACTGGAGTGTAAATCAGTTATCAGGTATTATACCTATTGAAATCACATATTGTACAGCTCTATCTCATTTGGAAGTTGACAACAATAACATTTCCGGGGAAATTCCTGTTCTAATAGGCAAACTAAAGAGCATGACTCTTTTTTTTGCCTGGCAGAATAAGCTAACAGGCAATATTCCAGAGTCTTTATCAGAGTGTGAGAATCTTCAAGCTCTTGATCTTTCTTATAACCACCTCTTTGGTCCAATACCCAAACAGATTTTTGCATTGAAAAATCTAACTAAATTGTTGCTACTTTCCAATGATTTATTATCGGGTTTTATCCCCGCCTGAGATTGGAAACTCCTCAAACTTGTATAGGTTTCGGGTGAATGACAATCGATTGGCAGGTACTATTCCATTGGAAATTGGGAGTTTGAAAAAATCTAAATTTTCTTGATATGAGTAAGAACAGAATTGTGTGTCAAATTCCCCCATCAATATCTGGATGCAAGAACCTTGAGTTTCTTGATCTTCATCATTCAAATGGACTCACTGGTTCTTTACCCGATTCACTTCCTAAAAGCCTACAGCTTGTTGATATTTCAGACAATAGGCTTACGGGTCCGTTGGCTCCTAGTGTTGGTTCTTTAACTGAATTAACCAAGCTTAATCTTGGGAAAAAATCAGCTTTCGGCCAGAATTCCTGCCGCGATTCTATCCTGCAGTAAGCTGCAGTTGTTAGATCTCGGAACCAATGGTTTCTCGGGGGAAATACCCAAAGAATTGGCTCAAATTCCAGCACTTGAGATTTCTCTCAATCTTAGTTGCAACCAATTTACAGGGGAAATCCCAACCGAGTTCTCGGGTCTTAGTAAGCTAGCCATCCTAGACCTGTCCCACAATAAGCTAACTGGGAATCTAGACAATCTCAAAAGCCTTGAAAACCTTGTGTCCCTAAATGTGTCATTCAATGATTTCTCCGGCGTATTGCCAGAAACTCCATTTTTTCATAAACTTCCAATGGAGGACTTAGCTGGAAACCGAGCTCTGTACATATCTGGTGGAGTTGTAACAGCGGCTAACAGAAACGGGCCAGCTGGACACGTGAAATCGACGATGAAGCTAGCAATGTCAATCCTAGTCAGTGCCAGTGCAGTGCTAGTTTTACTAGCAATCTACCTGTTAGTCAAGACCCGAATGGGGCACAATGGATCCCTGGAAAATGACACTTGGGAAATGACATTCTATCAAAAGATGGAATTCTCCGTTGATGACATAGTCCGAAATTTAACATCCGCTAATGTGATTGGCACCGGAAGCTCTGGAGTTGTCTACAGGGTGACAACTCCAAATGGGGAGAATCTAGCTGTGAAGAAGATGTGGTCATCAGAAGAATCAGGAGCATTCAGCTCTGAGATTGGGACATTGAGTTCGATTCGCCACAGGAATAATCATCCGGCTTTAGGTTGGGGCTCAAACCAGACACTGAAACTGCTGTTCTACGATTACCTTCCTAATGGAAAGCTTGAGTTCACTCCTTCATGGTGCCCGGAAAGGGAGGAGCAGAATGGGAGACTAGATATGAAATTATTCTAGGCGTCGCACATGCACTCGCCTACTTGCACCATGACTGTCTGCCTGCTATCTTACACGGGGACGTGAAGGCCATGAATGTTCTATTAGGTCCATGCCTTGAACCTTACCTTGCTGATTTTGGCCTGGCTAGGCTTGTCAATACCAGCAATGATGATGGTTTTTCAAAGCAGAGTCATAAGCCTTACCTAGCTGGTTCTTATGGATATATGGCTCCTGGTAAATTTCATGTCTATCACTCACTTTTATCAAATTCGTTATCATTCAGTCCTTAGCTCTAAACACATTTTTTTCTTGTTTTATTTATTCACAGGAACATGGTTCAATGCAACGAATCACAGAGAAGAAGCGACGTTTACAAAAGCTATGGTCGTGGTCCTATTAGAGGGTCTTAAACTCAGGAAGGCATTCCGTTGGACCCAACATTGCCAGGGGGTGGCACTACTTGGTTCAATTGGGTTCTCCGCCCACAATCATTTGCCACAGTTTTAAAACAGCTGACAATGCGGAGTGACTATATCTAGGATCCGTAGAAAGCATGTTCATCTCTACGAATCGTAGTAAGCCCCTTGATAAGAGGAAAGGCGCTGCAATCCTCGACCGAACTAAATGCATACATATATCGCACGCGAAATTGCTACAAACAAACACCTATCAGCAGATCCTCATCTTCCCTCTGCGCCTCTGCCCGTCCCAGCACAACGTGCTAGATGAATCGTCCTATAATGGACAGAGGATATCCTGTAAGCAATGCTCACATGGAAAATTGCGAACACGATGGATTCCTATAAGGTCAGATTCGGATTTGAAAAAAGGGTTTGTGTCAGCTTCTACCTGTATATCACCATCACCCCATACTCGGAACATGGTCTTGACAAGGATCCTCTAACCTGCTTCCTTTGCATTGCATTCCCCCCCCTTCCGATGAATCTGTCTTAACTAATATTTTCACCGGAGATTATGCCAAGTGGTCCATTAGTGAAGTGTCAGAAGATAATTGTATAAGGAATTTTTTGGTGTAGCTTCTTGTTTACCAGTAAGAAGGAGTGTAAGGATTTACTTCTATCTAAAATAGTTGTAGATTTTGTAATAATTAATTGATTAACCTAGGTGTTTCTGTTTAAAATAAAGGACATGTAAGATAACTGCTATGGCTGTGAAGCTTGTGAAATAGAAGAGAGGTAATGGTAAGGGGTATAGTTTAGGGGAATTGGTATGGCATAAGTGTCTTTGTCTGTCTGGGGAACTGAGAAAGGGAAATGGGTAGGTGTAGAAGTTGGGAGATAATGATTGGTAGTGTTGGTTTTATTTAGTTGGAATTTATTGCCAAGTATTGAGATTCTCTCTCTGCTCTCTCTCTCTCTTTTTTTTCCTTTTTTTCTCTCCTCTCGTAGATATATATATATATATATATATATATATTTATATATTATGTCACACTTACTTAGGAGCCAGCCTTTAAAATCTCCAGCCAATAACTCACATGGTCCTACGATCCTCAGACCACATGCCAATGTGTGCTTTCCAGCAATGAAAACAAGCTGACTTCTAAAAGTTTAGTACTGATCTTTGCATCGAAGGACATTATCTTAATTTCTAAACACATCAACAAGACTATATAAAGAGTGAAAACACCCAAATGGTATATTATTATATACCAACCAATTTAACCAGTTTTCATATACCAAACATACTAATTATGCAAATTGACTAGGGAGTATTTGGTTTAATGGTCCATATAGAATATTAAACATGTGAGTTTCCAAACAATTTATAGTTTGATAGCATAGCTTAAGGTACATATACAAAGGTCCTAGCTAGCACAAAGGTACATTTCACTTCATCTTACATGACTACATGGCCACCTCGTAGATTGGCACGTAGAAGTCATTTCGGCAGTTATTACTTGGGCTCAATGGAGCTCCCCATTATACGACTTTCTTGACTGTAGTGGTCTCATTCACATGCCGGCTGTTCTAGGCCGAGGTACGGATTTGAAATCCAAAGTTTGAGCTATGAATAACGGCAGTAAACATGTACGGATTTGAAATCCAAAATTTGAGCTATGAAAACGGAGTAACCACGATCTGAACTCAGGATAACATAGATCAATCCTATCTCTTTTAATACTATGTAGGAGAAGGGGTAAGCTTAAGTGTGTTAGGGGGGATACTCAGATTCTAACTTCTTTACATACAATAGGTTATAAACTCCCCAATTGAACCCACCTGGTACTCGCAGCCACTGAATAAATTCTTGAATTTCGTTTGTCCGGTAGGCATAACCTGACCTCGGTTAGGCCATTGCTTTGAGGCCTGGACAAATTAGATGATCCAATGGAAGCTTTGACAAACCAAGTCTTGACTCTTGATCTTCGCCAGATTTCACCCGTCCTTGAAAACCAGTTTTTAATGCCTTCTCTGCTCATCCAATTCACTTACAAAACCCCTTTTCGAAGCAAGGCCTAAATCAAAAGAACAATGTCTTATTTAAGTGCCATAGGCATTTACATTCCAAAGCAACAATTAACATAAATAAACATAATCATTTGTTCTCTACTAACTTTCTATCATTACTTGAAAAGAAAATTTGATGTCAATTTTGAATTAACCTTCCTCCCCCCACACAACAAAGTTCGCTTTCAACCAAGCACATACAACAGTTTTCAATCCAACGCCTTACTGTTATTTCCACTAAAACCCAAAGCCAGCTGGGACCAGATTTTTTGTATTCATTCCCTTAAATGGTATTATAATGCGAAGAAGATTGATGTGTAGTGGTAGATTTGATGATATTTTTACAATTATAAAATCTTAAAAATTAAACCTCCAATTTTGCACAATACCACCAAGATGGTTTATATTATTTAAAACCTTGTAAAGCGGGATCAAACACTTAGATCTGTCTTTAAATTATGCTCAACTTAGCAACTTCTCACAACTTTCCATTTAAAAAACAACAATTTTCTGGGATCTCTAAACAAAAACAATTGCAGCAACGCTTGTAAAAAACTACAAGTACATTTCGAATATGGCATACCATTGGTATTTAAATTTTCCAGCACTTGAGCCTCATAAAATATCCTAAGAGAACAAAAATATATACAGGTGACAAAAAGCCATATACTTGGATTAGAAGGGCTGTCTAAGTTTAATTATGAGTACAAGTGTTTTTTGTAGCATATTCTTGGGATATATCAATATATAACTGATTGATTTGGTAACCCTCTCTCTCTAAACATATAAACCCACCCTATCCTTGTAACATTGTCAAGATATTCAAAATATTTATTTTCCCCTCACCCTCTTTTTTGTGATTGATATTCTAAATAATCGTTCAAACCTATATTCTACAAGTTTAGTCATTAGAACATAATTGATAAAAGATTCTTCAGTTAGCGCATAACGTGAATGTAAAAATTCCATCCTGTTCTCCAAATTCACCTCCCATAGGAAAAAGTAGAAGCTCAGACTTTGCATTTTTGTAGAAACGAAATAGGATTGACAAAAAGAATAAACAGTGGAACTGCAAGAAATATAATTGAAGTGCACATCCTTACATTTTATGCCAGCAGTAAGAGAGGGAATATCATCGAGAATAGACATTTATATAATGATTGCATCCAGATCTCAACTGGATATGTATTTTCTTTCTTTTATGTTTTTTCAATTTCTCTTTCTTATTGTTTTTTTAATTTTCTTTTTTTTGTTTTTGGGGTGGCAACTGTGACTAATTTTCAAATGCAGGAAGCTTACTTGCTGGATTCGCCTCTGGAACCCCAACTTAAGGAAGAAAATCTGGAGCGAGAAAAATGTTTCCGCATAAAGGGCAATCATTAAAGCAATCCTCTACAACAAATTGAGAAGTGTCAAGGACTTGAACTAACTGAGAACGTGGGTTATTATTGTAAATATTTATCTGAGTAAGAACATTTTAAATTGGATGAACAAACACGCGTAAATGAGAAATAAATGATAAAAACACGTAGTAGTACGAAAAATCAAGAACCAAGGAGGCCATAACTGAAAGAGTTTGTTAATCGTGCATTTAGTAGCAAAATGACTTTCAAAATCAACTCCACCCCCCCCCCCCCCAAAAAAAAAATTTTAAAATTAAAATTAAAAATAAATAAATAATAAAATAAAATAAATATTAATACATAATTCAATTAATGCAACCTGATCTGGAAGTCAGCTTTATCCACTTCCATTGACAACATGAAGAAGGCCATTTCTTCGTCCAAGAGCAATTTCTTTTCTTAAGCTCCACTGTTTGTGAATGACTCTGCCAGATAGAAAAAAAAAAACATGCCTCCTATAATAAAGAAACTTACACAAACAACACCTATAAATGACATATGACCTATATATCTAAGAACTAATCTAATTTGTGCATATTTGTCAAATTAAAATTTGACACTAAAACCTGAAAAAGAGAGTAATAAAAGTTGATATTAAGCAAAGCGATGCATGTCCCCTCTCGCATGCTTTAGTTAAGCATGTAAACTAACTCATATAACAACAGTAGTTGTTTGGATTGGTGAAACACCAATTAAATCTTGGTATCACAACTGTGGATCATTAAGGCCATCCATAATTTGTTCAGGATTAACCCTAGTCCAAATGACTTGATTCAACTCCAGGAAAAGCCCAACTAAACTTAACTAATGAAGTAGCTGTCGAAGTATGTTGCAGAGGCAGATGAAAGAAAATAGGATGAATTCCAAGTTCAGCACGTAATGAGTGAAGAACAGTGAACTAAGTCAGTAGCTAGAAATCGAGGATTATAAATGAAATTGTAAGGAGACTTCTTACAGAGCTATTTAGAAAGAGATGGAATGGACTAAGCCATTATCTATTTTATTTCTTTTATTTTTTTGAGTAAGTCTATTTCATTTCATTGATGATCTCATTACAATCCGATGCTTGGCTATTTATGCTAGATTTGGACCCTATGCTAATCTCAACTACTAAGATGAAACCATGCTAAAAAATAAGCCTAACAACCTGACAAACCCAATTGTGAATTTCACTTAGCTAGAATCTTCCAATTTAGCAAAAGAGTCCTAGGCTTTTGATTTATTACACTAATGGCCCTTGGCTTAGATTAATTATTACTAAGAATTTTATTGCATCAATATTGTTAGAATTCCAGTGACATAAGCAAATATTTATGGCAAGAAAGTTTGTTTGAAGAAAGGAAATTAGATATCAGTAAAGCACTGCCAAGAATGAGGGAAAATTTCCAAAACTACACATGGAGTACAGAAACAAGCAACGGAGCTCTAGAAGGCAAGAAAAGATCTCCAGAAAACCTCTGCGAAAGAATCAATCTATTCTCCTTGCCTATTCATTCTATAAAAATTGACAGTACTTACCAGCCATAATTATATCTATTGAATCAAATGGAAGTTCTCCGTGGATAAAATTGTCATTATTAAACTCATCCAAAATGTTTCCATGTCAAGCATTACGCCACAACATCCAGTTAACAAAACCCAGTATCTCTTACCATTCTGAATCTATCTTCAGCTCCTAGCAAGACCTCCAAAGAAGGAAGGAAAAAATTGGGTAGATACAAAACAGTCAGGCCTAAAAAAGGCCCATTCTGCACCCATCACCCCACTCCCCTGCTATTTCACAATGCAGGGAGAATAGGGTATTTACTATCTCCTTGGACTTTTTGGACATGAAAACCCAATTCAATAATATATAACAATCTTCACATACTGTTTTTTCCCACCGGTAAGGACGGAACCAAAACACTGCCGTCCTCACAAGAGGCCCACCTCATAATGGAGTTCATGTATATTTGAAGCACCACTGTCAGACACGAACTTCTCAACTAGATATTCATGAGGAATAATAGAAATTCTATGGAAATTTTAGTTTAAATGAATGGATAGATGTAACTTTTCATAAATTGGAAAAAGAAATATAGCACATGAGGCAACCTAATTGGCCAATTAATAATCGGGAATTAAGTTTCTAAATACAATTAGGGCTATGTTTTTTTGCAAAAGTGATGGGTAGGATAGGACTATATGTTACTAATTTATTACCACTCCAGACTATTTTATCCCATGATTAAGTCCGTTATTTAATCCCATGGGACTATATTTTATCATATTTTAAGGCCATTTGACGAAACAAATGTTGTTAAATTATATATCTCCATTGAAAATTGTGATATTATATAATCTCTCTTTTGAGGTATCAACTGGACCCTTAGAAATGATGAAATAAAAAAATAGTCCATGGAATAAAGAACAGACTAATCATGAAGATATATAATAGTCCTGAAGTGATAATAAATTAGTATAAATAGTCTTATCTCACCCATCATTTTTGCAAACAAACGTAACCTTAGGGTAAGATAGTTATAAACAAGAGAACCACCTTGTTACAGTACACACAACTACGCCAAAAGTCAATGCCAAAAAATGTGAATTAGTTTTGGCACTAGCACAAAACATACATATACAATGAATGAGCTTTTCAATTGCATGTTAAAGTTTATTATACTTAAAGTTGAGCATAAACATTATAAAACCACTAGAATTTATGTCTTTTCCCAGAGTTAAAAATCTCTTGAGAAGGATAACTCTAACCTTGTGGCAAGGGAATGCAATTGCCATCATTCTCTGCATCTTGTTTAGTTTTGTCAGCTTGAAATGCAAGATTTTGAACTAGCATCCCTATTCCCTTGTAAATCCTGTACAACTCCATCCACATCTTCCATATTATTCGTAGTCATTACTCCCCCACTTTTATGATCAAATTACTTCTTCCACTTCTGATATTTCTTCACAAAACTATCTAAGCATATTGCATGTAGAGACCATATTGGTCACAAAGAGAATTCAAATTTTAAACTATACGTTTATCAGTTTTAAATACAAGGGTATTAAAAATGAAATAAACTAAATTTTCTGACAGGTTTTGTTATTAATGATAAAAAAAAATTTTGGTTTGAGAGGAATAAAACCTGGTCCATTAATTGGAAGATCAAGTTGTTCCTGGCAACTTTATTCTGAATTTAACTTCTTACCTATAGCATAGCTTCTCACTACATTCCTTATCTGCCATCCAAATTCTTGACCCATAATTTATTTGAGTCTGAAAATGTCGCTGCTTAACTTTTATCGTCGAAATCATTCATGGGTAGTAGAAGAAAGTTTCCAATTCAGTTTTCACAGGTTTCTTAGGAATGGAGCTTATATCCCTAAAACCTTTCCACCATTCGAAGACTCTAAAACCCTTTCCACATTGTGGTTCTGAAAACCATTGTGTTTATGCCGTTATCCTCAAAATCGTTCATGGGTGCACGGACGAAGTTTCCGATTTTTCAGTTTTGACAGATTTTATTAGGAATGTAGCTCCTCCCTACAAACCTTTCCACAATCCCAAAGAATCAGTGTGCTTATCTTTTATCCTCGAAATCGTTCATGGGTTGAGAAGGAAAGTTTTGCCATTTTTTCAGTTTTTGTTGACGGTTTTCTTAGGAATGTACCTTCCCCCTAAAAACCTTTACGCCCTCCAGAAGATTCATACCTGGCCTCAAAATTCTGGTCCAAACTCATCTTGCTTTATTGTTTTAATCCTCCAAATCATTCGATGGGATTGGAAGAAGTATTAAGTTCTTGCAATTTTTTGAATTTTGGTGAGAGTTCTTAGGAATATACCTAACTGGAAAAGAGGATCCGAAGTCTCTCACTTTCAAACAGTTTCTTTAAAAATATTCCTTTTCACCCGTAATTTGTAAAAAAATAAAAATACAAGGAAATAAATTTTTCTGTAAAGAGAGAAAACCAATAGTGTGGTGTGCGTCGTGTGTGCGTAGTGTGTGTAATGAAAAGCAAATGATAATTTGTGGGCATAGATTTTGCCAGAAATTGGAGCTTTATTTGCATAAAAATAAAAGAGTACAAAGCTTCTGACCAATAGAAAACAAAATGATACTTGATATCAAATTGATTCCCCATTGCCCATACAGATACTTGGGGGAAAATTTACAGTCACTTTTTTTCAGAAATTTACTCAAACTTGGGGGGAGTAAAAGGAGAGGTGATTCTTACCAGGAGGGATCAAGAAGACATCCGACATTTGAGGCTCCAAAGCAAACACCAACAGATGAATTTCCCAGCCAAAATCACCATAATTATTGTCTCTTCGTTGATTTTGCAGTTTGAGGGGGTCGACCAAATAAAAC